>AP025376.1:0-1250000 GCA_030295005.1 Cephonodes hylas | reverse complement strand
TGAAAGGATTAAATAAAAATATTCCCTTTGCTTCTAAAGCTGCCTCCCAGGCAATACTCTAGTGATATCAGCTCCGAGTTAATATTTGCGATGTGCAACTATTTACTGCGAGCCATGGAGTTTCAAGAGTCTATATTTTTTGATGGCAAATAATGCATGCGATTCTAAATGAGAACCGTATTGTAAGCCATATCAATATTTGCTGAATAAGACGAGTTCTAGGAAGTATTATAGCAGCGATTGAGCATGGATTTGAAAATACTTTTGTTCACAAAATTTGTTCATACAGTTTTATGAGTATTCTATGAAATGGTGGATTTTTTACTATGAAAAAGAAGACGTATAAAAATATGTCTCATACGTACCTATTAGGTACTTAGTATGAACAATGTACTAATTATAAATATATTAAAAAAAACAGCTCTAATTAAGTAAATAAGATAGATAAGATTTCCAAGAACAAGTTTAAAGGACCGATTGAAAAAACTAGCTATAAATTTTATATGTTTTGATAGTTGCATCAAATTATGAAGAATTTTTGGAATAAAATATTTATATATAATGTAATATTTGAAAATGTTTAAATCTTCTTCTTCTTCTTCATCAACCCATATACGCCCACTGCTGAGCACGGGTCTCCTCTACCATTGAGAGGATTTAGGCCATAGTCCACCACGCTGGCCTAGTGCGGGTTGGCGGACTACACACCTAAGAAATTCCTAAGAACTCTTAGGTGTGCAGGTTTCATCACGATGTTTTCCTTCACCGTTAAAGCAAGTGATAATTCAATGTGAATACACACAAACTTCGAAAAGTCAGAGGTGTGTGCCTGGGGTTCGAACCCGCGACCGCTGAGATTCTCGACCGCGCGCCTAAGCCTCGAGGCCATCACTGCTTGTTGATTGCTGATGTTTAAATCAATAGTCGAATATTGGACCTGCATATCATATATTCACAATAAGCCGTAAGATCGCCCCGAACCCATACATAAAGTATAACATTTCATAAGGGTTGTGGTTATTACGGCTGCCTTATTAAACGACCTTCAGAAATCAATTTCGTATATACAACATTGTTATTGGGAAACGGACCCTCTACTGCAATTTTGTTAAATTATGGTTCATATTAGTTCTTGATTGGTAATTAAGCATGGATGATTTTCATTAAAATCACAGAGCCTCTGCTAAAAAATAAACTACATATCAAAATGCAAATATACAGGAAATTTATGAGTGTATTCAAAAATAATTATTATGTAGCCCAACGGTAAAGGAAATTATCGTGATGAAACCTGCACACTTAAAAAAATTTCGGAATTACGTAGGTGGGTAGTCTGCCAACCCGCACTAAGCTAGCTAAGGCCTATATTCTCAATTTTAGAGAAGGCCCGTGCCCAGTAGTGGAAAGGTTATGGTCTTATATGCTGGTTATTACTATAAACAACGCCCTATAAAAAACAGTGATAAACAAAGATCTTTGTTCCAGCTGACGAGCCACTCCAAGGTCCTGGGATCAAGAAAGGTGGCGACGTGTGGGCGCTGGTCATCAAATCTGTGAGGGCTTCGGACGCCGGACTCTATATGTGTGAACTGAACACTGAGCCTCCGGTCAGGAGCTTCCATAGACTTACTGGTAAGATCCTCTTAAAAAAAGGACCTTGGTTCTACTTCCTTATACTTCCCAGTTTTATAGACAAAAACATATTGGTTCTAAGTTATATTGGAAAGAATAAAAGTTCTATTGCACCGAAGATTCTTTTAGCATTGTGGATTTTCATGGATCGTTATGACGTCAAAATACTCCTTAAAATTTGTCTTACCAAAAAGATCGTGCAAAGTTGATAAGTTTGCAAGAAGAAATGTTGATCTGATCTCTATTAAAATTTAGAGATTTTCTAACACTGCTCTTATCTTGCAGTGATATCCCGAGGTTTGACGCCTCCGGAGAGCCAGAATGAAACCGACACTTACTCTGCAAACACGCCAACACTATCATCAGTCGCCATGGCACATAACTACACTGACTGCTGTCTCAACGCCAACGTGTCTAAGGCCTGCCTAGGTTTCTGCAGTATCCAGACTATTCTCGAAGGAACTGGCCAAGACCCGGAGACGTGCCAGCCTGACTTCCCGGCAATTGTTAAGTAAGTGTCATTCGATATTGTCAGAAAAGTCGTTAGTTTTGTTACAATTGACTTTTATTCGGAACCTCGCGATTCTATCATATACCTTTACCCTTTATCGGACATGGGAGAGCCTATGATTTAAAAGTCTGATTATTTCTCACCATCAAAGACAAAGGACATAGTAATCTAACTTTCTAAGTATCTAAAACCCCATGGATTGTAAAATTCTCGTCTCCATCAGGTGCATGGCAGACGGGCGCAACCACGTGCCCTGTTGCATCCAGGAGCACGTCCCGGACATCTGCCAGGACGTGTGTCGCGGAGAGTTCACTCCGGTCACCGACAACATCAAGACTCATTACTCCTGCGCCACTTACATGGAGAAGACGCTGGCGTGTATCGTCGAGGGAATTGGTTAGTGATAGTTATCCTACAGTATATAAAAGACAATTATTAAGGATAATATATTTAAATATTACACGTAAGTCTGCGAGGTTGTATGTTTAACACAATAGCTGATAAAATACTACATGATAAAGAACAAACAACAAATATCTACAGTAAGAAAACATTTTTTGATATATTTAGGTAAAAATCGTGATAAACCCTAACAAAGAATATTTAGTTAGTAAAGTAAAAGATTTTAGTTTACGCACTAATTAAGATCATTAAGAGATAAATATATCTTATATCCTCATCAGAGCTCCTGCCAAGTCCACCAGAAGACGTCGAAGTGGAACCTCTGAACGAAAAACAACTAAACGTGTCATGGAACCCACCAGTAGAAAACGCAGACACAGTCATAGAATACGTTGTCAACCTGACTACACTGAGGTCTTTCGACGCACACTTAATAGACCCTTCGGAGAGCTCTATAAAGAACAACAGTACTATGAAGATGATGCAGTCGATGACTTTCAAAGTACCGGCGAACAAAACCTTCTTCGTGTTGAATGATCTTCTGCCGTTCACTATGTATGAAATAACTGTTACCTCGTATAATATTCATGGATCCAGTTTGCCGAGTTATGCTATTAGGTGAGTTAATTTCCGAATATTCAAGTAAATCTTTCATAGTATGGCCACAATGACACAGAGCGGTCCAAATAGAATATCGAATTAAATGCACACGATTTATGTACCCTATATTTAAGAGTCATAGAAAAAGACAAGACCATACCATCAGTCGCCCCTCCCGATTGTAAAGCAAAATTTTAGAAACATTCCTATAATACACACATTACCGAATGAATATTTGAAAAATCACAGACCAACGCTTATAAAAGTTATTTTTAATGCAGCTGAAAAATATCACCAAAAATTATATCCCTTTATAAATCATTTTCTTCGACACAAAATTCAAAGAAAATCACAAAATTTCATCCCATTCAGATCGCTAACATTAACTCCTGGTAAGATGAAGACGACGGAAGTGGCAGCTGCTCCTAAATTGCCCGACGTGAGGAAATGCTGCGCTTCAGGCGGAGTCACACATTACGGTTGCATTAACAAACTTTGCGACCCGACCAAGACCTTCGAAATTGGCGTAAGTATCAGGCATGGCATTTGGAAGCAAAGTACGATCATACTTTTTGAAGGGTTTCATACTGAGGTCTCCCGTCGTTAGCATGTCTATAAACACAAATTTCATATGCACATCTATATATAGTTGATCGAGCCATACATGAGTTGCCACGAAACAGTTGATAAACTTTAATGAGGAAAGAGTATTGAAAATGTAAGCTACGTTGCTTGCAGAAGAAGGAATTATCAAAACGAATATTCAAAAAATAATTGTACCTTCCCAATGTCCATTAAATTAAAACATTATAATGTGCTTGTTGAATGTTATTCAAGTAAGATTAAAATATCGTGTTGTTTTAAAAAAGAAGATTAAGTAGGTACCTCTTATCAATATCACCAATCATATTACATTGTTGAATCACGTTGCATGTATCGTTTGAAAAGCGTCACATTTTTTTATCTATTGTTTGTAGTTTAGTACAATAGATAAAAAAATTTAGTTTATTTCTGAATTACCAACTATTTTTAACTATCTACCTGCGTAAATTCAAACGGCTTTTAAAAACTTCCAAATGGTTCAAAAATATTACCTTTAATAAAAACCTTTTTCTGAAACCATATCGGAAAGTAAACTTTAAAAGCCGATCGAAAGTTTAAAAACGAAGTGATAATTGCTATGATCTGTTCGGATTGACGGCATATTCATTTACAAATGGAAAGATATTTTTCGATATATTGGAAACTAGACATTTTATGTTCTGCTTTTTTATTTTTTGTTGTAACTTGAGCTTGCTTTCAATACGATGTTTCAAACCAATTTTCAGTTGCCGTTTGGTTTTTTAATCAATCAAATCTACAAATGTGTTATATTTAGTATGTATGTGTATAACTTAATCACAAAAAAGCGGATGGATGGATTTTAAAAATTGGCCCTTGATTGGCGATTGAATTATAAATAACAAACTGTAGAGCAAATTCATGATTATTTTGTACATTTACTACAAATCAAAACCTAATTTCGAAAACTAAATTTACAATCACCATTACTTGCACGTCTTCAATTCAGTTTTCTCATATCAAATTTGTAAATATCACATCAAATTTGGGTGTTGTGTACCTTAACCAACCAGTTTCACTCCATCTCCACCGCATCTGTGACTAACGCACCATCACCCACAGAACCACTTTGTAACCCTCAGCTGCAGGTAACAGATCTGATGATCTGCGCGCCCTGGGCCGGAGTGACCTTCGGCTGCCTGGCCAATGGAATGGACCACACTCCTTGCTGCCGCTCCCGAGGACTGCCCGAGTCCTGTCTCCCATTGTGCAGTGGGAATATCACCACTATCGACTTCAATCACTTCAAGTAAGTATAGTTGTGTGTTATTTGTTTAATTTGGACGATAAAATTGGGGAAAATATAAAAATATATGAAGCGGAATTGCTTGGATTTTCTAAGTCTTTAAACCCACATTAGGTCAGGGTAGGTTAGGGACCCAGCCCGGCACTAACATCTGCCGGGCTGGATGGCCGGTGACCCCGACATACGCCTCCTGCCCCCCTCTCTGGGGGCTGGCGGGAGGTAGAGCCATAAGCAGCTTTCCTCTCGAATGAAAAAAAAAAAGGTCTGTGTAGTAGAATAAACTCTATTTTATTTTAACCATGAAGTTTGACGATGTTTATAATCAAATCAATACTCAACGACTTTTATACAACTACATACGCATCTTACAGACTCTCATTTCAACCAAATCACCTTATATCCAACCCTTATATTTCCACCAGGTGTCTCCGGTTCATGAGCTCGTACACCAACTGTCTGCTGCAAGGGTACGGCGTGCTTCCTGGAGCCCCCTCAAGGCTGTACCTGACCAACATCGACACTGACTACGCCGTGGTGCACTGGTCGCAACCCGCAGCCTTGGCTGATACTGTACAGTTCTACAACCTACACTACCGGACACTACAAGCTGGCGATGAATACAGGATTTTGGAAAGGGTAAGTAAATTTGCTTTTTTAGTTCTAGAAGTCCAAAATTATAGGAGTCTTATTAGAAAAAATTTAATAACAAAGGACTGGCATATAGAAAAATAGTAACATGAATATATTTGCTTAATAATGCTGTTAGCAGCTGAAAAAAGGAGGACATAGAAATGAAATTCATTGTGACCCCAATCAAAGACATAAGCGTCTAAATATATTGAAAAAACTTAATCTCAATTTTATTACTTACTTTTAATATTTATAAAAATATGTTAAGGACGTACTCGAGAATTCTACATGAGAATATCTCAAGTATAGGTCATCAATTCGTACATGATCAGCGCTGTTGACTACTTAACCCCTCTCAAACATTAAGGAGGTCGTGTCTTGTAGTGTTTAGTATTTAAGCTGATACGCAAAGAGTACCTATATTTTATACAACTTTATTTTTTTAATGAAATTACCGCTCTATGAACTTGCAAAAGAATTGCAGTGATATATCAGAAATGACCACGTACTGATGTATATCTACAGGGTGTATTCAGACCATTATCGAAAACTAAGGTTGGTAATAGCCAAGGTGATTACAAAACCCCTGGTGTTAAAGAAAATCCCGACAAAAGATAAAAATTTTGTCGTTTTTCATACAACCGTCGGTAATAAATATATGCGGTTTGTATGGAAAACGACAATTTTTTTTATTTTTTGTCGGGATTTTCTTTAATGCCAAGGGGTTTGTAATGATCTTATAATTGCACTTGCCTTCGTTTTCGATTACGGTCTGAATACACCCTGTATATACATAGGCATATACGCCCCACTGCTAGGCTCAGAACTCCTCTACCATTGAGAGGGTTTAAGTCGTAGTCCTTAGCAATGATATATGCTTTTTAAATATCTTAATAGAATTTGATACTTGGTCTAAAGTTCCAGCTCCATTCCATATTTATTAAGGTCCCTTCTGTATCATTAGGTACATTCACCATACATCCTGGAAGATCTGGAATCCAATACTGACTACGAGATCTACGTGGAAGCTGTCAACGAGCATGGCGTTGGCGATCCTTCACCACGACTCATCTTCAGGACTCAGAGCCAAGTAAGCCAACAGTTTCTTACCACTTAATGCTGTTTTAGACCATCTATAATAATCTATATGTAACTAAAAAGGGGAAGAAATGAAAAATAAGTACTTAATTATTCAAAATATTAAAAATGCTGATAATTTATACAAAATTAATTTGATAAGTAAGTTTGTTAACCTTCTATCAATCGTATTAAAAAAACAAAGAAGACCTAAATAGAAATACAAAAAGACTTAAGGCGTGACTTTCGAAGACCATAATATAACCTATGTAGCATTATACTATGTGAAATAGCACTTCCAGTCTGCATGTAGATATCGAAAAGGGGGGTTAAGCCATTTTCTTCCCAGCAAAAAGCATTCTGTGAGACCTATAGAAAATAAATTTTATCTCCTGTCCTACTATTGAAAACGGGCCTGCTGTACAACTGTCAAGACAAGTTACTTATAAAATATTCTTTCTACCAGGTAATAGAAGAAGAAGAAGAGATATCAAACGCGTACAACGTTACTGCTTGTTGTGAGCGAGTGCAGCTTGCTGGTGTGTGCATGCCGCTGTGTAATTATGATGCCAAGATGTCTGACCTGAGGATGCTGGCTCCGTTGTGTGCGCAAGACTTCCACAAGCTCCTGAGGTGTGGAGCTGGAGGTAAGGGATCCAAGACCCAAGACGCCAAGGGTCGATGGAATGTGACCTTATTTTTCCATATTTTAACGTCGGTGATTCACTTATATGTATATTATTTCGTAGGAATGTGAAAAGACCGTTTAGCAAATAAACAATTCGAGTTGATTAAATAGAATACTGATATAACGTATGTTGCTTTGCCACCTCAATGTATTCTTTGTAAAAATGAATATTTAACTGAGATATTTTTTTATTCACAATCCCAAGTCCATGACAAAATAAATACATTTGCGTGTCATATCTTTAAATTGCAGAATGTTCTTGCGTTTATTATTATCTTATTAAACTTAATAATCCTTCCATAAAACACGAACAAATTAATCCCATTGCAAGGTACTCTGAGAAAATAATATAACATGGTTATAATCTATTAGTGATTATTATAAGGAACTCAATAGAATAAAACCGAATGCACACAATTTTCCTTAATTCTCAAAACAATTATGTGAAATAACAAATGTATTTTCTCGTTCAGGTCGTAACCACGAGGCATGCTGCGCCCGTCGCGGCGTGCCCCCCAACTGTCGCGGCGTGTGCACCGGCGCCTACTCCGGCGGCGTCAACACCTGCGTCCCCTACATCGGCAACATCGTGCAGTGCTTCGAAGAAGGTAATATTTAACTTTATGATGTGATAATTTAAATTGTTTTCTTTTACGAAATGTCCCTCATTTGTTTAGTGTTGAAATTATTTAGCTACGTATGTTTAAAAGTTGAATAATGGTCTGATGATACTTTCTTAAATTATATACTCAGCCTATCGCCGTCCACTGCTGAAGGTAGGGCTCCCCAAGAAAGCGCCTACGATTCCGGTCTGGCAACACATCTAAATTCTTAAATTACTACTGGCGAATTAAATGATTTTAAGTTATAGACTTTGTTTGCATTGAAACTATCGAAACTACATAATGTGTTTAGGTAGATGACAATAGCTTTTCTGACGATGAAAAAAAACACATAATAGACAAAAAATCGCTGAGAACGTGTACGAAATTTACTAATATTTATTGTAACAGCGTGATATCCACTCAAATAGAATTGAGAAAAACACTCATTGCCAGTCTATACTTACTTCTACTATCATCACTTTTTTCTCGAAGAAATAAAATCTTTTCATAAATTGTAGCTTGTTAGAAACGTAATAAAAAGCAATTCTTCAAGAAAATTAATTTGACCTTGCATAACCAAAATATCTGTGCATAATTTATTCATGTTGCCTTGAAGAACTATTTACTGTCTGTACGTTCAGACGATTCGTGGAATGAATTACTTGTATGAATAGATAATTTAGCCTGAAAGTCTTTTGTTTTTGTAATCTTGAGATTTTCTATAAAAAAACAATTTCTAAAACCAAAACATTGTCGGATTAGGAATTTATAATTAACATTTTGTTTTTACATCAGAAATTCGATCTTTTGAGATGAGAACATTATAATTTACTAGACCATAGATTATGACTTAATATTGAGGTACTTAAAGCTAAATTACTCCTAAACGTTACTCATCCAGAGAATCTGTATAAAAAATCCTAAGCCCTCATTTCTTCTACAATCTTTGAATTCCCATGACTACATGACGTCTGCTAGACGCGAATAGATTACTGAATTATCCACCATGAAACACATTACTAGACTCCTTGCAGCTACAGAATATAAAACTCTTCTTTTAATTTTGACCATTCTTTCCCTCGTAGATACTGGAATACTCCCTGGGCCTCCAAGGGAACTCCACGCTTTGGTGACTTCAGACAAGCTGTACCTGGACTGGGCGCCTCCGCAAGATGGCGCTAATGCTACCTCTTATACAGTGTACTGGCAGAAGGTGGACAACAACACACAACCTTACAGCTATAACACAATGCAAGCTAACTACAACGTAAGTATTTGAGAGAAATCTTCGTGTAGGTGACAAGCTTAACATTTGATACCTAGATTGAAGAACGGCTCAGGTCTTATTGCTTTCAATATTTCGATGAGGTTTGATGAGGGAGGTTGGAGGGGTCCACGCTTAACAGGCGGGTTGGATAAGAACGTAGTAATTCATATTCAAAATCCAAATATTGAATTACCAGTAAATTTAACCAAATTTTTTACCGAGCTCATGACAAAGACGATGCAAATTCTAAAACCATGGTACATCCGCGGTCAAGCTCTTAAACCATGCCATAGACCAAATTGAAAACAGTGTGACTCTACTGTTTCTTTGAAAATCATTTATAAAACGTATATTATTTTATTTCATTTACTCTGTATCAAATGCTCTCGAAACTGCTAATTATCTCTAGAAGCGGTATTAAAAGCTGAATGTTTCTTTTTAACATTCAAATAACCTCTTACGCTTCACTGTGTCTTAATTGTAATAATCTATTGTTGCTTAGTTTTAACAGAATTGTATTGTCTAACATCTTTTATCTTTAAAAGTGCTTTCTTGGAAATTCATTGAAATTAATTCTAGTATCTTGCTCACAAATTTGCTGTCTTAAGTAGGAAATTTAATGAATTTCCAGAAAACGCTATTAAGTAAAATTTAATAATTCCCTTGGCTTTAAAATTCCTCTCAAGTCGAGACTTAGAATATGTATTACATTCTTTCTACTTAAACATCACAAATTACGTAATCCTTACACTCGCGGGTTTGAACCCCAGAAATCGCTTTAAATTGTATCAAACAAATGTTATCCTTTACCGATCATATGACGCCATTTACATCCACATATACCATATCATACAGTTAAATGAGATTTACGTCTTATACACGATATAGGTTATAGATATCACTATAACCCTCCACCATAAGGTTGGGCTTCTAGAAAACCCACATATAAAAAAATCAGTATTACTTTAGCCGACTCGTTTATACCGCAGCTCCACTTGAATGCGTCGTATCTACAGCTAAAAATTCACACTGACGGCTATTTTTTCTTATAGCAAGTGAATGTAAGCGACACTATGACCACGATTGACCAGCTAGAGCCCAACGGCACGTACCACGTATTCGTGGTGGCCGTCAACCAGCACGGAGCTTCGTTACCATCGAGCATGCTGTTATTCAACGTTACTGAAGGTAAACTATTTAAAGTCAAAGTCAATTTATCTTTATTGAAATGGATTTTTGTAAGTACTTTGGAATCGTCAATTTTAGACTTTTTTTAAACTAAACAGTCAAGAGCTAAATCTTTTTTATGACATATATTAACATGACGCTCTAGTTTAACATAATAAATACTTTTTGCATCTGAAAATAGAATTTGACCTAGCAGTTTGATTTCTACAAGCATTAGAGGAAACCGAAGATTTGAAACCAAATTGTATGTTTCGTTTTGTTGCAGATGATAAAGAAGTGAATGGCATCCCATCACACCCTCATTCGTTGTCAGTGTCTTCCCATTCCGCCACATGGCTCACCTTGACTTGGCAACCACCGCAGTTCTCACATCCTGACGAGAAGATCTCATACACGTGAGTGAACTTGGATATTCATATTTCTACCTTTAGGAGGTTTACGATTTTCAGCAAATCCATGGTGGACTTTAAGTACTCCGTCTCTATGTATACTGAAATAGATTTAAAATAAATAAGGTTTAAAATATTTGCAATATAAATTTAAAAGCCAAATGCGATGCACATATCAAAAAATGACAACCACAGTATTTATAAATAGCCCTAAAAAGGAACTGGTTTGATGTTGCTTTTAACAGATTAGAAAGGGATTTTTTTAAGAAAAACTAAATGAACAGTTATTTTTTATTTGAAAATCATTTTTTACCACTGATAAACTGTTTGATCCTGTGTCCTAATCTAAATAGCAAAAACAGTTTTTTTTATTTATACAATAATGAGTTAGGAATGGATGAGGGCTGCTCAAGACCGGGATGGTTGCCCCTTTCTTGGGGAGACCCACGTTCAGCAGTGGACGGTGGTAGGCTGAGTTTATTTCAATTCAAATTTACTGATACGCTTCATCAGGCTGTTCTACAAGTCACCATCACAACTGGGCCAGAACAACATAACCAATATCACGACGACGGTCCCTGGCTACACCCTGGAGAAGCTGTCTCCCAACACTCAATACGTGATCTGGGTGAAGGCCCACGCTGCGGCTGGAGACTCCTTGCCTTCGGAGACCTTGCTGGCCTGGACAGACCCGGCGTATCCTGCTTATGTCGAGGTAAGAACGGTAGTCATTAACTTTTTTTTGGGAAAGAAGGCAAACGAGCAAGTGAGCCCCCTGATGTCAAGTGGTCAATACTGCTCATGACTATCCACAATACTATATAATAATCATTCTTATAACTTCTATCATTCGAAGCATTCCGTAGATTTTATATACATCTTGGTTATAATAAAAGGTGAAGATCAGCCTTATTATTTGCTTTTCTAGTCTTTTTGAGAAGTTAAGTGATTACTTCTAAAAATATGGCCATGAAATAAATCGTTTCGAGTGTTACAAAATTTTTGTCTACTTGGGATCATACTTGTAAAGATAATTGTAGCTATATAAAAATAATTGTTATGCGTACCATTTTACTTGAATATCAATTTTGCTTATTTATAATTTGTTTATTAAAAATGTTTTCACCATTTCTCGCTATGAGAAGGTTTTCTTTATAAGTGAAATTTCAATACTTTTGATTCAAGTACTATAAAATTTGTACTTAACGAAAGAGAAAATAATCCATACACGTCTTTGATCCACGAAATATAAAGAGAAAAGAAATTGGTTAATAGAACGGAAAATTAATGAGAATTATTGTGTGTGTTCACTTCAACCCAAAGATTTCACGATTCATTTAACACATAATGTACGCTATTTTATTGAAAACGTAAAGTAATTGGGATCGTTTTCCACGTTACTAGACTTAGAACTAAATTGGTTTGACGTTTCGATCTTTTAAAATTACGTTCGAAGGTTTGACCAAAAGGTAGCATTGGTTCAAGCTAACCAATAAAATGAAAGAGATATAGGTACATGCCAAAAGCGAATAACTTTTTCGGGATTCATTCTTAGAATCTGTGTAACACCCATTAAATCGATTTCTGCACAAAGACATTTTTTGTTGTAATACAAAAGGTTTCTCTTCTGGGAATTCGAGATATTGAGAAATCTAAAAGATTCTGTATTTATGGCTTAATATTAAAATTAAAAGTATAAGGTATAGGCATAAGTATTTAGTGCCTTCAAGTCCCCTTTTCAAGGTTTTTATTGGTCTTTACCAATGGTCGTTTTTGCTAGAAGTCTATGAGAAACCTACATATAATAAACAACTTTTGCTTGACGTTATCATGTGGCTGCCTAAACGGCGGCAGTTTGTTTCCACTTCTTTAATCGTTGTATTTCTAACAGCCACCAACAGTGAATCCTGTCAACCTGGTCGTAGAAGGGTCTAGCATGACCATCCTCTGCATCGCCATGGGAACACCAACACCTACAATATCTCTCTACATTTCGGGTAAGTACTCACAGAATACCGATATTTAAACCCAAAAGCTTAACAGCCATCTTATTACGTAAAAATAGCGAGGCCTTTCCATAATAGAAATTAACGCGACAAAGATTATTGTGAGCTGAAATAGATCTTATTAATAATCCATTTTAACATTTTTTGTGGATTTAAGAAAGTAACTATGAAGTGTAATTTCCATGAAGGATTAAAAAATGTATTTTTTTATTTACCATTTGAAACTTCTTCTTCTTCATCAACCCATATACGCCCACTGCTGAGCACGGGTCTCCTCTACCATTGAGAGGGTTTAGGCCATAGTCCACCACGCTGGCCTAGTTCGGGTTGGCGGACTACACACCTAAGAAATTCCTAAGAACTCTTAGGTGTGCAGGTTTCATCACGATGTTTTCCTTCACCGTTAAAGCAAGTGATAATTCAATGAGAATACACACATAACTTCGAAAAGTCAGAGGTGTGTGCCTGGGGTTCGAACCCGCAACCGCGGAGATTCTCGACCGCGCGCCCAAACCTCGAGGCCATCATTGAATAGATAATTTTAAAAATAAGAAACCATACGTAGAACTTCTTAACGATAAACTTTTAATAATTCAATCCTTAACAAATGAAAAACTGATGAAATTATAACCAAAGTATACAAGTATATTAATGTTAAAAAAAACTCAAGAATAAATAAATAAATATAAATAAATACACCCAACAGTCACGTACGTATGGATGGACGAATGGATTCAATTTGACCGCATTTGTATTAAATATCAGTTTAGAATAGCACACGAGCCTTAATATCACAAAACAAACACACCAATTTTCTGATTAACTTTATCACGCCACCACAGCCACGGCCAACCCAAACAAAGTGAACAATTCGCTTTCTAAACAAAAACGTCGCCAATAAAAGCTGCGTTTCGTTCGTTAATGGACCCGTCCCCTATCTCCGGGGCTCAGTAATCAATACAAAATGATATTGAGGGAACGTCTAGACGAGGCATAAGCCTAGCAATAATTCTCAAAATAGAATCAGCATTCATTTGAGTTTTATGATGCCTCCATTATCCGTTCTTTTTGCTCAATCTGAACCAATAAAGTGTATCTCATTAGGAGACAATATTTTAAGGCCTTTATTTGCGTCTGATCGAGGAATTATTTAAGATTTATTTTATTAGCATTACAGCCCAATGCTTTTGTGTGCTTTAGATTTTTCTTTAGGCATTCCTTTTGTCTCTTTATTTGACAATTTAGCAATGAAATAATTGGCCAGACCGTTTTCTAAACTAGATTAGAAACTGTAATAAATTATAATGCTCCATTTCAAACTTTGACAACATCTAAAATATGTAAAACTAATTTTGTGTCATTCAGCACTCAAAATAAGATTTGTCTACTTTGAATAACGTACTGAATTCGTGAATAGACGAGTAAAGCATGTGATATGAAAACATGGGTAATTAAATTTAGGATGAAAAATTGCAACAGTATTCAGTTTTTATGAAAGGGATTTCCATCTTGTTAGCATAGACAACAAAAGCCAGTGGATACCAAATTAAATCTCATTTCTGCTTTAATAAGAACATTCCAACTTCACATTGACTGGCTGTAAGTTATTTTAGAAATAAAATATTCCTTTGCCGTTAAAAGTTGTTAAAAAAAAAAAAAAAAAAAAAGTGGACTAGAATAATAAGCTTTTTAATATAATAAATGTATTGTTTTTATTGTTTTGAATATTAAAGTAAATATTTTAGATGGCAACGGTCATGATGTTTAAATTTTGGTGAATTTCCAAGAACCTTTTAATTTTGGTCATAATGATTTGAGCCCTCCTACAAATTAGGACGAGAAGTAACTGTAAAATAATGAGCTAGTTGTTGTGGTATCATAGAATTTGTAGTTGAAATGAAATATTTATCATAAAATTTGATTGCAAAATATCAATGACTCACAAGTTCAAGCAACCTGTTTGCGAAGTCATAAGTATAATAGGAGTATAAGATCGATACTAATCAGCATTATTAGAATTAAGATTCAATTGAAAATGTTAAAATAAAATATACAATATTACATTCTCGCATTAATCCTTCCATTAGAACAAGTTTATACAAACTTGTTCCAATGGATCTTCATTACTTTAAATAACTTATTTTTGTAGTTCTTGGAACAATATTTCTATAACTAATAGGATATTACTTGTTAGTTTAATCTTCAACTTAATTAACTATTTTAATGTATCGAATATGATTTTTAAAACGAGATAATTAAGTTAACTGGGTCGTTTTCGGGCAATCTCTATTTTCAAATGCTAAAACTATTTTCAACAATATTTATAGTTTGTTCTTCAATGGTAATAAAGTAGTAATGAACGACAAAGACAAACAACTTGTTGTATTTAAATGCTTTCCATCAACTGTACAGTAACATCTGTTTATGAAGCACATCTTGTAAATCGTCTCGCATAAAGGTGCAGGCGATACAAAGTTTCCGGATTTTAAATTGGATTTTTCTATTAAGAGTTTTGTCTGGAATTGTGCCGAGTGAACAACAAATGGCAATATCTACCTGGTGAGACGATAGGTACCTCTATCTACCCTTCACGGGAAGTTGTGAAAGCAACATTTAAATTTATTTCTCGGGCTTAATTTCCAGGCTGTATCAGATTTTTAAGTAAGAAATCATTAATAGTAATCTTTAGTCTTCAAAAGTGCTCGAAAAACCGCAACAGACCTGCCCTCTCATAAACGAGACTACATAAATTGTCGAGAATTCTTTTTGACATGTATCGGTCCATATTGACATATGACAGCCCCCGTGGCGCAGTTGGCTAGACACCAGCTTGCGAAACGAGAGGCCGCGGGTTCGATCCCCGCACCGAGACAAATGTTTGTGTGAACCACAAATATTTGTTTCGGGTCTGGGTGTTTGTGAGACCGAAAAATTCTCTCGTAGTGTCTGATACCCACGACACAGGTCTTGTACCTAGTGTGGGGTCAGAGCTATGTATGTGACTGTTGGGTGTATTTATTTATATTTATATATGAGGGTATATCTTTATGTATGTCCCACAGGTCGTCTGGTCCGTCAAGAAGTAACACGGCACATGGTAACGGTGATTCACAACGTTACCAGAGACATGGACCAGATATCGTGCTATGCAGACAACGGATACGGCACGCCCATGCAAGCCTCGAGGAAGATCAACATTTCACGTGAGTTACTGCTTTTATTACTTCTATAGTATATTGTGAGAAAATATATAGTAATATAGGTATTCTATAAATTAGGAATGAGAGACATCACAAAAATTATTATTCTCAAATTTTCATGTACCTACTTTAACGGTCAAGAAAAACATCGTGAGGAAGCCCGCACGCCTAATATTGCTTAAGAATTTATTTGGTGTGTAGTACGCCAACTTTCGCTAGATCAGCGTGATGGACTAAGAACTAAACGATCGTAAGCTTAGAGGAAACCCGAGTCCTCTAGTAGGAGGTATATGGGGTGATGATGATTTATATCAAAGTAAAATACAATTCCGTAATAGTAAAAAAAAGAATAATGAATACGTTACGCAAAAACAAAAAAATACTTACATTAATGGTTTCTAATAATAACATGGAATCAAATAAAGCACATAACAGTCTTATAGGTATTGAAGAAGATAATATAATCACTACATAGTATAAAACAAAGTCGCTTTCTCTGTCCCTATGTCCCTTTGTATGCTTGAATCTTTGAAACTACGCAACGGATTTTGATGCGGTTTTTTTTTTAATAGATAGAGTGATTGAAGAGGAAGGTTTATATGTATGATAACATCCATTAAATATTAGCATTGCACCCGTGCGAAGCCGGGGCGGGTCGCTAGTTATAATATAATTCAGACCAGCTTAGGCTGTAGATGTTTGCTAGTAAACATTTTCAATTAAATGTAATAATTCAACTGTAACGGGTAGGAGAGCGTTCTTATAGTACCATTGTTCCTAAGTACTGCAGACAGCACATTTAAACACATGTCCCTGTAATGTTACTGAGACAGACCGTTCTGTTAAATTGGAATTACTGCTTTCAATTTGCTAACTTTATCACTTCTGAGGTAATAGTGCCAAGTCCAAAGTGCCAAGTGCCAAGTGCAGGTTTCCTCACGATGTTTTCTTGTTTGATGTGATAATATATTATGAATACACACATAACTTTGAAAAGTCACAGGTGAGTGCCTAGAGTTTTAACCTACGACCACCAAGATTCTTGACCGCGCGCCTAAACCTACAGGCCATCACAGCTTCTTTTAAACGGCCTTTATTTAGTGGAACTAAAATACACGTTGTACAACTTAAGTGCTAAAATACACATGCTTAACCCTCGCCTTTACGAAGCTAACAGTCTTTGATCCTTTTATCCAGACGTCCCAACCATCCAAGCGTCTGGTATAACAATGGCTGCCGCTGGAGATTCAGTGATCCTCGAATGTCGCGTGGAAGCTCTTCCCAAACCTACTATTGCTTTCTGGAGAGATCCTAACGGCAGGACTCCGGTCATTGATGGTCCCAACTACACAATACAATTGCAAGCTGATCCTGAGGTGAGTAATAATACAGGAAAAAAAATTGTTTGGATGTCAAAGTAGATCTTATGTAAGATTAAAACCAAATAATAAAATAAATTCACATATTAAAATTCTATTTAAAATGTTAAATAAAATTATTTTTGTAGAATATTAGAAAGATAATTATCATTCTTTTAAACAAATTAATGATTTAATAAACAAAACCATAGTACTCACTTTAAAGATCAGAAGTTTTATTAGTCAAAATTAGATCGATATAAAGTAATATTTTACATAGAATTTATTTTGAAAACTATTCAAACAGGAGCCAACAAAGTACACGATGCGACTCATAATAAGGAAGATAACGGAAGCAGACGAAGGCGATTACTTCTGCCACGCAGAGAATGCCTTCGGGAAAACGTTAAGGCCTGTGTCAGTTAGATTGCGCCCCACCACACCGCACCATAATGTCACCGAATGCTGTACTCAGGTAAGAATTTATTATTGTTGAGCTCTGTTTAGCCTTTCAATTCAAGAACAACGAAGAGTAACACTCTTGATGTTTTATTCGAAAATATTTTTTTTAATATCTACCGATCGCACAAGATTAATTTAGAAACGGGTAATTATAAAATCTCAGCCCTCTGCTCAGTAAAAATACCAAGTAGACAAATTCTATTTCTTATTCCAAAATATTATATAACTCATTTAGAATTTCTGACAACGTTAATCCCCGCTACTCCAACACTGAATTATCTATTGATAATAATAACAAAGAGATCAGAATTACAGCTTCCGATGGACGTTGGCTGAAATAACTTAGTCCCATCAGAACCACGGGCTAAATATAAACTATGCACAAACTAGATCCGCTCAGTGCACTCTCGGAGCGGTTACTAATATAGCAACATTGTTTATTGCATACAAACGGAAACTTAGACTAGTTACTAGCCATTTGTTGTTCTTCTCAACGTTGCGGCCTCTATGGAATTTCAATAAGTTCCTCACTTTAGTGGATAAGGATATCCTACGGACTCAATAAATTTGTTTCTAGTATACTCGCCCGATTGTTGGAAATATTTTCTATTGTATATTTAAATGCCACGGTTTCTATCTCAATACCAAGACAAAAGGACACTAAACTCGTATTTTAGGGTAGGGTCAAAAAAATCGATTTGACTACATTTAATCATTTAAATGCGGTTTTTATATTTACTATTGCATTTTCTAAGGGTTCTATTTCGATTAATAAATGCACAACTGACGTGAAACTCTTTTCTCTTTTTTGATCCAGATGAACGTATCATCTGCGTGTATTGACGCGTGCAGCTTCCACCTCGACATGGATAACATCATGGACAGGCCCGAGTGCATGAACGATTTCGACAAACTCATGAAATGCGCTGCCGATGGATCTGGTAAATATTCTCTTAGCTAATACTTCGAAAATAGAAAGCCCAATCTCCTACAGTTGTATTCTTATTTTTCAACAGTGTCCGTTTAGTTGTAGAATCAGCGGTTTAATTTAAAACCCTCCCATATAATACTGCCTCTAATTATAACTGTATCTGGATGTTATTCTAAATTTACAGGATTCTCCGTCTTTCGAGAGAGTACATTTGTATTTTCAACGACTGGTACCTTTTCCCCCCTTTAAGGAATTTAAAGAATGACGAACTATTTCGAAACCAAAATTTATCATGTTCAAATTCATCTCCTATTTAAAGATCATCGAAGCTGTTGTGCATCATGGGGCGTTCCTCGAAGCTGCTTGGAGCTCTGCCGAGGCGGTTCTGTTTCCAGGTCTTGTGCCCTCCAACATGCAAGACGAGCTTTGGCTTGCTTCAGAGACTCGGGAGCTAAATTGCCAGGACCTCCTAGAAATTTGAAGGCGCATGTTGCTCCCACACCTAACTCTGTACTTTTGAGGTTTGTGGACTATTTAAATCTACTATAATGCTTTTAATCTACTCTATTGTTTATTTATTTAAAATGTTGAATGAGTCTCTCTCTAATTTATTATGCAACAAACGAATTCAAGGACTTTCTATCAGTTAGTAGATCATTTTATAATGATTTCTACTTCTTTTGCTGTTTTTATTTATTTCTAGCACAATACATTACAACTCGCAAACCTTTTTAATTTATGCGTTCATTTATTTATTTGTTACCAGCTGGGACCCTCCATTGAAGAATCCTCAGACGGTCTACTTGTACCGCGTTTTCTGGCGCGCTTACGGTGCCAAAGTGCCAGAGAAACTCGATACCAGCGAGACCAGCGTCGTACTGACTGGTTTGAGAGACGACGTCAAATACGAATGCGTCGTCAAGGCTGCTAATGATGTTGGTAAGTAATTTGAACATCTGAAAAAGGTTGTGATAATGTGTTATAAAAGTGACTACCAAAATATCTTTCAAGTAAAGGGGTCTTGTCGTAAAGTGTTCCAACCCTTTACAGGAAATATCCTTAGAAAAGTCCAATAAGACGAAAGTACATATTTTTAACGTACATATAACAACGAATTGCATAATAAATAAAAGGAGCTTTAATTTTAAATGTTTTTTTACATTACCTTCAAATTTACGCTTCTTGGTCATAATATTTTGTCAACAGGGCTTTTAGTTATTTATTATTCTTCTCTTCCCCAGGTACCTCATCATTAAGCATGCCAATAATGTTCACAACGAGTGGACAGGAGACCGGTGCGGCGGCCGCGCCCGTGTCGGGAGGATCCACAGCATCTGCCGTCGGCGTCGCTGTGGCCTGTATTCTTGTAGCTGCATTACTGCTCGCAGCTGGACTGTATTATAGACATAGGAAGGTAGGAGCATCTTTGTTTTTTTAATAATATGACATTGAACCAACTGAAATATTTTACCAGGTATTTAGGAAATATTGTGCAAAATATTAATAGACCTAAATCTTCCTTTACAGAATCTTAGACTTAAGGTGCAAGGTGGTGTGGCGTTCGAAAACCCTAGCTACTTAAGGGAACCAAATCCTGACACCATTATCAACGTAAGTCATTTTTACTAGTACTTCAACTTACTCAATCGATCTTGAGCCTTACTTAAATCCTTACTATTTCCAGGGTACTGTACCAAACGGGAATGCGAACGGGGGTAATGGAGTAGCGAATGGCGTGTCCAACAGCGCGGCTTGGAGGCAGGAGACGCTTCAGAACCCTGGGACGGCGGCTGCTCAGCGCGAGGTGGAGCCTACGTTGTATGAGGAGCTGAAGCTCGGGCATGATGGGGCGGGCTTCAAGCGCCTCAAGCCATAGCACGAGGCTGTGGCGCGCTCCCCGCGGCGCTCGCCGTTGCGCTCGCCCCGCCACACGGCGCGCGTGGCGCCGCGGCACTGAGCCCCCGCGCGCCCGCACGCACCACGATACTGTACTACTGTCTCGCTCGCACATCTCCTCTCTCACTCTAACGCTAATTTGTTGACATAGTCTGGCGGTAGTTTTGGAAAATTTAAATATCGAATGATCGCAGTAGATATATTGTTTTATATCGTTGCATTAATCATGATGTATTCAGACCGTGAAAAACTGAAGGAGGTCATATCTACGATTTGCAATCACTGTAGCTATCACCTGCTTTGGTTTTGGATCACAGCCTAAAAAAAATCCTGCATAACATCAGTTAAAAAAAATGATTTCTATAGGTCGCATTTTAAGTGACTGTTCGTAGGTCATCGTAAGGATGTTGTATAAAAGTCACTTCTTGTAAATAATTAACTTATGATAACACTGTGAACAGTAACGTTCTTATCATGTATTTGCTATATGAATATAAAAATAGATATCAAAAGTGGATATGTGCGAGGCGAGTGTTAAAAAAAGTATAAAATATATAAAGGGTAGTGTATCTGAACAATGAATCAGAGCGAGCTACATTTAAAAAAACGCGCGTGGAAACGGTGTGTAGATAATTAATAATAAAAGAATGGTAATTATATTTTCAGTATCGTAATCGTTGTGATTTTAACCAAAAAAAAGACCTCATTTAAGCTTCTCGTCATTTCATGTAAATATTTATAATAACGGACAGAATAAATTAGGGATGATAATCTTATGCCGATTTGGGCAGGAGTTTCCTTTACGCCCTCAGCAAATGCCCAAAATTTTTCAATCTATTTTCTCTTTTCGTCCTTCTATCATAATATGTTTTGACATAAGACAATAATTTTTTAACAAGTTACAAAATGCATAAAGGGAATTCTGAGCCAAAAAATATCTTAGATCATTTAGTGAAGTTGTAAAAACAGGTTTGATAGAAATACATCTAGGTCATTCTATGAACAAAATGTGCCTTCGAAAGTATGAAATAGTTAGTGTTGTAGAGTTAGTGAACCTTTTGGCCCATGTATATTGTATTAAATGTATATATGTCTTAACTTACATTCCATGCGGCTTGTGTGGTTTGGGGAAAAAAGTTTTGCTATATTTTTTTTCGAAAAATCTATTTATTTTTCCTCGTTTTTTACACATTCAATTACTTTAAATTTTTTTTTTTGTTATGTATTTAGGTAATAATTATTGTTTACATTTGTTATAGAAGTTTTTACACACTAGCACGTTCATAAGAAATAATATTGTATATTACAAAAAAAAACAAGTTATACGGCATTAGGGCTATATCCGTACATAATGTATGAAAACAATATATTTTTATAATTATAATAATGCAATTTTCCTCTAACCATACAAGTCAGTAGCTAAAGTTAACCAATAGATAAAGGTTTTTATAAAAATAACTTTGATGTATTAAAAATGTAGTATTTTGTAATTATCTCGATCGTTCGAGACATATCAGTTACCTTTCATTTATGCTATTTATATATTAAGAAAATGTGATTTTACATTATAATTATTGCGAATTGAACAAAAAGAGTTTCTATCGATATTTATAGATAAAACACTCAAATAAATGATAATTCTTTTGTAAAATTACTGTAAGAATCAGTATCAAAATTCATGGTATTTTTTTTTTACTTTTTCATAAGGAGGCCTAGATATTTGCCTAAATTTTAATCATCTCAGCGAATGTCAATTCCTTAACAACATCAAATTATTTTCTGGATTAAACCCAAATTATGTAAACATACTTTTTACTCTTATGTATAAATATTGATAGAAACTTGTCTGGAATGTTACCTAGTAAGTTATATCGTCTGTCAATTCTAGAAATTTCGATAGCTGGTATTTTAATATTAGAACTACGATCACAGTATGAAAGAGAATGATCTCAGATTGGATATTAGCAAAATCGCTCTTTAAGATTATAAAAAAATCAATTTTTAAAGAGCTATATTCTCATAATGTCAAAACAGTCTAAAGTTTTATCACAACTGTCAAAAAAATCATAGCTGCAAATCGTCTATGGTCATCTAAACTTTAATTATAATAAAAAAATCTTTGTCTACGGTTTTAGATGAAGGAGGTGTAAATAAGAAGGATTATTTGATACTGTGATGGTATTTTTTGTAAACGCTCACACAATGTGATTATGAACGGTTAGTTTCATGTAGAATCTCTCACTTATGATAATTTTTAGACGAACAACGGATGTGATTAGATTTGTAAATAATATTAATAAAAAAATAAGAAATTTTGAGAGTTTTTTTACATCCCATTTCCAGGCTACGTAAAAAGATAGCTAAAAACATTTTTCTTTCTTTGTTAACAAGCTGTTGTGTTGGCAGCTTCGGTCTCATTAATTTCACGGTAATTATTAAATCTTCCTATATAAAATATTTTTATCCTACAACGTCGTTAGCAGAATCTAATGTATGCCAAAAATCATCTTAATTCATTCAACGATTTTGGCATGAGAGTGTCGAAAAACTACATGTCAATTCAATTATAACACTATTTACACACTAGACTTGAGTCTGTAGGAACAAAGGTAGTATTGAATGTTTTCAAAGATTTTTTTCTGAGTTATCTGTACATGCACTATGAATTATCGCTTATTCTAACGGTGAAAGAAAACATCACAATAAAACATACACACCTAAAAGTTCTTAGGAATTTCATAGGTGTGTAGTTCGCCAACCCGCACTAGACCAGCGTGGTGCAAGGCCTCAACCCTCTCAGTTGTAGAGAAGGCACGTGCCCAGAATACAGACGTATGGGGCTGACGATGACGACTAAAAAATTACTGTTCTATCCAGAATGACACGTTTGACAAAAGACCTCAGTTCATTAAAAGCAATCAGGGCCTGTATTCTGACGTTGAATCTGCGGCCGCCGCGGCCGTCGCCGTTTGAATTCCATTACAAGTCCGATTGTCTGGCCCTAATGAGTTTGCGGGCAAATACGAATGACGATTGGACCGACGCTTGGCGATTGGATCTACATTGTTCCCGGGAATTAGTTTTACACGAGAATTTCGAATGAGGCGCGAGCTAATGGATTCTGGCGCAGGTGCGTCAAATGCCTTTGGAGTTTCATAATACATTGCATCTGTATACCCTTGTGTGATTGAGAAATACGTAGAGGAAGCAGGCATGATTTTCAAGCGATTTATTTGAAATTAAAATCAATGAATGCTCTGATAGTCGTACCTATACATTTTCATTTCGTTTTGAACCTACATCGTCATGTAAAAGGAACTATAAATCTTAAAATGGTACGTATGGCAGCGTCCCGCCAAGTCGAAGCAAAAGCGGTTGGGCCGTAAAGTCCATCAATTGTATTTAAAACATATTTTATAGCTCTATCAGATGCTGCTAGGTTAGTTAATCAGGTAATAACTTAAGACAGAAAATCCTTTAAGTAGGGAGGGAATAAATTAACCGACTTGGTAAAACATGAATCTCACAACTTTTAACGGTAGAAGATTTTTTTAGTTTTCTAATACATATGTCAGGGAGTATATTTAACAATTGTTACTCGTATTAAATAAATAAGTAAATCCACCCAGCAGTCACATACATACATAGCTCGTAGGTATCAGAGAGTACGAGAGACTTTTTCTGTCTCACAAACACCTACACCCGAAACAAATATTTGTGGATCATACAAACATTTGTCTCGGTGCGGGGATCGAACCCGCGGCCTCTCGTTTCGCGAGCTGGTGTCTAGCCAACTGCGCTACGGGGCTGTCGATTAATATTGACACTTAAGGATAAAAAACGAAAAAACAATTTCCTTAACCGGAGATAATTTGTGGCGCCGCTGTTCTCTTTGATTCCTTTGTCCGCGATCGCCGTAGCTGTTAACAACGGTTCTTAATTAAATGTCGAATCAGATAAACATTACATATAATTTTTAAGATAAATTTTTCAAATTTGCAGAAGTTTTAGAAGACAAAGAAATATAAGGTACATATGGAAAACTGTTTAGTTTACCAAATATTTAATCGATGAAAGTAGAAATGAATCGAAAAAGAAAAAGTTTTTTTATTATTTTTCGATTTTTTTTAAGCCTCAATGTGTTTCTAATCACCGCAACAAGTCCCTGTTATAATTTTCGTTCACGGTCTTTTTACACCCTATGTAATATATATTTTTTTTAACAAATTCAATATAAATATAATCTTTTACATTTTAATACAGGGTGTATTTAGACCGTGATCGAAAACTGAGGCAGGTAATAGCGATAGTGTTTACAAACCCCCTGGCATTAAAGAAAATCCCGACAAAAAACAATTTTCTTGAGGTTTTCCATACAAACCACATACTTTTAAAACCGATGGTTGTATGAAAAACGTCATTTTTTTATTTTTTGTCGGGATTTTTAATATCGCCACTGGGTTTGTGATCACCCTTGCTATTATCTGCTTCAGTTTTCGATCACGGTCTAAATACATCCTGTATATAATTCATTAAAAAAAAATAATCCTTACTCCTATTCCCAGTTCTACATCAAAATAACAGCGTTTCACTAAATAGGTTTCTTTGGTGCAGTCGTAATACCTTTGCCTGTACTACGGCAGTCTAAAGCCTAGAACGGTTCAAAGCAGAAAATGGCTTTGTGTAATTTGCAGAGGGAGCCTCTTACCGCATTACATTTCACGTGAATATTGCTCCTTTCTGTGGTAAATTACTACGTACTTCGCGTAAGGAGATAATTAGAGGATTTAGAAGAATAATTGTGATACCAGTGTTCAGATTATGATCGAAAACTAAGGACGCAGTAGCCACGGTGACTACAAAGTACTAACCTATTGGCGTTAAAAGAATTCCGACAGAAATAAAAAAGACGTTTTTTAACAATCACATACATATTATACTTACTAGTACGGTTAGGAAAATGTCAAGATTTTTCCGGGATTTTCTTTATGCCAATGGATTTGTAATCACGGTACGGTTACCTGTCTTTGTTTTCGATCACTGTCTAAATACACCCTGTATATAAAGCTTTTTAATGAATACACCCAGCCCTACACTGGAATGCAAGTCCTGGCTCGTGGGTATCAGAAACTACGACATACTTTTTTCACAAATGCCCGAAACAAATATTTATGTATCGCGCAAACATTTGTCTCGGTGCGGGGATCGAACCCGCAGCCCCTTGTTTCGCAAGTCTATCCAGTACTTCAATACACGTTGTCTAGCTCAGCGAATAATATTCATAAGGTCCTGAAAACCCTTACACAAGGGTGGCATTTCATTTCCCGTTGGAACACGAGCGGTGGCTCCCTCGGGATACCCGCTTCCAGGTGGGACAAATCAAACGAATTTCGTATCAGCGAAATTTTAAAAATGTCCTACGTTTTGCTTATTTTGTCTTTCCGGTATGTGAAGGAAAGTGGGGTTGATTCTTAATTTATTTATTTTGTTTAGAGATGTATAACAAGGTTGCTCTATAGTAAAATAATAGTAAATCTCGTTCCCTTATTATACACAAAGCAAAAAATTTCATTATGATCAAGATCGTATTCCGATTTAGTTTTCTCATTAAAAAATAGGTACCTACTCAGTACCAAAACGATGTCCAAAAGCATGTAACCTAGAACACAACACATTTCAACATTTTATAACTTTATTAGCATTATAAAGAAATCGCAAACAATTTAAGTCCTTGATCATTATTAGTTAGCAAAACTTGGAAATCATATTTTCACACTTTTATTCATACTGCTTAACAGAGTACTTTAGGAATGACGTTTTAAAAAGATTCAGTACATCCAGATATTACCCCTACTACCTCACAAACCTCTTCATAATATTAGTACACAGTGTCACGTGTCATTAGCGTTAGTATCAGCCAATTAATTTAGACTAATCTTGTATATACCCGGCGTATTCCTGCTAATTGATTTTAATCTCTCTAATTGGCATGAGATTTAACGCTACGCCTGTCACACTTGTACGAGTGTATAAAACTGTATCTCTTTTTTTGGGCTTAGGATTGAGAATTTTAATCTTAATTTATCTCTGATGTATATTTTTTGGTAACCAAATTAATTACAAATCAAAACGTCATAGAGTCGGTTCTCGGTTCGAGCAAGGTCTTAGGCATACCACATAATTCAGAAGCGTAAAAACAAACTTATTGCCTGGAACACTCTCATTGATTTGTATAAAGATATCTCGACATACTTAATATTCGATTCCCGTGATCGGAAAGTTTGTTTCAGTTTTCCTTTTGATCTTTTCAATAACAGCATGGTTTTGCTTAAAACTGCAAAGTGATTATAAGCAAAAGTAATGTATAAATAACTCTACCTACCCTTTCTGAAAGACAGTATTAAATACACAGAAGAAAATATTATACGCCAATGACGACACCCACAAACAAACAAAAGTGTTTAATTATACATTTTACGGGAGGACCTGTCAAAATTTCAACTCTTGGCCTGTAATTACATGACGGCGGCGCGAAGTGTGATACTGACAGTAATTACATACGAACCAAAATGATGAAAACACACAAACACTGTTTCATCATACAACAACTGCTTTTTGAAGAGTTCACACCTGAAAGAGGAATAGGTACGTAAGTATTTCATGATAGATGTTTTACGTCCTATTGCTGGGAAGTTTCCACGGATCATAGTGAGGTATTTAGACCGCCTCGTGGTCTCGCGGTACAAATATGTGCCGTGCGATCTAGAGGTCCTGGGTTCGATTCCCGGGTCGGGCAAAGTGTTATTGGGTTTTTCCATTAGGAAATTCTCAGTAGCAGTACGGAGTCTGGAAATGTGCCCGAGCAACGGCAATAGGCTCGCCCCCTATTACGTGGGACTGATACATACCTGGCAATATGTGGGTGCAGAAATGCATCTCTGCCTACCCCTTCGGGGAATATAGGCGTGAGGTATTTTGTGTGTGTTGTATTTATACACCCAAAGTGGCAAAGTGGGTAGAATGGTGGATAGACTCATAAGAAATATTTTCTGAAAACATAAAAATATTGCAATATTTTTCACTCCTTAGTTACAACAATTTTCTGAGTTAAATATAAGAGTTTTTTGATGTTATTAAGAAAATTAAAAGACTAAATTCAACTATAAAAATTATTCAGTTTTAATTAGAAATAAATATTTCAACCATTATTGAATATCTTGATAATAATTTTATAACAAGTCTTTATTGTTAAAAGATAATTGGACCCAGAATATTTTTTCTATTCGGTCTAAAGCTAAAATATCTCATTAAAAATAAAATGGGAAAATTTGCAATATAACTTCTAAAATATTTGCAATAAATTTGCAAATTATTCTATTCGTATTAACGATAGTATCAAAGATAACTGAGCTCTCAAATGTTGCAATTAATTAAAATGCGCAAAAGTTTAACAAAAAGGGATTTTCATTCAAATTCTTAATATAAACTCTTCAATAAATTAGACAAACAAAAGAAAGGAGCAGCATTTGAAATATTTTTCTTATTATTATCAGAGCCATTAAAAAGGGTTCGCGAATTACACGAAAACTTTTGCGCGGCCCGAGTTAAATATAAAATTTTTCTTCAAACAGCCTGTTTAACTTTGCTAACAATAAGTCTATTGTTTTTGAAGAGAATACTTCTCTTTGGTAATAAATTTAAGTACGCACCTTGTTTTACAAGTTTTTTGCGATGTAAATCTATTATTATCTGTTACCGTTCCCGATTTATCTGTACGAGGATTTTGAAATAGTAAATCCTGTTTAAATAGTTCCCTACTTGAAGTTTGGTATAACATCTGGAAATAGTTGAAAATTGTATATGTAGACGTAGCAATTTAATTCAACGTATTCCTATGATTTTGGCAATATAATAGACCTTAAATAAAAGTGCTTTATTAAAAAAAAATATTTTATAACAAAATAATTGATTTTATAAGAAGCAATGAATCATCGATTTTAAAAATTGATATTTAAATAAAAAAATAATAACAAAATACAGCGCGTACATAAATTGACTTATTTTTAAGAAGAAATTTTTAGTTTCTTAATTTTTGTTCTTCGCATCTAATCGACACTTGGATGTCTATATACATACCTTATCTATAAATTCTACATGGGGATATATGCATATTACAAATGTTTTTTGCAAAGAGTGTTCCAGCATGTTGGAACCGGTTCGCAAGTTCGGCCTGGGGTACTGTGACCTGCCAACGATGCTATGGAACGTAGCATTCCTTCTGCGAGGGATTACTCTTAACATAGACAGTCGACATAAGAAACGTGCGTATAAGTAAATCAATAGCGGTACTTCTATAATAGGTCAAAAGCGATTCACGTTAATTGTGTATTGTTTAGTTTGTCTATTTCCTTTGGCTTAAAAATCTTTATTCGGAATTTTGTAAGCTGCTTGCCTTACTTTTGGGCTTCTATGGAAGTACCACATATATCCAAAATATATACGCTTTTGTTTATTTATTTAACTTCTTTCATCTGCTATATTAATTCTGAGTTAAATACTACGATAACAGATTCCTCATCATGCTATTTTTCAGGCATTCCGTTCATCCTCTACGTCATAACCGTGGTGATAACCCTGTCCTATTTCTACGTGTTCCTGGTGTCCATGGCTTGGTTTGTGTTCATCCGCAGCCCACAGACGGGAGACCTGCTCGCCGCCATGGTGGTACTCTCTCTCGGGATCTCCAGCGAGATCGGCACCTTGAAGTTCTTCTACACTTTCGTTTACATGTAAGCTTAACATACCTACTACTTCTGTAGGTATAGAAGTGACCATCAAGTATTTTCGACAGAAATGACAAGTAGCTGTTCTGGCTTGCTTTATAAAATTTGCTTTATCTAAACAACTATCTAAGGGCAGTGATGGCCTCGAGGTTTGGGCGCGCGGTCGAGAATCTCGATGGTCGCGGGTTCGAACCCCAGGCACACACCTCTGACTTTTCGAAGTTATGTGTGTATTCACATTGAATGATCACTTGCTTTAACGGTGAAGGAAAACATCGTGATGAAACCTGCACACCTAAAAAGTTCTTAGGAATTTCTTAGGTGTGTAGTCCGCCAACCCGCACTAGGCCAGCGTGGTGGACTATGGCCTAAACCCTCTCAATGGTAGAGGAGACCCGTGCTCAGCAGTGGGCGTATCTGGGTTGATGAAGAAGAAGAAGAAGAAACAACTATCATCAACAATTAGTACATACTTTTTGGAGTAATGAGTAGTACAAGTACTTCTAAGAATGAGTTTAAAGATGAGATATTCATAAGCTTAAATTAACAGTGAATTTTTACTAAAACAACTTAATCCAATTAATTATTGTCCCACAAGTAACATTCTAAAATGGTCCTCTCAGTAGGCGAACCTATAGGCGAGCCAAAATAACTTGAAATATTAAATTTAGTGCTCACTATTCTGAGATGTCTAAGGAGACCTTTGAGAACAATTATCTATTAACCACTTCGTAACTCGCACCACTGGATTAATTAATAATAATTAGTGACGAAAATTTATACTAAATATTAAATGAGGACCAAAATAGCGTACCTATTTGGATGCATTGTTAGGCTTAAAAAACTAGGGACTAATTAAAGAAAACCTTAGGGACTAATCAAAGTATAGTAATAAATAAACATTTATTGTGTCCATTTTGATAAAAAAAATGTGGCTTAAGGGTACAAATTTCATGTAGGATATTTTTTTAATGCCGTTAAGACACCCCGATTTAGCTCAGTGCGTTGCCGTCGAAAAATTCTCAGTAACATACTGTACTTTAAAACTGCCTTATGTTCTGGGATTTTTTCATGACCCGAACGATTTCCACTCCTGGACACAGGCCTACAAAGACTACCAAACCGCTCTGTTGGAAGCGGCCTCCATCTAACGGCTTCTGGGTCATAACGAAAATTCTGTCTACCTTGCAGAAAAAAAGTACAAGAAATTGTCAAAGAATATCTGATGTGCGATGCTCTAATCGTGCCAGGAAGTCGATTTTCGCAAAATCTACTGCGAGCCTTGCGGCAGGTGAAGAAACGGGCCATCATCTACTGGCTGGTGATTATCATCAATGGAATAACTTACGTCACCAAACCCCTGTTCTTACGCGGAAGACATCACATGGAAGACCGCTACGTAATCTATGGTATGATATTTAAAAGCAAACCCTCAGAATAATCAGTAAATCTTTCATAGACTAAATAAGACAATTAATTTTTTTGGTCTAGTTGATAAACTCTGGTACTGTATTTTAAAAATTCGTGCAAATACTGCTTTCAACTTGAATTGACTAAAAAACTAACCTCCATTTGTATTATTCCACTTATCCAGAGGTAATCTATTCTCATGTGTCGCAAAAATATGGCGCATATTGACATGTTCGTAAACCAAAATTGAAATTTTACCCATGAGGTCTTTAAGAAAATGTAACAAGTAGTTTTTTTTTATTTTAATTCTCTCATCATAGACTAATTCTAATAGTTTATTTCAGGACTGGAGCCCATGTTCGACACGCCAAACTATGAAGTGGCTTACTTCCTCATGACCGCCGGACTTTGCTTCATCTGCTACCCCCCAGCCAACGTCACCGTGTTTCTCATCGTAGTTGTCGGATATACCGAAGCACAAATGCTCGCCCTTAGCAAAGAACTTCTCTGCCTTTGGGGCGACGCCAACAAACATTACGAAAAGAAAATCAAATCAAACGAGTCTATTCCTACTAATTTTGACCATAAAAATAGAATTATCAACGATTATGTACGATACCGACTGAAGGAAATCATAAAAATGCATGCAATCAATATACATTTGGTAAGACAAGTGGAATCTGTGTTTAGAGGAGCTATTGCTATCGGATACGTGTTTCTAACTCTTGGTTTGATAGCGGAACTGCTTGGTGGGTTAGAGAATACGTATTTACAGATACCATTCGCTTTGATCCAAGTGGCGGTGGACTGTTACACCGGCCAGAAGGTAACTGACGCAAGCTTGACTTTTGAAAGAGCTGTCTATGATTGCAAATGGGAGAACTTTGACAAAATGAATATGAAGACTGTACTGCTATTGCTGCAAAATTCTCAGAAGACGATGACGCTGTCCGCTGGTGGTATAACTATGTTGAATTTTAGCTGTTTGATGTCGGTTATCAAGTCTATTTACTCGGCCTACACGACGCTGAGGACGACTATGAAGAATTAGCAAAAACTATAGTAGTCATTCTTAGTCATAATACTGGAGAAGTTATTCCTATTGTCAACTGTAGTAAAAAATAAACATTTATTCTTCGTTAACATACTACTAATTCTAAATTCATTATGCTTTTCTTATGCTTCTAGTTGTTTTGTCATAAAACATGCTGCTATTAATTACGAAATAATATTTTTGGGATTCACTGTACACCTGGTTGACTTATTTTAACAAGAAAAATATTCATTGAGCGAACCTTTTTTATTGTAAAGCTATTTTAAACCGGGTAAAATTTTGGTCTGATCTTTCTGTAGCAATAGACATCTAACAAACAATTGATGACGTTTTCTTCATAGAACGCAATCTTCCAAGTAGCAGTAAGTATCGATAAAGCTCAGTAAATAAAATAAGGTACCTACTGTTTTAAACCCTTTTGCTGTCATAAAATCAAGAGGGCCTAGCCTTTATTAGAAAAGGACACTTCTACTTCTTCTATACAGACTTAATCTCTATTAATTACAGCAAATAGCAGATGAAATATGGGCGTTAAATACCTCTGCTTGCCACTTACGTAAAGCTGTCGTGAATATGTTTGCAATAAAGTAAATACTAATTACATGGCAGTTACGTTCGTGTGAACTAGCAGTGTGAAGTACAATCATGTGATATAATATTCATAGTGAGGTGACAACTAACTGCATGATTACCGCCTTCGCGATACTGCTAAATACCAAATTACATGTTTACGTTGTACTGTACGCCTGGTTGACTATGTCAACAAGGATAATATTTTTGAAGAACTGTTTTTTTAATCTTGAAGTTATTTTAAGTCTCTGTCTAACAATAGATGTCTTTCAAATTGTAAATGATGTTTTAGAGCTCCTTCAAGATTAAAATGGGACATTGGAAATGACACATATTTTTTAGCTTGAAAAATATAGACTTCAATGAAAGTCTAATAGGAATGAGGACGGAATTCAAAAATATGGTTTAACATTTTAGATAACTAAAACCTCGGTCCGTTTCGTTGTCATGAAATCCACAATTTATCTAAAACCTTAACATAACATACATCAGTATTGGGCAAATTTTAATTAAACTAACAATTAAAAATTAACAATTAATTAGTTGTTAACTGCAGTCACAGCAATTAACAACTAATTAATTATTAATCATGGTTTTATACGATTAACAATTGATCAATTATTAGTTAGTTTGAATACATCAAGGGTATATGTATCCGGTTGTAGAACCGGACCACCCGTTTGAACAAAATTTGCAAAAAAGTTAATTGTCAGTTTTAATTATTTCATCAATCAATTAAAATAAATAATTGTAACACACAATTAAATGTTTAATTGCAATTGATTCAATTGCAATTAATTTAATTGCAATTATTTTTTTAGTCAATTGATTAGTTTAATTAAAAGTTAATTGATTGATGCCCAACACTGACATAGATTAAGCAGTCCTTATACGTCCAGCTGCTGGGCACGTGATTCCTCTACAGCTGGATGGTTTGGAGGTTGGCGGACTATACAGTTTAGAGATACCTAAGAACTCTTTAGGTGTAAAGGTTTCCTTCCAATGTTTTCCTCCACCGTTAAAATACGTGATAATTCATTGTGAATACAAACATAATCTTTATTTAACCAAAGCTAATTGACATGTAGGTAAATGAAAAAAAAAACAAAAACAAACTATATCTCATTCACGATAAGTTGATTCTTTTGGCATATCGACTAATGATGGGAAACAGAAAATATCGAGTAGTTCAAAAATATTGCGTTTTAAAATACTGTATTATGTGTGAAATTCTTTATTACTTTCGACATGTAAAACATTATTTAGATAAGCGATGCTGGGTCATAATAAGTGGTCTATTTAATATAACAGGGTTATTTTTAGACCTGCCGCAAAATTTAAATAGGTGTTTTAGACCACGAAAGTAAACAACTTCCCCAAAGAAACACGGGTCGAAAAGTGAAAAAATAAATCAGACCTTCTACATGAAATCGACCACGTAAGCAGTTTTCTATGGGAGGGTCGAATTATTTATCACGTTTCGACCCATGTTTCTTTGGAAAAGTTGTTTAGTTTCATGGTCTAAACAACCTATTTTAAGTTGACAGGAGGTCAAAAAATAACGCAGTATGTAAAAATTAAGGTTGTAAAATTAAATAGTTTTATCTTTAAAAAAGTTTTTATGAAGAAACTGGAGCACAGCCATGATCATCATAATGTTCAGTAAAATTATCGACGTGGATATCGATATGAACGATGTTACTTTCCTTTCCGTCCGACCGATGTAACATTATACAAACGTCAATAAGTTTCAGTATTCCTATTTTAATTTTTCTTTGAAGCATTAAAGTCTCAAAATTTTCGGATAACGCTTATATCTTTAGGGACTTTTGTGTTGTATGTATTTTGTTATATTTATTAAATCATTAAAATAATTAAATAATACGTTTTTTTATTTCAAAGTCATGTCTCAGTAAAATTGACATCTGCCAAAAGAATCAACTTATCGTGAATGAGGTATAGACATAACACCACTAACGTGTAACGCTTTTATAGAAATGTGCAATAACATTTTACGGGTGCAATAACATTTTTCATCAACCGAAAATAGAATCAGTGACGTCGAAATGCACAGCAAAACGTTTGGCGTTTAAAAATTTATTCTGGTAAAAAAATTGTTAAAAAAAATTCATTTTAACTCCCACTCAAGAAAATTATCTTCGACGTACAGGGCTCATAAAATATTTTATGTATTGCACGATTCCTACAAGCCCTATTACGTTAACTGTTGCCCTATTGTACCCTTAAAGTAATTAGACAATTAACAGCAAATGTTTTATATAAATACTTGAACTTACGTCAAACAAAATTCAAACTTCAAACGGTGGGAAAGGTGTAACCTCAAGACCATTAAATATGGTAATGATGATTTTAAAGATCAGTGATATATCAGACAAAGCTTTGTCTTTGTGTGAATTTATTTTTATCATAAATGAGACATGATGAGTAAATTAATAAGAACTATCATATGACCAAGACCCTGAATTCATCTGAGGATCTTGATAGACCAATCCGATTTTAGATTATACCGTTAAAAGTGTAAAATCCAACACAAAGAATGAAATTCAAAATACCAACCCGCCAGGCAAGCGTGGTGGACTTAGTCTTCTCAATGGTAGAGGAGGCCCCTGATCACCAATGGGACGTTTATTGGTTGATGATGATGGTAAAAAATAAAGCCAATTTTTAGGTCTCCAAAATATGGAATGGTCTCCGCAAGTTCGGGCTGGAGTACTGCGACCTGCCAACGATGTTGTGGAACGTGGCATTCCTTCTGCGTCCTCTGACTCTTAACATAGATCGACGGCACAAGAAACGTAAGAAATATAGAATAATCCCTTGCTTTGGTCTAGTATAAATGCTCTTGTGAATTTCCTTACAAAAAAAGTAAGAAACAAGAACCAAACAAGAGGTGCACCAGAGTTGTCTTAATCACGTCTGTCCACTAATGATGCAGAATCAAAAAAATATATATATCGCACCCCCGGTGAGACAAGGGCACAATTGCATGTTTTACTTAATGATTGATTTTGTTCTACCAGATAATTGGGTGTTTTTAAAACACATTGGCGTATTTAACTCATTTTAAGAATTTTTGCCTTTTATGCCCTTGTCTTACCGAAGGTACGATATGTTCTCCTGCTTTGTAATATTCCCATAGAAAATTTAGGATAATTTAATTTTAATTGCTTGAAAAACATTTGAAATTGGTTTAGCAGTTTCAGAATGAAAGCGTAACCAACAAATAAACTGATATTTTCATTTTAAAACAGATTAATGTTTATAACACTTACTTCTCCATCAGCCATACCACTGTTGTTCTACTTACTGACAGTGGTGATAACACTGTCCTATTTCTACGTGTACCTGGTGTCGATGGCCTGGTTCGTGTTCGTCCGCAGCTTGGAGACGAAAGACTTGATCCCTGCTATGGTGGTTCTGTCTCTAGGGATCTCCAGCGAAATAGGAACGCTGAAGTTTTTCTACACATTTATTTACATGTAAGAGTACATGATTATTATTATGTTGACTTAGAACGTAATTGGTATTGTGTGATCTAAAATATATTAAGACTTTATTATACAAATGTATCGTCAAAGTTGTTTTAGTATTGTCTGAACAAAATATGAATTAACAAACCTTGAAAATCACTTCCAGAAGTAGCAGTCAGATAAAGAAGCAGTAAACGAAGAAACAATCAGACACGCAACTGAATCCATCCTAAAAATATATAAGCGAAATTAAAGTTGACTTCTCAATATCCAGTTATTAAACGTCTTTAAATATTTTCAGTGATAAAGTACGTAAAATAGTACATGAGTACTTGGAATGCGACGCTTTCGTTGAGCCGGGTAGTCGATTCTCCAAGAACCTTCTGACTACACTCAGATACGTCAAAAAGCGGGCTATTATCTACTGGTTGGTGATTATCGGTAACGGTGTCGCTTACTGGAGCAAGCCTTTGTTCATGAAGGGACGCCATCATTTGGAAGACAACCTGGTTATTTATGGTAAAGTAAAATTTTAATAATTATTGAAGATTAGGGTGGTGGGTACCGGATGCGTGTACTTAGAAGAAATTATGGCATTACAATATATTGCGTAACTTAAAGACATAATTAATGTATTGCTTTATCCAAAGTCACATAACATTGCTTTTAGTGATAAGACTGCAATTTCTTCACATTCATACTTCGTGCCGCCGCTGTTGCTCATATTTTCATTTAATTTGTTTTACTTTTCTTTAAATAACTGCATAATGCACATGGTATAACATAGGTTACCAGAACACATACATTTTTTCGAATAAATGATGAAAGTAGGTCTAACCCACGGAACAAAAAAAAACATTTTCAATCTTTTTTTAGGTTTGGAACCTATGCTAGAGTCCCCGAACTATGAAATCTCCTACTTCTTGATGACAGCTGGTGTTTGCTTCATATGTTACCCTCCAGCAAACGTAACAATACTTCTCATAGCGGTTGTCGGCTACACAGAAGCCCAAATTCTGGCACTTAGCGAAGAAATCCTCAATTTATGGAACGATGCAAACGTTTACTATGAAAATTTACCCAGATCCAATGAAAACGAAGACAGCCAATTTAAGAATAAAGTTATGAATAATTTCATCAGGGATCGGCTTAAAGAAATCATCAAGGGTCATGCAAGAAACATTAATTTGCTGCACCAAGTTGAGTTTGTATTCCGAGGAGCGATTGCTATTGGATACGTATTTTTAATTCTAGGACTCATAGCAGAGCTGTTAGGAGGGCTTGAGAATACATTTCTTCAAATACCTTTCGCATTGATCCAAGTCGCAGTAGATTGTTTTACAGGCCAAAGAGTAATGGATGCAAACACAGTGTTCGAAAGTGCTGTGTATGATTGTAAATGGGAGAATTTTGACAAGAATAACATGAAAACAGTGTTGCTTCTACTGCAAAATTCTCAGAAGACTTTGACATTGTCTGCGGGAGGAGTAGCGATGCTTAATTTCAGATGTTTGATGTCAGTCATCAAGTCTATCTATTCTGCTTACACCACCCTCAGAACTACGATGAAATAGCTTAAGAATTAAGCCGCACCATCATCTAATAATACGCAGTTTTTATTAGAAAATTCTCATTACATTGTTTTCTTTTAAGCTATTAGGGCATCGAATAAAATGCAAATTAAATATCTAGATATATTAGATATGGGCATAACTAGAGGATTCAATAAAATTATAAAATTTACATGTATCTATTTTCATTTATCTGCTTACTAACGTACTACTAATTTAATAATAATTAATGGGTATCTCTTTTCCTGGTACACAATCTCAGCTTCACCTATCATTAGGCATTGGAATAGAATAGATAGAGAAAAATGCAGATATGAAAAGAAGTGGTAGTAGAAATTTGTATTCCTGATAAATTGTATCACTCACTCAGCGATGAAGATAACTTCTTTTTCAGCGCCACCTAGTATTTTTTCCCTTGACAGTAACTTTTTTGTTAGAGTTGCTGTTTCGATTGAAACGAACAATTCACTAATTTTATTATTGTTTTAAGTTATTTAGAACAATATTTAAATAAACAGCAATTAAATACATGGTCATACATTCCGTTGGTATGTATTTTCACATTTAATCTTAATGTAAGACATTTTAATACATTTTTACTGATCTAAATTTGTATGTTACATTTCATGCTAGGAAGTTTGTTAGATTAAAGACAAAATATTTATTAAGTACGAATACAGATGGTGTTATTATTAATATGCTTTTTAAAGATAATTATAATTTCATATTCTTATTCATTTTACTATGGAAACATATATTTTGGTAAGATTTTAATTTTAAAGTTTAACTTCTCTTTATTAAAAATATAGGTTTCACGTTAAAATAATTTCAATACTTTGTAACGCCATCTAGCGGAAATCAGAAGAAACATTATACCAGCATGCTTAGCAATTTTATACAGTGCAGCGACAGCAGAAAACTTTACACGCTCAATACGAGTATCTGAATAAAATTTATGATGTTATTAATAACATTATTTCCGTAGTCGCACTTGTATGAGATGACCTGAAATAGCTCGCAGCGTTATGTCCAGCCTCATCTCCATACGATGTGCCTCCGACTCTATCTCAAGCTCCCTTATACAAGTCGCAAGCATGGTCTTCATGATAACCATAGCATATCTTTTACCTGTAAACATACGTAGAAAAATTCTTTTATTAGGATTGAATGCCCGTTAGAACGCATTTATTCTAATCCTTGGCGAGTGTAGATATTTCAGTTGTATGTACCTATTTAAGTGGAATATGATGATGATACTAAATATGTAATCAAATATTTGAAGGTATTCACAATGAACTATAAGAGTGAAGGAAAATATTTTGAATCTGCAAACCTAAAAGTTCTAAGGTATGTAGACCAGCGTGGTGGAAAGCCTAAGCTGTCTCCATAGAAGTAGAGGCCCGTGCATAGTAACGGAAGTATATGTACTGATAATGAAGCAAATATTTTATCTCCAGCTTTGCATAGAAGCATACTCACTGAGCTTGACCTCTAGACGTCATTTATAGTCGAGCCACTGTAGATTCTGGTCTACAGAATATGCAAAAGCAGCTAACTGTAAAGAAGTGATTAAAATACAACAATACCAATGCAAGCTCTCCTGCCGCAGCTGAATGCCAAGAACGAAGCGGGATATCCAGGCGGCGGCTCCTCATGGAGCCACCTCTCGGGCTTGAACTCCTCAGCGTCAGGGCCCCAGGCCCGTCGCGACCGACCTGCCGCCCACACGTTTATCGCACACGTTGTGTTCGAAGGCACACGACACGATTCTAAAAAATATAATATCAAAATTAATTTTAAACTTGTGGAAAAAATCACCATCATAATCATGAGTATGTCCATTACTGAACATAGGTTCCCCTAAAACTGTGCCAATCATCATCTTTTTAATCAGCCCATATATGTCCCATTGCACGAGCCACCTCTACCATTGAGGTCGGGTTTAGGTCTTAGTCCACCACGAGCGTCGTTAACGTCATTAGCTTGATACGTGTTGCTATGCCAAGCTTTAGCTTTATCCTGTCAGTTTTAAAGAAAAATTATAAAAGTAGTAAAGTAAGTATTCAAATAACAATAAGTAAGTGTGTATTCAAATTGAATTATCACTTGCTTTAACGGTGAAGGAAAACATCGTGATGAAACCTGCACACCTAAAAAGTTCTTAGGAATTTCTTAGGTGTGTAGTCCGCCAACCCGCACTAGGCCAGCGTGGTTGACTACGGCCTAAACCCTCTCAATGGTAGAGGAGACCCGTGCTCAGCAGTGGGCGTATATGGATTGATGAAGAAGAAGTAAAGTAAGTACTTAGCTGTAACTCCTTTTCAGAATTCCTCAGCACAGCAGGTATTGCAGGATACAATCGCATCGTCTCATAGAGAACTGCTTCACAATATTTCAGTTGAGCCAAGTCTTCTTTCTCCACGGGTCGAGTGCTGTCGCCGAATATTTCTTTTATCCTGGAAATTATACGCAGTCTGTATTATCGCATATTTAATAAGATTAGATAAACCCTACCTACCTTTTCTACCTTAGAAACAATATAAGTAAAAACAACAAAAAAATAAAAAAGTACCCTTTTCACATGTATTACTTTAGCTTAAGTATTTGAAATAATTCTTTCTTTTATGGTTACTGTATCTGTCTTTCATATAAATTATGTTGAGAAATAGAAATGTGAAAGTCTTTACCTTTTTAAGCGAATGTGAACTGACTGAATTCCGAGTACAAAAAGGACAATAATCAAAAGCAGAATTGAATACACCACTCACTCAGCATAAAGTTTATCCTGTACATGTTTATTACAACCAAGCATCAATAATGTGTAGAAAACTGTAGCAGTGACAGTCTCTTGCCCTCCCGAAATTATAGTGTCCACTTCTGACCTCATCCGTTCCTCAGTAAACGTAGGATCTGACTCGTGAAGCTCCATTAGGATATCTAAATAAGATTTCATTTTTACCCCTTCGGGATCTGCAACGAAAAAGTATTAAAGGATCCTTCTTTGCTGAAAAATGTATTTCCTAATATCGGTTGTCTGACCTTCATCTTTTTGAATTTCATTCTTGTTATCTTCCCATTCTTGTTTTCTCTTCTTAACTACCTATAAATTAAAAAGAAACTTATTGCAGCATACAAAAATCTCTTTTTATTTGCAGTTTCTATTATCTCTGATATCATATTGTTATATATTATTCTCCTCATCCACGACATACCATGCACTAGCGATATGAAATACAGCCGTATCTCTATCATATCGCTATCAGTACAGAAAGCCCATGCCAAGCCTTACTTACAGTTCTAGAGTAATTGTGTAGAACAGAGACGCACTGCAGAAGCTCTTTATAGGCAGGAGTGAGACGGTAGATGAAGTCAGGATACATGAGTACATTGAGAGCCCGACTCACGAACAACTCCAAAGAACGGCATAGTGCATTGAAGTATTCCGTTGTTACCATGTTATCCGAAGTACAGTCCATGCCGAGAGCTGTTTCTGAATAGGAGAAAACTTATGTTTAAAATATACTACTTTTATGACTGATTAAATAAGTTAAAAAAGAACTACACCTGCTAGCCACACAGATAAGTCTGACCCCAGACTTAGTCTTTTGCTTATTTGTTTCAAAACACCGAGACTCAAAAAATATTCTGGATCCCAAAAACATTAACGCATGGTGCAGGGATCAAACCTACTGCTTCTCGATTCGCAAGCTGATGGCTTATCAACTGCGCTCAGTATTGTAAGAATTTATTTTCCAACACCTTTTTAACTGTATGGAGTAACAACAACTACCTATGTTACAAGAATACCCTATTCTTCTATTTTGGAATGCTTTTGCAAATAAATAGTTATTACAACCAAAATGATTTATGAAAAGGATTAAAAGTGTAGTATTTCGCTATTACAGCAACTTTTTTTTTCTCACCACTGCAACATTAATAAAATAATAAATAAAATAAATACACCCAACAGTCGCACACATAGTCCTGACCCCACACTAAGATACGAGTCTTGTGTTGTGGGTACCAGAAACTACGAGAGACATTTCAGTCTCACAAACACCCAGACCCGAAACAAGTATTTGTGGATCACACAAACATTTGTCTCGGTGCGGGGATCGAAACCGCGGCCACTCGTTTCGCAAGCTGGTGTCTAGCCAACTACGCCACGGGGCTGTCAATTTTGGACTCAAAGGTCACACATCAACAAGTGTTAGGCAACTATGCTCGATGAAGATAGTATACACAATACTTACGAAAAATTGCTTCCAATGTTACAAAAGCAACGTCATGCGACACGTCGAAAGGTTCCTTCCCAACACAAGCTTTTAGTTGCTGCACCAGTTTCTGCGCTTGCGCATTGAACACGTCCAGGTATCCGTCCACGACCCTGGTCGTGAATATACCTCCCAGTTTCTTTATACTATGCTTCCATATATGCCCTGGTATTAAAATATTACTAATATCAGAATAGTCTAAGAAGAAAAGCCAAAGAAATGATGGATGGAGTGCGTGATTGAAGATATGAAAGGGAAAGGGGTGAATGTAGATATGACGGTTGATAGCATAGGCATAGGGATGTGTCGATAGATAAAAAAATTGCGAATAGAGCAGGAAAATGATGATGAGAATAGTCTAAAAGTTGAATATAGGAATAATCTAAACGTTTCCTTAACTTTTTGAAAAATATAAAAAATATCACTAAGATATGTTAATTTCGGGTCGCGAAAAAAATGTGTGAAAAGACCGGACCAGACCTGAAAGTATTACTGATTGCCAAAATTATATATTAAGTTTATATCATTCCATATATTTTGATAAATTATACTTACCAGGAGCCGTGATCAAACTATCTCCGAAGCAAATTTTGGCGAAACTATATAAATATGGTCTCTCTATAGATGTGTTGGTTATTGCTTTCACGTCATCGGGGTCGCTTATCACTGAAAATATAGAATAAGTAGTATACATTAATAATTATTTTTATCTGCCTGCATTCATCCTATATCCCACAGCTTGGTGATTAATGTCTTCGCGTTTAAAAACTGGACAGAAGCGATATCTATTACAAAGGGTATAAGTTCTAATGGAATAAATATTTAAAAATATACTTGAGTAATTCACTTTAGAGACGAGCAACAAGAGGTGGAGCAGACAAGTGTTGGAGTGGAGACCGCGCTTAGGGCAGACGTAGTGTGGGAGGACCTGCAGCATGATGGGCCGACGACTTGAGAGAGGTAACGGATGGATGAGGTCTGCACAAGACCGGGATGGTTGACGCTTTCTAGGAGAGGTCTGCGTTCAGCAGTGGACGGCGATAGGCTGACACCTAACCTCAAATCTAAATTCTACGAAGATGAAGTGATTTAAACCTAAAACTTATCTTCTTCTTCTTCTTCATCAACCCATATACGCCCACTGCTGAGCACGGGTCTCCTCTACCATTGAGAGGGTTTAGGCCATAGTCCACCACGCTGGCCTAGTGCGGATTGGCAGACTACACACCTAAGAAATTCCTAAGAACTTTTTAGGTGTGCAGGTTTCATCACGATGTTTTCCTTCACCGTTAATGCAAGTGATAATTCAATGTGAATACACACATAACTTCGAAAAATCAGAGGTGTGTGCCTGGGGTTCGAACCCGCGACCGCCGAGATTCTCGCCCGCGCGCCCATACCTCGAGGCCATCACTGCTTATACTTAAAACTTATACTTATAAAAAATCTTATACTTACCCATAATAGGACATGGTCCCAGCCAAATAACAAACGGGAGTCCATTTGTTTCCATAGCCTCTGACGTTTGGACAAGAATCCTGAATAATGCTGTAACAAATATTAAAGTCAAAATTAGTTTTATTCAAAGTAGTTATGGCCTCGAAGTTTGGCGCGTGGTTGAGAATATAGTGGAGACAGTCGCGGGATCAAACCCCAGGCACACAGGCTTTTCGAATTTATATGTGTATTCACAATGAACTATAATTCACTTCCACGGTGAAAGAAAACATCGTGAGGAAATCTGCACACTTAAAAAATCATAGGAATTTTTTTAGGTGTGGACTTGGCCTAAACCCTCTCAGTTGTAGAGGAGGCCCGTGGCCAGCGCTGGAAATCATAGGGGCTGATGATGATAAAATAACTTTCAATAGTCCAGAAATTAAAACCATAAGTCTTCAATAGAACATACGACATATTGCCGTCATCCATAATAAAAAATGAGTCTTAATTAAAATAAATTAATATGAATAAAATATATTTTACTAAATATAAAACATAAATTAATTAAATTTGTTTTGCATATTGAACCCGTAATAAATATTTCTTATACTTATGCGTCAAATTAGCATTGATACCGCTAGTCAGGGTCACGACCGTCTCACCGCTGGTTTAGTTGATGGACGATTACCAGTCGAAATACTTCTAACAGCCAGTTCGTGACAACTGGGGTATGGGTTACACACTGAGGTCACACCTCAGATCTAGCAGCACAATTATGGTGTCAGCCCATTTACCCACTGCTCGACACGGGCCTCGTCTACTATTGAAAGGGTTTAGGCCATAGTCCACCACGCTGGCCTACTGCGGGTTGGCGGACTACACACCTATGAAATTCCTAAGAACTTTTAGGTGTGCAGGTTTTACCACGGTGTTTTCCTTCACCGTTAAAGCAAGTAATAATTCATTGTGAATAACATAACTTTGAAAAGTCAGAGGTGTGTGCCTGGGGTTCGAACCCACGATCGCCGAGATTCTCGACCGCACGCCTAAACCTCAAGGCCATCACTGCGTTTTATTTTTTTATTTTAGTGTGAGACATAAATTTATAAACAGTCATGAGCGACCTCAAAAAGTCGGAAGCTTTGTGGTTTTAAAGAAAAGATTAAATAGTGTCCTGGGCCTGGGGCTTTAAGCCTCCAGGCCATCACTGCTTAATACTTGGACAATAATGGTTCTCATTAATCATTTACGTATTTACCTCGGCCGTCTCCGGAGATCCGGTGCAGGTTCCCCAGCACAGGCAGTCGGTGGAAGGTGGGCAGCTTGGCGAAGTATGCGCGGGCGTGGCGCCAGCGGTAGCACAGCGCCGCGTATCCACACACTACCACGCACACTAAAACCACCCATACCACCATCTAATCCCAAAAAAACAACGGTTTTTAATCAATTTTGTAGAGCAAAATTTGTACTACTATACTGATGTACTTAGACTATTATCGGAAACTAAAGCAGGTAACAGGATCACAAACCCATTGTTTTAAAAAAAAATACCGACAAAAAATAAAAATTTTGACGTTTGCCATACAAACATACATTTGATACTCATGACTCTCTATGGAAAACGTTATTTTTTTTATCATTCATCGGGATTATTTTTAACGCCAAGGTACTTGTAAACCTTGGCTAAACCTGCCTTAGTTTCCGATCACGGTCTGAATACACATCATATTATGAACGCAATCATGTGACCACGTGAGATTTCCCAAGGTCACATTAGAAAACTTCTTAGTGTATAAGTAAGACTATTTAACGATGAAGGCTTCATTTCATCATACTAAATAAATAAATAAATAAATAAATACACCCAACAGTCACATACATAGCTCTGACCCCACACTAGGTTTCAAGACCTGTGTCGTGGGTATCAGACACTACGAGAGACTTTTTCGGTCTCACAAACACCCAGACCCGAAACAAATATTTGTGGTTCACACAAACATTTGTCTCGGTGCGGGGATCGAACCCGCGGCCTCTCGTTTCGCAAGCTGGTGTCTAGCCAACTGCGCCACGGGGGCTGTCAATACTACAAGCAATAAGAGCGAAAGAGCAATAGAAAATGTAGCAAATACAGGGAAAGAGAAACTTTTCAATTTAGATGTCAAAATACAAGTATTGATATTCTTCAATAGCAAGTATATCCTAGAATAGCGTTTTGGTTGACCACTGTCACGAGGCATTTAAGTTTTAAATGCGAAATATCTTTGCCCGCTCATTTAGGGCGCGACACAACATTACATTATAAAAAAAGTGAGAAACACACTTTACCTTAAAATAAATTAATGGAAATGTAATTCTGCACTCAAGTCTCCCACTCCCCCCACTGAAAATTTACCTAGAACGGAATAACACTGATGGCAGTGATTATTGGAAGTCTTTACAACAGTTCGCACGTTAGGTCCAATTTAAGCAATAGTTATTTATCCGTGGTGCGTTTATAACGTCAAATTTTTGTTAATTGTAATTGTCTTTCTTTATGTGAGGTTAAACCTCATAGCTCAATGTTTTGTCACCCGCTTAGCTGTGGAGGGAAGTGGACAACTCTTTGTTTTCCAACTCCTCCTTTACATTGCTTTTCTGATTAACTTCGTTGCGGGATTGTGACAATTTAGGTCCCCTTAGATTCGCTGAGCTTCATTGCTTGGCGCCAATATTGTGCGTGCCGCTGTTGATCCTGGAATACAGGAGTTGCAGTGGCGGGTGTGTGGTGGGATAGGGCCCTGATGCCAGTGATGGCCTCGAGGTTTAGGCGCACGGTCGAGATTTTCGGCGGTCGCGGTATCGAACCCCAGGCACACACCTCTGACTTTTCGAAGTTATGTGTGTATTCACTTTTAATTATCACTTGCTTTAACGGTGAAGGAAAACATTGTAATAAAACCTGCACACCTAAAAGTTCTTAGGAATTTCTTAGTCCGCCAACCCGCACTAGGTCAGCGTGGTGGACTATGGCCTAAACCCTCTCAATGGTAGAGAAGACCCATGCTCAGCAGTGGGACGTATATGGGTTGATAAAGTTAAGATGGTTAAATAAAAATAAAGTCCTTTTGAGAGCAAACTTTTACACAAAACTTCAATTTTTTTTAATATTAAAAAATAGAAGCCAGCACTTACTATATTTGTTCAAGGAGCGATAAATTATCTGTGTAGTGACTTCTTCTTGACATTGAATTGCAAATATTAAAAATTGCACGCGAGCAAAACGTATATTGGTACATGTACAATCGAAAACAATTTATATAGAAGTATTTTGTATTACGTTTTATCCTTTTAGTGTGATGGCCTCGAGGTGAACACAGCGGTCGATAACAAAAAAAAGAATACTTTTTTTTGAGAATTTTTAAAAAATACAATTGTAAATTACTTTTAAAATTTGTTTATCAATAAATATTTAGGGAAAAACTAAGCTTATACAAATCCTTAATTGATGTCATAAAACATATGTGAATCATAATAACGTTAAAATTTTGTTGCTAAATTAAAAGAAAAACAGCAAAGAATATAAGGTATTTTTAGCCCCAAATTTCTAAAGAAACGGCAATAAAGCGGGTATAATATTAAAAAAAAGACTTAACTGCTTCTGATGCATTCAAAGCTTTCTAAGAAATTTCAATGTGTTTCGGTATAGACATACATGCATAGAGGGTACTTATGGAACAAAAAAAATCTATTCAAAAGTAATACATTTGTCTCTACGATGACACCGCGGTATTTTTTTGTCGTTTTTACAATTCTTATGTGGCTAATAGATGAACTGGACAATATAAATTTTATTAATAAATTTGCATCCCTAATGTATTTAATAATAAAATATTAATTGCTCGTTAGCCAAATGTAGAGAGCAGATTATATTTGCATGCAAATTTTAACAAAAATATAAAATATGCACGAAAATTCTCATTCAAGAAATAAACACTTGTCTTATTTTTTATATTTTCATTATCTTCAAAAACTGGCAGTAGTATGTAGCATGTGGGTCATTAAATATTTCGACGGTCGCGGCTTCCAACCCCGCTGAATTTTCACAGATATGTCTATTCTCGATAAATTATCACTTGTATTATTACTGAAGAATAACATCGCGAGAAAACTTGTACAGCTTAAACGGTTTTTTTATTTATTTAACACTTTATTTTACTGTTATTAAAGAAAAATAAAAAAAACACATGCATGGAAAGGTACAAAGGGCGGCTTTATCGCACGTGGCGATCTTTTTAAGGCAACCATCGGAAGGACTTTTTGATAGGATGTATCTGGAGGGCAGTGTTTTAATTTCCTAGGTGTGTTTAGTACTCATACTAAAAGAGAGTTTTGGATTACGGCCGCAGAAAAGTTGAATAAAACGAGAGAGACAATGTAGGCGTGCCGAGCACGACAGAGTTAAAATTTGCACAAGCATCGCCTTGGTTTTAGATGGGAGAAAATTCTTCAGGTGATAGAAAACGTGAAAAATTCCAGTGATTTTATAGGAGACGTAGATTACCAGTTTCTTTAGGTTTCCTCTTAACAAAAAATCTTTAAATGTTTGTCGTGGCCGTTTGGTATCAAGACATGCTTTATATATCGTACGTCGCTTGGGCCTCCCATCGAAAATCAGCGTTGCAGTATCGTCTACGCGTTACTGCAGCATGTAAATAAATGGGAGATACCATTCTAGTACAATTATTATTCATTTTTTCTTTACTTATTATATTTTAAATGTAAATTGTGCTAGCAATAAATAATTCTTTCTTCCTATTTTTTCTAATTATACTATCTCAAGACCAAAATTAAATTCATGATGGGCGATCGTGAAAATACGACAACTGTTTTTAAATTATATTGTCTTTCTTTATGTGAGGTTTAACCTCATAGCTCAATGTTTGTCGCTTTGCTGTGGAGGGAAGTGGACAACTCTTTGTTTTCCAACTCCTGCTTTACATTGCTTTTCTGATTAACTTCGTTGCGGGATTATGACAAGTTAGGTCCCCTTAGATTCGCTGAGCTTTATTGCTCGGCGCCAATACTGTGCGTGCCGCTGTTGATCCTGGGGCACAGGAGTTGCAGGGGCGGGTCTGTGGTGGGATAGGGACAAAAAAATACTGTTTTTAAAAAAGGCGACTGAGATATCACTTTGTTGTCGTTCTATTGTTGAAATTCTCGAGAGTATAATTAATGAGCGTATGCTAAAAATACATAGTATATATTTGATAGGATCTATCATCATCAGCCCATATACGTCCCACTGCTGGGCCTCCTTTACTACTGGGAGGGTTAAGCCTTTAGTTCACTACGCTGGCTTAGTAGCTTATGATAGGTCATATTGGATGGATATTATGGACTTACAAATTTTGAGGTTTAGCGTGTGCCAAAACAAGAACGAGACTAAACAGAAATAGTCTAAAGACTATGAACACCTTGTGTAAAATACTGTACGAGATACGAGGCTTAGTCAAACCGTTTTTATAAAATCACTAGCTGTTGCCCGCGACTTCATCCGCGTAGACTACAGGATTGAGTTTAGATAGAAAATAATTTATAGTCTATTTTACATCTCAGAGTCCTATTTATGCACATACCAGAAATCATTTAAATCGGTTTGGTAGATGCAGAAATACCCATTCCCACGGGAATACTTCATTTTCCGGGATAAAAACTATTCCATATGAATTATGTTAGCTCTACCTCTCTCTATACCAAATTTCATTCAAATCCCTTTGGTAAATCCAGAAATACTCATTCCCATGGGAATACTACATTTTCCGGGAAAAAAAGTATCCTATATTTTATCCTGATGTATAATCTATATTATTATAAAGTTTCATTAAAATCCATTCAGTAGTTTTTACGTGAAAGAGTAACAAACATCCATACATACAAACTTTCGCCTTTATAATAATAGTAGGATATAGTAGGATTATACGTCATCCTCAGAAATTATTCGTGTCGCAAGCTAAACTGTATTACTAATGACAGCCCCGTGCGCAGTTGGCTAGACACCATCTTGCGAAATAAGAGGCCGCGGCCTCGATCCCCGCACCGAGACAAATGTTTGTGTGATCCACAAATATTTGTTTCAGGTCTGGGTGTTTATGAGACCGAAAAGTCTCTCGTAGTCTCTGATGCCCACGACACAAGAATCGTATCTTAAAGTAGGGTCAGGACTATGTGTGTGGCTGTTGGGTGTATTTATTATTATTTATTTAATACTATGTTAAAAAATATACAACATAAATAACAAAAAAATAACACATCTGAGTTCCGTTGTGCATTTTCTCAGCCTATACTAAAACGAAGTATTTAACCTAAATAATTGCGTAAGGAAGTCTATTTAAATATATACTAGAACAAAACACGTCAATCTATTCAATAGTTGTGTGAGAAATATTTTATTACACATTTTTTATTCGCATAAGTTTAACAACGAATATTAATTATATCGTGGTTTTATTTAACGTCATGTAGTCAAGGCCACATAAATATGTATTTAAATGTGTGTCCATTACGATCTAATATGTTATTATTTAATACTTTTTATACTTAACAGTATAAAGGCGAACTTAATGCCAAAGGATCTGATATTCTATCTTAGAGGAGTGCAGAGATGAAGATAAATATAAATAAGTAATATACATACAAAGTAACGTTACATTTTAAATTTTTGTGTCATCAGATATTAATCAGCTGGCGATCCTCAAGGTACCTCAGGAGTATTAATACTCAGAAGTATTAATTATTCGTTCCATGACCTTGGAGAGAAGGGATGTGATCGCTATCGGCCTATAGTTGGAAGGGTCCGACCGGTCACCCTTTTTCGGGATTGGATGGACACGTGCGACCTTCCAAGAAGCTGGGACCCTGTTGGTTTTGTAGGAAAGGCGGTACAGGCGCGTGAGCGCGGGGGTCAACTCAGGGGCGCACGTCTTAAGAACCACCGCGGGGATACAATCCGGCCCACTCGACTTCCGAATGTCGAGAAGCCCGAGCTCCCGTCTGACGACACGATGATTAAATCTGATGTCAGACGGGAGACTCTCACACCCGGGTATGACTAGTGGAATGGCTCCCCCGACATCCAGTGTCGAGTTCGAGGCAAAGGATTGGGCTAGGAGGTCGGCCTTCTCCTTTGCACTATGGGCCAGACTGTGATCATCCTTACGCAGTGGCGGGAGACTAGGCTGGCAAAAATTACCTTTGACAGCCTTGGCGAGCGACCAGAAAGCACGACTTTCAGAAGGATAACTTTCGAGTCGCTCACCAATTCGTCGAACGTGGTCCGCCTTGGCCCTAGCAATAGCCCTCTTGCTAGATCTAGAAGCGGCATTGAATTTATTTATATATGTATATATACTTTTATCGTTATTTCGTAAAAATTTATGGTTTTCCTAAATCCAAATGGTTTTCCTTCGTCCTATTTTTTAAGGCAGACTTAAATAATTGTAATTTCCTGATATTTCCTAATTTAGATTTCCATTAAGATTGTATCTCGTTTGTCTCATTTGATAAACTACAAACTCAAAAGGTCGTCTATAAGATACATAATAAAAAAACAACCTTTTTTTTCCTTTTTGTTATCGAGGAGAAAGCTGTTTATGGCTCTACTTCCCGCCAGCCCGGGGGCAGTGGGGGGCGGAAAGCGTATGTCGGGGTTATCGGTCTTCCAGCCCGGCGCGCGGCGACGTCATGTCCGCGCAGATGTTAGTGCCGGGCTGGGTCCCTAACAAAATCCCTATACCAGTATACCGACCAAAACCCCCCGGTGGCGATCTCCACGCCGAGTGGGGCGACCACGGTACGCGGGCGAGAGGCGCCCACCGTTATCCGCAGCCGCCCGGTGCGCCTCCGAGACGTAAACGTCTCGGCCGTCTCGGAGTTATAGGGGGCGCAACTACTTGCTTGTTCGGACGCCCCGATTGTAAATGGGCGCCCGCGACGTACACAAGCCACAGTGCCGCCGCCCCTCTCGGGGTCACTTTCAGTGAGGACGCGTCGCCCCCGCAACGCGCCCAGCGACCCCAAGAGCCCCTTTGAGTCGCCTTTTACGACAGACAGGGGATACCGTGGTGAGATTCTAGCGCCCCCTTGCCACAGGGCAGAATAAAAAAAAACCTAAGCTCAGATATATGTAAATTTTTAAAGGTAATCAAGAAGAATTGAAGAAAAAGATGAAAAACGAGATTCATAATGAAGGTATTTAGATGAGATGTTACAATGCTAATTTAATTCGAGAAAGATTTTCAAATATTGTTATAGTTGCAGATAAAGGAAAAAGAAGAGAAGAAGTTCCCATAGAGAAAATAGTCTGGAGTTTTATGAATCAGACCATCTTGAATAGAAGAGCAGATAAAAGCGAAAGTGGACACTATAATTGCAGCAGGTTCATTTAGAAATGCTTTATACCACTCCGCTGCCAAAGGAACGGGACAGAAATAAAAAATGTGGCAAAAAGTTTGTAAACATTCATTTTGAAGTGTAAACATTTCTATAGAAGGTTGCGGGCAACATGTAACACGAAAAAAAACTACGTCGCCACAAATCTTAAAAAAACGATTTAATTAAAATGAATATTAATTTACAAAGTATTTTATTATCAATTCAACTATTCAAAAGTGCTAATGTTTTCTGTTTGAATGAAGATTATTTTAACATTTGATTCCTTCTACTGCTGGGTACAATCCTCTTTAACTATATTGTTATATCACGTCGGCCAACTGCGGCTTAGCACACTTAATCCTATTCTATCTATATCTTTGAGAAGTGCAGTTTACAATGTACTTCTTCTTCTTCTTCATCAACCCATATACGCCCACTGCTGAGCACGGGTCTCCTCTACCATTGAGAGGGTACAATACAACAATACAATGTACAGTTTTCGTGATTTAACTCATATATTTATCCATATTTTGGTCTGCATAAAATTACGTAACACTAATTCAATATAGGATGTATTCGGACCGTTATCGGAAGCTAAAGCAGGTAATAACTACGGTGAACACAAAGCCATTAGCGTTTAAGAAAATTCCAACGAAAGATAAAAATTTAACGTTTTCCATACAACTATTGGTATGACATCTTCTTGGTTTATATGGAAAACGTCAAAATGTTTATCTTTTGTCGCGATGTTTTTACCACCAGGGTTTGTGATTACTTTGGATATTACCTGCCTCAGTTTCCGATCACGGTCTGAATACACCCACTATAAGGTCAAAATGTATACATACTAAACTTAACACCCAAAATCCTATCCTATCCATAATCCTATATAAATATAAAACTACGAACTAGACGTAATTATTTCCGTAGTCGCACTTGCATATGTTGACCGGACACAGGTCTCAGCGTCACATCAAAACTCAGCTCCAAATCGCCTTGCTCCGACTCAATCTCCAAGTCCCGTATACAGTTCGCGACAACAGTCTTCATAATGGTTATAGCGTATTTTCTACCTGCAAACATATTTTAAGCTTATATCCTGATATAAACAAACCCTGATCGATAACCACGACACAGATCTTCGAGGTGTAATAGCCGCAATCTGTCTACCTAATGGTAACCGTCAATCTTTTTTAGGATCATCATCACCGTCATCATCATCAACCTATATACGTCCCACTGCTGGGCACGGGTCTCCTCTACCATTGAGAGGGTTTAGGCCATAGTCCACCACGCTGGCCTAGTGCGGGTTGGCGGACTACACACCTAAGAAATTCCTAAGAACTTTTTTAGGTGTGCAGGTTTTATCACGATGTTTTCCTTCACCGTTAAAGCAAGTGATAATTCAATCAGAATACACACACAACTTCGAAAAGTCAGAGGTGTGTGCCTGGGGTTCGAACCCGCAACCGCCGAGTTTAATAATAGGTTAATACCGGTTAATAAAGATGACGTAAAACATTAAAGAATCTACTGCTGAAGTAGCATCTCTCGTGTTTATTAGTGGCGATTGACAGCTTAAAGGTGACATAATCGATAGACTGCCTAAATTTCAGGAAAGTATTATATATACTATACGACATAATTTGTGTTTCATTTTTGTTAACAGTTATTGAGATTAACGCGTCCATCCAAACGAATAAACAAACTTTTCAGCTTTCTTATATTAATATGGACTAATTTAGCTAACAACAACAAGAAATACATAAGTAAAAATCCGTTAATATATCAAAAAATACTAATCAACCTTATGTAAATTGAGACACCTACAAGTAGTCTCTCAAAGTAGAAAAAGTCAACTGGCAGATGGTCGCTTATGCGTCGTTTCAAAACAAAAAATAATCAACGATAACCAAATCGTAAGTATAACATGTAATAACGCCTTATAAGCTAAAAAAAAAACAAATAATCGTGCCACCCGGCCAGAGTTGGGCATCAATCAATTAACTTTTAATTGAACTAATCAATCGACTAAAAAATTAATTGCAATTAAATTAATTGAATTTGAATCAATTGCAATTAACCATTAATCGCGCGTTTCAATTAAATTATTTAAACTAATGCACATCAATTGCAGATCGCGATTAAATTATTGCAATTATTTTTTTCAATCGATTGATGAAAAAATTAAAACTAACAATTAAATTTTGCTATTTTTGCACGGAAGGGTGGTCCGCAAACCTTGTAGATGTTTAACGTTAATTATCTCATATACTCTTTACGACTAGGTAGGAAAACTAAACATAACAAATTAAAATCTCTCAAAATCTGGTATTTTCAAAGTTGTGGGGTGTTAAAATGGGGAATCATAACCGAATATCAAAATAAAAAATTAGATTTTTTAAATTGTGTATATTTACTTCCAAATTCGTGTTTTTGTGCATACTACGTTATTTATGTACTCACTGTTGTGTTGCTGAATGTAATACAGCTCTGCACTACTGCCAGCCAGCGTTTAACTTCACCAAAACATCACACCACTTAAAAGAGTAATAATGACTACACTTGCGGACATCCGATCCACACAAAAGTTGCTCGAGGACAGCTTTTCGCAGCGAATGGCTCAACTTGAAGCTCAACTCCAGACTGGGGGAGGTGCCAAGGACACCGTCGCCCGGGTCGCCGAAGAGTTCCGGACCTTTCGGGAGCTCACGCTCAACATGTTGCGATTGCTGAGGCAGCAAATCACCGAATGCGTAAACATGCTTGATGGGATTGAGTCCAGACATCGTCGTAAAACACTACTTTTCCACGGCGTGCCGGAGACTGAGGAGGACAACTGTACTGCCACCGTGTTGTCTATCGTAAATGATACGTTGTCGCTGAAGGACGTCACAGGTTCATCGTTCACTGCCTGCCATCGGATAGGGACTCGTAACAAGGAACACCATCGGCCTATCCTTGTCAGGTTTTCCTGTGTGCTTGATAGGACAGCCGTTTGGCGAGCCAAATCAAAACTGAAGGGCTCGTCTGTATCTGTTAAGGAGTTCCTTACGAAATCGCGACAAGTTGTTTTCAACAAAAGCCGGCAGCATTTCGGCATGAGGTCTTGCTGGACTCAAGACGGCATCATTGTTTTAAAACTGCCGGATGGGAGCCGAATCAAGTTCACTACACTAGACGAGTTGAATTCACTCATGGAAAAGTATCCCAACACAGCGAGCTCATCTTCATCGGCGTCGATAAGCCTCGCGTCAAAAGAAACATCGCGCCCGAATTTGAAATCGCGTAAGACTTGATCGCGAAGCGCTAACTGTTTTATTTATTTCTTTCTTGATTTGTTATTGTCCGTCTATCTTTTTTTTTTTATGTACCCTCATGTAGTTTATTTTTTTGTATTGTCACTTTCAATTTGACATTTGGGTAACGACAAAGTCGCGTTCCATAACATAATAATTGTTAATGTTTTGGTTTTTAACTTTTCGTTTTGTATTGTTCGTTACGTTTCGTTTTTGTTTTCTTTTTTTCATTTTATCTTAAATATTGTTTTATTCTTACTTTTTCATTATTAGCTGGCGGGTGGTGCAGAGTAAGTTTGTTCAGATAAGTACTTTATATATTTTTTTTTTTTGCGCCTTTAAATAAATAATATATATTTATTGTATATATATTATATATATTTTATTATTGTATTTTTGTAATTTTATTTTATATATTTGTGTTATATTATTATGTATTCTGATGACGACTCTTTTATTTCTGCCATTGAAAATGGGTCCCATAGTGACAGTAATAGTGACGAGAGTTTTTGTTCCACCTTCACCACTACTGAAGATTTGCTCCGAGAAAAGTTTAATAACTCCAGTCGTTGTGCTCTTAATGTTTGTCACATCAATGCGCAAAGCATACCTAGTCATTACAATGAACTAGTTGTATCTTTCGCTGACGTTGATGCGCACGCCGTCCTTATTTCTGAGAGCTGGCTCAAACCTCATCTCCCTACCGCCGCCTACACCCTCCCCGGATTTATTCTAGTCAGAAATGATCGTGTCGACAGGAGAGGGGGTGGGGTGGCTATCTATCTCCAAACCTCTTTTGCCTACAAGGTTGTAGCCTCTTCCTCTTCCTTATGTCCCTCCACTGCTGAATACCTTTTCCTTGAGGTTTGGGTCAAGGGAGTCAAAACCTTACTTGGTGTGGTTTATTGTCCTCCCTCTGTTGATTACTTCTCCAGTCTTGACTCAATTCTGGAATCTTTAGGGTCGGATTACGCACATCATATCATCATGGGAGATTTCAATACTAACCTCCTTGACCCTCACTCCCCTCGTTCCTGTAAACTCCTTGACCTTGTCGAGTCTGCTGGTTTACACATCCTTCCCTTACAAGCTACTCATCACAACATCGAAGGTGAGGATACCTGGCTTGACTTAATCTTTACCTCCTCCCCTGATCTGGTTTCTTCTCATGGTCAGTTTCCCGCTCCTGGTTTCTCCCACCACGACCTCATTTTCTTATCCTATATCCTTAAACTCCCTAAAATCAAACCTAAGGTATTGCACATGCGATGTTTTGGTCGCGTTGATCTAGACAAATTATGCGAAGATGCGGCTCATCTCTGTTGGGATGGTCTCTTTGCGGCATCATCTGTAGACGATAAAGTGCACTTCTTTAATAGTCACATCCAGGCACTCTATGACAATCATGCTCCTGTTAGAAAAATCAAGCAAAAACGCCCACCGGCACCTTGGATGTCTAGTGAAGTACGGTTGATGATGAGACGCAGGGACCGTGCATTTGCTAAATTCAGGAGACGACGCACAGAGGAGAACTGGACGTCATTTAAGGTTGCAAGGAATCGGTGTAACCAGGTGGTACGTAATGCTAAACGCCGTCATATCCTCGATAACATAAATTCCGCTTCTTCTGCCAATATCTGGAAGTTTCTTAAGACTCTGGGTATTGGGGGTAAGAAGAATCTTGAATTTCAGGGGACTGTTGGCTTGGATGATCTTAATCACCATTTTAGTGCATCTCCCGTTTTAGATCATCGAGTCAAAAGTCGTACTCTAGAATACATAGCCGGGTTATCTCAACCCGAAATTGTTCCTTTTCAATTTTCTCCAATGACTTCGAACGATATCAAAAAGATTATCCTATCCATCAGATCAAATGCTGCTGGCTGCGACAAAATCACCCGTCCCATGATTATCAAAATCCTAGACCATATTATCCCAGTCATAACTCATATCATTAATTTTTCCTTTAGCACTGGCACATTTCCATCTCAGTGGCGAAGAGCTTATGTTATACCTCTCCCTAAAACCCCTAACCCCACTCTTGTCACGCACTTTCGTCCTATATCTATCCTCCCTTTCCTTTCCAAGGTGCTAGAAGCTTGTGCACACAGGCAACTTTCTGCGTTTGTACACTCAAACAAATTATTGAGTATACTTCAGTCTGGATTTAGACCTTGTCACAGCACTACTACCGCACTCCTTAAAGTGATTGGCGATATTAGGGCAGGCATGGAGGATACCAGAGTCACTGTGTTGGTTCTGGTTGACTTTTCGAATGCCTTTAATACCGTCAATCACGACATCCTTCTATCCATCCTCTCCCATCTTAAGATGTCGTCTGAAGCATTGGACTGGTTCTCATCATATCTTCGAGGTCGCCAGCAGTCCATACATATCAACGGGTCATTCTCTGATTGGTGTGATTTGCACTCTGGCGTTCCTCAAGGCGGTATTCTTTCTCCCCTACTATTTTCTATTTTTATCAATCTCATCACCCAAAACCTTCAATGTGCGCACCATCTTTACGCCGATGATCTGCAACTTTATGCTCAGGCTGGGGTCGACAGTGTGGCTACTGCAGTCGACGAAATCAACAGAGACCTAGCCTACATTAAAAGCTGGTCCGATAATTTCGGCATTAGCGTCAACCCAACCAAATGTCAGGCTGTAATAGTAGGTAGCCAGCGCCTGTTGTACAGATTGGATGTAGCGTCTGTTCCACCAGTCTTGTTCGATGGGTCTGTTATCGATTGGTGTCCAGTGGTGAAAAACTTAGGCCTGCTTATTGACTCCAGCCTGAACTGGCGAGCCCAGGTCACCTCTGTGTGTAAGAGAGTCACAAATACACTGCGTGCACTTTATCGTCTTAAGAATTTCCTTCCGTCCAAAACCAAGACAATGCTTGTGCAAGCCTTAGTTTTTCCTATAATCGACTATGGTGATGTGTGCTACTTCGACCTGAATGCAGATCTTCTCAATAAACTCGACCGCCTTCTCAATAACTGCATTCGATTCATTTTCAATCTCCGTAAATTCGATCATGTCTCTTCCTATCGATGCAAACTAAAATGGCTACCGATTCGTCAGCGCCGTAGTTTGCACGCTCTTGGTACACTTTTTTCTATTTTATTTTCTCCTAATCCACCTTCTTATTTAACTCCATATTTTCAATTCCTAGGGTCCTCCCACACCAAAAATCTTCGTTCTAAGCACAATCTTCTTCTTCGTTGCCCTCCTCATACTTCAAATTTTCTACACTCTTCTTTTTCTGTTCAATCTATCCTTCTCTGGAATGCGCTCCCGCTCGAAATAAGGACGTCCACTACACGGGATACTTTCAAAAGGAGAGTCCGAGATCTATTTCTCAATAAACTGGCAGAGTCTTCTTGTTGAGTTTATGTGTATGTATCTATATTTATTTTTATATATTTATATATATATATATCTTAGATATTTTATGTATATTTTTATTATGAATATATGTTTGTATCTCTTTGTTTTTTTTAACACCAACCATACTTCATCTCTCCACCACCCTAAGGTAGACTGGTAGAGAATGCCACCGGCATTAAGTCCGCCTATATACAGTTTTGTATATGAAGTATTTTAAATAAATAAAATATCTCCATATATATTCTAGCGGGGTGTCAAATGAAAGAGCACGCAAAGGGAATATCTATGACTTAATCGTGAGTGAAAAATTCAAATTAGATTTTTTTTACGTTTTAAATGGAATGTAGGTTTTTCTGTCGGGGATTTTCAATTACAAGCTTTTATTTAGTTTCGCCTGTCCCATTCTGTATCTATAATTAAAAATTGCAAATTCAATTTGATCAACTGTCCGGTTTCCGGTTAAGTTGAAATTTTGCATGCATATGTAAATTGAATGGCAATGCAATATTATTATGATATAGAGATGATTTGATGATGGAGCTGGAAGGTGGCTATCGGAACTCCGCAATTAAACGACGCAACTCCACTGAGTTTGGGCTCATTTGATTCATTTTAACAAGTTCTGTGATACCATATGGTAACCAGGGTCTGATGATGGAGCTGGAAGGTGGCCATCGGAACTTCGTAATTAAATGACGCAACTCTATCAACTTTGGACTCGTTAGATTCGTCTTGAAGAGTATCTTGGTTGCCCTGAATATGCAATTCCAGCAAATTTGGGAAAAAAGTATCTTTCCGTTTGTTATGAATGTATATTGTATTTTGTTTCATTTAAGTAAAGACATTGCCGGTAATATACCTACCAGTGCCAGTGGCCACTATATAATATTGTTAAGAACGCTGCCAAAAAAATATTATTTATTTTAAATGTCGTTGAATGTTTTCAATTTGTTTTCGTTTGTGTTATCATTACTTGTCGCGTCGTTAGTGTTGCGTTTTGCTTCTCCTTTTTAAAGAAAATAGGTCCTTTAATAAAAGTCAATATCACAACGAAATTGTGGTGAGAAATACTTTTACATACAAAATGATATGTGTATTACAATAAAAACTAACTTAAAATATAAAAAATACGCAGAAACTATTTTGAGAGTTTAAAAAAGTTTAAACCGAGTACCTAACGTAACGAATAACAAAACGTCGAGAAAATGTCAAACGTGCGTTACGAAGCAAAAATACGCTTAATTTCAAACATGTTTTCAACATTAATATGTCAACAACTATGACTTTTCGCAAGTTGAAATTTAAGGAGTAGACTAACATCATGGACGTAATATATAAACGTTTATATATTACGTCCATGACTCACATTAACAACTATTCAGCATACAATTTTCAACTCTCAAATTGATTGTATAGATTGTAGGTACAGCTTAGCCCTTTGTTTAAAGACAACATCACGCCAATTACAAGAAGGATGAGTAACTTCATAATAATACAAACCGGTATTAGTGCATTTAATGACACCCATATCAAACTAAAGTCACCTGGTATGTATTATAAAGTTTTGCTATTGTTGATGTAAATATTTATCTTGTACTTTAAAACTTGATGTTTTCAGGTAGCATGCAGGCTACATCAGTCAATCATACAGAAACAGAAGAGGCTACTTTGCTCTAAACATTCAAATAGTGTGTGATTCAAAATTAATGTTGCGACACACATAGGAAATATCTTTTGACTCCTGTACTAAATCCAGAATAAAGAGTACCAGATGAACAGGATTACACAAAGAGCTGAGACCTTGTGAAAAGAGTTTCTGACATGCTTAAGGAAAAATTTTTATGTGTCCAACTTGGACTTCAAATAAAATTAAAAAATGATTTTTACCTGTGGCGTGTAGGTATAGCTCTACATAATATTCAATACTGAAAAAATGACTATGCAAGTATTCATGAGAATATAATTGAAACATCCCAGAAATCCACAATATAGTCACAAGGTGATAATGATAATTTATATGTTAGAAATAGAACAATAAATAATAATTATTTTACAGCTGAAAACTTCTTTTCATTTAATGCTAAATAATCAACAGACTCTAGGTTGATGCCAGCTTATAATACAACAGACTGTGGGATTATTCCCTGCATCAATATATATTATTCTTTCATTTCTGGGTTTTTCACTCTAAATAGTATTTATTGACACTTGTGATACAAAGCTGTACCTAAGTATTACACACATAAAGAGGTGCTGTGTATATTTAGGATATTAATTTGAAAAAAGGTTATGGTTTAATTTCCCCTATTTATTTTAATTTTTATAATGAAATTTCAAGGTGGAGTTTTTCTGTCATAAATCTTCTTTTCAATAGCGCATTGACCAATTGAGTTTTAAAATAATTTTCCTTGAGGGATTGTTTTTTGTTTTAACAGCTTTATAGTGGTAACTTTCTTCTTCTTACCTTAAATTACAAAAACAAACAATGGTTCATATGATTGAGTATTATAAAAATGACATAAAACAATTGGGTACTGTTTATTTTTTGACCTACATGAAATTTCACCAATATCAGAGGTCCTTGCTTCATATTTTCTTGTTTTCAGTTTGTTGACCTTATAAAGACTACAAGTTAATTATTATAATGTCCCAATACAACAATTTACAAGAAGTTGAGGGCTTGTAATTAACTGTTACAAGTGGCTCATGTGATATCTCAATAATTTCTATTTCATCTCCTACAAACAGGATTTTATACATGGCTATATACAAATATAATTACTTATATGAGAACAATTACATACAAGTACATGATTTAGACTAATTCATATTCTAATTCTCTTATTAATTAAAACCACTTAATCCACAACTACTTAGTTATCATTATCTGATTCTATCATTAAAATTGAGTACCTAAAATATAAGTATGTGTTGCTTTCTGAATTAATTTAAAGATTATCATTATTTATATAATACCCTATTTCAATGTTTTTCAGTTAAGACTGAAAACGTAATAACAAAATAATTGTCTGCCTAAAAAGGGTTTCAACTTGTGGTTAGAATATTATCTAACACTTGGTGTATTTATTTTAATGCAATTGAACTCATGTCAATTGCTTTCCTTTCAATATAACACCATTTGTAGCTTTATTTATAATAATATTTAGGTGCAGAAGCCGTGTAAAATGGGTATTTTTTTCATTATTTAATATAAGTAAATGTAATTTCAGCAAAAACAGTACTTTTCAAAGAACATTTAATGATTATGATGCAAATTTTCATAAATTACAAGGTAATTAGCTTGTCATATTTATGCTATTTTAGGGTCATTTTGGAGGCTCAAAAGCACCGGCGCGCGCGCTCGGCGCTGCACCGACACTCATCGCAATTACCTAAACCCTTAAGTAATGCAATTAGAACGCCTGCGCGTCATATTGTTGCAATGTAGCAACAAACGTCAGCGCATTGCTATGTGATTCCATACAGTTATAAACTTTACAAAAGATTCTTTCTGCCGCACCTCTTCTATAAGCTGTTCAGGAGTTCTATTTGGTACCGTAAATGTATTAAGAGGCTTAATCCGCACACGCATGTACCCAATACTTAAACTAATACTTGGTAAAAAATTAATTGTTAATTGTTAATTGTCAATTTTTTTTCCGCAAAATAACTAAAAATTGATCAATTGTTAATTGTATAAAACCACAAATAACAATTAATCAGTTGTTAGTTGCTGTCACTGCAAATACAATTAATTAATTGTTAATTTTTAATTGTTAGTTCAATTAACATTTGCCCAACACTGCACCCGGCGAATAACATGATATCTGACTGATGTCATATCAAGCATGACCGCGGGTGTCCCGCGCGCTCGCGTAATAACGGCCATCGGGTAGATAACCGCATCTACGCCGTGCAATTTTACCAAACAGGTGTAGTTGTCTTTTTATACGTCCCAAAAGTACCAAAAATAAGGCGATATTTCTACTTTTTTTTTTGCTATGTTGTAAAACAAGATATTGTAAGTTATTTTCAGCAATAATCCAAAAAACGAAAAATTGCACTTGTCTTTTTATACTTCACTCCCGTCGATTTGCCAACAGAAATAAATCAAAGAATATAAAGGGTATCAATACCAATGCAGGGCCTCCTTCCCCAGCTGAATGCCAAGAACGAAGTGGGATATCCAGGCGGCGGCTCCTCATTGAGCCATCTCTCGGGCTTGAACTCGTCAGCGTCAGGTCCTCAGACTCTTTTCGACCGACCCGCCGCCCATGCGCTTATTCCACATGGTGTATTAGGTGGTACACGACATGATTCTGAAAAATTACATCATCATTATTATCAGCCATTAACGTCCTATTGCTGGGCACGGGCCTTCCCTACAAATGAAAGAGTTTAGGGTTTGGTCCATTACGCTGGCTTATGAAATCAACAATATAAGGTAGTATTTCTCTAACATGCACAGTAGGTGACCTTTGAATCTTTTCTTTTCAATTTTGGATTTTTTTTTAAATATAGTTTGTTAATTAGTAGTAAGTTTATTTTCTCTTGATTTTATCTGATCTTTTTTCACCATGGTGTAATTAACTGCTAAATATTGAGCGGTGTTTCTCTCAATCTATTCGATTGGAATGAGCCTAAAATCTTCGGGTCTCTAGAAATCAATTTTCACATTTTGAGAAGAAGTATTTATTCAGTCAGTTTACCAAATAAAGAGTCCTTACTTAATTGTATTTCCTTTTCGACAAGCCTGAGGACTACAGGTATCACTGGGTATAAGCGCAACGTCTCATGAACCACTGCTTCACAGTACTTCATTCGAGCCAAGTCTTCTTTCTCCACAGGGCGGGTGCTGTCGCCGAATATTTCTTTCAATCTGGAAATATTTAATACAAACAAATAATTAGACAAGTAAAGGTCGTAAGACGTCGCTGGCCGGAGGGCGCTTCCAATATGTCCCTCTAGAAGTCATGCCATTGAGTAATGCCTGTGTTCAGCAGTGGACCTCTTTTAGCTAATAGATAGATAGTAATTTGACATTAACTTTACACCACACCATTACTTCTGAAGGGACAGATAGATATTCATTTCTACACTTCTCATCAAATGCGATTTAAGACCCACTAAATTTCCTAACCCATCAATCGAACATGCAGTCTTATATCTTTGTCTGAACAATTACTCACTCTGCGTACAATTTATCTTGCACATGTTTGTGTCTTCCGAGCATCAATATAACGAATATTAGCGAAGAGGTTGATGTTCCTAGTCCAGCTCCGATGATAGTGTCTATTTCTGCCCTCATCTGCTCTTCGGAGAATGTTGGATCCAACTCATGAAGCTCCATTAAGATGTCTAAATAGGTTCTCTTTTTTCTGCAGCTCTTGTCTGTAATTATATGATTAACCGTAGTTATGATACTATCATCATCATGAGCCAAAGGGCGTTTTTAATAAAATGTATTTTAATTTAATCAGTGTTTAAACTTTGCAAAAAATATGACATGAAAGTTGAGATATAAAGTTTATGGCTACTTTTTTATTCATTATATTTCTCTTTCGAAAAAAACGACTTATAACAGTTGAATGGATAGGAATAACATTTTAAAATTCTGAAATTATGTTCTGGAATTCCGAAAAATATTTTGGTAACAAAAATGACGCCAAAATGATAGGGAATAAACATGGGTACCAAGGCTTAATCAATTAGGAATATTTTATGAAATACGACTTGATTTATGGACAAAACAATAAGAGAAATAAACTCCAGCTCAGCTAGTAAAAATGTAACAAGAATGTAGGCTCTACCTTCATCGGTTTGGATTCCTATGATTTTCTTCTTGTCTTCCCATTCCTGTTTTGTTTTCTTAATAACCTAGGAAAAGACATTGATAATATTATTGAATCCCACAAAAAATTAATAGATATATTGTTAGTTGCATATGTTATTTTAAATAACTTAAACAAGTAACAATTCTAATTTTTTCTTAATATATGAATTTAATTAATAAAAACATACATAACAACGAACTCTTTGAACGGGCCGGGAATCAAACCCGAGATCTCTTATTCGAAGGAAACATACTTGAGCCGTGACTGTGAGACGTTAAGTAGACCTTCGGGCCAAACACGCTGACAAAACACTATGCCGGTATGAAAAGGGAAGCCATTGCTATCTGACTATGGAAATTGGAAGGATTCCTTAAAATAATAGTAAAAATACTTAAAAACTCACACTGCCAGAAAAGTTGTGAATGACAGCGACGTATTTAAGCAGTTCTTTGTGGGAGGGAGTGAGTTCGTAGATGAAGTCGAGGTGCATGAGCACGTTGAGATTCCGGCTAATGAACAACTCGAAAACTCGATTCAACGCGTTGAAGTACTCCGTGGTAACCTTACGATCCAATACGCAATCTTCGCCGAGAGCCGTATCTAAACAGTAGAGCATAAGGGTTATATTTCTGTGAATGGAAAAATTATCATTATCATCATCAGCCACTCCACCTTCTCCATCATTGAGACTCTCAAGTTTTGAGGGTTTTGGCTTTAGTCCACCAACCTGGCCTAGTGCGGGTTAACAGGCTACACGCCAAAAAAATTTAGGTGTGCAGGTTTCATCACGATGTTTTCCTTCACCATTAAAGCCTGTGATAATTTATTGTGAATCCACATATAACTTCGAATAGTCAGAAGTGCGTGCCTGGGGTGTGAACCCGTGACCGCTGAGATTCTCGACCGTGCACCTTGACCTCGAGGCCATCACTGCTTCCAAAAATTATACTGAGGGAGATAAATTTTTGTTCTTCTCAGAACGTTATGGGTCGAGGGAAAAATATGTTTAGCAAAGGCCGATAATTCAACCTCGATTCTTTATATCCTAACACAAGCTCGTAGCCACTAAATGTGACGTAAATCATTTGAATACAAAAAATACAAAAACCGGTTCTCTTAACATTGCTGGGAATAAAAACCTACAAGACAATTAAGTTCTAGTTATGAATGTCCACTTTTTTTTCTAAAAATAAAAAAACAATTTTATTCATGGGAAATCAGTGCATTTGAACAAAGTTGTAGTTTTAAAAAAATGTGATAATGAAACAAAGTGAGACACGATCATCATCATCTGCTCATTTACACCCCACTGCTGGGCACAGGTCTCCTTTTAGGGACCCAGCCCGGCACTAACATCTGCGCGGAGGTGACTCCGACGCGCGCCTGGCTGGAAGGCCGGTAACCCCGACATACGCCTACTTCCCCCTTTCTGAGGGCTGGCGGGAGGTAGAGCCATAAGCAGCTTTCCCCTCGGAAAAAAAAGGCACAGGTCGCCTTAATAACTAAGAAGACTTAAGCTTTAGTCTACCATACTGCTCTAGTGCAGATTGGCAGAATAAAAATTTACTGCCCTGTGGCAAGGGACGTTAGAATCCCACTACGGTGTCCCCTGCCTGTCGAAAAAGGCGACTCAAAGGGGCCCTAGGGTTCGCTGGAAACACCAAAGAATTTTTATGCGGAAACCATCCTTAGCGTTTTCCTTCACCGTTAGTTATTTACGAAACCGAAAATACTCACGGCAAATTGCTTCCAATGTTGTAATAGCCAAATCATCCCACACATCAAAAGGTTCCTTCCCAACATATGTTTTTAGTCTCTGTACTAATGTTTGCGAGTGTGTATTGAACACGTCCAGGAATCCTTCTACAACACTAGTCCCGAATGTACCGCCGAGTTTCTTAATATTTTTCTTCCATATATGCGCTGATATTTAAAAAAAGAATTTACCATTAATACCTAAAAATAATGATACAAATCCAAATGTTTCTAAATAACTACATATATGCACTGACATCTAAATTCCTCTATAGTAAGAGGTGCATTACTGATTCCAACAACAGAAACAAAAAACATACCTCACGCCTATAGGGGGCGAGCCTATTGCCGTTTTTTCGGGCACATTTCTAGACTCCGTGCTGCTGCTGAGAATTTCCTAATGGAAAAACCCAATAACACTTTGCCCGACCCGGGAATCGAACCCAGGACCTCTAGATCGCACGGCACATCCTTGTACCGTGAGACCACGAGGCAGTCTGATTCCTATTTTTGAAAAATTTATGTTTGTGATTCGGAATAGAGGCCGAGCCTATTGCCGTTTTTCGACATTTATACGAAAAATTTCATTGTGTATAAAAAAGTCAGAGGATCTTAGATTTTTGAATTTCAATTTTAAGATGACCATGGTCCAAAATCTCGAGGGCATTGCTATTTTTTTAATATACATGATAAAATTAACAAATAACTAAAAAAGACGGTAAAGATTATAAAATGCTTATAGTTACCGGGCGCCGTGACCAAGCCGTTTCCGAAGCAAGGCTTAGAGAAACTGTAAAAATATGGCTTCTCGACCACATTATTTGTTAGCACTTTCACATCGTCTGGATCACTGGTCACTGAAAGAATTCAATATTAAAAACCGGTTAATTGAACATTGGTGAAATGAATGACTTCAATTGAAATTGAAGGTAATTTATTTTAAATATTTATTGCAGTGGCGGCACTTCCAAAGAAATAAAAAAAAATGCGAATCTTTTATTGTTTAAAATTTAACAAAGCAATTAGACATATAATTGAGAATATATATATTATATGACTCCACAATAGACAATTATGTTATATACAAGACGAATGACTACTATAAATATAACTCGTAATATGAGAGTTGTGTAATCACAATTCTCGTGTTACGCTTTTGAGCTTCCAAAGATATACTGACACTGACTTATAGTATTTTACACAAAAGGAATTTGATAGTATTGATTCACTCGTAAGATGCAGTTTTTAGCAATCCAAAGTAAACTAATTTAAATAAAGATTTTAAATCAAAGAAAAAAATCATTAAATCAGATTATACACATCATCGGCATCGGTCCATTCCAAATAGCAAACGGTAGATTTGTCTCCTCCATTATTTTCGACGCCTCTGCCACTCTTCGAAATAATACTAAAACAAATATATGAATAAAAAAATAAAAGAAAGCAAAAACATACAAAGACAATATACAAATAATAAAATAAGAAAATGAAAAGTTTTTCACAGTAACATTGACAAGATTGTGGCTGATATAGAAAGGTGAACGCTCAGCTTAATGACATGACGTGGCAACAAAACAACGCTGGTTTTAATTTATTTCAGTGTCTATATACACTAAATTGTACAATAAATATGTTACATAACATATTTGTTATTCACATAGACTCTTTACGCTTAGAATGGTTGGTAGATACGTATGCCTACAATCATGTTTTAATAGCTGCTTTCAGCCCCAGATAGACAAGCTTTTCACTATTTCTCAAGCACAATTCCAGACAGTTCCTACTGAGAATTCCCTAAAAGAATTGTTTTAGTAATTTACACTATTATTTCCACTGAGAACTTCAAAAAGAAAAAAAATAGTAATGGACTTACAGCGGCCGTCTCCGAAGAATAAATGCGCGTTCCCGATCACAGGAAGCTTAGGAAACGACGGCAGTTTGGAGAGATAAAGCCGAGCAAGTCGCCAGTGATGACGTATCATTGCGTAACCACTCAACGCAAAGGCGACTAACACCAACCATATCAGCATCTGCACACACAATTGCGCCTAAGTCTTCAAAGGTAGAGGTAAAATCCTATACATTTTCGCCGTAAGTAATAAATAAATACACCAAACAGTCACATACGTAGTTCTAACCGCACACTAGGACTCAAGTCCTTTTTCGTGGGTATCAGAAACTACGAGAGAGTTTTTGGTCTCATAAACACCCAGAGCCGAAACAAATATTTATGGATCACACAAACATTTGTCGCGGTGCGGGGATCGAAACCGCGGCCTCTCGTTTCGCTAGCTGGTGTCTAGCCAACTGCGCCACGGGGCTGTCTACATAACCTAGTGCGGTTTTTCGGACACTTTACAATATTCCCTGGTGCTGATAAGAATTTGGTAACGGAAAACCCTTGAAACCAGATAAAGGATAAGCAACGGGGCAAGACGAAGCATTTTACAAGGGAATAATGCATTTTATAAATAAATACACTTAATAGTCATTTTGGGCGGAAACACGGCGAGAAATGCCCCTGTTTGTTCCCGCTGTCGCCCAGTGTATCGGCTTAAAAGGCCTCCGTAATATTGGAGGACCTTGACAAGCACCAATCCCACAGGAAGATCAACCATGCCCTATGAAGCCTGCTAGCCCCCTCTTAATGCAAGGGATGCCGCGGTGGAATTCTTACGCTTCTAACTCACATATCATTTAATTTCTTTACCTTTTAAGATTTTTTTACCTTTTAACTGCCTGATGATTTGATAAATATGACTCAGAAAACAGCCACGGAATACTGACCTCTCGTCAAGATAGATTTATGTTGTAGGTAGTAGAAAAATCACAAAAATGTTTGGATTTGTAAGCTCCCAGACCCTAACTAACCGCACGTCTAATATTGAAGCCACAAACAAAATTACCTTGTAAAATTGAAGAATATAGTCGTATTCACTTCTTAAACAGTTTGTTAGTGAAGAGCTGAAATTTGCAAACGGACAATGAATTTATATCCTAAGCTGGGTGTACCGGGGCTTAGTGGTCAATGGAGAAAAAAATGTATATTCTACTATTAGTAAATTAATGTTCTGTTAATTGAGGCCTGCTCAAGATCGGGATATTTAGCGCTTTCTTAGGGAGGCCTACGTTCAGCATTGGTCGGAATAGGCTGAATATACAGGATGTATTCAGACCGTGTTCGGAAACTTAGGAAGGTAAAAGCTACGGTGATCACAACCCACTGACTTTAAAGAAAATCCTGATAAATAATACAAAATGACGCTTTTCAAACAAACCACGTGCATTTAAAACCGATGGTCGTAAGGAAAACGTCAGTGGTTTTTTTTTGGCGCGATCTTTTGATGGCGTTAAAGATTGTGTTTTGGGTCTGTGATCCCGTAGCTATTACGTGTCTTAGTTTCCAATTACGCCCTGAATACACCCTGTATAAATGGTGTTACAAGTATTGCTGTTCATGGTTCGAGGACAGAAACAAACTTAAAGAACATATCTGAAATTTCGTTAGAAATACGCCCTCACTCAAGAATTTCCATCATCATCATCTGCCCATATTCGTCCCACTGCTGGGCACGGGCCTTCCCTAGCATTATGAGAGTCTAGACCTTAGTCTACCACGCTACCCTACCCTGCGGGTTGGCGGACTCTACTAATATATATATTAATCGCCTGCTTACAAGATTTTACCCCGTTCTACCCTACGAAGACTGAATTATATTCAAACAATTAAATTATTTTTGTTTCTTTTCTAGAAGCAGTTCTCAAAGGCAAATTACATACAGACGTACGTACTATGTTTACGTCTGTACCTCCGAAAGTATGAGTAGAAGTACTTTTATACTCCCATTTATCGCCTTCAAGGTTTTTCATTAAAAGGAGACTTTCCAGACTCCATGTTGCTACTAAGAATTTCCTAATGGAAAATCCTCTAGTTTACTCATGTTTTTTTTATTATTATTGTGCCTTTTCAGCTGTACATGAATAATAGCTTTTGCCCGTCATTCCGTCCGCGTAGACTACAGCGTTGGGGATCTGAAAGTTTGTAGTCTATTTTACTCTACAGAGTCCCATTTATGTCCATACTAAAGACCAATGAAATCAATATGGTTTAATGTTATTCTTTATCTATAACATAAACTCATTTCTATGGAAACACTATATTTTTCCGAGATGAAAAAGTATCCAATGTTACCTACTTCAGCGGGTCCCATTTATCCAACATCTAACATTCAATTCGGTTTTGAGATTCTGAACCTATTCAATGCCAAAAAAACAAATTATCAAATCTTTCCTCTTAATAGTGTTAGTATTAATGATATATTAGCATCAAAGTAGTAGCTAAATAAAACCTCCACATCTTTTTTCTTCAACAATAAAATATATAATAACATATTTTCAACACCTTATTTCTTATTTCACCTCATTAATCTTTCCCCATCAACTATTCTTCATCTCACAAAAATGTAACACAAAAAGGAAGATAAACTTGAATGTAATATGACGTGTTTGTTTATTTTCTATTAGCCTTCAAATGTTGTATTTCAACATGGATTAATACCTATATTTTAATGAGTCAAATAACATTCCTTTGTTTCATTGTGATATTTTCAGTTGGTTTATTTCTAAAATTGCGACGCAAATGTAACAAAAAATATGTTTATGTGTTATTACATATAAACATTGTAATGTGTAATATTTTACTGCATCATCATCATTCACGTCCACTGCTGGACATTGGCCACTCCTATGGCACGCCACTGGGCTCGATCTTCAGCCCTCCTCATCCAACCGCTGCCAGCTACCTTGTGAATATCGTTACCCCACCTAGCCGGAGGACGCCCTACACTACGTTTGCCGAGTCGTGGTCTCCACTCCAGAATACGTTTTCCCCAACGGTCGTCAGTTCTGCGACAGATGTGACCTGCCCACTGCCACTTCAGCCCTCGTCAAAAAGATGAGGGAGGTTCTTGCCGGGTCGGATAACGACCGCGTCACACGACGTCACGCGAAGCTGTGTGCAATCTCTTTGAGCGTATTTTGCACGCGCGCCTTGTCGAGCATCTGGAGAGAACGGGCCCGGATTTACCAGATTGCCAATTTGGGTACCGGAAGGGCCAGTCGACGGTATATGCGATTCTGTGAGTCAGGACATTGGCGAAAGATGCAGTGTCTCGGGGCAAGTGCATCGTGGCGGTGTCACTCGACATCGCCAACGCATTCAACACCATGCCCTGGGCCTGCATCTATGCGGCACTGCGGTACCGTGAAGTTCCGCTCTACCTTCGGTGTCTGGTGTAGTACCGCGCAGTGTGCAGTGCAGTAGTGCACCGCGCAAAGGCGGTCCAGGTACAATCCATAGCTCTGCTTTAGGATATACGGTACTACAGTTAACAATTTTTTTTAAGTGTTCACAATACATTTGTTTCCGTTCCGTAACAGGAATGCGTATGTGTACCAAATTTCAACGTCATTATTCAAGACTTCACAAGAATATTTTTGCTTTTGAGGTGCAGAACTATATAAAATAAAAGTATTTTTATTTAAAAAACAAGCTTCCCAAGCACATAATAAATGTATTGTTAAACCATGATTATTCCTACGATAAACATGTTTGGGATTTGACTGTTTTAATCATTTCCATTACAATTTTATTTAAGTTCAAAAAATGACAAAACAACACTTTATGCTAACATCTTTATTTATTTTTATGTTGTTCTATTATCCATCAAAAGCTTGTCTGTAGGATATTGCCTAGAACGATAAAACCGCCTCCTGTTTTTGTATTTTTTTTTTCATTTAATTTTTGTAGCAAGAAGATGTTAGTACGTAAAAAAAGAAATTCTCAATAGCAGCACGGAGTCTAGAAATGTCCCCCAAGAAGGATAGACTCTCCTCCAATTTTATTTTTGAAAAGCATAGCAAAATGACGCCATAACTATCTAGACGTTGTCCATACATCGAACGCTGAATGATCGTTCCAAAAATAATTAGCCTTGACTAGTTTTTGTCGCTAAAATTTGAAAAAGTAACCTTCTCAAGGGTACTTTTTTTTCCCACCGCCCATAATCATTGTTTTTCAAGTAATATGTAGTAGTAATGTTTAGTCACACCTTAAAAGACCGAAAATGATATTTTGACGAAGTTTCTACATGAACCCTAAGGTAACCCTAAATTTTAGTGGTGATACGTACAACCGCTGAAAAAAAACCCTATAACCTTTTCCCAGGCCGCACTTAGCCAGCTATTGTAGATGTAGCGCCTGTCGTAGAAGAGACCTGTAGTCAGCAGGTATGACGTGTATGGATTGAAGAAGATGAATATGTTCAATAATCATAAATGATTAACTTTAAGTTTTACCACGCTCTATCGTAATTGAGTAGAATAAAGGCTACATTTTTTTGTTTTTTTAATTATGTGGGTTTGTACAACATCAACTTTATTCAGCTTTGTAGATAAATAAACAATGACAGGAAATAATTACATCCGCAGCCTCACTTTAACAAGGTGACCCGAGACAGCTCGCAGCACTACGTCTAACCGGAGATCATTAATATCACATTCTGACTCGAACTCCAGCTCCCTTATACAATTCGCCAACACCGTCTTCATAATTGTCATCGCATATTTTTTACCTGCAAATAAAAATATAATTAGAAAATATTATAAGGGAATAGAAATCTCTAATATCAGAAGCAGGTTATGACTCATGAAATACTCTATCAGATCCTCTTGGATCTAGTTGTTTCAAAAGGCATTCCTTTGAAACAAATATAAAGTATATAATACCAATGCAAGGTCTCCTTCCGAAGCCGAAGGCTAAGAACGAAGCGGGATATCCAGGCGGCGGCTCCTCATTGAGCCATCTCTCGGGCTTGAACTCCTCAGCATCAGGGCCCCAGGCTCTTTGCGACCGACCCGCCGCCCACGTAAGTACTGCACATGTCGTTTTCGAGGGCACAAGGCATGATTCTAAAACGTAATATCATACATTCACACATACATAATGGCATACGTATGTACATAACTAGTAAAGAATGGATTAGGATAAAAAAAATATGAGAAGATAAAGTGGACCGTACTTAATTCAGTGTCCTTGTCGGTACACCTTATAAATCCAGGCACCGCGGGATACAAGCGCAACGTTTCATAGACTACCGCTTCACAATATCTCATTCGAGCCAAGTCTTCTTTCTGCACGGGCCGAGTGCTGTTGCCGAATATTTCTTTCATCCTGGAAATATTACATACAAATCAAATGCCAATGTATATTATATAATGTACATAATATAATAAATGCTCATCAAATTGTTTAACGGAAATGAATTCAAGTTAAGTAAGTAGTCTTCCAACGATACTCACTCAGCGTATAATTTATTCTGAATACATTTGTTTCTGCCCAATATTAATAATGTAAACGTAAGTGCGGTGGCCGCAGTCTCTTGTCCTCCCAAAATTATAGTGTCTACTTCCGCCCTCATCTGCTCCTCTGTAAACGTAGGATCTGACAAATGAAGTTCTAGTAAAATATCCAAATAAGTATTCTTTTTTTTCCCATTTGAATCTGTAAAGAAAAACAATGTTAATGTAAAGTACTAAATAAAAATATGTTTTAATGTCTGTTGCAGTGACCTTTATCTTGTTTATTCTTATGTTTCTTCTTATCTTCCAATTCTCGTCTTCTTTTCTCGATTACCTTTAAAAATATTGGCCTTATTTATAACTGACCTCAATTAATCACTAAACTTTAAAAACTACACAAAACGGCTAAATCTTGCATGACTACAGTCTGAGCTTAAATCAACATAACGGACAATTAATTGATTTGATTTTTTTAAATGGTACTGGAAATCCGAGTGATGGACCATAAATGTAAACGCATCTAAAAAAATACTTACGACGTTGGAGAAATTTTGCAGATGAGTTTTGCAATCAAAAAGTTCTCTATACGCCGGGGTGAGTTTGTAGATGAAGTCAGAGTGCAAGAATACATTGAGACTTCTATTTATAATCAGCTGCAGACATCGGTTCATCGTATGGTAATATTCTCTTGTTATTAACTTGTCCGATACACACTCCTCGCCGAGGGCTGTCTCTAAAAATAATATTGCTTTTTTATTAAAAACTAGCTGACCCGACAAACTTCCTGCCGCCCAAACAGACAATAAATGACGCGGTACATATTTAATGTCCTCAAGCACTCCATCCCAATCATTCTCTTCATTCATTAGTCTTTCAAAATATGTATTCCATCTGTTTTTGATTCTTTCATCCTCTGCCAATATTCCTTCCACTTCGTCTCTTATACACTTCATATGTGTAACGTCCTTCGCGTTTTGTTTCCTCGCTCTAGTCAGCCGGTAAATGTGTTTCTATCCCTCAGGGCTTTCCAGTGACTCATATTGTATATCCTGTGCCTTTGCCCTGGCGACAGCCTCGGCTTTCTTTTTTTCTTACACTCATCATACTCAAATTTTATTCGCTATTTAACACTAACATTTTCCACTTTTTCACGCTGTCATTTCATAAATTTTTGTTTCTTTTCCTTTAGCACACTCTGTACATTATTCGTCCATCACCATGTATCCTTCTCTCTCATGTATATCCCTTTCGATTCTCCTAACACTTCCCTTCCCACCTTTCTTGTGCAATTACTCATTTCCTTTCAACAGCCATTCACACTCCGGGGCTGTATATCGCCCATCCTAATTATATCTTCTGCCATGCGTCTCTTAAATTTTTCTACACAGTCATTCTTCTTCAACAAATGCCATTTTATTTAGGAGGAGGGTCACGCCTGGGTTTTACCTACTTTGACCACAAGTTTGGTACCCAATACCAACAGGCGGTGCTGGGACACTAGTTCCTAACCAGGACACACTTTACAGTCCTTCACGCACTTGAGACTGTTGCGTCTGAGGAGGAAGCAGTTAATTTTGAAATTACATTTATAACTTACGACAAATTGCTTCCAAAGTTGTTAAAGCTATTTCGTGCGACACGTCGAAAGGTTCCTTCCCGACATACCCTTTGAGTCTCTGCACCATGTGTTGCGAGTGAGTGTTGAACACGTCCAGGAAACCTTCCACCACGCTCGTCGAGAATGTACCGCCCAGTTTCTTTATATTCTTCTTCCATACATGCGCTGCAATCAAATGTTTGGGTCGCGAACACTTTCTTACCACTTTATTGAAGCCATTAAGCCGAACCATAAGTTATTTTACCTATTTTATTCATTAATTTGCTTAAGCTTTATATACCATATATATAATACAAATATAGGGGCGGACTTAATGCCGAAGTCATTTTCTACCAGCCAACCTCAGGGCCTTCTTATCAGGTAGTTCTGAATATAAATATTTATTATTACTCTGTTTGTATTTCTTTTTTATTATTTTGAAACATAAATACACTAACACTCATGCCGGTATCCTTGAAAGCAGAGGTACTTTTCTGCCCCCATATTACGCCTGCTATGAAGCAATACCACGTAGTTGAGAGCGACCCTATACAGCCGCTTTTCGGTGACATCCAAAATCCCAATGAATCTTGGCCCGACCCGGGAATCAAACCCAGAACTTCTACAAGAAGGGTCTTCTGGCATATGGAAATACTTAAAAGAAATTGTATTATTTTTTTTCTTTTGTAAAACTTGATAATGAATAAATATTAAAGATTAAGACAACGGGACAGTCCTTTAACCTAAAAATTATCACCTCCTATTAAAAGTAATCGTTACCAGGTGCCGTGACCAAGCCGTCACCTAGCCAGATGCTGGAGAAACTGTAAAAATATGGTTTCTCCGTAAAATGAGTGATTGTTTTTACATCATCTGGCTCACTGACACCTGAAACAGAAATAGATGTACCCAAAATTATAAGTTGAATAAAAACGCATCCCGTTTAGTTTCTTGTATATTTGTGCTTGGTATGAAATATTAAAGTAATGGCCTCGAGGTTTGAGCGCGCGGTCGAGAATCACAGCAGTCGCAGATTCTAACTCCTGGCGTGTAACTAACATTGTAACGCACCTCCGTATTTTTAAAGTTAATATAACTAAATACACTCAGTATTCACAATGAATTATCACTTACTTTAAATGAAAAAAAAACATCGTTAGAAAATTTCCATAGGTTTTTCGGGCACTTGTCCAGACTCCGTCCTGGTACTGAAAAATTTCCTTATCGAAAAACTCAATAACAATTTGTCCGGACCGGGAATCGAAACCGGGACTTCTAGATCACATGGCACATATTTGTGCCGCAAACCACAAAGCAGTCCATAACAACTTGATAACACTTACAGAGAATTGGAAAAGGTCCCAGCCAAATCACACATGGTAGACCCGTTGCGTTTAAAACTTCTGCCAGTTTTTCACATAGGCGAAACAATCCTATAACAATTAATATACATCACTTATTTAAAACACTCAAGAGTATCAATGAACTCTAGTGAATGATCTTCACGTTGGACACAACAACAACAAAAATACCCAGCCACGAATAATTACTTTCAGCCTTACAAATAATAAGTACCGCGCGCTCAATCAGCTTTATAATCAGCTTTCAACTGATCACGGTGGAAATCATTGAGGGAGGCCTATGTCCAGCAGTGGACTACGTGATCAAACGGTTCCATGATCAACCGGTGTATCCCGACACAAAAGTTAAGCTTGTTTTGTATCTACATTCGTGTAACAGTGTATGTACTTGCAGTCCTTAATAATTAATTCGTTGCCAAATTCAAAATTATCTTTATTTAAATGACTTATGACGGATGGATGAGGGCCGCTCAGGACCGGGATGGTTGGCGCTTACTTGGGAAGGCCTACGTTCAGCAGTGGACGGCGATATATATATATATATATATATATATATATATATATATATAGTATATATATATAGTATATAAATGACTTGTAAATGTTCTTTTAAATTTAAAATTTTAAAATATCATCATTACGGATTAACAATCAACACACAGTCTTTTACAGCTTTTGGCTGTTATTGACCCTATTATCCATTATAAACCGAAAGGAAGAAACCTCTGATTCTTGAAGACATAGCGTCACTAAATTATAAAACCAAGCAACATTACAAACGTGAATTAGATTTGGTTGTTCGATTGGTTCTAACACACATTCATATGTTGATACCGGAAGACTGACAAACTACTGACAAGTTAAATCTTCATCATCATCATCTTGCTGGGTACAGTCCTCCTTTACAATTTGAGGATTATGGCCTTGGTCCGCTACACTTGCCTATTACGAGTTGGCTGCGGTGATGGGATATGCTGGACAAGTATCATCATCGCCCTTATACGTACATCTCATTGCTGGCCACGGACCTCCTAAAAACTAAGAGGAGCTAGGCCTTAATCCAAATCAAATATCACACAAGTCTCTATACATTCAGTCGTCAGTTTCCGTATTTATAAAATAAAATTTAAATGGTGCTAAGGAAGTAAGGACATAAATAAATAATGTATTAAATGCTTTTGATAGTAAGTTAAGATTTCATAATATGATAGTAACTAGTCTAGCTGAACTTGACTGATATTGTTAACGTTGATCTATGAGAAACAAAAAGTAAGTAATTATGTTATACTTCGCCCGTCACCGAAGAATAAATGCAGGTTCCCGAGCACAGGCAGTCGAGACAAGGTGGGCAGCTTGGCGAGACAGTGGCATGCGACTCGCCAGCGGTAGCACAGCGCCGCGTAGCAGCACACAGCCACACACCACACCCACTGCACCCAGGTCAACATCTACACAGACAAGAGCCCCCTCATTAGTCAACCCGACAGAATCAATCAAGGCATTATTCCAATACTTGGAAATAAAGAACCGGATCATCTACCTCGTCAAAAGAGCAACTAATTATCTTATAAACTATGTAGAAGGCAATTTTTAAGTTCAACAACGGTTCAATCATTTATAACATTTTAAGTACAGTCGAGAATAAAATTAAAGAGAGCAAGAAAGAACTAAACATAAATAATTGACCTACATGTTCGTGAGATTAAAACGCGGTACGATAACACTGGCTTTACTGAAAACAGAATGTATTTCAGATTTAGATTTGACTAATTTTGAATCTTAAAATTAAACGGTCGATGGAGCAGTCGAGTGTTGGAGTGGAGACCGCGCTTTGGCAGACGTAGTTTAGGACGACCCGTAGCATGATGGTCCGACGACTTGAGAAAGGTGGCGGGTAATGGAAGGATAAGGGCTGCACAAGACTGGGATGGTTGGCGCTTTCTTGGGGAGGTCTACGTTCAGCAGTGAACGGCGATAGGCTGAGTATAAATTCTTGAATCTGTGTGTTCTATTTATGAAGATAGAACTGAAGATTAGTCAAAAATTTATTAGAAAAGATTTAGTCTTTAGCAAGCCTACGTTCATCCGGAGCCCACAAGGCCTCAGAGCGAAATACCGCTTTAATTCTGTCAATGGAAGGTCATTTAAACAGATGGGTCAAGAGAACAGTTACAACACGTTTTTCTTTTGTAGTTTGTATTTAACATCTAAAGACAAACTACATAAATAAACATATTGTGACTGACTTTGTGTGTGTATGTGGTCAGAGGATGCCTTTTCCATCGGTCGAGCCAGTCATGGAACAGGGCTACGAGTACGCGACCTCGGCCCCCCGAGCTGTTGCAGTCTCCTACTACTTCTTTATCCGGGATTGTAGCATCCTTACCATCAGGCCAAATATCCTTTCCTGCAATATCTGTACCCAAATACACGCTATTCTTACCCCATTCCTAAAACAATGAAAGTCCCAAGGAGGGTTGGCGTCAGGCAGGCGGCCGGCCGTAAAACATCTGCCAAAATTCTTATGCAGCATGTTTTGTCCTTCCTTCCTGTGTGGAAGGACAAAACATGCTGCGCCGACCCCAAACAAGAATTGAGAGCAGGGCAGGAGAATGATGATGATTGTGACTGACTGCCATGAAACTGTGAAATGATTTGCCAGTCTCATTAACCCGGTTGCTATAAGTGCGATGCAAAGTTGCATCTCAGCAGGCCGATTTGAGTAAATGCAGCAACGAAGGAAATAGATTTCTTCTTCTTGTATTGTTGCTCATTTTAGTCACTAATTGATCATTCTTTTTGTATTTTCTGCACAATGGCAATCTGCTCGGAAACAATAAGCCACGTCCTGATTTATGTCCATCTTATTTTTTCTTTTAGGCCAGATGTTCTTCTACCATGTGAGCCTTCTATCCAGGCACATTCCCACATACTTTGTATTTTTTATTATAGGTATATTTTTTGTTGTTTAGCTTAATCGGAAAGCAAGTATCTCATTAAAAGTAAAGGTTACAGGGGCAAATTTGGTTTCGTTTTCTTCGACGCTCCAAGATTGAGAGCATGGAGATATGTAAAAACACTGCAGAGCAGTATAATTTATTGTCTAAAGATCTACTAATAATGCCAACAATACGGAGAACTTGTTCGATTGTCTCATGACTTTCACGAAATCCGTATTGGTGCTGTGGTGGAGTGGTATTTAAGTGTACTTTTATAAATTTGAATTAATAATAAATTGTAAATGAAGTAATGTAAACGAAGAGAACGACTGTACCAAAGCATATGTTAATTTTAGGCAATTTTAAATTAATTAGAGAAGTAAGGATTATACACAGTACATAGTCCTTGAACTTAATGTTTTTGCATTATTTTATCGTTAAAAAGTAGCGATGTTAATACAAGGGTCTTTAAGATGGTTGTTCAGCACTTTGTGGCTAAAATGAACATAAATGTATATTGATTTATTTTTCATTTTTCACTGTTTCTGTTAATGTTTTTGTTGATGTAATATAATCAGCTAGTGATGGCCTCGAGATTTGGGCGCGCGGTCGAGAATTTCGATGGTCGCGGGTTCGAACCCCAGGCACACACCTCTGACTTTTCGAAGTTATGTGTGTATTCACATTGAATTATCACTTGCTTTAACGGTGAAGGAAAACATCGTGATAAAACCTGCACACCTAAGGGTTCTTAGGAATTTCTTAGGTATGTAGTCCGCCAACCCGCACTAGGCCAGCGTGGTGGACTATGGCCTAAACCCTCTCAATGAGAGACCCGTGCTCAGCAGTGGGCGTATATGGGTTGATGAAGAGAATGTAATGTAATAATTTATTGTGTTACTATACTTTATCGTAACCTAGCGTCCGTTTTGTTAACTCCGCGCAAGCGGAATTGCAGCATGCAGCTGAATGAGGGGATCATTGTAGGCTGTGTGTATTATGAGTACTAATTGTTTTTGTATTTTGTGCACTGGCCAACAATAGTCTTTTTTCTTTACATACATTGGTCCATAATTATATTCGTGAATTTTAACACATTTTCGTGTTCCCGAGGTTTTTGTTAGTGAATAAGTTAGTGTAAGTTTCGGATAAGGGCGGACTCTAAATAAAACGACATGTTTCGACAACAGCATTTTATAGTTTGTTATTTTAAATCATAACATAACCTCTTTCATAACTAGTTCTTCTTCATTAACCCATATATGTCCCTCTGCTGGCCATAGCCCACCACCACGCTGGCCTAGTTCGGGTTGGCGGACTACACACTTATGAAAACATAAAACCTAAATATAACGTAGTATTTGTGTTTAAAATTTACTTCAGTCTAATATCCGCAACCGAAACTATCCGAAACTTACGGATAATCCGAAATAATTACATATCCATAACCGAGTCCAAAACCAATATAAATTTATTCCTATATCCATATCCGAATCCAGATCCGAAATATTATATCCGTAACATCCCTATTAATTTTAATAAACTCGTTAATTTGATCATAAAGCTATAGAATGACTTCTGTATCCGTTTTACAGCTAAATTAATTTTGGAATTACCAATTAACATAATTTGTAATTAATTTGAAGCATTGACTAATTACTTGCAGTATCTGCTGTGATAAACAAACCGAATGAAAACCGTCAGTATGGGGATGTTATGAGAGGGGATGAATCTTATGTCAGTATAAAGGTGGAGAATATGAATATTGAAGGATGGACAAGCAGAGGGAATCAAAGAAGAGATGGATGGAGTACATGACTGAAGATATGAAAAGAAAAACGGTGAATGAAGACGTGACGGCTTATAGGGACTTATAGGTCTTGTAACCTAGTGTGGGGTCAGAGCTATGTATGTGACTTTTGGGTGTATTTATTTTTTTATTATCCCAAACGTGAGATAGTTGGTACATTGATCGTGATAGTGATCGTCACCGCCCATACTCTGGACACCGAGCGACCTCGTCTTCACGGGGTCACTTAAATTTTCACATTCACAGGGTCTTCCACCCTTGCAAGGCAGCCATCGTAATTTCCATTCCTGTATTTTCCCAAGACAGACAGAAAAGTACGTGTGAACACGAAATCGGACGAATCGGAACGCTGTTTGAGATTCGTCGAAATGAGAATTATAAGTAGCTTATGAAAGGTCATTTTGTCTGTTCCCTTCCGGTCATTTAACTTTGTTTATCTTACAAATCTAGGAACAAGATTAATAATTATCCTGCTGTATATGTATGTGGGCTGATGATGATAACTTTGTAAGACTTTATGGCAGAGGTTTACTCAAGGTTGGACGACATGAAGACCACTGCGGGAATGAAATTTTGCTAACTCGACACAAATGGACGAAATGGGATATTAGTTACTGCACACTTTATTACAAAAAATAAAACCGGGCAAATAAATAAATATCATAAAAATAACCAATTTTTTTATTCTATTAAAACATTACATACTCATACTTTTTTATTAACACAACACCACAAGAAATGTTTTAAACATAAAACATACATATCGACGGTCCCTACGTATAAAGCGACATGGCTAAATCGATGGTTTTCAGGAGAGCGATATAAAGGTTCGATTAAAGTTAAAAAATCTGTTTTATTTTTCACTAACATGACTTTTGAAATTTAATATATATTTATTAACACTTCTATTGACAGCATTGAAAAAATATTATGCATTTTCATGGAAAACTTGATAGATAACCGTTTCTACGTTAGTTTTTAGGAAGACGTCATTAGGGTTAAATCTGATATGTCCCTTTGTACCTACGATCTCAAGTTCCTCATTTTTCATGATATCTTATACATTTAAATAGATAACAGAACTCCCAAAATATTAAAAACATTTAAATTCAACTAAAACACTGTTGAAACACCGACACTCCGACAAAATACGCTTACATGACGCTGTGTCGAACACTTCGAATGGCGCCGATTTTTAAACATGGTATTTGGCAGTGGCGTGCCTAGGGTGTCAAACTAAGGCAAGCCCAAATGTTTATTTAGTAGCAGCATATTTTTTTTGGTACGTAGGACTAATAAATACCTACCGGTTAGTACTCACATTCACGTTTATAGCGTTATTTTATAAATAAACAATCGTTAAGTTCGTTATTCGGAACTATGTAAGGCAAGTCTGGCTTTCGGGCTTCTATGGAAGTACCGCCACTGGTATTTGGTAAGTATTAAGGTTTTAAGTACGATGTGTCCATGTATACTACACGTTTAGTGAAATGTGTTAGACTTGTTTCCATGTACGCTTTAATTAGCTCGTGAAATAGTTGAATAAACAAAAAAAGATGTGCAGTGATGGCCTCGACGTTTAGGCGCGCCGCGCCGTAGAGAATCTCGGCGGTCGCAGGTTCGAACCCCAGGCACATACCTCTGACTTTTCGAAGTTATGTGTGAAGGAAAACATCGTGATGAAACCTGCACACCTAAAAGTTCTTAGGAATTTCTTAGATGTGTAGTCCGCCAACCCGCACTTGGCCAGCGTAGTGACTTTGGCCCAAACCCTCTCAATGGTAGAGGAGACCCGTGCCCAGCAGTGGGACGTATATGGGTTGATGATGAAACAAAAAAATATTAAATTGGTACATGCATATCGATAAATAAAAGCAAAAAATGCAATAAAAAAATGTCATTTTTGATATGTCTTTATAGGAACCGTCGATATGTATATAAATAGTCTCTCGCCTGTATTCTGTAAAGCCGTAAGCGGAGGTGCATTTCTGCACCCACATTCACTCATGATGTTTCGTCCCATGTGTTGGGAGCGAGCCTTTTGCTTTCCACGAGTGAGCATTTGAAAGCGACATTACGAGCCAAATTTGCTTATTTATACACAATGTTTTCAATAAACCCTTCTATTGAATAATAAAACTACAGTAGTAATACTTACAGCCTGTTTAAAAATAGTAAAAAAGTACTTTACATTCAAGATTCGCAGATCATTAACCCTTCGTAGCCCAAGATCATAAAAAATTATAATACTTTGGTATATGATAGGCTTGAACAAATAAAAAAACACGTGTTTCGTGGAAATTCAAAAATATTTTTTATTCCGTATGTATTGGATCTTTTAGGGTTTGTGACATTACTGTCACATTGGGTTAAAGTGGAAGAAAATGTTTTAACGTAGTATGGAAGGATCTAACAGATTTATTTTGTTTTTTGTAACAACTACTATTCCGAACTTTTTATAAATTGTTTGTGCTACATCAGGACACCGAAGAAACTTGGGCCAAATGATTTTCAAACCTAATTCGGTCAGTAGCCAATTTGATACTGCCCCACCGCCAATGGGGGGACATGTTGCGCCGGACTCTTGTGATTTTGGCTTTTATTTTATTTTCAATTAATCTTCGCTGTTGGACATTAGGATTCAAGCAAAACTTACAGAAAGTCTCCAATTTCAAGTTGAAAATCTGCTGAAGAAATTTGTTTGTCATTGCATAGTTTAGTCTGCCTTACTCTCACATACATCAGCCAAGAACTGGCCATGGTCAGGTCTAATAATTGGTAAAACATCCAAACCTGGCGTCTTTTAATTCGTGTCATAATACTATAAGCACCCATAATGCACCCATAAATCTACACCTCCAATATACCCACTACATTCTTCGACGATATGAGACCGATCAATGTTGATGTACTTTTATTGGCCTTATCGTAACGACTTGTACCTTCGACCACTCACCAGCAAAAATTGAGAGAAGCGTGACAAGTTTGTTGTCTTTTCATATAAATTTTGACACATCAATTGCGTCCATATTTGCTACGTAATCAACAGAAAATCTACATTACTTTTTATTACATCCTCGTCAGGGGGTAGTTTGCAATCTGGAACGAGATTATTCCGTACGGTCCCAGGACTCCCCAAGTCCAAGATATATCCACTTCTGCTACGTACTCCAGTAAAGTTTCAAACCACGGAAGTAAAGTTATTATCCAAATATATATGTTATTTCTGATGTCTGGGTATGCCCGCGTCATTCTAAATACGACGTTTAAGATGCTCCTTTTTTATTCTACTAGGAGCAAAACTCTTTCAGTTCCTGTTTCAGGTTCAATATTATAGACAAAACTTGAAACTACGCTCAGTACATAAAACTTTTAACGCCAATTGTGTTTTTTTTATAGGCATATATCTATTCAAATTGTCTCTTCTCTTAGTGTAGCAAATCTATTCATCCACACAAAGGTATACCTCGAATAGAACTCCACTAGAAGTCCTATTTAAGGCATATATTATAGATCTAATTTTTGTGGAAGTACTACCCTATCTTAAAAAATAGGGGAAAAAAATCATCAATATATGGATATACATTAGTTGTATTTTTTATGCCATTGTCACCCAATGTAACAGAAATGTAACAAACATAAAAAGTTACTTTTTACATATAAAAAATCAAAAGTATGAATTGGTAACGATATATAAACCAAATTATTTACTTACCTACGGGTATCAACAAAAATTATACAATTTTATATACTTTTAGTATTTTTTTATAAATTTTAAACTTTTTGCAAGTTCAAACATGGCATTTTCATCAAAACACGAAATTCAAAGCCAGAAAGGGAGCAAGTTACTCTACTTATGATTTATATTTGATGCTAAAATGTTCGGTGTGTTATTTAAGAATATATTGATATTGATTTGACAAATCTTAAACGTTTAGTTTAAATTTTATAGAGACTTTTTGGGTTTGTTACAGAAATGTCACCAGGGGCTATAAAGGGTTAAGGGCGGGGTCTGGGTTTTCACATTTCGAAAAATCGATTTTTTTTTTGTTTTATTTTATTGTTTAACATTTCAAGCATATGTCCTCAAAATTTTAATCCGATCTAAGCAATATTCTTGAAGTTTTAGTTTAGTTAGTCTCGGGGCCTTTAACGGTCTAACTCTAACAGCTACGGGCGGTTGGGATTGCAGTGCAGCTGTCGAGCAGGTATACAGGTTGTTCATTGCTATTATCCAACACCATAAGTGCATGAGCGGTGAGAACTCGTGGTGTTCGTGTCAAAAAGCTTTGGCCACAACAGGAGTGGAAAATTTCAATCATGACTACACTCCACTTTCATAAGATGTCATAGAAGCGATCAAATCGATTTATGAAGATTTGAGTAAAGACGAACTTCTAGAAAGGTGTCTTGGAGGTTTTACTCAAAATGCCAACGAAAGTTTGAACCAACTGATTTGGAGAATTGCACCGAAAAAAATATCTGGCAGCAGACAAATTGTTAAATTTGCATCTTATGTAGCTGCATGCACATTTAATGAAGGTGCTGGTGCTCTTCTAACTTTTCTGTCTGACATGGACGTCAGTGTCGGCCCAAGCGCTCACGAGTATGCATCATCTACGGACAGCAATCGCATTGATAGGGCCGAGTTCCAAGCTGTGCAGCAGAGCAAAGAAGCCAGAATAAAACGAAGACTTGATAAAAAAACAGGCTGAAGACATCGACAATGCTGAAGGATGTGTGCTGTATGGAGCTGGAATTGATGATTCTATGTAAGTTTAAAAAAATATATTTTTTCTTCACTTTTTTGCTTCATAAACTTTAAACGCGTTTTTCTCAAAACTACTTTTTCAAAGTCCGTGTTCACTGCTATTTGAAAACTACTCGACCGATTCATTTCAAACTTTGTACACATTTTCTTCATATAAAATACCTCCCCCCTACGTTTAGTATTTTTTTTTTTAACATTAAGGGTGTTTCCCACCCACAAAATGGCGGAAATTTTAGTCGAAAATAACGGTTCACACTTTAGATGGCCGCCAAAAATGTTTAAATTAAAAAAAAAAATCAGAGAACGTTGGGGGGAAGATTTGTTGTGGAATTTAACTAAATTTTTATGGTTTTTCATTTTCAGATAGTTTCCGGCCGAGTTACAGTGAACACCGCAAATTGTTATTTTTTCAAGACGTCCTGGGGGAAGCTCTGTCACGGGCTAATGATTTAATATTTTTGCATGAAAAATTCACAGAACATAGTCAAAACTATGCTCAATAATGTATAGAAGGTTTGAATAAAATTGCTCAATCGATATTTGAGATAAAAAATCACAAAAAAAGTTTTTTTTTTTTACGCTGATACCCAAACCCCTCCCTTAATTAAAAAACTATTCACGCAGCCGCACTGTCACGAAGTGATCTGAGACAGCCCGCAGCACTACGTCTAACCGGAGATCATTAATGTCACATTCTGACTCGAACTCCAGCTCCCTTATACAATTCGCCAACACCGTCTTCATAATTGTCATCGCATATTTTTTACCTGCAAATAAAAATATAATTAGAAAATATTATAAGGGAAAAGAAATCTCTACTATCAGAAGCAGGTTATGGCTTATGAAATTTTCCATCACCAAGTATAATAAAGTTAAAATAAGTAAATATAAAGTATATAATTGACAGCCCCGTGGCGCAGTTGGCTAGACACCAGCTTGCGAAACGTGAGGCCGCGGGTTCTATCCCCGCACCGAGACAGATGTTAGTGCGATCCACAAATATTTGTTTCGGGTCTGGGTGTTTGAGAGACCAAAAAAGTCTCTCGTAGTGTCTGATACTCACGATACAGGTCTTGTAACCTAGTGTGAGGTCAGAACTATGTATCTGACTGTTGGGTGTATTTATAATACCTATGCAAGGTCTCCTTCCGAAGCCGAAGGCTAAGAACGAAGCGGGATACCCAGGCGGCGGCTCCTCATTGAGCCATCTCTCGGGCTTGAACTCCTCAGCGTCAGGTCCCCAGGCCCTTTCCGACCGACCCGCCGCCCACGAAACTACTATACATATTGTTTTCGAGGGCACCAGACATGATTCTAAAACATAAGATCATACATATATAAATACATAAATGTATGAATGCATATTTCAACAACTCAACTTACAACCTCACGCCCATATTCGCCGAAGGGTTGGGCAGAAGTGCATTTCACAAGGCCGCTTGCGTTTTGGCCTGGTCCCTTCCACGGGACACTGACACAAAACTCCTCCCGGGATGTTGTTATCAACGGGAGGGATGTTGTTATCCCGGGATGTTGTTATGATATATATATATATATATAATAAATTAATTTTACTAGACATGAACGGGGTTCATTGTGGAGGATGACTACAACCGGGCGCAAATTTCAAATCTCGAACTCATTTAGAACAGTCCATTTTACCAGGATAAGGATCCTGTATCAGTAAAGTATGGATTATGATAAAAAATATGAGAAAATAAGGGCAACCGTACTTAGTTGGGTGTCCTTGTCGATACATCTTAAGAATGCAGGCACCGAGGGATACAATCGCATCGTCTCATAGAGAATCGCTTCACAATATTTCATACGAGCCAAGTCTTCTTTCTGCACGGGCCGAGCGCTGTCGCCGAATATTTCTTTCATCCTGGAAATATTATATTCATATCAAAAATACGTAACATACAGCATCTGAAAATGTACTCGACAATCCGGCGTCATTTTCAATCCGTCAAAAATAAGTGAATTAATGACTGCACGTATATATAGGTAGTTTATAAAACATAAATAAAAAATATATAAAATCGACTTTATTTCCTAACAAAGCTTAAGACAAATAGACAACAAGAAAACAATTAAAATTTAGCAGTGTAGGTAACTAGTAATAATTTTACGACGTAACGAGTAGCTCAGTCTTTCTAGATTTCACTTTCACAGATAGATCAATTTATAAGTAACAATATTAAATACCAAGTAATTAAAATTTCTAATAGATACATTTAACATTACGTAATTGACTGAAATGAGATCAAAATCATTATTAAAATGTTTGAAAATGCTAACAAACAAGTCTTATAGCTGTTTGTCAGATACCATCATGATTTGATGAATCTGTCGAATGAGTAAATAGCAAACTTATTAGTTTAATCAACTTACTATATCTCATTCACGATACCTTGATTTTTTTGGCAGATGTCAATTTTTCTGAGACTTAACTTTGCAATGAAAAACATATTATTTTATTAATTTAATGTTTTGATAAATATTAAAAAAAATACATACAATACAAACGTCCCTAAAGATTTAAGCGTTATCCGAAAATTTTAAGACTTTATTACTTTAAAGTAAAATTAAAATAGGAATACTGAAAATAATAGACCCTTGTACAATGTCACAACGGTCGGACGGAAAGGGTTGTAACATAGTTCATATCGATGTCCACGTCGACAATTTTATTGAACACTTAATAATTGAATTTAGAGATGATAACACAAGCTCCGACGACTCTGGTGATAATGATCTTTGCTGTGCTCCTCTTTCTTAATATGAAATTGTTTTAAAGATAAAACTACTTAATTGTTCAACCTTTATCTTTACATATTGAGTTATTCTTGGACCTTCCTATAGAAAACTGCTCGATCACGTGGTCAATTTCGTGTAGAAGGTCTGAAATTAATTATTTCACTTTTCGACCCGTGTTTCTTTGGGGAACTTGTTTACTTTCGTGGTCTGAAATTTACCTATTTAAATTTGGCGGGTGGTCTAAAAATAACCCTGTTATATTAAATAGGTACTTATTATTAACATTGTCCCACCGTCGCTTATCTACCCAATGTTTTATGTCTAGTGCAACAAAGAATTTCAAACATAATGCAGTATTTTAAAACGTAATATTTTTGGACTACTAGATATTTGCTGTTTCCCTTCACTAGTCGATATGCCAAAAAAAATGTGCTATCGTGAATAAGGTATATAAACAATAATTGTTAGCAAATATAAGTATGTCGCCGGGTAGGCAACAAGCAATATCGGCGGGTAGACGACAGCAATATCGGCGGGTAGGCGACAAACAAATTGACAACACTGCACAGCACAGCTTTTCCCCCACCGGCTGAAGCTATTATAAAACGGCGTGCACTACGATGGCTCGCGAGAGTCTCCAGTCTACGCGCGGACAGTAAACATCTAATTTACTGGGAAATAACAAGGAGTTATGATTGAAGTTGATTCTTTGAGTTACTTCTCATAACGTCCTCCCATAATAGTGATGTCACTGCTGTTCCGAGCAACATAGGACTGCGTACCTCTTTAGTTATAATGTCATTTAATCATAATCATAAAGAGTTATTGTAAAATCAACCAGTGTGATGTCCGTCATATTGTAATACTGTCTATATATCACTCCATTATCTCTACATTACTCTTATACTCTCCGACAAGTATTACAACAAAATCAATATTGATTTTGAAGAAATGGTTGAAAACAAATAATGTTTATTGTGTCATCAGCTAAGCGACTTCTAATAGAGCTACAAATGCAGCCTGCGGCCCAAAAGGCGCTTTCAGCTTCTACGCTTGGCGGGTTTGTTGTCGCGCGTGAGCACCACGCGCACGCTTTGAAAGTACCTAATCAAGCGACAGCTATATTATTTTGCTAAAAACTGCTAGCACCGGATCCGGTCTTCCGATTCCATATATTGGTACCGGATCCGGTGCCATTAAATAATGCCGGATTACAGGATCCCTTTTACCGGATTGCAATTCCTAAATAGCCCTACTTTGGACTTTTTTATGTCCAACCAACTTTTTTACCATGAAATTAACAATGAATTACATTCCACAAATTCATCCCTTTGACATGTCACGACGCTGTGAAACGTTTGCCAGGCTTAGTGTTCCATCCTTCCTATTATACTTGGCGTTTCAAGTGTTGCGTGAGGAAGTATCTCAGCAATAATTATTCAGTGACAAGAGTTGAAAGTCTCTTGCTCTGTTTTGACAGCACTGTGCTTAACATCGTTAGGTGCTGTCAAAAAATGTGGTGCAAAATATACCTTATGCTATTGATAATAAAAACGTGAAGTAGCTTTCTAAAAACTTAGGAATATTCCTGCCTCGTGACATCTCTGCACCATCTTAAGTTCACTTCAACTATAAGGGAATGCCTTAAGCATTATGTCCACCTATACAAACTAGATTATAAAGTGTGAATAAATATATAAAACTTAATATTAATAAATGTACAGTTCGTTATTATTGTTAGTATTGGATGTTTTGTTCATCTACCCAAAAATATACCATCAATGATACTCACTCAGCGTATAATTTATTCTGGATACATTTGTTTCTACCCAATATTATCAATGCAAATGAAAGAGCGGTAGCGGCAGTTTCTTGGCCTGCTGCAATTATAGTGTCCACTTCAGCCCTTATCTGCTCCTCTGTAAACGTAGGATCTGACAAATGAAGTTCTAGTAAAATATCTAAATAAGTCTTCATTTTTTTCCCATTTGCATCTGTAAAAATAAGAATGTCGCTAGTTTCAAATTCGTTTAAAACTCTTTTCGGATGAAAGTACTAAAAAATTAAGGAATTTTTATAATCTGTAAGATTGTTGGACCCACCTTTGTTATTTTGATTCTCGTGTTTCCTCTTATCTTTCAATTCTAGTCCTCTTTTCTTGATTACCTTCAAATATATATTCCTCATTTATTACTGTGTATAATGTCAGCTATTACTGACCTCGTTAATATCGCCAAACAACCAAATCGAATATGTCTACAATCTGACCTTCATTACAAACACAGCGACACATATTGTGAATTAAATGTGTGATGTATGACTGTGTTTATATTTTTGAATTGAATTTTATAAATGGTATATTTTGTGGATTGTAATCTAATTTTATGTAAAGATAATTTATAATTTTATCTCTATATTTTGTATTATTTTGTTGTATTCTTTAATTTTATGATTTTTATATTGTAAACATTATTGTCGATTAGTGCAATTGGTGTTACCGTACTAATTGAATAAATAAATAAAAAATAAACAATAGAAAAGATGAATCAAAACGTAACTTATAAGACTAGTTAAAACGCATATTAAAAAAACAAACTTACGACGTTGGAGAATTTTTGCAGATAAGTTTTGCAGTGAAAAAGTTCTCTATAAGCCGGGGTGAGGTTGTAGATGAAGTCAGGGTATAAGAAAACATTGAGACTTCTATTAACAATCAGCTGCAGACATCGGTTCATCGTATCGTAATACTTTCTTGTTATTAACTTGTCCGATACACACTCCTTACCAAGGGCTGTCTCTAAAAATAACAATACATTTTTATTATACACTAGCTGACCCGGCAAACTTCGTATCGCCCTACCAGTCAATGAATTTCGTATTGCATATTAACTGAATTTAATTTTTAATAATATTTGATAAATATTAAGTTCATACTTCGGTCAGGTGTCAGCTAGACATCATTAAATCTATACTAATATTATAAAGCTGAAGAGTTTGTTTGTTTGTTTGTTTGTTTGTTTGTTTGTTTGTTTGTTTGTTTGTTTGTTTGAACGCTAGGATCTCAAGAACTACTGGTCCGATTTGAAAAATTCTTTCACTGTTAGATAGCACATTTATCGAGGAAGGCTATAGGCTATATAACATCACGCTACGGCGAATAGGAGCGGAGCAGCAATAAAGAATGTTTCGAAATCGGGGACATTTTTTCCTTTTTGTGAGCTTCCGCGGCGTGCGCTGCGAAAACGGTTAAAGTTTCGCTAAAATAATGTGTCAGAGAAATGTTCCTCTTTAAAAGTTCTAAAAAAAAGTCCGCGACAGCATATGTCTATTTTTTAAGGTTGGCTCACTATAACGTTTTTTATCCTAACCAAATTAATTTTAAAATAAAGTTTTATTCGTGAAGGTGTTTTTATAAATATGATATTAATCCTTATCCAAATAAATACGTTATTAATTACAAGTATTTAATTTTAAATAAAATTGCCCTTTACATCATTTGATTTCACCGAGTATCTTAGAAGATATTGCAGTTTTAAAATATTGATCAAGCGCGCATTAATGATGCACAAGGCGCCGATCGACGCGTTACAGTTTCACGTTTGAACAATTTGACCGAATTGTATGAATTTTGGTATAGACATAAATAGGACTCTGAGAAGTAAAATAGACTACAACTTATTTTCCTTCTGATCTCAACCCTGTAGTCTACGCGGACGGAGTCGCGAGCAAAAGCTAGTTAGACTATAAACTGGTACATATTGAGCAGCATGGAATGTCTTCTTCTTCATCAACCCATATACGCCCACTGCTGAGCACGGGTCTCCTCTACCATTGAGAGGGTTTAGGCCATAGTCCACCACGCTGGCCTAGTGCGGGTTGGCGGACTACACACCTAAGAAATTCCTAAGAACTTGTAGGTGTGCAGGTTTCATAACGATGTTTTCCTTCACCGTTAAAGCAAGTGATAATTCAATTTGAATACACACATAACTTCGAAAAGTCATAGGTGTGTGCCTGGGGTTCGAACCCGCGACCGCCGAGATTCTCGACCGCGCGCCTAAACCTTGAGGCCATCACTGCTTCGCATGGAATGTACTCGATTTCAATTCTCTTCATTGAAATACTTCCGTGGTAGACTAAAGGCTAAACCCTCTTAGTTGAAAAGGAGGCCCGTGTCCAGCAGCGAGATATATAAGGGCTGATGATGATAAAGCTCCTTATGATATACATTTATTAGTATTTTTTAAAGGGGGTTTATGGTATTTTAGACCTTAAAGCATAATAAAAATTGAAAAATTAGGCACAACCAAGGAGATAAGGAGTTCAGTTGGATAATCAGTCTTATTTTATTTTCCTTAGTTTCACAAAATAAATTTCTAAACGCACGTATTAATATCTGACAGCGAATAAATGTCAATCCTTTGTCATTACTCACACTTTTCTGCGCTTTAAAATCTAAAATACGCAAATATTCGAATGTTGTGGATATATATTGTCGATTCAAAATGCTTATTTCAATACGTTCTTTTATTTGAGGGGACCTCTAACTGCATCGATGGGATAAACATTAAATCATCATCATCATCATGTCAGCCAATCTTAGTCCACTGCTGGACATAGGCCTCCCCTAATGACTTCCACCGGGAACGGTCGGAAACCTCCTGCACCCAGCGACGTCCCGCGACCTTGACAAGGTCGTCGGACCACCTTGTCGGGGGACGTCCCACGCTGCGCTTTCCAGTACGTGGCCTCCACTGGAGAACTTTCTGGCCCCATCGGCCATCATTTCTCCGCGCCATGTGGCCGGCCCATTGCCACTTCAACGAGCTAATCCGTTGGGCTATGTCGGTTACTTTAGTTCTCCTCATTTCTGATTCGATCACGTAGGGAAACCTCGAGCATAGCCCTCTCCATAGCTCGTTGAGTGACTCTGAGCCGTCCCATGACGCCTTTAGTGGGAGGCCACGTCTCAATGCCGTAAGTCATCACTGGTAACACACAACTATTGAAGACTTTTGTCTTCAGGCGCTGAGGTATTTTGGACGAGAAGACGTCTCCAAACTTTCCGAACGCTGCCCAACCGAGTTGGATTCGACGATTGACCTTAACTTAACCGAAACATTAAATGTTTGATAGTTAATCTAGTAGAACAGTTTATAGGGCAAAGTAAACTTGTTGTTTTTGCCGTATTCCTCGCAATTTTCTTAATTTTATCTTTCATAAGAACCGTCTCCTGACAGTAGTAAACACAAAAAAAAAGAATTAGCAAAATCGGTTCAGGTGTTCTAAAGATTTACGCTTAGGAAAACATTGAGCGATTTATTTTTATATTATAGAACCCCTCCACTAATTTTATAATTAAAATTAATGGTATGGTACTTAAGTTCAAATTGACTTGAGTATTATTACGAATCTTTTGTATGGGAATATAGAAAAGTATTATTTTTAGACTTTTTCCGGCAATTTCTGAAATTTTTCTCTCCGTAAGAACCATCCTTGTACTTTAAGGGATCTTATATATCTAATAATTAGCGAAATCGGTTCAACTGCTCTCGAGATTTGTGCTTAGCAACACATTTATCAATTCATTTTTATATTTATAGATAAATGTTATTGCTTATAGAACCGTTATTATTATATTATATATCTAATAACATTCTTTTTCAACCCAATACATGCAGATAAGATTGTAATGATATATTTTTCTTGTCCAAACAAGTTTTTGTACGGAAGCAAAACGCACTAGCGAAGGATGTTTTACTAGCTTAACCAATTTTCAAAGATAAAATCAGAACGATATTGATTGGCCTTGTTTATGCCTCCCCAAAAATCAAGCAATCACCAAGAATTTAGCTCGTTCTAGGCTAAGGACACTTCTCGTATCTAATTCAAAGACGAAACTTATTCAAAACTTAACAAAATTAAGAAGTTCTTTTGAATCGTCAATTTTAAACTATTGTAGCTATGGCCATCACCTACAACTATAACAATACTTACGGCAAATTGATTGCAATGTTGTTAAAGCTACTTCGTGCGACACTTCGAAAGGTTCCTTCCCGACATAACCCTTCAGTCTCTGCACCAAGTGTTGCGAGTGAGTGTTGAACGCGTCCAGGAAACCTTCCACCACGCTCGTAGAGAATGTACCGCCGAGTTTCTTTATACCTTTCTTCCATTCATGCACTGCGATCAAATGTTTAGGTTGCGTACACGGGTTTACCACCTTATTGAAGCTATTATGGGGCACTACCACTACTTCTTTCAGTTTGAATATTTATTATTAGTGTTTTTTTTTCTACGCTTGTAAAACATTCACGCCTGCATCCTTGAAAGCAAACACTTCCAAACTCGGTGCTGCTACTGAGAATTTCCTCGTGGAAAATCCTAATAGCAGTTCGCCCAACCCAAGAATTACGCCCAAAACTTCTAGATAGCACGGCGGATACTTAGTCGATAGAGAAAATTATCATGTGCTATTTAAACCAATCGTTACCAGGCGCCGTGAGCAAGCCATCACCCAGCCAGATTCTGGCGAAATTGTAAAAATATGGCCTCTCCACAAAATTAGTGATTGCTTTTACATCTTCTGGCTCGCTGACACCTGAAACAGAAATTGATGTGCTCAATATAATAAATCGTATAATAGAACGATCCTGTACATATAATGTCTTGTTTATTTGTGATTGGTATAGAGTATAAAAGGAAATGGCCTTAAGTTCAAGCGCGCGGCCGAGAAGCTCAGCGGTCGCAGGGAGAACTCCAGCTCTGTATTTTCAAAGTTATGGGTGTATTTACTTTTATGGTTAAGAAAAACATCTTGTGAAAACCTTTTTTTTCAGGCACATTTCCAGACTTCGTTCTGCTATTGAAAATTTTCCTCATATAAAAACCCAAAAACCTTTTTCATGCCCAGGTATCGAAAACAGGACTTCTAGATCGCACGGCGCAAACATGTACCGTGAGAAATCAGAGAAACCGAAAACAACTTGATAAAACTTACAGAGAATTGGATGAGGCCCCAGCCAAAGCACAGACGGTAGACCCGTTGCGTTTAAAACTTCTGTCAATTTTCCACATATGCGAAACAATCCTAAAACAATTTATTATATTATTTTTTATTTTATTATATTTTTTAACTGGCACAGCACCGGATACATGTGCAAGAGTGTGATAGTTTTGTTCCTCAAAATAAGTGATAACACCTTACTGAAGAACTACCGCCCTATTTCACTCTTGAACCATGTCTACAAGTTGTTTTCGAGGGTGATTTCGAATGGTCTCGCCTAAATATTCGATGAATTCCAAGCACCGCACGCACGCCGGATTCGGAGGGGCTTAAGCATCGCAGACCACATACATAATGAAAAAATACAAAAAAAATGAGGAATATAACCAGCCTCTATGCCTCTCCTATGTGATCTACGGGAAATGTAGATGTAGAAGTTAAGATTCTTGATCGACTACCGCTACATCAAGGTGATTAGAAATTTGTACGAAGTCGCGACGATGTCCGTCTGCCTGCAAGATTAGCACGCTAAAGTGGAAGTACGCTGGTCATGTACGCCGACGATCACCGAAAAGACCACGCTTATGCAGACGCAGTGTGGGATTTCTGCCAACGACTTGAGAAGGGCGAGGAAAACCGATGGATGAAGACTGCTCCATACCAGGATGATTGGCGCTTTCTTGGGGAGGCCTATGTTTAGCAGTGGACGGCGATAGTTTTCGATCACGGCCTGAATACACCCTGTATATACATACAATATATACCCATTAAGGTAGATCACCCTCTCAATGGTAGAGGAGGCCTGTGCCCAGCAGTGGGACGTATATGGGCTGATAATAATGATGATGATGATGAAGGTAGATCATTGAGAAACAAAAAGTAAATAATTATATGTTATACTTCGCCCGTCACCGAAGCCTAAATGCAGAGACCCCAGTACAGGCAGTCGAGGGACGGTGGGCAGCTTGGCGAGACACCGGCGCACGACTCGCCAGCGGTAGCACAGCGCCGCGTAAACACACACAGCCACACACCACACCGACAGCATCCATGTCACCATCTACACAAACAAGTATTCGTGTACCGAGGGTCACGCCCGTTTACTCATTATAAAGTGCCAACCCAACAATCGAACCGGATCTTTTACCTCGTCAATAGAGCCACTAAAAATCTAGAATGCTAGTATTTAAGTTTTACTACGGTTCAATCATATATATAATATTTTGAGTACAGTCGAGAACAAAATTAACGAAAGAAAAAAATTATTAAACAGAAATGGTTGACCCACATGTTTGTGAGATGAAAACAATAATAGAATACCAAAATGGTGTCGAAAAATGAAAGATTGCGTTTCTCAAATTATTCGACTAATATTAAATCTGTGTGGTCACATAGCAAGCCTATGGTCAGCCGGAGCCCACAAGGCCTTAGAGCAAAATACCACTTCCATTTTGTCCCTTCCATTGAACTAATGAGTTAAACCCGGGTGCTATAAGTATGATGCACAGCTGCATCTCAGACGGACTTGAGTAAATGTGGCAACGAAAGAACGTGACTCTTGCATCTTGACGCTCTTCTTGGTCAATAAGTAAAGAAAGAAAAATGTTCATGCGTGCAAGAATGATGCACGAGGCGCCAACCGGCGCGTTACGGTTGCACGTTTAAACAATTTGATTTGTATAATTTTTTGTATGGGCATAAATAGGACTCTGAAGAGTAAAATAGATTACAACTTATTTTCTTTCTAAACTCAACCTTGTGGTCTACGCGGACGAAATCGCAGGCAAAAGCTAGTATTTTATATTTACAGATATTGGTGTGGCTAAACCGAAAGCATACGTAGATATTTTAATGGACCTTCATGAATTAGATCCTACGTTTACAGACGAGCAAATGAGGGCAGAAGTAGACACTATAATAACTGCTGGAGAAAGAAGGAAATTATTAAAAATTATTTCCGAAATTTATAAAGCAAGTTGAGTTTTTGGGCTTTATGAAAGCACTGCCAGAATAATAATATGTAAAAGGTTTTGTGTGTGTCATCTTCCAAGCTACGTAAATTTATTTCCGTTTCCTATTTTTGTTTCTTCTTTTCATTGTGTATTATTGCTATAATAAAAAAATAGGTAATATTATTTCTGAAAGTCACATCTACACTGCCGGCGGAAAGTTTCCGGACAAGTATCTTATTTAATTTTGAATGGATTAGATTACTTGGGGCCTTGTTTCGCTGCATAACTGGCTTATACGGAGGCCAGAATAACTTGTTCTGTTGTGACTTGTTATAATAAGTCACTAAGATATGTCTTGAGCTTGAAAATTAGCATATGAATACATTACAAAAAAGCGTCTGGCATTTTGAATGGCAAATTATGGAAATAACCGGCCAAGAGTGAGTCTGCTCCGTTATAAATAATTATGACGTTTATATTGCTAAATGAAATTCATAGCATTACAACGTGGAAAGCCGAGGGAGCATAAATTTAAGAGAAAGGTCTCATTATCGTGTTATTATTGTTTTATTTTATATTTACACATATACGTAATAAATTGTATAATGCGACTGAAATATTGCAAAAGTTATTGTATGAAAGTTAATTTTTTTCTAAGCTTTTTAGTCACTCTTGAGAAATCTTGTTTAGAAATGTGCGGCTTAAAGGCTTTAAGGCTTACTGTTTTTTTTGAGTAAACTGACATAAAAGTCTGATTTTGTTACAGCTTAAGAGCGTTCATACACTTTTAGCGTCATTTGGGCAAAAACAGTGCTTTTCGAACCCCTTGAAACTCATGCAAGACCCAAGCGGATAGGCTCATTCACTGAGATTCTATAGCAGATAGTGGTTCAAGTCGAACTCTCTCCCAACGTCATGACAGTTCCAACAGAGCTGAACAGCGCGTTTGTTTGTTTTAGTGCAAAATAAAAGAATTTTCGTGATTTTCTTTCGATTTTCGACTAGGTTTGTAGTGCATTCTCTCGATTTTATTATAAACTTTTAAAGAAAAGTATTTGTTTAACGGGGTAATTATGTTTTGATGTATTAATTGAGACACGAAACACACACACACACACAAGAATAAAAATTCTTACACGAGGCCAGCACTATAAAATTGTGTGCTTACATTTATATCAAAAGGATTATTTAGGCGAAGCGGATAGGTTATAAACTATCAAATCAACTTCAAAAAAAAATCAACTAAAGAAAAGTAAAAGGGAAAGTACCCCAGATACCAAAAGGAAAAGATAAAAGAGATATTATTCATGCTTTGTAGGTATGCACTAAGAAAAACATAAACCTACGTGGGTTCTCAATGTGAACAGTACGAATCCTGTACGACCCACGAATCCTGTACATCGTATGGAGGACGAGGAAGTTACTCCTGCGATAACTGTGACGATTAAAAAAATCTGTCCGCTTTGCCCGAGTGGTTCAGGTAGGAACAAAATCGACAGGACTATGTTTTTAGTTTATTATTCATATAATAATTAAGAGTGATATTGTGATTATGTGCAACCAAAGCTAATTAAGTGTGCAATTTAAGATAATAAAAGATAGTTCCTAAGTGGCCTATTCCTATATTTTTTTTACAGTTCCCCTTAAGATATCCGCTCTGCCCGGGCTTCCCCTAATTGGTAATTCCAAACTTCATTTGGCTCTGAAACGGATACAGAAGTCATTCATTACATTTATAATTACATCTCGACAGTTTCATTATATAAGTCCTATGTTATACAATAAATAAAATAAAAAATTAAATTTTTATCCCTTACATATGCGGGAGTGTAATTTTTGTGTATCAAACTGGCTGCAAATGCTTAACTATGATGATACGGAAAATCTATATAATGATAAGAAAAGATAGTGGTCAATAGAAGAATTAAGGGAACTGATGTTTTGTTATTTTAAAGCATGATCCAAAGGGTCTGGATTCTTAAGCAGAATGCACGAAATTTTTACAGAAAGAAACCCTAACAATCCAAAAACACAGAAATTTTATGGTAACCTTTTGGCAAATCAAGCTCGTAGGATTATTAAACGAAATATGATATCAAAAGAACTACTAATCCAAATTCAGAAACATGCCGAAGGCACTATAGATACAACTGAAACAACTGATGGTAATGTTATTGAAACAGACTCACAAATTACACATACACCACAAATTGTTCCAAATACAACACGCACGCATATCCGTATATATATATATAGATCAGGCAGAAAATATTGACCGACCAACAGGAAACATAGAAGTTAATGAGGACCAGAATCCATTAGTATTAGACTTTCTCCAGATACTAGCTGAAACCAAAGTTACCCCATTTGAAAAACGACTATTTCTACCAAAAGCTAAAATTAATAAAAAGTTCATAGCAAATCTACGTGTGCTAAATACATGCCTAATCTAATAATAGTAAATAACTCTCTACGGGAAATAAATAATATTATTTATGCAGCTGCTAAAACCCTAAACTAAACTGCTAAAACCCTGTTAAATAATAAACAGATACCGTATATGCCTAAAATTATAATGAAAACAAAAACAGTGCCATCATGGAAAAAAAGGATACAAATAAAATTAGAGAAATTCAGAAAAGAATTAGGCCAATTAGTAGAAATAGATAGGGGAATAACCACACGCCGGATGATAAAAGTTAAAGATAGACTTTATAAAAAACACACCATTTGTAACGACAATGACCATAAAAACGCAATAGAAATATTAAAACAAAAGATAAAAGCATCAGCCGGTAGAATAAAAATATATGAGTAATAAGAAAGAAAAAAATAAGTTATTCATTGAAAATGAACACAGACTATATAGAAGTTTAGAAAGAAATACTGTTAAAACCATCAAGTTGCCGAGTAAATCCCGTATTGAAGAGTTTTGGACCTCCGTTCTATCAAACTCAATAGAATATAATAGTGAAGCGAACTGGATCAAAGATATAGAAATGGAATCAAGAGAAATAAACACTACAACCATGGACGTAATTTCAGAAGAACATGTACAATATGCCACCAAAAAACTGCTTAATTGGAAATCTCCCGGTATAGATAAGGTCCAAAATTACTACGTTAAATATTTTACTAGTGTACATAACCACTTAGCTACAGCATACACAAAGGCAAAGGCTCGTTCAAAGGCTCGGCTTGCAAAATATAAAAAAATAAAACCATTGAAAGTATCAAACCGAGTTCAATAAATGTAAAATAACTATGATAAAAAATAAAAAAGACATTATACAGCCATACTTATTTATTATCAACACCTCAAGAAAATTCATATGTATGTACATAACCTTTCGCCCGTATTCTGTGAAGCCGTAGGCGAGGCCGCGGAGGTGCATTTCTGCACCCTCATTCACTCATCATGTTTTAAAAATAAAATAGGGATGTTGACATAATGACGAAGAAATGGGAAATTTTGTTTTTGCCGTAGCAGGGAATATTAGAAAGTTTCAAACAGAGCCCGGATGATGTCTCAGGGATACCTTCACCATCGGCATTCCACCGCTGCCAACAATTTGTTTACCCTTTTCGGCTAGAAGACTTTTAAAAGGAACTAGTTTCATTATTACAATAGAAATATTTATTGGGCTCTCTAAAATGGGCCAAGTGTCACTCGCGGGATGTGGGAAACAACTAACTTTTATTACGTAAAGGCACAGAGATTGCTGACGTGGAAAATAGGGAGTGAGGAGCTAGGTGCTGTTACGGCCATGGTGATTATATAACAGCCTCATGTGTTGGGAGCGAGCGTTTTACCGCTTTCCACAAATGAGGACTTCAATGCGCCATTACGATGTAGGTTTGCTTATTTATACACAATGTTCTCAATAAACCCTAAAGTGAATAACTAAACTACAGTAATAATACTTACAACCTGTTTAAAAATAGTCAAAAAGTACTTTCAATTAAAATTCACAGATCAAAAAAATAAAAACTATTCACGCAGCCGCACTGTCACGAGGGGACCCGAGACAGCCCGCAAAACTACGTCCAACCTGAGATCATTAATATCACATTCTGACTCAAACTCCAGCTCCCTTATACAATTCGCCAACACCGTCTTCATAATTGTCATGGCGTATTTTTTACCTGCAAATAAATATAAACTTAGAAAATATCAGAAGCAGATTATGGCTAATGGAATACTTTATCATCACCAGGTACAATAAAGTTAAAAGGCATTCCCTTCAAACAAATATAAAGGACACAATACCAATGCAAGGCCTCCTGCCGCAGCTGAATGCTAAGAACGAAGCGGGATATCCAGGCGGCGGCTCCTCATGGAGCCACCTCTCAGGCTTGAACTCCTCAGCGTCAGGGCCCCAGGCCCCTCGCGACCGACCCGCCGCCCACGTAACTATCATACATATCGTTTTCGAGGGCACAAAACATGATTCTAAAACATAAAAAAGATGTACAAATACATGAATGTATACATAGTAATACATATAACCTCACGCCCGTGTTCGCCTTAGGGTCAGGGAGTGGCGCATTTCACGAGGCTGCTTGCGTTTTGGCCAGGTCCCTTCCCTGGGACACTGACGCGAAACTTCTCTCGGGATCTATTATTCTATTACTATGAGGAAAGGCGAAACAGGCCAGTAAATTTCATTCTTTCGGGGCATGGGTGAAGCAACCACTACTTGTGCCCAAAGGGAGGAGTTTGCACAGCACAATCAAGAATAGTGTTCAGCCTGGGAGATGCAGCGTGGCGCTCTCCACGCGATCGTTTGCGAAGAACTTTCACTGGCAAAGTTGTCGAAGAAGGAGGCGCCAGGTCAACAGAGAAAACAACTAAGGTCTCACCTGCCTTTGGTAGGAGGTGACTAATAGAGGATATTGGGGCCGCTTTATAAAAGTGACCCCCTGAGAGGGGCGTTGGTATGTTGGCCTGTGCCCGTCGCAAGCGTTCAATTGTAACTAGGACGCCTAAACAAAGCTAGTGGGGGTGCAACCATGCCCCCTATCACTCCGAGACGGCTGAGACACTTATCGCCTTAGAGGCACACTAGGCGGCTGTAGTAACATGGTGGTAATTTCCTCGCCCACAGACCGTGTTCGCTATCTTTGGCGCGAAGGTGGCCACCGGCGGGTTTTCGTCTTTGGTTTGGAACCCAGCTCTGCAATAACATTTGTAAGAACTGGAATGCCGGTGACCCCGACAAAGCTTCTTGCCCCTCTCGACCGGGAGTGGCGAAAGGTAGTGCCATTAGCTTGAATCATTGACCCATATACGTCCCATTGCTGGGCACGGGTTTACTATACCATTGAGAGGGTTTAGACTTTTAGTCCACCACGCTAGCCTTTTTTATTTTCTAAGATTTTTTTAAGGTGTGCAGTTTTCATCTTGATGTTTTTCTTCACGTGGTGTGTATCAGTCCCACGTAAAAAAGACACGTTATTCTGGCTAATTTTACCAGAGGTTAATGGAGTTTATTGTGAAGCTCAACTTCACCCAGGCGCAAATTTCAAAACCCGGTCTAATTTCCGGTAACAGTCCATTTTCCCGGGATAAGCAGTCTGTATCAGCAAAGTATGGATTATGATAAAAAATATGAGAAGATAAGGGTAACCGTACTTAATTGTGTGTCTTTGTCCGTACATCTCAAGAATACAGGCACTGAAGGATACAAGCGCAACGTCTCATAGGCTACCGCTTCACAATATTTCATACGAGCCAAGTCTTCTTTCTCCACAGGCCGAGTGCTGTCGCCGAATATCTCTTTCATCCTAGAAATGTTACATTCAAATTAATATAGGGCCTGAAAATGTACTCGACGAATAGCAATTATCCCTAGGGATAGCAATCCGGCGTTATTTTGTCAGTCGGGATTAACCACATCAGGATGATTTTCGCTTTTTGGTGCAAAATAAGTGAGTTAATCAATTGTATTGTACTTACATGTAGGTAGTTTATAAAACATAAATAACAAATATATAAAATCGAATTTTTTTCCTAACAAAAAATGGTTATGAATATGAAAGTGGATGGATGGACAAGCCGAGGAAGGCCAAAAAAAAAGTGAACGGAATGCGTGTCTGAAAATATGAAAGAGGAAGGGGTGAATGAAGACATGACGGCTGATAGGGATGTACGGACGTATGAAACATACTGCACCGATTCCAAATAAACTGAAAACAGGGCAACAAGAAGAAGAATAGGTATCACCATGATTTGATGAATCTGTCGAACGAATGAATGGCAAAAAATATCACAATAATAATTTTAGAACTCTTTAGTTTAATAATAAATAAATAATAAATATTTTAAGTAATAATGTAAGAAAATATTTAAAGTATTTTCCTTACGATGTTATTACCTTCCTTTACCGTTAATGCAAATGATAATTCAGAGGTGTGTGCCTGGGGTTTGAACTCGCAACCGCTGAAATTCTCGACCGTGCGACTAAACCTCGAGGCAATCATTGCTTTTTTATTTAAAATAAGTTTACATTTATTTGTTAGTGTTTGATGTTTTCTGCAACTAACCAAATATGATATCAATCACCACCAATGATACTCACTCAGCGTATAATTTATTCTGGATACATTTGTTTCTACCCAATATTATCAATGCAAATGAAAGAGCGGTAGCGGCAGTTTCTTGGCCTGCTGCAATTATGGTGTCTACTTCTGTCCTTATCTGTTCCTCTGTAATCGTACGATCTGACAGATGAAGTTCTAATAAAATATCTAGATAAGTATTCATTTTTTTCCCATTTGAATCTGTAAAGATAAGAATGTTGCTACTTTCAAATTCGTTTAAAACTCTTTTCGGATTAAAGTACAAAAAAATTTATGATTAAATTTTTGTAATCTGTTGGACCCACCTTCGTTATTCTGATTCTCATGTTTCATCTTATCTTCCAATTCTCGTCGTCTTTTCTTTATTACCTTCAAAAATATATTTTTCATTTATAGCTGACCTCGCTAACGTCGCAAACCAGTCAAATTGGACAGGTCAACAATCAGAGCTTAAGGCTATCAAGTCAACATTATGGATATTGGACATAGCGAATGTGTAAACGAAGATAAATGTCACATCAAAAAGTAAAAAAAGTAGACAAAAAAAGGGATAAAAATGTAACAAGTCGTGTGCATGGAAAAAGTAAAACAAAACTTAACTGATAAGGTTTGTTTAAATGCATCTTAAAATAACTTACGTCGTTGGAGAAATTCTGCAGATAAGTTTTGCACTTAACAAGTTCTCTGTACGCCGGGGTGAAATTGTAGATGAAGTCAGGATACAAGAAAACATTAAGAGCCCTATTAATCAACAGCTGCAAAACTCGGTTCATCATATCGTAATACTCTGTCGTAATTAATTTGTTCGACTCACTCTCTTCACCGAGGGCTGTTTCTAAAAGTATCCATTTATTTTTATTCTAAATGATTATATTACTTACAAAATAGTTTCGTTTAGCTGTTCTGTGGCATTACTCATTAGGGGAGGCCTGAGACCATTCTTTTTAAACATATTTTTCTTATCAAAATATTTTTTTAACAAAACGCAGTCATAAAGAATGTGAAGCAGTCAAACCGATTTTCAAAATTTAACTTGTTCTAGACTAAGAACATTTCTCGTACCTATGTCAAAATCGAACCTTGTTCAAACAGACATTTACAACTTCTTTCGTCAATTTTAAACTATTGAACCTATGGGCATCACCTACATTCATTACAATACTTACGGCAAATTGATTGCAATGTTGTTAAAGCTATTTCGTGCGACACGTCGAAAGGTTCCTTCCCGACATACCCTTTGAGTCTCTGCACCATGTGTTGCGAGTGAGTGTTGAACACGTCCAGGAAACCTTCCACCACGCTCGTCGAGAATGTACCGCCCAGTTTCTTTATATTCTTCTTCCATACATGCGCTGCAATCAAATGTTTTGGTCTCATACACGTTCTTACCACCTTATTGAAGCCATTAAGGACCACTATCTTGACTACTTCTAAGTCTACATCTAAATTATTAATGTTTTATTCTAGGCTTGTAAAATATACACGCCTGTATCCAAGGTAGCAAACATTTCCAGACTCAGTCCTGCTACTGAGAATTTCCTCGTGGAAAATCGTAATGAAAGTTTGTCCGACCCAGGACTCAAACTTAAAACTCTATCTACTACATACATAGAACTACAACGAGGGAGTTCTACAACCGAGAAAATTATCATCTGCTATTTAAACTAATCTTTACCAGGTGCCGTGAGCAAGCCATCACCCAACCAGATGCTGGCGAAACTGTAAAAATGTGGCTTCTCCACAAAATTAGTAATTGCTTTTACATCATCTGGCTCGCTGACACCTGAAACACAAATTAATGTATTCAATAAAGGTCGCATAATAGAAGTATATTGTACATATACCATAATTTCTTGTTTATTTGTGATTGATGTGAAGTATAAAGGTAATGGCCTTGAGGTATAAGCGTGCGATCGAGAATCTCAGCGGTTGTTTTCAAAGTTATGGATGTATTCGTAATGAGATACTTTAATGGTGAAAAAAAAACATCTTGAGAAAACCTGACATCACATTTCCAGACTTCGGTATGGTATGTACCGTAAGAACTCGAAGAAATCGAAAACAACTTGATGAAACTTACAGAGAATTGGATGAGGCCCCAACCAAAGCACAGACGGTAGACCCATTGCGTTTAAAACTTCAGTCGTATTTCGACATAAGCGAAACAATCCTATAACAATGTATTTATTTCATTATTTTTAACTGGCACAACTGCGGAGGCGTGTGGCTATTTTGTTCTTCAAAATAGGTGATAACACCTGACTGAAGCTGTTCTCAAGGGTCATTTCGAATGGTCTCGCCCAAATATGTATAATTGCTCGATGAATTCCAAGCACCGACGCAAGCCAGATTCGGAACTACCCTGTGGTAAAGGGGCGTTAGAATCCCACCGCGGTATCCCCTGCCGTTCGTAAAAGGCGACTCCAAGGGGCCCTCGGGGGGAGCGCGCCCTCACTGAAAGTGACCCCGAGAGGGGCGGCGGCACTGGCGCCCATCCACAACCGGGGCGCCCGAACCAAGGTAGTGGGGACGTAAGCGTAACTGCACCCCCTATAACACTGAGACGACTGAGACAATCACATACGTCTCGGAAGCGTACCGGGCGGCTGTGGATAACGGTGAGCGCCTCTTGCTCACGTACCATGGTCGCCCAACTTGGCGCGGAGTTGGGCACCGGGGGGTTTTGGTCGGTATGCCGATTTAGGGATTTTGTTAGGGACCCAGACTGGCACTAACGTCTACGCGGATATGACGTCGCCGCGCGCCAGGGTGGTGGACCGGTGACCTCAACACGCTTCCCGCTCCCGTTTCCCCCGGGCTGGCGGAAAGTAGAGCCATAAACAGCTTTCCCCTCGAGAACAAAAAAAAGCCCGGATTCGGAGTAAAGTGGAAGTACGCCGGTCATGTATGCCGATAATCAATGAAAAGACCACGCTTAGGCAAGCGGGTTTCTTGAAGCAAGATGGTCCGACGACTGCTCCATACCGGGATGTATGGCGCTTTCTTGGGGAGGCCTATGTTTACCAGTGGACGGCGATAGTGTCCGATCACGGTCTGAATACACCTGTTTATACATACAATGTATACCCATTAAGGTAGATCATTGGGAAACAAGAAGTAAATAAGTATGTTATACTTCGCCCGTCACCGAAGACCAAATGCAGGTTCCCGAGCACAGGCAGTCGAGACAAGGTGGGCAGCTTGGCGAAGCTCCGGCGCGCGACTCGCCAGCGGTAGCACAGCGCCGCGTAGCAACACACTGCCGCACACAACACCCACAGCACCCAGCTCAACATCTACACGAACAAGAGCATCCTCATTAGGGATTGCAATTGCTGGATCCAGCATACAGCAATCCAGCTGGATCCAGCGCCTTTTTAAACATGCTGGATCCAGCATACATCTTGATCCAGCGATGCGGATCCGCAAACGTATCAATTTCTATTGTTTAGTTTTGAGTTGCCGCCATTTTCGAATCGGCGCGGCAACTTGCCGTTCTGTCACCATAGCCTGGCTATTTTCCATTGCCAAAAAAGAATGCGATGCGGCAGGAGATAAAAACATTGTTAAAACGAGTAAATAAACAATATATTGTAGAGCCGGTGCAAGAAGATACCATGGAGATAGAGAAAGATCGTGTAGATGATGACGCAGAACCCGTTAAAATGACTTTAGAGCTAGAGCTTGAGATAGAACTTAAAAGAGAGTAGGAGAACTTTAATAAACAAAAGCCAAGTAGTCAATTACATTACGAAAAGATCCTGAAAAAAGAAATGAGCGTTTATGAGAGCGAAGGAGTGCGAGGTGAACATTTATCAATTGTTTATGAGTATTTAATGACCTTAAAACCGACCAGTGTAGAGGCCGAAAGGGCATTCTCAGCAGCCGGCTACATATGCAGTTCTGTGCGAAGCAGGTTGGGAAATAGGACTATAGATAAAATTTGTTTTCTAAGGTCTTACTTTCAGAGAATTCAAAAAAAGAAGTAGTCTCTTATCGTCAGACTTTAAACTGCTTAATTATTAAGGATTAACGAGCGGAGAGAAAATTATTTCAAAGCTTTTTTTGTTTGATACAAAAATACTATTGGAAATTAAAATAGTGTTACGGTCCTTTTTTAAAAGAATGTTAATTAAGTTAATTTTAAAAGAATTAGTGAGACTGATTGCTACTGATTAACCGTCCTATCATTAAACATAAGCGTAATTAATAAGATAGTGCTTACTTAGAAACATTATCTTAAATGTTATATGAATATAAGGTTATATGTTTGTTATTTAATTTTATGTTGATTATTTTGATCTCAACTTATCGAAAAACCAAAGCAAATTAATATAAGATATCACCAAATGAGTGGAAGATTTCAAAGATTATCGTAAGAAGTACAAATCAAAGTCTTAAAAATCTCGTCTTTTTATTTTCGTTCCACGTTTTGCTGGATCCGCGCTGGATCCAGCTGGATTCAGGTCAATCCAGCAAAAATGCCGCTGGATTGAAAACGCCGCTGGATTGCAATCCCTAATCCTCATAAGCCAAACTGACACAACGACTTCAAATCAATCAGGCATTATTCAAATATTTGGAAATAAAGAACCGGGTCAAATACCTCGTCAAAAAAGCAACCAAATATTTTACAAACTAGAAGTCTAGTATTTAAGTGCAACAACGGTTCTATCATATATAACATTTTGAGTACAGTCGAGAACAAAATTAAAGAAAGCAAGAAAGAATATAACAGAAGTGGCTGACCCACGTGTTTATGAGATGAAAACGCGGTGCAATTACTCAGGCTTTACTGAAAACTGAATATATTCTGCCCTATCCCACCACACACCCGCCACTGCAACTCCTGTACTCCAGGATCAACAGCAGCACGCACAGTATTGGCGCCGAGCAATGAAGCTCAGCGAATCTAAGGGGACCTAAATTGTCATAATCCCGCAACGAAGTTAATCAGAAAAGCAATGTAAAGGAGGAGTTGGAAAACAAAGAGTTGTCCACTTCCCTCCACAGCAAAGCGGGTGACAAAACATTGAGCTATGAGGTTTAACCTCACATAAAGAAAGACAATTACATTTACCAGAAAACTGAATATATATCAGATTTAGATTTGACTTATGTTGAATCTTGAAATTAAACGGTTGGTGGAGCAGACAAGTGTTGGAATGGAGACCGCGCTTAGGCAGATGTAGGTGTAAGACCTGCAGCACGATGGTCCGAAGACTTGAGAAAGGTGGCGGGTAATGGATGGATAAGGGCTGCACAACACCGGGATAGATGACGCTTTCTTGGGCAGGCCTACGTTCAGCAGTGGACGGCGATAGGCTATAGTATATGTTGTGACTGACTTTGCAATGGTACTGTGAAATGATTTGCCAGTCTCATTAACCCAGGTGTTACAGGGCCCACTTGAGTAAATGCTGCGACGAAGGAACGTGACTTCTTTTTCTTGTCTTGATGCTCTTTTTGGTCACTAATTTATCATTATTTTTGTGTTTTCTGCACTATGGCAATCTGTTCGAAAACAATAAGCCATGTCCTGATTTATTTTCATCTAATTGTTTTATTTTAGTCCAGATGTGCTTCTACCATGGAAGCCTTCTAATCAGATGCATTCCTAGATATTTTGCAATATCGGTTTCAGGTTATATCTTACCAGATTATATCGGTATATCTTTGTTGTTTAGCTTAACCGGAGTGCAAGTGTCTCATTAAAAGTAAAGGTTACAGGGGCAGATTTGATTTCGTTTTCTTGGACCCTCCAAGATTGAGGCGATGTTTAAAAACAATGCAGAGCAGTAAATTTTTTTTTCTAAAGATCTACTAATAATTCCAACAATACGACGAACTCCTTCGATTGTCTTATAACTTTCATAAATTTGAATTAATGAATTACTAATAAATTGTAAATTAATTAATGTAAACGTAGAGAACGACTGTACCAACGTGCAAAGCATATGTTAATTTCAGGCTTTTAGTATTTAAATCAAGATTATTAACTATTAGAAGTCCTTGAACTTTATATTTTTGCATTATTCTATCGTTAAAACATAGCGACGTTGGTACATGCGTTAGTCCTTAATTATATTCCTGAATTTTAACGCATTTTCGTATTGCCGCAGCTTTTTGGCGGACTGCACTAGGCCAGCGAGGTTTACTAAAGCCTAAAGGCTTCTCTTAAATAAAAATTTATCCATAATCGTAACTGTATCCGTTTTACAAGATTGGGATAGTTTCGGATAAGGGCAGAGCCTAAATAAAAAGACATGTTTCGATAGCTGCATCTTGCAGTTTGTTTGTTATTTCTAGTTATAACATAACCTCTTTCATAACTAGTTAAAATCTAAATACAACGTAGTATTTCTGTTTATAATTTTCTTCAATCTAATGTCCGTAATCGAAACTATCCGAAACTAACGGATAATCCGAAATAATTCCATATCCATATCCGAATCCAGATCCGAAATATCATATCCGTGACATCCCTATTAATTATAAACTCGTTAATTTGATTATAAAGCTATTGAATTACTTTTGTATCGTTTTCAGAGCCAAATGAAGTTTAGAATTACCAATTAGCATAAATTGTTAATTTGCAACTCGTGATCCCTTGCACCAACAGCAGTAGCCACTTATTCCTATCTTTACTACTAATAAATTGTAAATAAACTTATGTTTCGAGACGTAGATAACAACTATACCACACCACTGTACCTATACGAAAACAAATCGACATTGTAAAGTACTAGCAGCCCTTTTCCATTATTTACCGCTCAAAATTTAAGGTGTATGTTCTACCTATTGTAATAATATTGTTATATTGAACTTAGTGATGCTTACAAATACTGACCTAAGCTATTAACATTTTTCTCTCGACCTTGACAAAACAGTAATTTACTTCGGAAATAAAATACAATTGCATGGCAGACCTATGTTTAGCGATACCACACCGTAATTTATATAGAAAAGAATAATTCATAAATATAAGAAAATAAACTCGATTGTAAAGCTGATGTCGACTAACCACGACGTAGTCAGTGGCATCCCTTCAAAGGCTCGGCTTGCAAAATATAAAAAAATAAAACCATTAAAAGTATCAAACCGAGTTCAATAAATGTAAAATAACTATGATAAAAAATAAAAAAGACAACATTATACAGCCATACTTATTTATTATCAACACCTCAAGAAAATTCATATGTATGTACAGTCACGAGCATAAATATGTTCCTATGGGCAGGTTGGCAAAAATATCTGACCCATGATCGAGTTCAATAATATGTGCCTACACGTACGCAGCAAAAATATGTGACATTATCCGGCTGCATAATGCAGTACCGTCAAAATGATGTGATACACTCACGAACCATAAATATGTGACACCACTAGGCGGCAATAATATCTGACATAATTTTATCTTCAATTTAATTAAATTTACAATTTGTATGAAATAATGAAAGAAATAAATTGTATTTTACATTGTTTTAATATGGCTGTAATTTTATACTATTCTAGCTATCCCGGCAAAATTCGTATCGCCCTACCCGCCAATGAATCTTTTGTTACTTATTAAAAGACTTTAATTTTTGATTACTTAGGTATATTATCATCCCCCTGCCTTGGTCCCAATTAATTACTTGGGGTCGGCGCAGTATCTCTTCTTCTTCCACACACGGCATGTCTTCATTCACCCCTTTCTCTTTCATATCTTCAATCACGCACTCCATCCATCTCTTTTTTGGCCTTCTCCGACTCGCCCATCCATCCACTTTCATATTCATCACCTTTTTTTCCTACATATGATTCATTCCTTCTCTTAATGTGCCCATACCCCGACAGACGGTTTCCTTTCATCTTTTCTATCACAGGAGCTACTTTCAGACTTACCCTAACGTATTCATTTCTCACTCTGTCACTCCATGTTATAACACTACACATCCACCGCAATATTCGCATTATTGCTGCATGCAGTCGTCTTTCGTAAGTCTTCTTCGTTAACCTTATTTTTCCTTTTTCAGCACAGATGCTAGCTCTCTTGACCTACCATTCATCGTACCTACATTCCAACTTGCATACCTCAATCTTATTTCCCGGGCTAGTGTCTTAAGTTGCCCCCGCCTGGGCTGGTGTAACAAACCTTGCCCATTTCTCACAGGAGCCAGGTGCGTCGGCTACGGGAGACGCCCTAGGCCCTGTCACCTTTCTTATTATACATTCTGCATAAATGTTTTGGCAAATGTTTTACGGCCGGCCGCCTGTCTGACACCAACTCTCCTTGGGACTTTCATTGTTTTGGTAATGGGGTAGAGATAGCGTGTGTTTGGGTACAGGATATTGCAGGTAAGGATATTTAGCCTGGTGGTAAGGATGTTGCAGTCCCGGATAAGGAAGTAGTGGGAGACTCCAACAGCTCGGGGGGCTGAGGTCGCGTAATCGCTGCCCTGTTCCATGACTGGCTAGATCAATGGAAGAGGCATCCCCTGGCCATTTATTAATATTTCTTGAAGGAGATTTAGAGTATTTTTAATATTCAAGCATAATAAAAATTTAAAAATTAGGCACTAGCAAGGAGATTTGTTACACAAAATAAATTTCTGAAAGCACGCCTTAAAATTTGACAGCCAAAAAATGTCAATCCATTGTCATGACAATTCTGCATTTTTAACATCTAAAATACGCAATTATTCGAATGTTATAGATGCATATTGTCGATTCAAAATTCTTATTTTAATACGTTCTTTTATTTGAGGGGGCCTCTAACTGCATCGACGGGATAAACATTAAATGACAGAAATTTTGTATGGTGTTATAGTTCAAAATTACTTAAGTATCATTACGATCCTTTTGTATGGGAATTCAGAAAAGTATTATTTTTAGACCTTTTCAAGCAATTTTTAAAATGTATCTCTCCATAAGAACAATCCTCGTACTTCAAGGAATATTATAAAAAAAGAATTAGCGAAATTGGTTCAGCTGTTCTCGAGATTTGCGCTTAGGGACACATCGAGCAATTCATTTTTATAATATAGAACTCCTCCACTACGATTTAAACTTTATTGTATTGTATTAAAGTTCAAATTGACTTAATTATTAAAACGAAACTTTTGTATGGATATAGAAAACAATGAAAAGTCCCACGGGAACGCTGTCGAACGGGATAAAAAGTATCCTATGTTTTATTCCCGGTTCTAAGCTACCTCCTCACCAATTTTCAGCCAAATCGCTTCAGCCGTTCTTGAGTTATAAGTGGTGTAACTAACACAACTTTCTTTTATATACATATACTAGCTTTTGCTCGCGACTCCGTCCGCGTAGACTACAGGGTTGAGTTCAGAAGGAAAATAAGTTGTAGTCTATTTTACTTCTCAGAGTCCTGTTTATGTCCATACCAAAAATCATACAATTCGGTCAAATTGTTCAAACGTGAAACCGTAACGCGTCGATCGGCGCCTTGTGCATCATTACTGCGCGCTTGATAAATATTTTAAAATTGCAATATCTTCTAAGATACTCAGTGAAATCAAATGATGTAAAGGGCAATTTTATTTAAAATTAAATACTTGTAATGAATAACGTATTTATTTGGATAAGGATTAATATCATATTTATAAAAACACCTTAACAAATAAAACTTTATTTTAAAATAAATTTGGTTAGGATAAAAAACGTTATAGTGAGCCAACCTTAAAAAATAGACATATCCTGTCGCGGACTTTCTTTTAGAACTTTTAAAGAGGAACATTTCACTCATACATTATTTTAGCGAAACTTTAACCGTTTTCGCAGCGCACGCAGCGGAAGCTCACAAAAAGGAAAAAATGTCCCCGATTTTGAAATATTCTTTATTGCTGCTCTGCTCCTATTCGTCGTAGCGTGATGTTATATAGCCTATAGCCTTCCGCGATAAATATGCTATCTAACAGTGAAAGAATTTTTCAAATCGGACCAGTAGTTCCTGAGATCCTAGCGTTCAAACAAACAAACAAACTCTTCAGCTTTATAATATTAGTATAGATAGATTTATGTCTAGATATTATGGTCTAAATCACGACTACATTTAAATATTTACTTATATTTTAATTTATCAAATCATCTTAATTAATAAGTTTAATTCTTTTTTTATATGCAAACATTATAAATTAAAATCAAGTATACCCCCCGTTTGCATTAATAACATCCTGTAGCCTCTCTCGCATGGATGAGACAATATTAGTGCACACTTGACAGCCCCGTGGCGCAGTTGGCTAGACACCAGCTTGCGAAACGAGAGGCCGCGGGTTCGATTCCCGCACCGAGACAAATGTTTGTGTGATCCACAAATATTTGTTTCCGGTCTGGGTGTTTGTGAGACCGAAGTCTCTCGTAGTTTCTGATACCCACGACACAAGACTCGTATCTTAATGTGGGGTCAGGACTATATGTGTGACTGTTGGGTGTATTTATTATTAAATTTATTATTAAAAACTTGAGAGCCCTGGAGTGACTCCCAAATGTCGAAGGTGTGGAATTGTAAGTTTTAGCCTGATTTGGATCCCATTGTTGGACTATTAAACCCTACAGGTTCTCAATAGGATTCAAATCAGGGCTTTTAGGAGGGAAATCTATTAATTTTATCGTCTCTCTATACGTATTAAACCACTCACGAGTTATTCGTGAGTTCTGGAATGGGCTGTTGTCTTGCACCACATAAAGAGGTGCTAAATCAGGATAACTGATATGCCTTGTCGGTATCAAAATGTCTGAAAGAATTCCTGTATATTCAACGCTGTTAAGGCGACCAGTTATCTCGTATTACTTCGATAAAGAAATTTAACTTGAAAACAATATTTCTTTAATTATTTCGTTTCGTTCGTTAAAATAGTAATTATGATCGTTAAATTGTTCTTCACTAAACTATCTTACCAATATCGTTTTGGGGAATACTACACACACCTTCGATCAAATATACCTATACTAGATTGAAGATCGCAAACAAAATCACTTGTCTTAGTGGCACCGGTTGCATATATTTCATGATAACACATTAATATTTACACATTTGTAATTCAGACTTCAATTTGTAAAGTATTAAATTAAAGACAACTCATGGTTGCAATTAACCTTAAACCTTTGCAATTGGATTTTATATAGCTTACAATAAATTTGAATTTAAGACGTTATGACATTAAAATACAGAAAATAAAAATGTCATTTTAAAATAATGTCTTTAATAAATGAGGACAAATATTTTAAAATAAACGTCACACGCAAGTAACAAGATTGAAAATTATTTGTTCACATTTGGAATTCACGTTGTTTCGGTACTAAATATTTCTTAGTGCGTTCACTTCGAACAGTCATTATGTCATAAAGTGTCTATTTTTTCATTCTGTTTGGTCTTACTTCGTAAGTGTATACGAGTAATATTCGGTAGCAATAGTAATAATCGCTATCATTCACGTCACAAGTTTTGGTATTGAGAACTATTATTTATAACGAAGAAAAATGCAATTGCGTTCAGAGTCAGATAGTCGTTAATACGTCGTTTGAACTATGTATAAGTTAAATCAGCCATGTCTCTTAAATCTATTAATTTAAGAAACCATAGTCTTTTTTTGCGCAAAAATCGGTTTTACAGTATTTACAAATATTTTTTTACAATATTACTCACTACCAAGCCAGCAATTATTATTTGTGGAATTATATCTGAATTTGAATTATGGTCTAGTTTTTCACCAAGTTCAGTGGTATTCGTTTTAAATTTATCAAAACTCTGCTAGGGAATCTAAAAAATGCTCTACTCAACTTTTTTCTTGTTACGTCTTAGCGTTAGCGACGATTGGACATTCCAAATTTGTAATAAGACCACAATTTTTGTTGTGCGCTTATTTCCGGGCTATTTTTGAATCTAGTATACATTTAGTCGAAGACACATACCTTTAGTGTCATTTACTATTGGACTTAGTAAATATGCGATATGGTTGTGCTACTGGCTGCATATGGCCACTCTAGGGAAACGTCACTGATGTCTGTTTTAAAAACAAAGTGAACTGTGACTCATGTCACGCTCTGAAATATTATCCAAAGAGTTTATTATCAAAAATCAACAAACATATAATTAAAAAAGAGCAATTGAAATTGAACTGAATTGTAAATCTAAACCATCCTCGAGTCCATTTAAACACACACTAAAAATCATTCAAATCGGTCCTGCCGTTTCGGAGGAGTTTGGGAACATTACACTTACAGAAAAAATTACATATGTAAAGATGAATTTAAACAGAGTATAGAGAATCATGGGTTGGAGCCCGAGTTGGATCCCATAGCTGGACCATTAAACCCAGATAAAAGCGGATTCTCAATGGGATTTAAATCTGGTCTCTTAATTAATTAAATTAATTTAAGAAAAATCAATTAACTGTATAAACTGTATAAATAATAAATTAATCGGAGCAATCGTGTTAAAAGCCGCTTCCGTTTAACACAACATAACAATTCCTTAATGAATATTATATGGTCGTGATTTAAATTTTTTATCTAGACAGAAATCTATACAAATACTAACATACTACTATAAAGTAATCTCTGGATCTACTAAACCGATTTTGAACATTCTTTTAGCAATAGAAAGCTACGTTATTTGTAAGTGTCATAGGGTAAATATTAATCGGAAAATTGATAAAAATTTTTCATTGTAGCCGGTTTTACAAAGTAAATCGAAGAAAAAACAGTCGAACGGGTTTTTTATGAACGTTGCTTTACCCCATATTTGCTTGAGTCCTAGAGAAAAGTTATAGAGCTTGATCATCATTATCATTATCAGCCCATTTACGTCCCACTTCTGGGCACGAGCCTTCTCTATCATTGAGAGGGTTAAGACCTTAGTCCACCACGCTGACCTAGTGCTGGTTTGCGGACTACAAACCTAAGAAATTTCTAAGAACTTCTAGGTGTGCAAGAGTCATCACGGTGTTTTCCTTTACCGTTATTGCAAGTGATAATTCATTGTTAATACAGATATTACTTCGAAAAGTCAGAGGTGTGTGCCTGGGGTGTGCACCCCCGACCGGAGAAATTCTCAACCGTGCGCATAAACCTCGAGCCCAGCACTGTAAAGCTTGATAATGCCTATAAAAAAGTCAGCGCCAGCATATGTCTAACTTTAAATATAACTGAAAAAAAATGTTTTGTATATTGAAGAATAATTTAAATCATTACTTCATCTTAATTGATTAATATTATCAATAATTATGATTTTTTATTAAAATAAGTGAGTTTATAATTATACTCTCAAGTGTTTAAAACAAAATATTTTTTTCTTTAACTGCATACAATTTGCACGAATGGTTAAAGAGATAATACTGACCTAGTTATGCAACCGCGACTGTGCCGTAATCTATTTAGTGATATTTTCATTTAAAATAGATAAATACAATATTTTTTGGCAGTCAGAAAATAAGTTATGGCATTCAGTGTTAACCGAACTAAAATCACAATTTAATCGCAAGTAAAAATGTTTACCCCCCAACGAAGCGAGCGCGGGCCGACTAGTATAGTATAAAAGTACAGCCATCTTGTAACAATGTAAAATAAAATTTATTTCTTTCATTATTTCGTATAATTTTTATATTAATTTGAAGATAAAATTATGTCAGATATTTTTGCCGCCTAGTGGTGTCACATATTTATGCTTCGTGAGTGTATCACATCATTTTGACGGTACTGCATTATGCAGCCGGATAATGTCACATATTTTTGCTGCGTACGTGTAGGCACATATTATTGAACTCGATCATGGGTCAGATATTTTTGGTAACCTTCGCATAGGAACATATTTATGCTCGTGACTGTACATAACCTCTCGCCCGTATTCTGTGAAGCCGTAGGCGAGTGCCGCGGAGGTGCATTTCTGCACTCTCATTCACTCATCATGTTTTAAAAATAAAATAGGGATGTTGACATAATGACGAAGAAATGGGAAATTTTGTTTTTGCCGTAGCAGGGAATATTAGAAAGTTTCAAACAGAGCCCGGATGATGTCTCAGGGATACCTTCACCATCGGCATTCCACCGCTGCCAACAATTTGTTTACCCTTTTCGGCTAGAAGACTTTTAAAAGGAACTAGTTTCATTATTACAATAGAAATATTTATTGGGCTCTCCAAAATGGGCCAAGTGTCACTCGCGGGATGTGGGAAACAACTAACTTTTATTACGTAAAGGCACAGAGATTGCTGACGTGGAAAATAGGGAGTGAGGAGCTAGGTGCTGTTACGGCCATGGTGATTATATAACAGCCTCATGTGTTGGGAGCGAGCGTTTTACCGCTTTCCACAAGTGAGGACTTCAATGCGCCATTACGATTTAGATTTGCTTATTTATACACAATGTTCTCAATAAACCCTAAAGTGAATAACTAAACTACAGTAATAATACTTACAACCTGTTTAAAAATAGTCAAAAAGTACTTTTAATTAAAATTCACAGATTAAAAAAAATAAAAACTATTCACGCAGCCGCACTGTCACGAGGGGACCCGAGACAGCCCGCAACACTACGTCCAACCTGAGATCATTAATATCACATTCTGACTTAAACTCCAGCTCCCTTATACAATTCGCCAACACCGTCTTCATAATTGTCATGGCGTATTTTTTACCTGCAAATAAATATAAACTTAAAAAATATCAGAAGCAGATTATGGCTAATGGAATACTTTATCATCACCAAGTACAATAAAGTTAAAAGGCATTCCCTTCAAACAAATATAAAGGACACAATACCAATGCAAGGCCTCCTGCCGCAGCTGAATGCTAAGAACGAAGCGGGATATCCAGGCGGCGGCTCCTCATGGAGCCACCTCTCAGGCTTGAACTCCTCAGCGTCAGGGCCCCAGGCCCGTCGCGACCGACCCGCCGCCCACGTAACTATCATACATATCGTTTTCGAGGGCACAAAACATGATTCTAAAACATAAAAAAGATGTACAAATACATGAATGTATACATAGTAATACATATAACCTCACGCCCGTGTTCGCCTTAGGGTCAGGGAGTGGCGCATTTCACGAGGCTGCTTGCGTTTTGGCCAGGTCCCTTCCCTGGGACACTGACGCGAAACTTCTCTCGGGATCTATTATTCTATTACTATGAGGAAAGGCGAAACAGGCCAGTAAATTTCATTCTTTCGGGGCATGGGTGAAGCAACCACTACTTGTGTCGGGTGGCACAAAGGGAGGAGTTTGCACAGCACAATCAAGAATAGTGTTCAGCCTGGGAGATGTAGCGTGGCGCTCTCCACGCGATCGTTTGCGAAGAACTTTCACTGGCAAAGTTGTCGAAGAAGGAGGCGCCAGGTCAACAGAGAAAACAACTAAGGTCTCACCTGCCTTTGGTAGGAGGTGACTAATAGAGGATATTGGGGCCGCTTTATAAAAGTGACCCCCTAAGAGGGGCGTTGGTATGTTGGCCTGTGCCCGTCGCAAGCGTTCAATTGTAACTAGGACGCCTAAACAAAGCTAGTGGGGGTGCAACCATGCCCCCTATCACTCCGAGACGGCTGAGACACTTATCGCCTTAGAGGCACACTAGGCGGCTGTAGTAACATGGTGGTAATTTCCTCGCCCACAGACCGTGTTCGCTATCTTTGGCGCGAAGGTGGCCACCGGCGGGTTTTCGTCTTTGGTTTGGAACCCAGCTCTGCAATAACATTTGTAAGAACTGGAATGCCGGTGACCCCGACAAAGCTTCTTGCCCCTCTCGACCGGGAGTGGCGAAAGGTAGTGCCATTAGCTTGAATCATTGACCCATATACGTCCCATTGCTGGGCACGGGTTTACTATACCATTGAGAGGGTTTAGACTTTTAGTCCACCACGCTAGCCTTTTTTATTTTCTAAGATTTTTTTAAGGTGTGCAGTTTTCATCTTGATGTTTTTCTTCACGTGGTGTGTATCAGTCCCACGTAAAAAAGACACGTTATTCTGGCTAATTTTACCAGAGGTTAATGGAGTTTATTGTGAAGCTCAACTTCACCCAGGCGCAAATTTCAAAACCCGGTCTAATTTCCGGTAACAGTCCATTTTCCCGGGATAAGCAGTCTGTATCAGCAAAGTATGGATTATGATAAAAAATATGAGAAGATAAGGGTAACCGTACTTAATTGTGTGTCTTTGTCCGTACATCTCAAGAATACAGGCACTGAAGGATACAAGCGCAACGTCTCATAGGCTACCGCTTCACAATATTTCATACGAGCCAAGTCTTCTTTCTCCACAGGCCGAGTGCTGTCGCCGAATATCTCTTTCATCCTAGAAATGTTACATTCAAATTAATATAGGGCCTGAAAATGTACTCGACGAATAGCAATTATCCCTAGGGATAGCAATCCGGCGTTATTTTGTCAGTCGGGATTAACCACATCAGGATGATTTTCGCTTTTTGGTGCAAAATAAGTGAGTTAATCAATTGTATTGTACTTACATGTAGGTAGTTTATAAAACATAAATAACAAATATATAAAATCGAATTTTTTTCCTAACAAAAAATGGTTATGAATATGAAAGTGGATGGATGGACAAGCCGAGGAAGGCCAAAAAAAAAGTGAACGGAATGCGTGTCTGAAAATATGAAAGAGGAAGGGGTGAATGAAGACATGACGGCTGATAGGGATGTACGGACGTATGAAACATACTGCACCGATTCCAAATAAACTGAAAACAGGGCAACAAGAAGAAGAATAGGTATCACCATGATTTGATGAATCTGTCGAACGAATGAATGGCAAAAAATATCACAATAATAATTTTAGAACTCTTTAGTTTAATAATAAATAAATAATAAATATTTTAAGTAATAATGTAAGAAAATATTTAAAGTATTTTCCTTACGATGTTATTACCTTCCTTTACCGTTAATGCAAATGATAATTCAGAGGTGTGTGCCTGGGGTTTGAACTCGCAACCGCTGAAATTCTCGACCGTGCGACTAAACCTCGAGGCAATCATTGCTTTTTTATTTAAAATAAGTTTACATTTATTTGTTAGTGTTTGATGTTTTCTGCAACTAACCAAATATGATATCAATCACCACCAATGATACTCACTCAGCGTATAATTTATTCTGGATACATTTGTTTCTACCCAATATTATCAATGCAAATGAAAGAGCGGTAGCGGCAGTTTCTTGGCCTGCTGCAATTATGGTGTCTACTTCTGTCCTTATCTGTTCCTCTGTAATCGTACGATCTGACAGATGAAGTTCTAATAAAATATCTAGATAAGTATTCATTTTTTTCCCATTTGAATCTGTAAAGATAAGAATGTTGCTACTTTCAAATTCGTTTAAAACTCTTTTCGGATTAAAGTACAAAAAAATTTATGATTAAATTTTTGTAATCTGTTGGACCCACCTTCGTTATTCTGATTCTCATGTTTCATCTTATCTTCCAATTCTCGTCGTCTTTTCTTTATTACCTTCAAAAATATATTTTTCATTTATAGCTGACCTCGCTAACGTCGCAAACCAGTCAAATTGGACAGGTCAACAATCAGAGCTTAAGGCTATCAAGTCAACATTATGGATATTGGACATAGCGAATGTGTAAACGAAGATAAATGTCACATCAAAAAGTAAAAAAAGTAGACAAAAAAAGGGATAAAAATGTAACAAGTCGTGTGCATGGAAAAAGTAAAACAAAACTTAACTGATAAGGTTTGTTTAAATGCATCTTAAAATAACTTACGTCGTTGGAGAAATTCTGCAGATAAGTTTTGCACTTAACAAGTTCTCTGTACGCCGGGGTGAAATTGTAGATGAAGTCAGGATACAAGAAAACATTAAGAGCCCTATTAATCAACAGCTGCAAAACTCGGTTCATCATATCGTAATACTCTGTCGTAATTAATTTGTTCGACTCACTCTCTTCACCGAGGGCTGTTTCTAAAAGTATCCATTTATTTTTATTCTAAATGATTATATTACTTACAAAATAGTTTCGTTTAGCTGTTCTGTGGCATTACTCATTAGGGGAGGCCTGAGACCATTCTTTTTAAACATATTTTTCTTATCAAAATATTTTTTTAACAAAACGCAGTCATAAAGAATGTGAAGCAGTCAAACCGATTTTCAAAATTTAACTTGTTCTAGACTAAGAACATTTCTCGTACCTATGTCAAAATCGAACCTTGTTCAAACAGACATTTACAACTTCTTTCGTCAATTTTAAACTATTGAACCTATGGGCATCACCTACATTCATTACAATACTTACGGCAAATTGATTGCAACGTTGTTAAAGCTATTTCGTGCGACACGTCGAAAGGTTCCTTCCCGACATACCCTTTGAGTCTCTGCACCATGTGTTGCGAGTGAGTGTTGAACACGTCCAGGAAACCTTCCACCACGCTCGTCGAGAATGTACCGCCCAGTTTCTTTATATTCTTCTTCCATACATGCGCTGTAATCAAATGTTTTGGTCTCATACACGTTCTTACCACCTTATTGAAGCCATTAAGGACCACTATCTTGACTACTTCTAAGTCTACATCTAAATTATTAATGTTTTATTCTAGGCTTGTAAAATATACACGCCTGTATCCAAGGTAGCAAACATTTCCAGACTCAGTCCTGCTACTGAGAATTTCCTCGTGGAAAATCGTAATGAAAGTTTGTCTGACCCAGGACTCAAACTTAAAACTCTATCTACTACATACATAGAACTACAACGAGGGAGTTCTACAACCGAGAAAATTATCATCTGCTATTTAAACTAATCTTTACCAGGTGCCGTGAGCAAGCCATCACCCAACCAGATGCTGGCGAAATTGTAAAAATGTGGCTTCTCCACAAAATTAGTAATTGCTTTTACATCATCTGGCTCGCTGACACCTGAAACACAAATTAATGTATTCAATAAAGGTCGCATAATAGAAGTATATTGTACATATACCATAATTTCTTGTTTATTTGTGATTGCTGTGAAGTATAAAAGTAATGGCCTTGAGGTATAAGCGTGCGATCGAGAATCTCAGCGGTTGTTTTCAAAGTTATGGATGTATTCGTAATGAGATACTTTAATGGTGAAAAAAAAACATCTTGAGAAAACCTGACATCACATTTCCAGACTTCGGTATGGTATGTACCATAAGAACTCGAAGAAATCGAAAACAACTTGATGAAACTTACAGAGAATTGGATGAGGCCCCAACCAAAGCACAGACGGTAGACCCGTTGCGTTTAAAACTTCAGTCGCATTTCGACATAAGCGAAACAATCCTATAACAATGTATTTATTTTATTATTTTTAACTGGTACAACTGCGGAGGCATGTGGCTATTTTGTTCTTCAAAATAGGTGATAACACCTGACTGAAGAATTAACGCCCTATTTCACTCTTGAATCATGTCTACTAGCTGTTCTCGAGGGTCATTTTGAATGGTCTCGCCCAAATATTTACATATAATTGCTCGATGAATTCCAAGCACCGACGCAAGCCAGATTCGGACCTACCCTGTGGTAAAGGGGCGTTAGAATCCCACCACGGTATCCCCTGCCGTTCGTAAAAGGCGACTCCAAGGGGCCCTTGGGGGGAGCGCGCCCTCACTGAAAGTGACCCCGAGAGGGGCGGCGGCACTGGCGCCCATCCACAACCGGGGCGCCCGAACCAAGGTAGTGGGGACGTAAGCGTAACTGCACTCCCTATAACACTGAGACGACTGAGACAATCACATACGTCTCGGAAGCGTACCGGGCGGCTGTGGATAACGGTGAGCGCCTCTTGCTCACGTACCATGGTCGCCCAACTTGGCGCGGAGTTGGGCACCGGGGGGTTTTGGTCGGTATGCCGATTTAGGGATTTTGTTAGGGACCCAGACTGGCACTAACGTCTACGCGGATATGACGTCGCCGCGCGCCAGGGTGGTGGACCGGTGACCTCAACACGCTTCCCGCTCCCGTTTCCCCCGGGCTGGCGGAAAGTAGAGCCATAAACAGCTTTCCCCTCGAGAACAAAAAAAAGCCCGGATTCGGAGTAAAGTGGAAGTACGCCGGTCATGTATGCCGATAATCAACGAAAAGACCACGCTTAGGCAAGCGGGTTTCTTGAAGCAAGATGGTCCGACGACTTGAGAAGGGCGAGAGATGTACGAGGACTGCTCCATACCGGGATGTATGGCGCTTTCTTGGGGAGGCCTATGTTTACCAGTGGACGGCGATAGTGTCCGATCACGGTCTGAATACACCTGTATATACATACAATGTATACCCATTAAGGTAGATCATTGGGAAACAAGAAGTAAATAAGTATGTTATACTTCGCCCATCACCGAAGACCAAATGCAGGTTCCCGAGCACAGGCAGTCGAGACAAGGTGGGCAGCTTGGCGAAGCTCCGGCGCGCGACTCGCCAGCGGTAGCACAGCGCCGCGTAGCAACACACTCCCGCACACAACACCCACAGCATCCAGCTCAACATCTACACGAACAAGAGCATCCTCATAAGCCAAACTGACACAACGACTTCAAATCAATCAGGCATTATTCAAATATTTGGAAATAAAGAACCGGGTCAAATACCTCGTCAAAAAAGCAACCAAATATTTTACAAACTAGAAGTCTAGTATTTAAGTGCAACAACGGTTCTATCATATATAACATTTTGAGTACAGTCGAGAACAAAATTAAAGAAAGCAAGAAAGAATATAATAGAAGTGGCTGACCCACGTGTTTATGAGATGAAAACGCGGTGCAATTACTCAGGCTTTACTGAAAACTGAATATATTCTGCCCTATCCCACCACACACCCGCCACTGCAACTCCTGTACTCCAGGATCAACAGCGGCACGCACAGTATTGGCGCCGAGCAATGAAGCTCAGCGAATCTAAGGGGACCTAAATTGTCATAATCCCGCAACGAAGTTAATCAGAAAAGCAATGTAAAGGAGGAGTTGGAAAACAAAGAGTTGTCCACTTCCCTCCACAGCAAAGCGGGTGACAAAACATTGAGCTATGAGGTTTAACCTCACATAAAGAAAGACAATTACAATTACCAGAAAACTGAATATATATCAGATTTAGATTTGACTTGTGTTGAATCTTGAAATTAAACGGTTGGTGGAGCAGACAAGTGTTGGAATGGAGACCGCGCTTAGGCAGATGTAGTGTAAGACCTGCAGCACGATGGTCCGAAGACTTGAGAAAGGTGGCGGGTAATGGATGGATAAGGGCTGCACAACACCGGGATAGATGACGCTTTCTTGGGCAGGCCTACGTTCAGCAGTGGACGGCGATAGGCTATAGTATATGTTGTGACTGACTTTGCAATGGTACTGTGAAATGATTTGCCAGTCTCATTAACCCAGGTGTTACAAAGCCCACTAGAGTAAATGCTGCAACGAAGGAACGTGACTTCTTTTTCTTGTCTTGATGCTCTTTTTGGTCACTAATTTATCATTATTTTTGTGTTTTCTGCACTATGGCAATCTGTTCGAAAACAATAAGCCATGTCCTGATTTATTTTCATCTAATTGTTTTATTTTAGTCCAGATGTGCTTCTACCATGGGAGCCTTCTAATCAGATGCATTCCTAGATATTTTGCAATATCGGTTTCAGGTTATATCTTACCAGATTATATCGGTATATCTTTGTTGTTTAGCTTAACCGGAGTGCAAGTGACTCATTAAAAGTAAAGGTTACAGGGGCAGATTTGATTTCGTTTTCTTGGACCCTCCAAGATTGAGGCGATGTTTAAAAACAATGCAGAGCAGTATTTTCTTTTTTCTAAAGATCTACTAATAATTCCAACAATACGACGAACTCCTTCGATTGTCTTATGACTTTCATAAATTTGAATTAATAAATTTGAATTACTAATAAATTGTAAATTAATTAATGTAAACGTAGAGAACGACTGTACCAACGTCCAAGGCATATGTTAATTTCAGGCTTTTAGTATTTAAATCAAGATTATAAACTATTAGAAGTCCTTGAACTTTATATTTTTGCATTATTCTATCGTTAAAACATAGCGACGTTGGTACATGCGTTAGTCCTTAATAATATTCCTGAATTTTAACGCATTTTCGTATTGCCGCAGCTTTTTGGCGGACTGCACTAGGTCAGCGAGGTTTACTAAAGCCTAAAGGCTTCTCTTAAATAAAAATTTATCCATAATCGTAACTGTATCCGTTTTACAAGATTGGGATAGTTTCGGATAAGGGCAGAGCCTAAATAAAAAGACATGTTTCGATAGCTGCATCTTGCAGTTTGTTTGTTATTTCTAGTTATAACATAACCTCTTTCATAACTAGTTAAAATCTAAATACAACGTAGTATTTCTGTTTATAATTTTCTTCAATCTAATGTCCGTAATCGAAACTATCCGAAACTAACGGATAATCCGAAATAATTCCATATCCATATCCGAATCCAGATCCGAAATATCATATCCGTGACATCCCTATTAATTATAAACTCGTTAATTTGATTATAAAGCTATTGAATTACTTTTGTATCGTTTTCAGAGCCAAATGAAGTTTAGAATTACCAATTAGCATAAATTGTTAATTTGCAACTCGTGATCCCTTGCACCAACAGCAGTAGCCACTTATTCCTATCTTTACTACTAATAAATTGTAAATAAACTTATGTTTCGAGACGTAGATAACAACTATACCACACCACTGTACCTATACGAAAACAAATCGACATTGTAAAGTACTAGCAGCCCTTTTCCATTATTTACCGCTCAAAATTTAAGGTGTATGTTCTACCTATTGTAATAATATTGTTATATTGAACTTAGTGATGCTTACAAATACTGACCTAAGCTATTAACATTTTTCTCTCGACCTTGACAAAACAGTAATTTACTTCGGAAATAAAATATAATTGCATGGCAGACCTATGTTTAGCGATACCACACTGTAATTTATAGGTATAGAAAAGAATAATTAATAAATATAAGAAAATAAACTCGATTGTAAAGCTGATGTCGACTAACCACGACGTAGTCAGTGGCATCCCTTCAAAGGCTCGGCTTGCAAAATATAAAAAAATAAAACCATTAAAAGTATCAAACCGAGTTCAATAAATGTAAAATAACTATGATAAAGAATAAAAAAGACAACATTATACAGCCATACTTATTTATTATCAACACCTCAAGAAAATTCATATGTATGTACATAACCTCTCGCCCGTATTCTGTGAAGCCGTAGGCGAGTGCCGCGGAGGTGCATTTCTGCACCCTCATTCACTCATCATGTTTTAAAAATAAAATAGGGATGTTGACATAATGACGAAGAAATGGGAAATTTTGTTTTTGCCGTAGCAGGGAATATTAGAAAGTTTCAAACAGAGCCCGGATGATGTCTCAGGGATACCTTCACCATCGGCATTCCACCGCTGCCAACAATTTGTTTATCCTTTTCGGCTAGAAGACTTTTAAAAGGAACTAGTTTCATTATTACAATAGAAATATTTATTGGGCTCTCCAAAATGGGCCAAGTGTCACTCGCGGGATGTGGGAAACAACTAACTTTTATTAGATTGCTGACGTGGAAAATAGGGAGTGAGGAGCTAGGTGCTGTTACGGCCATGGTGATTATATAACAGCCTCATGTGTTGGGAGCGAGCGTTTTACCGCTTTCCACAAGTGAGGACTTCAATGCGCCATTACGATGTAGGTTTGCTTATTTATACACAATGTTCTCAATAAACCCTAAAGTGAATAACTAAACTACAGTAATAATACTTACAACCTGTTTAAAAATAGTCAAAAAGTACTTTCAATTAAAATTCACAGATCAAAAAAATAAAAACTATTCACGCAGCCGCACTGTCACGAGGGGACCCGAGACAGCCCGCAACACTACGTCCAACCTGAGATCATTAATATCACATTCTGACTCAAACTCCAGCTCCCTTATACAATTCGCCAACACCGTCTTCATAATTGTCATGGCGTATTTTTTACCTGCAAATAAATATAAACTTAGAAAATATCAGAAGCAGATTATGGCTAATGGAATACTTTATCATCACCAGGTACAATAAAGTTAAAAGGCATTCCCTTCAAACAAATATAAAGGACACAATACCAATGCAAGGCCTCCTGCCGCAGCTGAATGCTAAGAACGAAGCGGGATATCCAGGCGGCGGCTCCTCATGGAGCCACCTCTCAGGCTTGAACTCCTCAGCGTCAGGGCCCCAGGCCCGTCGCGACCGACCCGCCGCCCACGTAACTATCATACATATCGTTTTCGAGGGCACAAAACATGATTCTAAAACATAAAAAAGATGTACAAATACATGAATGTATACATAGTAATACATATAACCTCACGCCCGTGTTCGCCTTAGGGTCAGGGAGTGGCGCATTTCACGAGGCGGCTTGCGTTTTGGCCAGGTCCCTTCCCTGGGACACTGACGGGAAACTTCTCTCGCGATATTTTAGTCTATTGCTATCATGGCGAACCTGGTTAGAAAATTCCATTGCCAATACTAGAACCGTCGAGGCAGTGCGTCCTGCCCTCGACCAGTGGGTGGACAGGCGTCAAAGTTTTCAGGTACTTTCGGGGGCATGGGTGAAACAGCCACTACTTGTGTCGGCTGGCACAAAGGGACGAGTCTGCCCAGCACAACCAAGAAGAATGTCCAGCCGGGGAGATGCAGCGCGGTGCTATCCACGCGATTGAGTGCGAGAGCCGGGAGTCTCGGGAGGTACAGCATCCCACATTTCGCCAGGTGTGTATCATCATCATCTGCTAGGCACGTATACCATTGACTGTGTTTAGACCTTTAGTCCGCCACACCTTTAGTCCGCCTAGTTCAGGTTGGCGGACTACGCAACTACGAATTCTCTAAGAACTTTTGGGTGTGCAGATTTCATCATGACGTTTTCCTTCACTCTCTCATTTCTGGGAACAGACCATTTTTCCGGGACAAGCAGCCTGTATTAGCAAAATATATAAAATAAGGGTAACGTACTTAAGTGTGTGTCCTTGTCCGTACATCTTATGAATCCAGGCACCGAAGGATACAAGCGCAACGTCTCATATGCTAACGCTTCACAAAATTTCATACGAGCCAAGTCTTCTTTCTGCACGGGCCGAGTGCTGTCGCCGAATATCTCTTTCATCCTGGAAATATTATATTCAAATCAAATGCAATATGAGATATACAGTGGTTGAAAATGTACTCGACAAACGGCAATAGGCCTAGGAATGTGTTTTGTTCATCTACCCAAAAATATACCACCAATGATACTCACTCAGCGTATAATTTATTCTGGATACATTTGTTTCTACCCAATATTATCAATGCAAATGAAAGAGCGGTAGCGGCAGTTTCTTGGCCTGCTGCAATTATAGTGTCCACTTCAGCCCTTATTTGCTCCTCTGTAATCGTAGGATCTGACAGATGAAGTTCGAATAAAATATCTAGATAAGTCTTCATTTTTTTCCCATTTGAATCTGTAAAGATAAGAATGTTGCTACTTTCAAATTCATTTAAAACTCTTTTCGGATTAAAGTACAAAAAATTTTATGATTAAATTTTTATAATCTGTTGGACCCACCTTTGTTATTTTGATTCTCATGTTTCCTCTTATCCTCTAATTCTCGTCTTCTTTTCTTTATTACCTTCAAAAATAGATTCTTTATTGTTAGCTGACTTCGCTAATAACGCCAATAAGCCAAATCGAACAGGTCAGCAATCAGAGCTTAAGGCCGATAGCCTTTACAACATTACGGACATAGCGAATGTGGAAACGAAGGTCCTAGAGGCACAATTCCATTAAAAATTCACATCAAAAAGTAAAAAATAGACAATAAAAGGGATTAAAAGTTACAAGTCATGTGTATAGAAAAAGTAAAACAAAACTTAACTTACAAGATTAGTTTAAATGTGTGGCGTACCTAACACAATATTTTATTTATATATAAAATGTTAATGTGGAGTACTTCGGAGGCGCTCGGTGACTCGGCCCGAGCGAGAATGCGCGAGCGTACTCGCCGCCGCTCCATCGCACGCCCCGGCCCCGCCGCCAGACGCGACCAGACGGAACACAACCCTCGTTCGCGAAGCCCGTGTCACCCGCTACCTCGCCGCTATATTCTCGCTCGCGCCGAGTTACCGAGCGCCTCCGAAGTACTCCATATTAATATTTTATAAATAAATAAAATATTATGTTAGGTACGACACAAATGCATCTTAAAAAAAACTTACGTCGTTGGAGAGATTTTGCAGATAAATTTTGCACTTAACAAGTTCTCTATGCGCCGGAGTGAAGTTGTAGATGAAGTCAGGATATAAGAAAACATTAAGGCCTCTATTAATTATCAGCTGCAAAACTCGGTTCATCGTATCGTAATACTCTGTCGTAATTAACTTGTCCGATACGCTATCTTCACCGAGAGCTGTCTCTAAAAGTATCAATTCATTGTTATTCTTAAGTTATTCAACTGTTCTGTGGCATAACTGACTGGGGATATCTAAGATCATTTTTTTTTTAAGATTATAATGACATATTTTCTTAACCAAAGATATTATTGCAATACGAAGTAACGAATGCTGTGATGCAGTCAAACCGATTTTAAAATTAAAGTCAAAATAATATTCATTGATCTATAGTTTATGTCTCCCCAAAAAGCAAGCAATCTCCAAAAACTTAGCTCGTACTAGAATAAGGACACTTTTCGTACCTAAGTCAAAGGCGAACCTTATTCAAACAGACATTTACAAGTTCTTTTGAATCGTCAATTTTAAACTATTGGACCTATGGATGTCACCTACATTCATTACAATACTTACGGCAAATTGATTGCAACGTTGTTAAAGCTATTTCGTGCGACACGTCGAAAGGTTCCTTCCCGACATACCCTTTGAGTCTCTGCACCATGTGTTGCGAGTGAGTGTTGAACACGCCCAGGAAACCTTCCACCACGCTCGTCGAGAATGTACCGCCCAGTTTCTTTATGTTCTTCTTCCATACTTGCGCTGCAATCAAATGTTTGGGTCGCGAACACTTTCTTACCACTTTATTGAAGCCATTAAGGAACATTATCTTGACTATTTCTGAATCTTGGTATAAATTAGTAGTTTTATTTTCTACGCTGTATCCTTGGTAGCAAACATTTCCAAACACGTTGCTGCTACTGTAAATTTCCTCGTAAAACAGTTCGCCCGACCCAAGACTCAAACTCAAAACTTCTAGATAGCACGGCAAACACTTGTGCTGCAAGGCAACGAGGGAGTTCTACAACCGAGAAAATTATCATCTGCTATTTAAACTAATCTTTACCAGGCGCCGTGAGCAAACCATCACCCAACCAGATGCTGGCGAAACTGTAAAAAAGTGGCTTCTCCACAAAATTAGTGATTGCTTTTACATCATCTGGCTCGCTGACACCTGAAACAGAAATTGATGAACTCGATATAATTGGTAATACAATAGAAACATCTCGTGCATATAGATTCTTGTTTATTTGTGATTGGTATGAAGTATATGGGGGAGGCCTATGTCTAGCAGTGGACCAGTTCAGGCTGATATTGATGATGATGTATAAAAGTAATGGCCTTAAGGTTTAAGCGCGCGGTCGAGAATTTCAGCAGTCGCAGGAAGAACTCCAGCTTTGTATTTTCAAAGTTATGGGTGTGTTCATACCGTATTATCACGTACTTTAATGATAAAGGAAAGCATCTTGATAAAACCTGTTTTTTAGGCACATTTCCAGACTTCGTTCTCTTGAGAATTTTCCTCACAGAAAAACCCAACAACATTTTCTCTGCCTCGGACATATACTTGTACCGTGAGAACTGTAAGAAATCGATACAAATTAATAAAACTTACAGAGAATTGGATGAGGCCCGAGCCAAATCGCAGACGGTAGCCCCGTTGCGTTTAAAACTTCTGTCGTTTTTTCAAATAAGCGAAACAATCCTATAACAATTTATTTATTTTATTATTTTTAACTGGGACAACACCGGGGACATGTCCAAAAGTGTGATAGTTTTATTCTTCAAAAGAGATTACACCTTACTGAAAAACTATCGCTCCATTTCACTCTTGAGCCATGCCTACAAGATGTTCTGGAGGGTGATTTCGAATCATCTTGCCCAAATATTCAATGAATTCCAAGCACCGACGCACCGAGTTACGGAGGGGTTTAAGCGTCGCAGACTGCATATATACAATACGGCAAATAATACAGAAAATTAACGAATACAACCGGCTTCTATGCCTCGCGTAAGTGGACTACGGGAAAGCTTGGTCTGTTTTGGAGACCATGTAGAAATTCTTTATAGACTACCACTACATCCAGGCGATGAGAAATCTGTACGAAGCCGCAACGATGACCTACCAATTACAAGAAAAAAACATGCAGCCAATACAACTGCGGCGAGGAGTAGAGGAAAACTACTGTGGAAGTATGACGGTCATGTATGCCGACGATCACCGGCGAGAACACACTCACGCAGGCTTAGTATGAGATAACTTGCGAAGGTTGAAGGGAAATGGATGGATGAGGGCTGCTTAAGACCGGGATGGCTGGCACTTTCTTGGGGAGGCCTATGTTTAGCAGTGGACGGCGACAGGCCGAGTATATGTAACGTAAATCTTGCGAAACAAATAATAAATAATTTATACTTCGCCCGTCACCGAAGATCAAATGCAGGTTCCCGAGCACAGGCAGTCGCGACAAGGTGGGCAGCTTGGCGAAGCTCCGGCGCGCGACTCGCCAGCGGTAGCACAGCGCCGCGTAGCAACACACTGCCGCACACAACACCCACAGCACCCAGCTCAACATCTACACGAACAAGCGTTGGTGTACCGAGAGTCGCGCCCATATATACTCATCTTCTTAAGCCAACCAAAAAATCAAAGGGCATTACCTCGTCAACAGAGCGACGAAAAATATCTTAAAATAGAATGATGGTATTAAAGTTTCACTACGGTCCAATTATATATAATATTTTTAGTACAATCGAGAACAAAATTAAGGACAGAAACAATTAAATAGAAGTGGTGTTTGTGAGATGAAAACAATAACTGACTTCCTAAATAGTGTCGACAAACGGAAGATCAAAAATATATAAATGGATTTCGACTTGAATTTATGTGGTCACATCTATAGCAAGCCTACGGTCAGCAGGAGCCTACAAGGCGAAATACGACTTCTATTTTATCCCTTCTATGAGACAGATGGGTCAAAAGACCGATCATACCTGTGGGTCACTAACACATATGTTGACATGAGCAGTCTGACCAAATTAAAATAAATACCAAGACCCTTCGATACGTAAGATCTAAAGAAAAACTATATAAATAAAAATATTGTTATTTTGTCTGTGTCCTCAACTAGTGGAATGGTTTGCCAACCTCATGGACCTGGGTGCTATAAAGCTCTCAGAAGACCGACTTAAGTAAATAGAGCGACGATAAATCGGTGATTTTCAAGTGTTGTTACTCTTTTTGGACAGTGATCACCACGAGAGGTTATCTTACTATACCACACCGGGATAGATGAAGAAGTACATTATTATACAGGGTGTATTTAGACCGTGATCGAAAACTGAGGCAGGTAATAGCGAGGGTGATCACAAACCCAGTGGTGATATTAAAAATCCCGACAAAAAATAAAAATTTTGACGTTTTCCATACAACCATCAGTGTTAAAAGTAAGTGGTTTGTATGGAAAACCTCAAAAAAAATATTTTTTGTCGGGATTTTCTTCAATGCCAGGGGGTTTGTAATCACTATCGCTATTACCTGCCTCAGTTTTCGGTCACGGTCTAAATACACCCTGTATGTGGTATATAATAAATCATCTGAAGTGGGGTTCTGCGTTGAGCTTAGGTATATCCTAATGTTACTACTAATAAATTGTAAATGAACTTATGTTTCGAGACGTAGATAATGACTGTACCAAAGTAGCCATACGAAAACAAATCGGCATTGAAAGTACTAGCAGCCCTTGACCTTAATGGGTTTTTTTATAACTTAATTGCTAACCATAACGATGTTATTACATACCTAAACTGGTCCATAATTATACAGGGTGTATCCAGACCGTGATCGGAAACTAAGGCAGTTAATAGCTGCAAAAATCACAAATTCCTTAGTTTTTAAAAAATCCTGACCAAAAAATAAACATTTTGGCGTTTTCCATACAACCATCGGTATAAAATGTCTTAGGGAAAGCATAATTTTTTTTTTAATTTTTTGGTACCGTTGTTATTTTATGCTGTCACTTATAGAGAAATGTCATTTACGCTTACTATTGTTAATTATATATTCATGCGAAGGTAAGAAGGAAGGATGTTTGTTACACTTTCACGCATAACTACTCAACCAATCGTCATTAAATTTTGTACACATAATCTTGAATGAGATTTTCAAGATTATGAAGAAGAGAAGAGCTTTGTCAATAAATAACTTTCATACCAGAACTTTTTCAAGGCTGTTGAGGCAAGTGTAGTATTTCAGATGTATTATGAAATATATAATAAGTTTTTTTCTATGAAATAAACGATTGTACACAATAAAGAGACCTTTGTCTTAAATTTATGCTTCTCTAGCTTTCCACATTGTAAGGTCATGAATTAGAACTTTTAGCAATTTTAGCAATAAAACTAACATAACTTTTACTTACAAACAGATTTGTACAGAACGCTCGGTCCGCGAGTCCGACGCGCTCTTGGCGGATGTTTCCCGTTATTTCCCGCTCAAAATTTAAGGTGCATTTTCTACATAATATATTGATCTTACTTCATTCAAATTAGTGATACCTACAAATACTGACCTAAGTTATTAAAATTTTAATCTCTTGACCTTGACAAGAACAAGTTATTCTGGCCTCCGTATCAATCAACAGTAATTGACTTCGAAAATAAAACATAATTGCATGGTAGACGTTTGTGAAGCGATACCACACCATAATTAATATAAAAATAGAATCATTGATAAATATGAAAAAATAAACTTGATTGTAAAGCTGATGTCGGCTAACCACGACGTAGTCAGTGGCCACCCTTCTTAATACTTCAATAAACTTTTAGCTTGAAGTCTTAGCACAAGCAATTTGACATACAAATGAAAACCCTGACCCCACAATAAACAGTTATATACTAGACATTACACAGTTAACGTGGAACGCTTTTGGTCTTCTGTGGAAGGAACGCCTCTAGACGCATTTATCTGACTTTTGATGAAGGCATGCACAGCGCAGAACATAACACCGACGAAGCAGACAACTTCTCTTCAACTTCACGTCCTTGTAACGATTCCCATTTCGGTCGAAGTGTTATTGGGTTCTCCATTATGAAATTTGAAGTGTGAGAACGGAGTCTGCAATAAGCTCGCCTCCTAGTACGTGGGGCTGATACTGCACGAATTATGGGTGCACATTGCGCCTCTACCTACCCTAGGTTATGTATGAATATATGTAAAAATACAAATCCTTTATCATTATAATTACTTTAATTTTTAGTATTCAATTTGAGAAATTACTTTACTCGCTGTCATGCAATTCTAATCGATTTTGAAAAAATATTACTTAAATCGAGTCACTCAATGTGCTATAGGGAAGGCATTGCTTAAATAATAAAATGCTTCCCTTGTGGATGAAATTCATATTAATGTCATCCGCCAGAGAATCGGAGTCATTGCCATTGCCCGCAAGATTAGTACGCTAAAGTAGAACTAGGCCGGTCATGTCTGCCGACGGTTGGACAGCCGGTGGAGCAGACAAGTGTTGGAGTGGAGACTGTGCTTAGGCAAACGTAGTGTGGGACGACCTGCAGCACGTTGGTCCGACGACTTGAGAAAGATGGCGGGAAACGGATGGATGAGGGCTGCTCAAGATTGGCATGGTTGACGATTTCTTCGGGAGGCCTATGTTCAGCAGTAGACGGCGATAAGCTGAGTAAATTACCTCATTTATAATTAAGATCAATCTGTAGCAATAGTACCGGCACTCGATTTTACTAACCTCAGAATTCTTTGGCTAACAATCCGCAAAAATATATCCGGAATGGGACAGACAGTCAAAAGTGTAATTTATATAATAATTAGCAGTACGTCTTAGCACTGTCAGATATTACGGTATGTAACAGTATTACACTGACACTACAAATAGTTTTTGGGACAGCAACCAACCCTCTCGATGGTAGAGGAGGCCCGGCCCCAGCAGTGGGACGTTTATGAGCTGATGATGGGTTCAAACCATAGGCACACATCTTTGACTTTCATATTTACGATGAATTATCACCGAAGATGACAGTAAAACAAAAAAGTCGTGAGAAAACCTGCGCTCAGCACGGTGGAATAAGGCCTAAAGGAAAAAATGGGCTACTAGGTACTGCATACTTTATTATTAGTAAAGGTTCAAGAAATAAATAGCATAAAAATAAAAAACATTACACACCTTCGATCAAATTTGATCGGAGTTACACACCTATACGTCTTTATTATCACAACACCACAAGATATAGTTGAACATAAAACATACATATGTCTATGTACCTCTCGCCTGTATTCTCTAAAGCCGTAGCGGAGTTGCATTTCTACACCCTCATTCACTCATCATGCTTAGTCCCATGGGGCGAGCCTCTTGGCATTCTTCACAAGTGAGCATTTGAAAGTACCATCAAGAGCACGCTTTGCTTTGCAACTAAAGCAATAATACTTGGACCATATTTAAAAATAAAAAAAAGTACTGTAAATTAATTATATATTACATTTTTAGTTACATTTAAAAGTTTTAGCATGCTGTGTATAAATCGAGTAGGATAAAAACTGTTTATTTTTCGTTGATCATTTTCATAATGTGTGTTTGTATATCATCTGTATTAAATATCTATATCAATAATATCTGTATAAATAAAAAAATAAGAACTATTCACGCAATCGCACTTTCACGAGGTGACCCGAGACAGCCCGCAGCACTATGTCTAACCTGAGATCATCAATGTCACATTCTGACTCGAACTCCAGCTCCCTTATACAATTCGCCAACACCGTCTTCATAATTGTCATGGCGTATTTTTTACCTGCAAATAAATATAAACTTAGAAAATATTATATGAGAAGAGAAATCTCTAATATCAGAACCAAGTATAATAAAGTTAAAAGGCATTCCCTTCAAACAAATATAAAGGATACAATACCAATGCAAGGTCTCCTTCCGAAGCCGAAGGCAAAGAACGAAGCGGGGTATCCCGGCGGCGGTTCCTCATGGAGCCATCTCTCGGGCTTGAACTCCTCAGCGTCAGGACCCCAGACTCTTTTCGACCGACCCGCCGCCCACCCAATTACTGCACATGTCGATTTCGCAGGCACAAAACATGATTCTAAAACATAAGATCGTACATATATCCAGGGATGGGCAAAATACAGGCTTTGCTTTAGTTGAAATGCAAAATACTTTTTCAAAAGTAATTAAAATACGAAATACAAAATATGTAAGGTATTTAAAATATAAAATACAAAGTACAGTATTTTAGCTATTTTTAATTGAAATACTAAATACAAATTACAAAATACTAAACGAGCAATCTACACCAACACGGGCTGAAAAATAGAGGAAACCAAAATTAATCAGTAAAACCAGAGTTCTCTTTCGTGAACACTAGATAGAGGTTAAATGTATTTTAATGATAATGTATTTTAAAGTAATCAAAATACTTATTCCATTATACTTGACAGCCCCGTGGCGCAGTTGCCTAGACACCAGCTGGCGAAACGAGCGGCCGCGGGTTAGATCCCCGCACCGAGACAAATGTTTGTGTGATCCACAAATATTTGTTTCGGGTCTGGGTGTTTGTGAGACCGAAAAGTCTCTCGTAGTTTCTGATACCCACGACACAAGACTCGTATCTTAGTGTGGGGTCAGGACTATGTATGTGACTGTTGGGTGTATTTATTATTAAAAAAAAAACATTATTTAAAAATTCAAGTATTTAAAATAATAATTACAACTCGGCTTTAGGTATTTGGAAAACAAATTACATTTTAAGGAAGTAATTGAAATACAAATACAAAATACATATTTGTATTTCAATTGCGTATTTTAATTACAAATAATTTAAATACTGCCCAACCCTGCATATAACACAAACATACATACACACGCACATAACCTCACGCCCGTACTCCCCAATAGGTGAGACATAGCTACACTTCTGCACCTATTTTTTGCCACCTATTTATCGTTACTTTGTAAGTGTCGGGTTAAGTGTGGGGTTTGACATCACCTAGCGCTGTTCTAAATACTGGGCTCAATTTCGGGGAACACGGCATTTTCCTGGCATATAGGCGCAGAAACAGACAGTTACAATATCTTATAAAAATGTGAAATGATACGGGAGCCGTACTTAGTTGTGTGTCCTTGTCGATACATCTTATGAATCCGGGCACTGAAGGATACAAGCGCAACGTCTCATATACTATCGCTTCACAATATTTCATACGAGCCAAGTCTTCTTTCTCCACGGGCCGAGTGCTATCGCCGAATATCTCTTTCATCCTGGAAATATTACAAACAAATCAAATGCAATATGCATTAAAGCCGATGCTAAAAGCGCGGTGTCTGAAAATGTACTCAGCAAATGCAGTATTATCTTATCCCTTACATTAGACACATCTTCGTGCTGTCTTACACATTTCGCATAATATTTGTCTCGTTGACGTTCCACGATGCTGAGAAATGTTTGCCATGGCCTTCCTACTAAACTTGATCTTTCAAGCATTGCGTAAGGTGTCCCAGAAGTCCAGCAAAAATTATTCAATGATACGAAATGGAAGTCTCTTATCATTCATACTCACTCAGCGTATAATGTATCCTGAACACTTTTGTTTCTGCCCAATATTAATAATATAAACGTAAGTGCGGTGGCCGCAGTCTCTTGTCCTGCTAAAATTATAGTGTCTACTTCAGCCCTCATCTGCTCCTCTGTAAACGTAGGATCTGACAAATGGAGTTCTAGTAAAATATCCAAATAAGTCTTCATTTTTTTCCCTTTTGAATCTGTAAAGATAACAATGTTACTACTTTCAACTTCTTGATCCTTCTCTGGCTAAAGTACTAAATAAACATTATTTTTATAGTCTGTTGCAGTCACCTTTATCATGTTGATTCTCATGTTTCATCTTATCTTTCATTTCTCGTCTTCTTTTCTCGATTACCTTTAAAAATATTGTCCTTTCAATTAATGAACTCATTAAATTGTGCACGCCTACAGTCTGAGTTTAAGTCCACATAAGGAACAATTAATAGATTTTATATTTTTAAAAGGTAGTGGAAGTGGATGATGGACCATGAACGTAAACGCATCTAAAAAAATACTTACGACGTTGGAGAAATTTTGCAGATGAGTTTTGCAATCAAAAAGTTCTCTATACGCCGGGGTGAGTTTGTAGATGAAGTCGGAGTGCAAGAACACATTGAGGCCCCTATTTACAATCAGCTGCAGACATCGGTTCATCGTATCATAATACTCTGTATTAATTAACTTGTCCGATACTCTCTCCTCACCGAGGGCTGTCTCTAAAAATAATATTGCTTAAGTTTTTATTACAAACAGGCAATAAATATCGCGATTCATATTTACTGAAATATATATGTAATTGTATATAAATAAATTTTTGGTATGGGCATACATAAATGAGACTGTGGAGTAAAATAGACTACAAATTATTTTTTCAACGATTTTCAGAATTAAAATCAAAATTATATTGATTGAGATAGTTTATGTCTCTTCAAAAATTATGCAATCCACAAAACATAGCTCGTTCTATAGAAGAAGTATACTTAACGAACGACTTACTTAGAACGAGCTATTTTTATATACTCTGACTTGGGTAAGTCAGAGTTGAAACTTATTCAAAAACACTTCTATAAGTTCTTTTGAATCATCAATTTTTAAAGTATTGTACTAAAGAACGTCACCTAAATTTATTACGATAGTTATTTATTTATTTCACCCTTATTGTACACCGCAATAAAACAATATCAATATAAGTAATTTTAAATAACGTAGTGTCACAAATGGCAGCCTGTCAGCGATTTCTTCCAGGCAACCGTTAGATCGACTGGAGAGATCCGTGGCATAAAGTGGGTGTCACAATTAAAGTTAATTTTGAAATACCATTAATAACTTACGACAAATTGTTTCTAATGTTGTTGAAGATATTTCGTGCGACACGTCGAAAGGTTCCTTCCCGACATACCCTTTGAGTCTCTGCACCATGTGTTGCGAGTGAGTGTTGAACACGTCCAGGAAACATTCCACCACGCTCGTCGAGAATGTACCGCCCAGTTTCTTTATGTTCTTCTTCCATACATGCGCTGCAATCAAATGTTTGGGTCGTGTACACATTCTTACCACTTTATTGATGTCATTAAGGCGAACCATAAGACTATTTTACCTATTTTATCAAGTTAGGGCTGAATATATATATTTATTATTGCTTTGTTTGTATTGTATTTCTTTCCTATAATTTTGGATCATAAAACACTTTAACACTCGTGCCTTTATTCTTGAAAGTAGAGATGCTTTTCTGCAGCCACATTACGCCTGCTATTACGATGAATACAGATTAAGACAACGAGGCAGTCCAGAACCGAGAGAATTATCACCACCTATTGAAAGTAATCATTACCAGGGGCTGTGATCAAGCCGTCACCCAGCCAGATGCTGGCGAAACCGTAAAAGTATGGCTTCTCCGTAAAATGAGCGATTGCTTTTACATCATCTGGATCGCTGACACCTGAAATAGATATACCCAAAGTTATAGGTTGAATAAAAATGTATCCCGTTTAGTTTCTTGTATACTTGTAGTTGGTATTAAATGTTAAAGTAATGCCCTCGAGGGTCAAGCGCGCGGTCAAAAATCTCAGCAGTCGCAGATTCTAACTCCTGGCATGTAACTAACATTCCAACTCACCTCTGTATTTTCAAAGTCAATATAACTAAATACACCCAGTATTCACAATGAATCATCACTTACTTTAATTGAAGAAAAAAAAAATTAGAAAATCTCCACGCGTTTTTCAGCCACATTTCCAGACTCCGTCCTAGTATTGAGAATTTTTCTTATAGAAAAACCCAATGACAGTTTTTCCGACCCGGGGTCAAAACCGGGACTTCTACATCACATGGCCGTTGTGCCGCGACACCACAAAGCAGTCCATAACAACTTGATATCACTAACAGAGAATTGGATGAGGTCCCAGCCAAACCACAGTCGGTAGACCCGTTGCGTTTAAAACTTCTGCCATTTTTTCACATAGGCGAAACAACCCTATAACAATTAATAAACATAACTTATTTTAAACACTCAAAAGTATAAATCAATTCTAGTAAGTGATCTATACGTTGAGCACAACTACAAAAAACACCCAGCCACGAATAATTATTTTCAGCCATACAAATAATGATCCATTCCCGTCGCTACTTCGTTACTTATCCTGGATTTTAACCCCCTCCTCATAATTTACATGTACTAAAGGTAATCAAACGGTTCCATGATCAACCGGTGTTTCCCGACACAAAAGTGAAGATTGTTTTGTAGACTACATTCCGTATAACAGTGTAGGTACTCGCAGTTCTTTAATAATTCGTTGTCAAAATCAAAATTATCTTTATTTAAATAACTTTTAAAATATGGTCATCAACCAATGATAACGGAAAAACAATCAACACACAGTCTTTTAAAGCTTTTGGCTGTTTTAACCCTATTATCCGTTAAAAACCGAAAAGAAGAAACCTCCGATTTCTTGAAGACATAGCGTCGCTAAATAATAAAGCCAAGTGACATTAGGAACGTGTGGTGGATTTGGTAGTTCGGTTGGTTCTGATAGACAATCATATGTTGCTACCGGAAGACCGACAAATTACTGTCATGGTAAATCTCTACAATCATCATCATGCTGTGCACGGTCTTCCTATGTAATAAGAGGATTAAGGCCTTAGTCCACCACATTTGCCTATTACAAATTGGCTGCGGTGATGGAAGATGCTGGACAAGTATCATAATCCGTCCTTCTACATCTCAACGCTGGCCACGGGCCTCCTTAAAAAACTAAGAGGATTTAGGTCTTAATCCAAATCCAATATCACACCAGCCTCCATATATTCAGCCGTTAGTTTCCGTATTTATTAAATAAAATGTAAATGGTGCTAAGAAATTAAGCATAGAAATAAATAAAATCAAGCTTTTATTATGCACGAAAAATTTAAAAAATAAACTAAGTAAACATTCATAAAATTCGTAGTTTTTTAAACTTTACAAGTAACAATTTACAAAAGTGTTCGGTTTATCAGTAGAAGTATGATACATAAACATATATTATCTATAACTAGTATATTAATATTCTTAAGTGATCTAAAAGCTCGTCGCGGCCGAGGTCTTTGCATTAACGAAATTGCGCGACAAGCTTTTAAATCACTTAAGAATATTATCATCACATCAGCTTCATGATACCATATTTTTGTATTGTTACCGAAGTTACGAAGACACACCAAATTTCAGTTCAATTGGACCACAAGAATCGGAGTTTCTATGGGCATCTTCCAACTCTTCGTCAGATCAGCTCTATGATACCTTGTTATTATATTCTCACCGAAATTACATAGGTATACCAAATTTCAGCTCAATCGGTCCAAAGGAATCGGAGTTCCTGTGGGCTTCTTCCAACTCCTCAATAGAATTAGCTCTATGATACCATATTTTTGTATTGTTACCGAAGTTACGAAGAGATACAAAATTTCAGCTCAATTTGACCATAGGAATCGGAGTTCCTATGGCCATCCTCCAACTCCTCATCAGATCCGCTCCATAATATCATATTTTTGTATTGTTACCGAAGTTACAAAGACATACCAAATTTCAGCTCAATCGGTCCACAAGAACCGATGTTCCTACGGTCATCTTCCAACCTCATCATCAGACCAGCTCCATGGTACCATATTATTGTATTGTCATCCAAGTTACGTAGGTATACCAAGTTTCAGCACAATCAGTCTATTGGAAGTGGTTCAAATCTTCATTGCAAGATTTGTAAACATACATACATACATACATACATACAAACATACATACATACATACATACATACATACAAAAGTGAAGTTAAATAAAAGCTTGTAATAATATATTAAATGCGTTTGATAGTAAGTTAAGATTTCATAATACGATAGTAACTAGTCTAGCTGAACTTGACTGACATTGTTAGCGTTGATCTAAGAGAAGCAAAAAGTAAGTAATTATATTATACTTCGCCCGTCACCGAAGATCAAATGCAGGTTCCCGAGCACAGGCAGTCGCGACAAGGTGGGCAGCTTGGCGAAGCTCCGGCGCGCGACTCGCCAGCGGTAACACAGCGCCGCGTAGCAACACACTGCCGCACACAACACCCACAGCACCCAGCTCAACATCTACACGACGAGAGCATCCTCATTAGCCAAACCGACACAACGACTTCAAATCAATCAGGCATTATTCAAATATTTGGAAATAAAGAACCGAACAAAATACCTCGTCAAAACAGCAAATATTTTACAAACTAGAAGTCTAGTATTTAAGTGCAACAACGGTTCTATCATATATAACATTTTGAGTACAGTCGAGAACAAAACAAAGAAAGCAAGAAATAATAAAATAGAAGTGGGTGACCCACGTGTTTGTGCGATGAAAATGCAGTGCGCTTACTCTGGCTTTACAGAAAAGGGAATATGTTTCAGATTTATATTTGACTGATCTTGAATCTTGAAATTAAACGGTTGGTGGAGCAGACAAGTGTTGGAATGGAGACCGCGCTTAGGCAGATGTAGTGTAAGACCTGCAGCACGATGGTCCGAAGACTTGGGAAAGGTGGCGGGTAATGGATGGATAAGGGGTGCACATCACCGGGATAGATGACGCTTTCTTGGAGAGGCCTACGTTCAGCAGTGGACGGCGATAGGCTATAGTATATGTTGTGGCTGACTTTGCCATGGTACTGTGAAATGATTTGCCAGTCTCATTAACCCAGGTGTTACAAGGCCCACTTGAGTAAATGCAGCAACGAAGGAACGTGACTTCTTCTTCTTGTCTTGATGCTCTTTTTGGTCACTATTTTTGATTGATCATAATTTTTGTATTTTCTGCACTATGGCAATCTGTTCGAAAACAATAAGCCATGTCCTGATTTATTTTCATCTAATTGTTTTATTTTAGTCCAGATGTGCTTCTATATTTTGCAATATCTGTTTCATGTTATATCTTATCAGGTTATATCGCTATATCTTTGTTGTTTAGCTTAACTGGAGAGCAAGTGTCTCATTAAAAGTAAAGGTTACAGGGGCAGATTTAATTTCGTTTTCTTGGACCCTCCAAGATTGAGGCGATAATTAAAAACACTGCAGAGCAGTAAAATTTTTTTTCTAAAGATCTACTAATAATTTCAACAATACGACGAACTTGTTCGATTGTCTTATGACTTTCATAAATTTGAATTACTAATAAATTGAAAATTAATTAATGTAAACGTAGAGAACGACTGTACCAAAGTCCAAAGCATATGTTAATTTCAGACTTTTAGTATTTAAATCAAGATTATAAACTATTAGCAGTCCTTGAACTTAATATTTCTGCATTATTCTATCGTTGAAACATAGCGACGTTTGTACATGCATTAGTCCATAATTATTATATATTCGTGAATTTTAACGCATTTTCGTATTGCCGCAGTTGTTTCGCAGACTGCACTAGGTCAGCGAGGTTTACTAAAGCCTAAAGGCTTCTCTTAAATAAAAATTTATCCGTAATCGTAACTGTATCCGTTTTGCAAGATTGGGATAGTTTCGGATAAGGGCAGAGCCTAAATAAAAAGACATGTTTCGATAGCAGTATCTTGCAGTTTGTTTGTTATTTCTAGTTATAACATAACCTCTTTCATAACTAGTTAAAATCTAAATATAACGTAGTATTTCTGTTTATAATTTTCTTCAATCTAATGTCCGTAATCGAAACTATCCGAAACTAACGGATAATCCGAAATAATTACATATCCAGATCCGAAATATCATATCCGTGACATCCCTATTAATTATGAACTCGTTAATTTGATTATAAAGCTATTGAATTACTTTTGTATCATTTTCAGACCCAAATGAAGTTTAGAATTACCAATTAACATAAATTGTTAATTTGCAACATAGACTAATATTACTTGCAATAGCTGCTGTGACAAACAAACTAAAAACCCGTCTGTCAGTGTGGGCATGTTATGAGATGGGATGAAAGTCAGTAAAAGGTAAGGTGGAAAATATGAATATCAAAGGATGGACAAGCAGAAGGAGGCCAAAGAAGAGATGGATGGAGTGAGAGACTAAAGATATAAAGGAATGAAAGAAAGATATATAAAGATATAAAAGAATGAATGAAGACGTAACGGCTTAACTGCGCCGACCCCAAATGAAATTAGGAACAGGACAAGGAAATGTGAATGAGACTGATCAGTTACGGATACTAGATAGCGTTATACAGGGTGTATCCAAACCGCGATCGGAAACCAATGCAGGTAATAGCTACGGTGATCACAAACCCATTGCCTTTTAAAAAAATCTCAAAAAAAAATAATTTTTGGCGTTTCCATACATACCACAAACATTCAATACCGGTGGTTGTTCCGCTCCGTGTAAAGCATACATTTTTAGTGACATCACATGATAAAGTATTAAAAAAAAATAACTTACTAACTTTCCTCTGGAATACGTTGGAGTATTAGTTTGAAAATCATATCAAAAATACAGGGCTGTAATATCTTTAAGCTGCAACAAAATCAACATTTTATGTCAGCTTACTCAAAAGAAACATTACTTTAAGCCAGATGTTTCTGAATCCGATTTCTTAATAGTGACTCAAAAGCTTAGAAAAACAAAAACTTTCATACAAGAACTTTTGCAGTATTTCAGATGTATTATACAATTTATGATGTAAATATGTGAACATAAAATAAAAGATTTATGACATGATACTGAGACCCTTGTCTTAAATTTATGCTCCCTCAGCAATAAAAACACCGTAACTGACCTAACTCGCTCTTGGCCGGTTTTTTTCAATTATTTGCTGTTCAAAATGCAAGACGCTTTTTTATAATTTAGTAATATGCGAATTTTCAAATCAAGTGACGCTTGCAAATACTGGCCAAAATTAAAATTTTAACCTCTTGACCATTTATCAATTTATTAATTTATTTTACTTCAATACATACGGTTAACTCCATTTACACATATTGAAGAACTCTAGAACATTTGTATATTATATAAACTAAAAACAAACCTGTCAAGTAAAAGTTATTCTGGCCTCCGTATCGATCAGAAATAATAATTTACACCGCAAAAAAATTGCACACACTTGTGCAGCGACACTAGGCTACAATTAATATAGAAAAGAATAATTAATTATTTTAAAAAAAGCTTGGTTGTGACGCTGGTATGACTACGATGTAGTTGACTGAATTTTGGTGAAGGCCTACGGAGGACATAATACTGACGAAACAGATCTTCAGGTTCTTGTAACGATTGTGACATAGGGCGAAGTGCTATTGGGCCAGCAAATAAGTACACACACACGCCAACCTATTTCGGTTTTAAGGTCAAATTTCCTTAAAGCATTTTCATATTTTACAAGCGAAAATTCTCGTGACTTTACTAGATCTAGTATAGAAACAAAAACCTCTACATAGCAGGTTTTTGGTCTAAAATAACAACTACATAAATAAAATTCTGTTGAACACAAGTTGATGCGGAACGTAAATTCTTCTTCTTCTTCTTCATCAACCCATATACGCCCACTGCTGAGCACGGGTCTCCTCTCCCATTGAGAGGGTTTAGGCCATAGTCCACCACGCTGGCCTAGTGCGGATTGGCGGACTACACACCTAAGAAATTCCTAAGAACTCTTAGATGTGCCATATAAGTCAAGGGTGTCCTTAGCTATCGATCTGTCCGATTGTAGTCTAAGGGCATCGGGTATGCGACCCCGGCTTCCTGAGCTGCTGCGGGTTCGTCCACTGTCCTATCCAAATCCGCAGTATCCTGTATTTACCTGGTATTCCTTCCCCAATTCCCAGTATATCCCTTCTGATGGCCCTGCTTCCCTTCCTATTATCCATTTCCTTCTATCCCCCATATTAAAATAAAATGAAACGATGAGGGAATTTCTAACGTTATTACCCCAGGAGGGTACCGGTGTTGCCGGAGAATCCCTCGCTGAGCTTATGCCAGGCAGCCCTTTCGTTTCTGGGGAGGGCAAAATTCCCAACGGCGACGCGACTTGCCACCCGTCACGTGTTGTCTCCCCTAAAGGCAAAAAGCGGGCTATGGAGTGCTCATATGCTACTTTGAATGTGTGTGGAGCAGTAGATGAAAAAATGAATGAAATTTGTGAGATGATGGATACGAGAAGATTGCATGTTTTGGGGCTGACTGAAACTAAGAAGAAAGGTTGTACTCAAACAACTTATGGTCAATACGCAGCTTATTGGTCAGGTGTTGCGGATCATGAAAGAGGAAGTCAAGGTGTGGGTATATTGCTAAATGAAAAGAGGAATGAATGTTTGGTTGGGTATGAAGCGGTTAGTCCAAGACTCCTATGGGTCCGACTAAAAGTGGGCTTGATTCGTATTTTTATGGTATGCGTTTACGCTCCCGATATGTCCAAGCCACTGAAAGTCAGGGAGGAGTTTTGGGATAGTGTGAGAGATCTATTAAGTAATTGTAAACAGAATGAAAGAATTATAATGCTTGGAGACTTTAATAGCTGGGTGGGTGTACGTCGGGATGGATATGAGAAGATTTTAGGAAGGCATGGAGATGATAGAATAAATGACAATGGAGTGAAATTGCTAGAGGTATGTCTGAAGAGGAGTCTGATTGTCACTAACACAATATTTGCCCATAAAAAAATTCATATGTACACGTGGCAAAGACAATCAGATAAAAGCGTAATAGATTTTATAATTGTAGATGAAAGGCTTAGAAAGAATGTAGTGGATACGAGAGTGTACCGTGGGATTAATGTCGGCACTGATCACCACCTTGTGGTTATGAGACTAACAGGGTTGCTGAAAAAGTGGCGACATTATAAAAACCCAAATACGAAAGGTTTAGATAGAATAAAAGTAGAGAGGCTGCAAGACGAGGATGTTCGAGTCCAATACACAAATAAGCTGCGTAATAGGTTCCGAGACCTGTTAGAAAGTCAGCCAGGAGAGATAGAGGAAGTATGGAAGGAGTTTAAGAATGGTATTATTGAGTGTGCTGAACAGGTATGCGGGGTTAATAGAAAGAAGAATGCTAAGAACCCAAGAAATGAATGGTGGGATGAGGAAGTGAAACGTGTGGTAGATGAAAAACGTAAAGCATGGGTGGACTTATTAGCTGCAAAGGCTAAAAGTAGAATGCGAGGTTGTATGGATGATACTGAACGCATGGCTAAAAATAAGTATTATTCCTGCAAGAAGATTGTGAAAGAAGTTGTGGAAAGAAAGAAAAATGTATACAAGGAGAAGTATGATAGAAGATTCTCTGCTAACTTTCGGACGAATGTAAAGCTATTTTGGAATATGGTCCGAAAAGTTCGAGGTAAAGCAGGAGAATCGGTTGTGGAAGTTATAAGAGATGAGAATGGTAAGGTGATAAGAGATCAGAAGGAAATATTGAATGAATGGAAGAAGTATTTTGAAAGTTTATTTAAGGATGGGAAGGAAATTGCATGTGTCGCGAACGAGTACACGATCGATGAAAGAATGAACATGAATGATGAAAGTGAAAGTGATATTAGTATGGATACATGGATGAGTGAGATAAAAAGTGTGATCAAGTGCGCGAAAGCTGGAAAGGCAGCGGGATTGGATAAGATATCGGCAGAAATGCTGAAGGGAGGTGGTGATACTATAGTCAGACTGCTGTGTCTTCTCTTCGATAAATGTTGGCGGTATGGCCAAGTGCAAGAACTATCGTGGTATCAGCCTCCTTAGCGTGGTAGGAAAATTGTATGCGAGAATTTTGATTGAAAGGGTTATTCGGGTGACAGAAGATAAGATTTGGGATGTGCAAGGTGGTTTCCGAAAGGGAAGAGGATGCGTGGATCAAGTCTTTTCTTTACGGTGCATTGCAGAGAAGGCCTTAGCAAAACATCAGAAGGTCTTCTGCGCCTTTATCGACTTAGAAAAGGCTTATGATCGTGTGGTGAGGGATGAACTGTGGTCAACACTGTCTATGTATGGGGTGAACGACAGTCTGATACGGGCATTGAGGTCGTTTTATACGGAATCAAGTGCCTGTGTTAGACTAAATGGTGCCTGCACGAGCTGGTTTGACATCAAACGTGGTGTCAGACAGGGCTGTGTGGCGTCACCGTGGTTGTTTAACCTCTTCATGGATAGTTGTCTGACTGACTTGAAAGAAGCGAATTATGGTCTTAGGATGAATGAGTCACTGTTTAAATGTCTCTTATACGCTGATGATCAAGTCCTTCTTGCTTCATCGGAGTATGAGTTACAACAAATGGTGAATATTATGAATGCGGCATTTACAAGGAAAGGTATGAAAGTGAATGTAGGAAAAACGAAAGTAATGATTTTAGAAAGGAGTGAACCCAGAACCGAATGCAGCATAATGATAGAGGATGAAAAACTGGAGCAAGTGGATGAATTTGTATATCTGGGTTCTGTGATTACAAGGGATGGTAAGTGTGAAGGAGATATTGAAAGAAGGGTAAAGTTGGGCAACAGTGTTAATGGTGCCTTGTACTCCATCGCGGCAAGCAAAAACATATCGGACCGCGCTAAATTAGCGATACACCAAGGAGTCCTGGTGCCAACACTAATGTATGGAAGTGAGTCTTGGGTATGGCAGAAGAAGCACGAAAGTAAAATTAATGCAGTTGAGATGAGAGCGCTAAGAAGCATGTGTGGAGTGAAATTGGTAGATAGAGTGAGGAATAGTGTGATAAGGGAAAAATGTGGATTGAAAGTCGACGTAGTGACCAAAATTGAAAAGGGGATGCTTAAATGGTTTGGCCACATTGAAAGGATGAATGGTTCCAGAGTTACGAAAGAGATTTACTGCGCGGGAATGAGTGGTGAAGTCGGTCGAGGACGGCCCAGGTGCACCTATAAAGACCACATAGGTAATTTATTCAGAAAGGGTAATATAAAGAGTCCTCGAAACCGACGTGCAAGCATGAAGAGGATAATGTCAGTGGAGGAAGCGAAAGAGGTGTGTTTGGACCGTGGCATTTAGCGCTCTATAGTCTCTGCCTACCCTAACGGGAGACAGGCGTGAGTTTATGTATGTCTTAGATGTGCAGGTTTTATCACGATGTTTTCCTTCACCGTTAAAGCAAGTGATTATTCAATGTGAATACACACATAACTTCGAAAAGTCAGAGGTGTGTGCCTGGGGTTCGAACCCGCGACCGCCGAGATTCTCGACCGCGCGCCCATACCTCGAGGCCATCACTGCTTTAACGTAAATTAGCCTAGAATATATTTTGATAACAACATTTTAATGATATGCACACAGAGCTAGATTTTGTTATTGTAATTAGGCTAAAACGTAACCTGTCTAATTTATTCATTGGGCAAATTAGCAATTAATCTTGAACAGACTGAAACCGGTATAGACTTTTTGGCAAGGCTAGCTAAAATACAAATAATCTAGAATCTAGATCGATTAATTAATAATGATTTGTGTATGTAAGTGCGTGTGTTTGTGTGTATTTTTGCAGAATTTCGCATTTCCGATGAAAAAATAATAATTTCAGTGATGCCTTAATTATTTGTTTCCATACAAGCATTGCTTTTAATTATCACGCTTTTCGAACATCGTAAACAACACCCCAATATTCACAATATATTTTTTTTATTAACACTATTCTAAATTTTAAATTTATTTTCTACCACCTATGCTTTTTTCATTTGAGCTCAGATAGTTAGTATGTAGTACGCATGTAATAAAACTATATATTTTCATCGCTTGTAAATTCGTATTTTATTCAATGTAAATTTAATGTAGTCAATGCCAAGATCAACGTCACTTCTTTTAAATTATTTCCGGTGTCGCACTTGTAAGTGATGACCTGACACCGCCCGTAAAGCGACTTCTAAACTTAACTCCACACGATCAGGATTCGATTCTATTTCAAACACTCGTATACAAGTCGCTAACATAGATATTTGTCTAATCCCCCATTTGTCCAACTATCCTCCATTTGTATTATCCGATTATCCGATTGTGATGTTAAGAAGAGTATTCTGTCTATTTCCTCTAACGCAGTTGGGATTGATTGCATCAGCCGCAATATGATATTACCTGTCCTAGACGTAATCCTCCCTATTCTTCGTCACATCCTCAATTTTTCCTTATCCAATTCCTCATTTCCTTCGCTCTGGAGAGATGCAGAGGTCATCCATCTTCCTAAACGTCCCAACCCAGTTTCTTTTTCCGATTATAGGCCTATCTCCATCGTACCTTTCCTCTCCAAAGTATTAGAAAATCTCATTTATACCCAGCATAACTCCTTCCTTAACAACAATAATCTTTTAAATCCCTTCCAGTCCGGATTTCGTCCGGGACATAGTACCACTACTGCGCTGGTGCATATCACGGATGACATACGAGCTGCTATGGAAAACGGAAAGTTGACAGTACTAGCCTTGTTAGACTTTAGCAACGCGTTCAACACCGTGGACTATGATGTCTTGCTTAGTACTCTGTGCTCTATTAGCATATCTCCAACGGTGATTGGCTGGTTTCGAAGTTACCTGATGGGACGGCGGCAACGAATACGTGTTGAAAATGACACCTCGTCCTGGTGTAATGTAACTGCCGGCGTCCCACAGGGCGGCGTTTTATCTCCTTTACTCTTCTCGGTATTCATTAATACGATTTCCCGTCACCTTATTTCTTCCTACCATCTGTATGCTGATGATTTACAAATCTATTACCATGCGCCAGTGGACAAGGTGGCGGAAGCTGTAAGTTCTATCAACAATGATCTTTCATCTATAAAAGAATGGAGCATTAATCACGGCCTTAAAGTCAATCCTACCAAAAGTCAAGTGATTATTGTCGGCAGCCCCAGAATGGTTTCCAGAATAGATACCTAGTTATTACCTCAGGTTATCTTTGATGGGTGCGTTGAGACTCATCAGATTATTTTATTTGCAAAAATAATAGATTAGGTTTTAATTTAAATATTTCTTTTGTTTTTATTTTTATTTTTTTCTATTTTTACTTGTTTTTTTTTTTCTCGTTTTGTTTGTTTTTGTTTTTTTTTGATTGTGTACATTTACCCGTACCCGTACCCTTTCTTTTTTTTATATTCCCATTGTAAAATAGGTTGTCTGGAAGAGATCACATTTAGTGATAAGACCGCCTATGGTTCACCAAATTTTTTGATTATTGTTACTATTATTATTATTTTTTCTTTCTTTGTATTTTTGGTGTACAATAAAGCATATAAATAAATAAATAAATAAATAAACTTTATTGTATTGTATTAAAGTACAAATTGACTTAATTATTACAACGAAACTTTTGTATGGATAAAGAAAACAATGAAAAGTTCCACGGGAACGCTATCGAACGGGATAAAAGGTATCCTATGTTTTATTCCCGGTTCTAAGCTACCTCCCCACCAATTTTTTTCAAATCTCTTCAGCCGTTCTTGAGTTATAAATGGTGTAACTAACACGACTTTCTTTTACATATATAGATTTTCGAAAATTAATGTCTAAAACATACAAATATAACAGTAACTTTGTATCTACAAAAAATAAATTTCTGAATGCACACATGATGTCTTCAGAAAAAAATAAAGTTGTGGCTTAAAGGTCTCAGCAACCAGGCCATAAGCTCAAAAAAAAAATAGTAGTTACACTATTTGACAACAAATTGGGCAACAAATGTTTGACATGTGATAAACAAATCAGCATCTATTGAAATGATTAAGTATTCATTACACATATCGAGTTTTCATTGTTTTTAATATGTATTCTGCTATTCGTGACGGAAACAAATCCAACAAATCAAAAACCATGACAATAGGTCCAGCCGTTCTCGAGTTATAAGTGTTGCAACAAACACGCCTTTCTTTTATATATATATATAAGAAGATTAGATTTAAAATTGTTTATAAATTGCATTAGTGAAGTAATAAAGATCATAAATTTTGTTGGTGTTTGAAGAACATAAAAATTTACTGATAATTTTGTGTGTTTTTGGCGATATTAAAAATCGCGACAAAAAATAAAAATTTTAACGTTTTCCATACAACCATCGGTGTTAAAAGTATGTGGTTTGTATGGAAACCGTCAAAAATTTTATTGTTTGTCGGGATTTTCTTTAATGCCAGGGGGTTTGTAATCACTATCGCTATTACCTGCCTCAGTTTTCGATCACGGTCCTAAATACACCCTGTATGTTGGTATCTAACATGGTCCCCTCACTAGGCAAGCCTGTATCGAGGGGTCCCAATATTTCGATATAATAGATTGAATCTATCGTATTCGCTCACGAGTAAACATAACAATTAACCAGTTGGTATCCCTTAATCTCTAATACAAAACAACAAAAAGTACGTGGGGATTGTAAAAGATGTCAATACTAGGTACACGAGATTGAATTCAATTGTATCGATCAAGGATTCTGTGCAAAGGTGACTGAAGCCCTAAATTAGTTTTGGCCAATAGAGGATAAAAAACTTTCTTTATAGTGCGTCTGGGATATAAATAAGGCACCGCTATGGAAATTCTTCCCAAAAGGTCACTACATTGGGTGTAATTATTATCTACAATTTTTTTAAGGAAACATAAATCCAGGACACATCTACGGTCTCGAAGGGCAATCGTATGCGAGATGTCTAGTGAACGCTTTTAGTATGTTCTCAATTCGTTGCGAGTGAGCACTATAAAATGGACGCCATGCGACACAAGCAAATTCGAGATTGCTGCGCATAATTGCGTTGAAAAGAAGCACTTTGGTTTGGGACTTGAAGCCAATCGTGTTTCTTCTTAGAAAACCGAGCATTTGGGCGCTTTTAATAACTATTTTATCAATATGTGCAGTGAACTTTAACTTCTTGTCAATGATAACGCCCAAATATGTAGGCGTACATGTTATTATTTACGTGTGTGTGTGTAAAACCATTAATAACATTCTTAAAAGGTTTTACCCCGTTCTACCCTATGGAGACCGAATTGTATTCAGACAAGTAAATTATTTTTATTTATTCTCTAAAAGCAGTTCTCAATGTCGACAAAGTACCTACACACAGAAATAATTATGCTCACGTCATACCTCCGGAGGTTTGAGCAGAGGTACACTCCCCCCATTTTTCGCCTATAGTGTTTTTAATCTAACGTTAAAAGGCACGAGTATTTTTTTATTTTTCAGGCACTTTTCCAGACTCCGTGTTGCTACTGAGAATTTCCTAATACAAAATCCTCTAGTTTACCTACTTATGTTTTTTTAATATACTACAGGATTGGGGTTAAAAAAGTTTGTACTTTATTTTTGCTGTTTGTAATTACAATATTTTACTCCACAGAGGTCAGAGACCCATTTATGTTCATATCAATAAACATAAAAATCGGTCATATGACCGATTGGTTTCAGCGTCAAAGCGTAAAAGAAATTTTGTGTTTTAATTGATTTATAACATAAACCCATTCCCAGGGAAATACTATATTTTTCTGGAGTAAAAGTGCCCTATGTTACCTACTTCAGTGGGTCCTATGTAATGTTCAAATCGGTGCAGTAGTTTCGGATGCTATTCAATGCCAACAAACAAATTATCAAATCTTTGCTCTTCACAGTATTAGTATGAATTAGGATCTAAGTATTATCGGAAAATTCTTCTTTATCTATAAACAACAATAAAAGCTCAATAAAATGTCCACGTGTGCCTTCTTCATCAATAAAGTGTGTAATAGCATATTTTTGAACACCATCGTTTTAATTAACGTTAATAACTTTTCCCTTCGACTATTCCTCATCTAACAAATCTAGCATATAAAGGACTCATAATATTTTCTCAGGCAGTTACGTGTCACGTCAAACATGCGAATCATAGGCCTAGAAGTGCTCCGACCGGCCCCTTTGCGAATGTAAACTTGAATTTAATATGTTGTGTGTGCTTATTTTCTACTTCTGTCTTCTTCTTCATCAACCCATATACGCCCACTGCTGAGCACGGGTCTCCTCTACTATTGAGAGGGTTTAGGCCGCAGTCTACCACGCTGGCCTAGTGCGGGTTGGCGGACTACACACCTAAGAAATTCCTAAGAACTTTTAGGTGTGTAGGTTTCATCACGATGTTTTCCTTCACCGTTAAAGCAAGTGATCATTCAATTTGAATACACACATAACTTCGAAAAGTCAGAGGTGTGTGCCTGGGTTCGAACCCCCGACCGCCGAGATTCTCGACCGCTCGCCTAAACCTCGAGGTCATCACCCTTATTTTCTACTAGCCTTCAATTAACAATTTTACTTTAATGAGCGAAATAATGTTCCTTTGTTCCACTGTGTTATTTTCAGTTGCTTCATTTCAAAATTGCGTCGCAAATATAACAAAAAAAAATATGTTTACGTGTAACGTTACTTAAGTAGTGGTAAACCGGAAAGACACGTTACAGACGTCATCATTGGACATTAAAATGATATAACAAAAAGCAAGCAAAAATCCAGCTTCATATGTTTTCATATTTTTTTATGAATGACAAATTTATTAGATATTGAATGAACAATCATATTTATTTAATTTATTTAATACCGTATGAATACGCCTCAGAATTTTCAAAATTGGGGTTGTATTCATGTAAAATTATGGCGTAATTAAACGGTGAAGGAAAACATCGTGAAGAAACCTACATACCTAAAACGGTCCTTAGGTTTTTTTAAGTGTGTCGTCCACCAACCCGCACTCAAACTTTCTCAGTTGTGGAGAAGTCCTGTGATCCACCGCGGGACGTATATATGCCGATGATGATGATGAAACTGGATAGTTTTGGACATACAGTGTCCCAAAATTTGTTTCCGTTACACAAAATCCAAAGTTCAATCTAATTAGTCAAGACGAGAGATGAGATGCGGAACCATAAAAAATAAAAATATTTTGATTTATCATAACCAGCTTCCCAAGCAAATAGTTTTATATTGTTAAATTAAAGTATAATTATTCCTACGATAAAAATGTTTGGGATAAGATTATTTTTGCATTACAATTTTATTTACACAAAAAAAATGACAAAACAAAACTTTATGCTACCATCTTTATTTATTTTTCCTGTACAATTATCTATCCAAGATTGTCTGTAAGATATTGCCTAGAGCGGTAAGAATGCCTTGTGTTTTTTTATATTTATTGTTTTATCATTTTATGTCATTTAATTTTTGTAACAAGAAAATGTTAATAAATAAATAAACAATTGTTGTAATGGTGACATTCCATTTATTTTAAGACTGCCTTAAAGTCTCGCAGCACAAATTAGTACCGAGTAATTTAGATGCTTTAGGAAAATCTCAATAACTATAGGAGTCTAAAAATGTCCCCGAAAAACGGGTAGACTCGCCTTTCATTATGTGGGATTAATAGTTAATACATGATACACGAAATGTTGGTACAGAAATGCACCTATGCTTTCAAGAATACAGGGGTTAGTGTGAGTGTTTGAAATGCATAGAATAAATACGAACAAAGTAACGGAAACATTGAAGATAATCTCATAGTTCGCTTTAATGGCTTTTATAAGATTGCAGCGCATGTATGCAAACTATTCTTAAAAATACTGGCCAAATGTGAGTTCAGAAATGCACTTGCATTAGTACCTCAATCAACACTGGTACCGTGGTGCGGCTGGATCATTTTGCTTTTTTAGTTTTTCTAGTTATAATGATACATAAAGTTACTTCAGTGTAAGCTATGACTTTATAAATACTCACGAGCGACGTCGGAAACTTGGTGATTTTAAAGAAAAGATTAAACAGGGTCATCTTTCAAGGTGTAACTTAATTTTCGCAGATGGTACAGAATTGTTATGACTGATGCATAAAATAAATTTAGTAGTCTTCTCTTTTAATAAATTTACCCATTTTTATCTTCAAAACACCAAACGAAGATTCTTCGTCTTTTTTACTACTTGTTACTGATACTCAATACAAATGGTAAGACGATTTCATCTCCGAACTCTACTGAGCTGCCTTGATTCGGGATAGTTCGGAAGAATTCGGGTTCCTATAGATCGATTCCGCACTACACTATGACGCATGACGTCATTATTACCAATCAGACACTAGTATACATACATACAAGCAGTTTTTTTTTCCAGTGTTTCTCTGTAGGGGTTATGAAAGTATCACTGTAGAGTGTGGTGGTATATATGATTATGTGCTGGCAAGGAACGAGGCCTCGCTATTGGATACGAAAGCCCGTTCCTTGCCAGTTTGTGTGTCATACAGTTATGGTAGGTGTTGTGTGTAACGGTGTTTGTGTATGTGTGGTGAGTCCAGTCAGGTGGTGTACAATTTGGTTTCTTAAAAGTAAAATAATTTGTAGACAGGATAGTAAAAAAAATGTGAACAACAAAATTAAGATTTTTACATTAAAAGTGAAAACTTATCATTCCCAAGGAGGGTTGGATTCCCAAGGAGGGTTGGCATTCCCAAGGAAGGTTGGCGTCAGGCAGGCGGCCGGCCGTAAAACATCTGCCAAAACTCTTATGCCTTGCCTGTTATGTCCTTCCACACAGGAAGGAAGGACAAAACATGCTGCGCCGACCCCAAACAAGAATTGGGATCAGGGCAGGAGAATGATGATGACATTAAAAGTTAAAACTTATTGACTAGACTTAAGAGCTAATATATGAATATACACATGGTTATAGTGATAATTGAGTCGCAGTACAATATAATAGCATACAAGCAGTTAGCTAGACACCAGCTTGGGACACGAGAGACCGTAGGTTCGATCCCGATCAATTTTGTGTCATCAACAAAGATTTGTTTCGGATCTAGATGTTTGTTAGACCAAGGAGTCCCTCGTAGTTTATGACACCCGACGATAATTAACGACTTTTATCTTAAGTTGTCCATACACCGAACACTGAATATACACTCAGCCTATCGCCGTCCACTGCTGAACGTAGGCCTCATATCGGTCTTAAGCATCCCTCATCCATCGGTTTCCCGCCACCTTTCTCAATATGAAGAACGCTGAATAATTCCAAAAATAAATTACCCTTGACTGGTTTTTAATGCTAAAATGTAAAAAGATAACCTCAAGGATATTTTTATTTCTCACCGCTCATGATCATAGTTTGTCTTTCAAGTAATATGTAGTAGCAAAATTTAGTTACACCTTGAAAAATGACCCAATATGATATTATGGCGAAGGTTCTGCATGACCCCTAAATTATAGTGGTGATAGCTGCAACCGCTGAAAAAAAAACTTTAAACATTTATCTAACCGCACTTAGCTAGCGTGGTGGACTAACCTAAACCATCGCTGTTGTAGAGGAGGCCTGTGCGTGCCTAGCTGTGGGAACTATACGAGCTTAAGAAGATGAATATAATTATTATAAATTATTTTTTTTATTAACTATGTATTTGAGAAAAATATGCGCTACATTTCAGCTTTTTTCATCATGTGGGTTTGAACAATATCATCTGTATTCAGCTTTGTGTATAAATCAACAATGACAGAAAATAATTATTTCCGCAGCTTCACTTTCACAAGGTGACCCGAGACAGCCCGCAACACTACGTCTAACCTGAGATCATTAATGTCACATTCTGACTCGAACTCCAGCTCCCTTATACAATTCGCCAACACCGTCTTCATAATTGTCATGGCGTATTTTTTACCTGCAAATAAATATAAACTTAGAAAATATTATATGAGAAGAGAAATCTCTAATATCAGAAGCAGATTATGGCTAATGGAATACTTTATCATCACCAAGTACAATAAAGTTAAAAGGTTTTCCCTTCAAACAAATATAAAGGATACAATACCAATGCAAGGCCTCCTTCCGAAGCCGAAAGCAAAGAACGAAGCGGGATATCCAGGCGGCGGCTCCTCATGGAGCCACCTCTCGGGCTTGAACTCCTCAGCGTCAGGGCCCCAGGCCCTTCGCGACCGACTCGCCGCCCACGTTATTACGATACATGTCGTTTTTGAGGGCACAAAACATGATTCTAAAACATAATATCATAAAAATATAAATACATAGATACATTAATGTATCTTTATATAACCTCACGCCCTCGATCGTCCCCACTTCCGCGAGTGGCGTGAGGTGGAACTATTAGCATTTCTCTGAATTATAAAAATGCCGTGTGAATTTCCGCACGCACATTTCGCCAGGTGTGTATCAGGATACGTCCGACTGCCGGACACGGGTCTCCTCTACCGTTCACGGGGTTTAGACCTTTAGTCCACCACGCTGGCCTAAATCGGGTTGGTGGACTATGCAACTACGAATTTTATAAGAACTTTTAGATGTGCAGATTTCATCATGATGTTTTCTTTCACGCGGTGTGTATCACGTAAAAAAGGGGCGAGCCTATAGCCGTTATTCGGACTAACTTTATTCATTTTTTTTTTCATTCGGTTCATTGTAGTTTAACTTCACCCGGGCGCAAATCCTGGCTTATTTTCGGGATCAGACCATTTTTCCGGGACAAGCAGCCTGTATAAGCAAAGGCAAATGGAAACCGTACTTAAACGTGTGTCCTTGTCCGTACATCTTATAAATCCAGGCACCGAAGGATACAAGCGCAACGTCTCATAAGCTACCGCTTCACAATATTTCATACGAGCCAAGTCTTCTTTCTGCACGGGCCGAGTGCTGTCGCCGAATATCTCTTTCATCCTAGAAATATTATATTTAAATCAAATGCAATATGAGATATACAGTGTTTGAAAATGTACTCGACAAACGGCAATAGGCCTAGGAATGTGTTTTGTTCATCTACCCAAAAATATACCACCAATGATACTCACTCAGCGTATAATTTATTCTGGATACATTTGTTTCTACCCAATATTATCAATGCGAATGAAAGAGCGGTAGCGGCAGTTTCTTGGCCTGCTGCAATTATAGTGTCTACTTCTGCCCTTATTTGCTCCTCTGTAATCGTAGGATCTGACAGATGAAGTTCCAATAAAATATCTAGATAAGTCTTCATCTTATTTCCATTTGAATCTGTAAAGATAAGTATGTTGCTACTTTCAAATTCATTTAAAACTCTTTTCGGATTAAAGTACAAAAAATTTTATGTTTAAATTTTTTTAATCTGTTGGACCCACCTTCGTTATTCTGATTCTCATGTTTCCTCTTATCCTCTAATTCTCGTCCTCTTTTCTTTATTACCTTCAAAAATAGATTCTTTATTATTAGCTGACTTCGCTAATACCGCCAATAAGCCAAATCGAACAGGTCAGCAATCAGAGCTTAAGGCCGATAGCCTTTACAACATTACGGACATAGCTAATGTGGAAACGAAGGTCCTAGAGGCACAATTCCATTAAAAAGTCACATCAAAAAGTAAAAAATAGACTACAAAAGGGATTAAAAATTACAAGTCATGTGTATAGAAAAAATAAAACAAAACTTAATTTACAAGGTTAGTTTAAATGTGTGGCGTACCTAACATAATATTTTATTTATATATAAAATATTAATGAAGAGTACTTCGGAGGCGCTCGGTAACTCGGCCCGCGAGAATGCGCGAGCGTGCACGCCGCCGCTCCATCGCACGCCCCAGCCCCGCCGCCAGACGCGACCAGACGGAACACAACCCTCGTACGCGAAGCCCGTGTCACCCGCTACCTCGCCGCTATATTCTCGCTCGCGCCGAGTTACCGAGCGCCTCCGAAGTACTCCATATTAATATTTTATAAATAAGTAAAATAATATGTTAGGTGCGCCACAAGTGCATCTTAAAAAAACTTACGTCGTTGGAGAAATTTTGCAGATAAGTTTTGCACTTAACAAGTTCTCTATGCGCCGGAGTGAGGTTGTAGATGAAGTCAGGATATAAGAAAACATTAAGGCCCCTATTAATTATCAGCTGCAAAACTCGGTTCATCGTATCGTAATACTCTGTCGTAACTAACTTGTCCGATACGCTATCTTCACCGAGAGCTGTCTCTAAAAGTATCAATTCATTGTCATTCTTAAGTTATTCAGCTGTTCTGTAGCATAACTGACTGGGGATATCTAAGATCATTCTTTTTAAAAAGATTATAATGACATATTTTCTTACCCAAACACATTATTGCAATACGAAGTAACGAATGTTGTGATGCAGTCAAACCGATTTTCAAAATTAAAGTCAATAAACCAACTGGAAATAAAAAAATAATTTTTATTATGAACACCTGTATTTCAATTTTGCATAAGCAAATTCATGTATATAATCAATCAACAAATAAGAATATAAATTAATAATTAACGGTTATATGTAAGTATTACTTCTACTTTTTGAAGTCGGTGCCAAACCAACAAAACCAAAATGAAAGCTGCTATATGGAGAAAACCATACGACCATTCAATCCTCAAACCTCAAAAACAGTAACACAATCGCGCTCAAAAATTAAGAAATTTCGTCCGCTCGCAACACGTTGGTTTGGCACCGACTTCAAAAAGTAGAAGTTATACTTACATGTAACCGTTAATTATTAATTTATATTCTTATTTGTTGATTGATTATATACATGATTTTACTTATGCAAAATTGAAATACAGGTGTTCATAATAAAAATTATTTTTTTCTTTTCAGTTGGTTTTTTGACGGGGGTTCTTTTTACAAAAAAAAAATATAGTTTAAGTACTTAAGAATTTTTGTTTTGTTTTTAATTTGATTTTTTTTACATAAAAAAATATAGTTTAAGTACTTAATATTTTTTTTTTGTATTGCTTTTAATTTGATTTTTTGTTTTTCATTTTTTATTTCATACTTTTTAGTGATTTAAGTTCTTTTAGTAGGAATAGGAATTTAAGTTTTTTAGGGAATAGTGAATTAGTGGAAGTTTTTTAGGGATAAGTTTTGCTGTCCGTTTATTTTATGGATTTTATTTTAAGAGATAGTGATAAGATTTGTAATTATGACATTAGCATACTTGTTACTATTTGGTTTGCCTGCGGGCCTAGGTAGAAAATTAAAGGATGCTGTAAGGAAAAGTCGCGTTAGGGAGAACGAAACTCCCAACGAAAAAAAACGACTTGATAATCGACCTCGGGCCTAAAATCTTTGCTAAAGGCCAATGTTATGTAGCTTTGAGTCGTGTAAAATCCCTTGATGGGATGGGTTTAAGTGAGACAGATTCAAAGAAATTACTTAACCATCCCCATGGGGACAGAGCCTTGATTGAAATGACCGGGATGAAAGACATGCAATAAATCTTTTTTGTTTCCTTCAATATAATTAAGAATAATTATTGTTCATGATTTAATATACAATTTTATTATTTAATAATTAAGTAACTATGTTTATTAATAATCAAAATAACATAAATTGACATATATTGATAAATCTCTGTCAAACATATTATTAATAAATTTATAACCATAAATACATACTTATAGGTCAAACTAAGAACCTCCTTTTTTTCGAGTCAGTTAAAGCACTAAAACCTTCTCCTGAATGTAAAAATACTTTTCTGAAAACCGCATCCAAATAGCTTTAGCCAAACGCGAGATAATCGCGGACAAACATACATACATACATACAAACAATCGAACTGAGAACCTCCTCTTTTTGAAGTCGGTTAAATAATATTTATTGATCTATAGTGTATGTCTCCCCAAAAAGCAAGCAATCTCCAAAAACTTAGCTCGTACTAGAATAAGGACACTTTTCGTACCTAAGTCAAAGGCGAACCTTATTCAAACAGACATTTACAAGTTCTTTTGAATCGTCAATTTTAAACTATTGGACCTATGGATGTCACCTACATTCATTACAATACTTACGGCAAATTGATTGCAATGTTGTTAAAGCTATTTCGTGCGACACGTCGAAAGGTTCCTTCCCGACATACCCTTTGAGTCTCTGCACCATGTGTTGCGAGTGAGTGTTGAACACGTCCAGGAAACCTTCCACCACGCTCGTCGAGAATGTTCCGCCGAGTTTCTTTATGTTCTTCTTCCATACATGCGCTGCAATCAAATGTTTGGGTCGCGTACACGTTCTTACCACTTTATTGAAGACATTAAGGAACATTATCTTGACTATTTCTGAGTCTAGATATAAATTATTAGTTTAATTTTCTACGCTTTATCCTCGGTAGCAAACATTTCCAAACTCGTTGCTGCTACTGTGAATTTCCTCGTAAAAAATCCTAAAAACAGTTCGCCCGACCCAGGACTCAAACTCAAAACTTCTAGATAGCACGGCAAATACTAGTGCTGCAAGGCAACGAGGGAGTTCTACAACCGAGAAAATTATCATCTGCTATTTAAACTAATCCTTACCAGGTGCCGTGAGCAAGCCATCACCCAACCAGATGCTGGAGAAACTGTAAAAATGTGGCTTCTCCACAAAATTAGTGATTGCTTTTACATCATCTGGCTCGCTGACACCTGAAACAGAAATTAATGTAGTTAATAAATGTCGCACAGAAGTATATTGTACATATACCATAGTTTTTTGTTTATTTGTGATTGCTGTGAAGTATAAAGGTAATGGCCTTGAGGTATAAGCGTGCGATCGAGAATCTCAGCGGTTGTTTTCAAAGTTCTGGATGTATTCGTAATGAAATACTTTAATGGTGAAAAAAAAACATCTTGAGAAAACCTGACATCACATTTCCAGACTTCGGTATAGTATGTACCGTAAGAACTCGAAGAAATCGAAAACAACTTGATGAAACTTACCGAGAATTGGATGAGGCCCCAACCAAAGCACAAACGGTAGACCCGTTGCGTTTAAAACTTCAGTCGTATTTCGACATAAGCGAAACAATTCTATAACAATGTATTTATTTTATTATTTTTAACTGGCACAACTGCGGAGGCATGTGGCTATTTTGTTCTTCAAAATTGGTGATAACACCTGACTGAAGCTGTTCTCAAGGGTCATTTCGAATGGTCTCGCCCAAATATGTATAATTGCTCGATGAATTCCAAGCACCGACGCAAGCCAGATTCGGAACTACCCTGTGGTAAAGGGGCGTTAGAATCCCACCTCGGTATCCCCTGCCGTTCGTAAAAGGCGACTCCAAGGGGCCCTCGGGGGGAGCGCGCCCTCACTGAAAGTGACCCCGAGAGGGGCGGCGGCACTGGCGCCCATCCACAACCGGGGCGCCCGAACCAAGGTAGTGGGGACGTAAGCGTAACTGCACCCCCTATAACACTGAGACGACTGAGACAATCACATACGTCTCGGAAGCGTACCGGGCGGCTGTGGATAACGGTGAGCGCCTCTTGCTCACGTACCATGGTCGCCCAACTTGGCGCGGAGTTGGGCACCGGGGGGTTTTGGTCGGTATGCCGATTTAGGGATTTTGTTAGGGACCCAGACTGGCACTAACGTCTACGCGGATATGACGTCGCCGCGCGCCAGGGTGGTGGACCGGTAACCTCAACACGCTTCCCACTCCCGTTTCCCCCGGGCTGGCGGAAAGTAGAGCCATAAACAGCTTTCCCCTCGAGAACAAAAAAAGCCCGGATTCGGAGTAAAGTGGAAGTACGCCGGTCATGTATGCCGATAATCAACGAAAAGACCACGCTTAGGAAAGCGGGTTTCTTGAAGCAAGATGGTCCGACGACTTGAGAAGGGCGAGAGATGGACGAGGACTGCTCCATACCGGGATGTATGGCGCTTTCTTGGGGAAGCCTATGTTTACCAGTGGACGGCGATAGTGTCCGATCACGGTCTGAATACACCTGTATATACATATAATGTATACCCATTAAGGTAGATCATTGGGAAACAAGAAGTAAATAATTATGTTATACTTCGCCCGTCACCGAAGACCAAATGCAGGTTCCCGAGCACAGGCAGTCGCGACAAGGTGGGCAGCTTGGCGAAACTCCGGCGCGCGACTCGCCAGCGGTAGCACAGCGCCGCGTAGCAACACACTGCCGCACACAACACCCACAACACCCAGCTTAACATCTACACGAACAAGAGCATCCTCATTAGCCAAACCGACACACCGACTTCAAATCAATCAGGCATTATTCAAATTTGGAGATAAAGAACCGAACAAAATACCTCGTCAAAAGAGCAACCAAATTTTTTACAAACTAGAAGTCTAGTATTTACGTGCAACAACGGTTCTATCATATATAATATTTTTAGTACAGTCGAGAACAAAACAATGAAAGCAAGAAATAATATAATAGAAGTGGTTGACCCACGTGTTTATGAGATGAAAACGCGGTGCAATTGCTCTGGCTTTACTGAAAACTAAATATATATCAGATTTAAATTTGACTTATCTTGAATCTTGAAATTTAACGGTTGGTGAAGCAGACAAGTGTTGGAATGGAGACCGCGCTTAGGCAGATGTAGTGTAAGACCTGCAGCACGATGGTCCGAAGACTTGGGAAAGGTGGCGGGTAATGGATGGATAAGGGGTGCACATCACCGGGATAGATGACGCTTTCTTGGAGAGGCCTACGTTCAGCAGTGGACGGCGATAGGCTATAGTATATGTTGTGGCTGACTTTGCCATGGTACTGTGAAATGATTTGCCAGTCTCATTAACCCAGGTGTTACAAGGCCCACTTGAGTAAATGCAGCAACGAAGGAACGTGACTTCTTCTTCTTGTCTTGATGCTCTTTTTGGTCACTAATTGATCATTATTTTTGAGTTTACAAAACAATAAGCCGAAAACAATAAGCCATATCCTGATTTATTTTCATCTAATTGTTTTATTTTAGTCCAGATGTGCTTCTATATTTTGCAATATCTGTTTCATGTTATATCTTATCAGGTTATATCGCTATATCTTTGTTGTTTAGCTTAAGTGGAGAGCAAGTGTCTCATTAAAAGTAAAGGTTACAGGGGCAGATTTAATTTCGTTTTCTTGGACCCTCCAAGATTGAGGCGATGTTTAAAAACACTGCAGAGCAGTATAATTTTTTTTCTAAAGATCTACTAATAATTCCAACAATACGACGAACTTGTTCGATTGTCTTATGACTTTCATAAATTTGAATTACTAATAAATTGAAAATTAATTAATGTAAACGTAGAGAACGACTGTACCAAAGTCCAAAGCATATGTTAATTTCAGACTTTTAGTATTTAAATCAAGATTATAAACTATTAGCAGTCCTTGAACTTAATATTTCTGCATTATTCTATCGTTGAAACGTAGCGACGTTAGTACATGCATTAGGCCATAATTATATTGGTGAATTTCAACGCATTTTCGTATTGCCGCAGCTTTTTGGCAGACTGCACTAGGTCAGCGAGGTTTACTAAAGCCTAAAGGCTTCTCTTAAATAAAAATTTATCCATAATCGTAACTGTATCCGTTTTACAAGATTGGGATAGTTTCGGATAAGAGCAGAGCCTAAATAAAAAGACATGTTTCGATAGCACCATCTTGCAGTTTGTTTGTTATTTCTAGTTATAACATAACCTCTTTCATAACTAGTTAAAATCTAAATATAACGTAGTATTTCTGTTTATAATTTTCTTCAATCTAATGTCCGTAATCGAAACTATCCGAAACTAACTGATAATCCGAAATAATTCCATATCCATATCCGAATCCAGATCCGAATTATCATATCCGTGACATCCCTATTAATTATAAACTCGTTAATTTGATTATACAGCTATTGAATTACTTTTGTATCATTTTCAGACCCAAATGAAGTTTAGAATTACCAATTAACATAAATTGTTAATTTGCAACATAGACTAATATTACTTGCAATAGCTGCTGTGATAAACAAACTGAAAGAACCGTCTGTCAGTGTGGGCATGTTATGAGATGGGATGAAAGTCAGTAAAAGGTAAGGTGGAAAATATGAATATCAAAGGATGGACAAGCAGAAGGAGGCCAAAGAAGACATGGATGGAGTGAGTGACTAAAGATATAAAGGAATGAAAGAAAGATATATAAAGATATAAAAGAATGAATGAAGATGTGACGACTTAACTGCGCCGACCCCAAATGAAATTAGGAACAGGACAAGGAAATGTGAATGAGAATGATCAGTTACGGATACTAGATAGCGTTATACAGGGTGTATCCAAACCGTGATCGGAAAGCAAGGCAGGTAATAGCTACGGTGATCTCAAACCCATTGGCTTTTAAAAAAAATCTCAAAAAAAAAATTTTTGGCGTTTCCGCTCCGTGTAAAGCATACTTTTTTAGTGACATCACGTGATAAAGTATTAAAAAAAAATAACTTACTAACTCTTTCCTCTGGAATACGTTGGAGTATTAGTTTGAAAAACATATAAAAAATACAGGGCTGTATTATCTTTAAGCTGCAACAAAATCAACATTTTATGTCAGCTTACTCAAAAGAAACATTACTTTAAGCCAGATGTTTCTGAATCCGATTTCTTAATAGTGACTCAAAAGCTTTGAAAAACAAAAACTTTCATACAAGAACTTTTGCAGTATTTCAGATGTATTATACAATTTATGATGTAAATATGTGAACATAAAATAAAAGATTGATAACATGATACTGAGACCTTTATCTTAAATTTATGCTCCCTCAGCAATAAAAACACCGTAACTGACCTAACTCGCTCTTGGCCGGTTTTTTTCAATAATTTGCTGTTCAAAATGCAAGACGCTTTTTTATAATTTAGTAATATGCGAATTTTCAAATCAAGTGACGCTTGCAAATACTGGCCAAAATTAAAATTTTAACCTCTTGACCATTTATCAATTTATTAATTTATTTTACTTCAATACATACGGTTAACTCCATTTACACATATTGAAGAACTCTAGAACATTTGTATATTATATAAACTAAAAACAAACCTGTCAAGTAAAAGTTATTCTGGCCTCCGTATCGATCAGAAATAACAATTTACACCGCAAACAAAATTGCATAATAGCACACACTTGTGCAGCGACACTAGGCTACAATTAATATAGAAAAGAATAATTAATTATTATAAAAAATTGATGGCCTCGAGGTTTGGGCCCGCGGTCGAGAATCTCGACGGTCGCGGGTTCGAACCCCAGGCACACACCTCTGACTTTTCGAAGTTATGTGTGTATTCACATTGAATTATCACTTGCTTTAACGGTGAAGGAAAACATCGTGATGAAACCTGCATACCTAAGAGTTCTTAGGAATTTCTTAGGTGTGTAGTCCACCAACCCGCACTAGGCCAGCGTGGTGGACTATGGCCTAAACCCTCTCAATGGTAGAGGAGACCCGTGCTCAGCAGTGGGCGAATATGGGTTGATGAAGAAAGAAGAAAGAAAGATAAAAAAAGCTTGGTTGTGACGCTGGTATGACTACGATGTAGTTGACTGAATTTTGGTGAAGGCCTACGGAGGACATAATACTGACGAAACAGATCTTCAGGTTCTTGTAACGATTGTGACATAGGGCGAAGTGCTATTGGGCTAGCAAATAAGTACACACACACGCCAACCTATTTCGGTTTTAAGGTCAAATTTCCTTAAAGCATTTTCATATTTTATAAGCGAAAATTCTCGTGACTTTACTAGATCTAGTATAGAAACAAAAACCTCTACATAGCAGATTAAACTAGACATTTTCTTAGGTCACGGCATAATATTTTTTGGTCTAAAATAACTATATAAATAAAATTCTGTTGAACACAAGTTGATGCGAAACGTAAATTAGCCTAGAATATATTTTGATAATAACAATTTAATGATATGCACACAGAGCTAGATTTTGTTATTGTAATTAGGCTAAAACGTAACCTGTCTAATTTATTCATTGGGCAAATTAGCAATTAATCTTGAATAGACTGAAACCGGTATAGACTTTTTGGCAACGCTAGCTAAAATACAAATAATCTAGATCGATTAATTAATAATGATTTGTGTATGTAAGTGCGTGTGTGTGTGTGTATTTTTGCAGAATTTCGCATTTCTGATGAAAAAATAAAAATTTCATTGATGCCTTAATTATTTGTTTCCATACAAGCATTGCTTTTAATTATCACGCTTTTCGAACATCGTAAATAACACCCCAATATTCACAATATATTCTTTTTTATTAACACTATTCTAAATTTTAAATTTATTTTCTACCTATACTTTTTTCATTTGTAGTACGCATGTTTAAATAGTATAGATAGACTTGTAATAAAACTGTATATTTTCATCGCCTTTAAATTCGTATTTTATTCAATGTAAATTTAATGTAGTCAATGCCAAGATCAACGTCACTTCTTTTAAATTATTTCCGCTGTCGCACTTGTAAGTGATGACCTGACACCGCCCGTAAAGCGACTTCTAAACTTAACTCCAAATGATCAGGATTCGATTCTATTTCAAACTCCCGTATACAAGTCGCTAACATAGTCTTCATTATGGTCATGGCGTATTTTTTACCTGGAAGCGAAATTAAAATTAATTTTTATAGCTGTATGGGCCTTGAGATTTATGTGGGACGGTAGAGAAAAATCTCTCGAAGGTGAATTGTTTAAATCTAGGCACGTCTGATTTCCCGAATTTATAAGTATTCAAAATGAATTAGCACGTACTTAAGCGATAAAAAACATCTTGAATAAATTTATATAATCTATATATATAAAAGAAAGTCGTGTTAGTTACACCACTTATAACTCAAGAACGGCAGAACAGATTTGGCTGAAAATTGGTAGGGAGGTAGCTTAGAGCCAGGAGACGGACATAGGATACTTTTTATCCCGTTCGATAGCGTTCCCGTGGGACTTTTCATTGTTTTCTTTATCCATACAAAAGTTTCGTTTTAATAATGAAGTCAATTTGAACTTTAATACAATACAATAAAGTTTAAATCGTAGTGGAGGAGTTCTATGTTATAAAAATGAATTGCTCGATGTGTTCCTAAGCGCAAATCTCGAGAACAGCTGAACCGATTTCGCTAATTCTTTTTTTATAATATTCCTTGAAGTACGAGGATTGTTCTTACGGAGAGATACATTTTAATAATTGCCTGAAAAGGTCTAAAAATAATACTTTTCTATATTCCCATACAAAAGGTTCGTAATGATACTTAAGTCATTTTGAACTTTAACACCATACAAAATTTCCTGTCATTTAAAGTTTATCCCGTCGATGCAGTTAGAGGCTCCCTCAAATAAAAGAACTTATTAAAATAAGCATTTTGAATCGACAATATGTATCTATAACATTCGAATTATTGCGTATTTTAGATGTTAAAAATGCGGAATTGTCATGACAATGGATTGACATTTTTTGGCTGTCAAATATTAAGGGGTGCGTTCAGAAATTTATTCTGTGTAACAAATCTCCTTGGTAGTGCCTAATTTTTAAATTTTTATTATGCTTGAATATCTAAAATACTCTAAATCTCCTTCAAGAAATATTAATAAATGGTCAGGGGATGCCTTTTCCATTGATCTAGCCAGTCATGGAACAGGGCTATGAGTTCGCGACCTCGGCCCCCCGAGCTGTTGAGTCTCCCACTACTTCCTTATCCGGGGCTGTGGCATCCTTACCATCAGGCCAAATATCCTTACTTGCAATATCCTGTACCCAAACACACGCTATCTCTACCCCTTTACCAAAAGAACGAAAGCCCCAAGGAGAGTAGGTGTCAGACAGGCGGGCGGCCGTAAAACATTTGCCAAAACATTTAAACAGTATGTATAATAAGAAAAGTGACAGGGCCTAGGCCGTCCCCCGTAGTCGACGCGCAGGGGCAGCACCCGGTTCCTATGAGAAATGGGCAAGGTTTGTTACACCAGCCCGGGCGGGGGCAACGTAAGACACTAGCCCAGAAAATGAGATTGAGGTATGCAAGTTGGAATGTAGGTACGACAAATGGTAGGTCAAGGGAGCTAGCATTTGTGCTGAAAAAGAAAAAAAGAATGGTCAACGAAGAAGACTTACGAAAGACGACTGCATGCAGCAAAGATGCGAATGTTGCGGTGGATGTGTGGTATAACACGGAGTGACAGAGTCAGAAATGAATACTTTAGGGTAAGTCTGAAAGTAGCTCCTGTGATAGAAAAGATGAAAGGAAACCGTCTGTCGTGGTATGGGCACATTACGAGAAGGAATTAATCAAATGTAGGAAAAAAAAGGGATGAACATGAAAGTGGATGGATGGGCGAGCCGAGGAAGGCCAAAAAAGAGATGGATGGAGTGCGTGACTGAAGATATGAAAAAGAAAGGGGTGAATGAAAACATGATGGCTGACAGGGATGTGTGGAAAAAGAAGAGATACTGCGCCGACCCCAAGTAATTAATTGGGACCAGGGCAAGGGGATGATGATATACCTAAGTAATTAAAAATTAAATTCTGTTAATAAGTAACAAGACATTCATTGACTGGTAGGGCGATACGAAGTTTGCCGGGACAGCTAGTCTTTAAAAAATCTTAGAAACTTTATCCGCGCTAGGTCAGTGTTGGGTCTTAGTCTGCTCAGTTGTGGTTCAGGTTTAGCAGTGGGACATGGCTTGATGATGATATTATTATTTACGACCTCATTGGTCCCGCGACCTAAACTGACGATATATCCACAACTGAAAAAAAAATGGGATTTTCTGGTAAGAATTTTTTTTTCATCTCGGAGAATAAAAGAAAACTATACCGGGCAAATGGATATCCATCTAATCAGATGGAACCAGATACAAGGATATTTTTACCAATGCAAGGTCTCCTTCCGTAGCTAAACGCCAAGAACGAAGTGGGATATCCAGGCGGCGGCTCCTCATGGAGCCATCTCTCGGGCTTGAACTCCTCAGCGTCAGGGCCCCAGGCCCGTCGCGACCGACCCGCCGCCCATACATTTATAGCGCACGTTGTGTTCGAAGGTATTCGACATGATTCTGAAAATATAATCTTACAGAAATTTTATGACTTTTACCACCATCCTCATTTCTGAAAATCTAATAACATCCATTCAATAATTTTTAAGTCTTGTGTTCAGAAGGGTCAATAGTATACAAGGTGTAAAAGGACCGTGATCAAATAATCCAAAACAGGTAATCAATCAGTTAATGTAGGTCCACTGCTAGACATAGGCCACTCCTTATGACCTGCATACGGATATGTCGGAAGTTGCCTGCAGCTAGCGACAAGGTCGTCCGACCACCTTGTCCCAAGAAGTCCCACGCTGCGCTTTCCGGTACGTGGCCTCCACTCGAGAACATTTTGGCCCCGTCGGTCAGAACAGGTAATAGTCACAGTGATTAGGAACACATTGACGTTAAAAATAATCCTGAAGAAAGAAATTGGCGTTTTCATACTAAGCTCATATATTTAGTACTTATGGTTAATAGAAAACCGTATTTTTTTATTTTTATTTTTTTTTAGGATTTTTGTTATTGTTGTGTGTTTGTGATCCCCGGTACTATTGACTATCTTAGTTTTAGATCACGGTTTTTTTACAGCCTGTATTATAATGATAAATGTCATGTAGGGATAGCTTCGAGGTCAGCCAGTCAGGAATCTCGGCAGTCGCGAGGCACCTTGGCACTCTGTTTTAAGGGTAAAGGAAAACATCAAGAAATTTCTTAGGTGGGTAGTCCGCCAACCCGTTTTAGGCCAGTGTGGTGGACTATGCCCTAAACCCACTGAGTTGACGACGAGGCGCCTGCCCAGGAGGTATATCGACTGATAATAATGACATACAAACTGTTCCATACTTAGTTGTAGCTCCTTATCAGCATGTCTTAATACAACAGGAACCGCAGGATACAAACGCAACGTCTCATAAAGTATCGCTTCACAATATTTCATACGAGCCAAGTCTTCTGTCTGCACGGGCCGAGTGCTGTCGCCGAATATTTCTTTCAATCTGGAAATATTAATATACATTTAATGCAAATCGTTCTATTTGGTCGAACCATCGGTTATTAATTCTACGCACGCAATAAAATAAAAATAGATACCATTACTGATGCAGCTATACAGGATGTATTAAGACTGCGTATGTAAACGAAGGCAGATAATAAATGTGGTGATCAGAAACCCGTTGGCGTTAATATCTCAATAGAATATTTATGAAAATAGCCCGTGGTTTTCTACTCAAAGCTGATAAATAAGAAATAGATGTTTTCGACTTCAGTAACATTACATTCTACCGATACGAGTTTCAATTGTTCTTTGCGTTTTGTTTGTTTTTGTGTAGCGTAATGACTGGTTGCAGAGTTACGGGACTTTGAATTCTTGTCCGGCAGGTAGCCAAGCAAAGTCATAAAATTTTGAATAAAAACAAATAAGAAACTAGATTTAATACTTTATTTAATAATTTCTTTTATTGTACTTTGAGCTACGAAAAGAAGGGATTAAAATATCTTACGATAAAATTTTTAAAACTTATAATAATTATCTTTTATGACTACAGATTTATATACATTTTTTTAGAATAGTAAATGATTCATAGATGCTCTTACGTTTCATTATAATACCCATTAGAAATGTTTTTTATGCGATGTCTAGACAGCCACAAAAAGCAAAAAAGATCGATTTTTTTTACCCGAATGAATTATCATTCATTAAGTTACATGCGTACTCGTAAATCTTTACGACCGTTATAAGAAGGAAAAAATCAAATTATTTTTTTATTTATTAATATTCTCAAAGACCATTACTCTAATTCGAATACTTTTTTGTGTACATAGATATGACTTTTGGAAAAAATATGAACTATTTTTTTAATTACATCAACAATGCACAATGAAATGACTATAGACTCATTTGAGTGTTCTCCTCCACGAAAATCTTTATTAAATAAAAGGAACAAAATTTCCGTTGCCAAAACGTAGCTTCGAAGATGACAAACACAAAAGCATTTAAATATTATTATTATGGCGGTACTCCCATAAAAGCACAAAGCTTAACTTGCTTTAACAATTTACAGAAATAATACTGTTTTAAACTCAAATTTTTATTTAACAGAATCAATAAGACACACAAAGAACAATTTTCTGACCCCACAATTAACAATTATAAACCAAACATTACGCAATGTAGCGTTTTTGGCTTCTATTGAAGAACCGCCAATAATGAAGGTGTTTCATCACCAATAACTCACTCATTATACAATTTATTCTGCACTCGTTGATTACATCCCAGCATTAATAACGTGTACATTAGTGTATTGGTTACTGTTCCTTCTCCAGCGGTAATTATAGTGTCCACTTCTGACCTCATCTGCTCTTCTGAGAACGTAGGATCCAACTCATGAAGGTCCATTAAGATATCTATGTAAGCTTTCGGTTTAGCCACACCAATATCTGTAAAAATATAATAGTGCTCACTATGTATTTGTGGAAAGGAAATGTGAACCGCGGAAGCAGTGATGGCCTTGAGGTTTGGGCGCACGGTCGAGAATCTCGACGGTCGCGGGTTCGAACCCCAGGCACACACCTATGACTTTTCGAAGGTATGTGTGTATTCACATTGAATTATCACTTGCTTTAACGGTGAAGGAAAACATCGTGATAAAACCTGCACACCTAAGAGTTCTTAGAAATTTCTTAGGTGTGTAGTCCGCCAACCCGCACTAGGCCAGCGTGGTGGACTATGGCCTAAACCCTCTCAATGGTAGAGGAGACCCGTGCTCAGCAGTGGGCGTATATGGGTTGATGAAGACTATGTATTTGTAATGTTTAGTTATCATTACAATCAGCTTATGTACGACCCAGTGGCGGTACTTCCATAGAAGCCCGAAAGCCCGACTTGCCTTACATAGTTCCGAATAACGAACTTAACGATTGTTTATTTATAAAATAACGCTATAAACGTGAATGTGAGTACTAACCGGTAGGTATTTATTAGTCCTACGTACCAAAAAAAATATGCTGCTACTAAATAAACATTTGGGCTTGCCTTAGTTTGACACCCTAGGCACGCCACTGGTACGACCTACTGCTGTTGGTACGGGCCTGCTCTACCATTGAAAGGGTTTAGGACTTGTCCACCACGCTGGCCTCATGCGGCTTGGCGGACTACACACCCGGAAATTCCTTAGAATTTTTTAGGTGTGCAGGTTCTCCTTCACGGTTAAAGCAAGTGATAATTCACTGTGAATACATAGTGAAACCACATCATTAGGTATATTGAATTGAAACTAAAATATACATATAATAGGGTTTTATTTTTTGTTTTTTTTTTTTTTTGTGGCCCTTTCCCACCCGCTACTGTAGGTCCTGTGCTCCAGGATAAATACTAAACAGCAGCATGCACAGTGTTGACGCCGAACGCTGAAGGCTTAAGCTCAGCGAAAGTGGATAATATTTAATACTTTACTACGACTATGTAAAATAAAGTTTTTCATAATTCTTACGAATTTTGTTAAACGTACGCTACGTACCTTTGTTTTCTTGATTCTTTTGTTTTCTTTTGTCTTCCCATTCTTGTTTTCTTTTCTTTACTATCTGTAAAAATGAATGATTCAGCAGAGCAAACATTTAATGTTACTTGTGAAATTATTTAAACGACTGTCTTATCTTCTCGCGGCACAAGTGTCCTATTATTAAGATGTCATGGGTTCGATTCCCAGGTAGGAGAAAGTGTTATTAAGTTTTTCATAATAAAATTCTAAAATAAGGAGAGTCGAAGGTCGAGCCCAGTGGCGTGCCTTAGGAGAGGCCTATGTCCAGCAGTGAACGTGAAAGGCTGGTGATGATGGGGAAATTACCATGACAATAAAGGCAAAGTTTCATAAAACGCACAGTGCTAGAATAGCTGTGTAGGAGAGAGACAGACTTCAGCAGCTCCTTGTAAGTGGGAGTGAGATGGTAGATGAAGTCGGGATACATCAACACGTTGAGACCGCGGTTAATGAACAGCTCCAAACATCGATCTAGTGCATTGAAGTACTCCTTGGTAACTATTCTGTCTGATACACACGATTCACCAAGAGCTGTTTCTAAAAAAGAAGAAAAAAGTTTATTGTTATTTTTCAAAACAATGTTCCCAATTTTATTGTTTTATTCAATTATATTTGGCCTTCCTCTGTTTGTTCATATTTCAACTTTCAGTTTCGTCCCTCTACAATATGACCATACCAACACAGATGGCGTCTTTTCATCATAAAAATTGTCACTGCAGTCTTAAAATATCGATGATCGAAAATGTAAATTTTTTCGAAGTAAAACGTCTCAAGAAATTAGAGAAAGTGGTCTAGAAATAAACCATCTGTGAAGAATGCTGTTTTTCTAAATCAAAATCGATACGACATCTTTCTAAATTATTGTTTGTAAATACAAAAACACAAACAGTACTAAAATAATACTTACGGCAAATTGCTTCCAATGTTATGTAAGCTAGATCATGGGACACGTCAAACGGCTCCTTTCCTGCATAAGCTTTTAGTCTCTGCACAAGTTTACGGGCCTGCGCATTGAAACCATCCAAGTAGCCTTCTACAACACTAGTCGTGAAGGTACCGCCCAGTTTCTTAATGTTTTTCTTCCATATATGTGCTGTGATTAATTTATAACTTATAAGACAAATGTAAAATTAATTAGTCCCACAAAAAAGTGCGCGACAAAATATATATTCCAACTTCTATGAATAAGCCATCGGCAAAACAGTAAACCATAACTACGATAAAAAATGACAATACATTTCTAATGAAAATTTGGTAGAATTAAATTAGTTTTTGAAACAAAATAAATAAGTACTTTTATTAAACTTCGCCTTTCACTTTCCTATCATTTAGAAGATTATAATGAATGTGCGCGATATTATAAAAAGGTAAAGTTTGTGAGGTTTTAGGGGGATCTACTGAGACGATTTGAATGAGTTTTAGTATGGATAAAACGGAACTTTAAAAACTACATAGGCTATTTTTTTTTGAGTTCAGTAAGTGTCATTTAGCAGAATTGGGAGACGTTTTATAGATTCCACTATATCTTTCTGTATCCAACTCTGAAGTTCACGCGGACGAAGTCGCGGGCAAAAGCTAGCATATAATATTTTAGCGACGCCACAGAAAGATGAGGTGAGCAGCGGGGAAGTGGACACCCCCAAATGAATGAATGAATGAAGCCGAAATATAGAGCGCTTTCAACGAACTCGATCTTACTCATATTGTTTTTACCATACTATGTAGATACAAATATATTAAAATTATTTTAATCATTTCGTTGTCACGTATGCATAAAAAAGAACAACAAGTAATTCATTCTCAAAGCGAACTAGCCAAAAAGAGGATATAAAATTGTTACAATGAAAGAAACAAATTTATACCTAAATGCTTATATTAAACCGTAATTATTTTAGTCCTTATTTAGTTTTATTTCAGTACAATTATTGTTTAATTTTCCAAATAATTTTTCTATATAATTTCCCGCACCGAGACAAATGTTATTGTAATTCACAAATATTAGATTCGGGTCTGGGTGTTTATAAGACCGAAAAGTCTGTCGTAGTTTCCGATATCTATGACCCAGAACAGACCCCCTTGTATCTTAGTGTGGCGTCACATGTGGATGTATTTATTTAGTTACCGGGTGCCGTGACCAAGCTATCTCCGAGCCAAATTCGTCCGAAGCTATAAAAATATGGCTTCTCGATAAACGTGCGGCTTATTGCCCGCACATCATCTGGATCGCTGGTCACTGAAACAATAATAATAACAATAAAAACTCAACGTAGTCGAAAACGACTCAACCACAAAATAAGGCTTACCTATTTACTTTATGATACACCAGAATACTTTAAAGTATTGAGGAATTTCTTATGTATGTAGTCCACCAACCCGCACTTGGCCAGCGTGATGGGCTAAGGCTTAAACACTCTCAGCTGTAGAGGAGGACCATGACCAGCAGTGGGAAGTATAAGCCCATTATGTCCTAGAATTAAATTGAGAGCCCTTTCTTCATTTTTGTCACTACAACACCCTTTACAATTGGGGACCTTAGGCCACCACGCTGGCCTATTACGGACTGACGGACTCGACACCTACGGGTTTCTAAATAGTTTTTAGGTGACCAGGTTTTCTCACGATGCTTTCATGTTTTGTTTATGTAAAGAGTTTTTATTTAAATCCCGTGTACAAAACATCGAATTTATGCAATTAAATACAACGTCATTTTTCTGTTAAGAAGATTAATTAAAAAACAAGATCCAAAAAGAGAGAACATTGTAATGATTCTTTATTAATTTTAAGATCATTTGTATATTTTTATACACTATCTTATTACTATTCATGTCTGGTTTTCAACTAAAATGCTCTTATAAGTGATGGTAATAATTTGACGTGTGAAACAATTCATAAAATTTTACACTATTTTATAAGAACGGGGGCAAACTAGCTAGTTGTTAAGCGGACCTGTTATTAAGTTACCTGATGTTCAGTGGACACTTACAAATAAGTGGGCATGGTCCCAGCCAAAGGACAAACGGAAGCCCCGTTCTCTCCATCACTTCAGATGCTTCCACAACCCGGCGGAACAGCGCTAAAACACAATATCTATTAACCACAAGGATTAACGTAGAATGGAGGTAATTTAGCGCGTTCATTTTCGTATTCCTGAGACCTCCAAAGTGCAGAGGGAAACTACTATGGTGTTTTTAGTAATAATCCGGCATACCCTGTTTGTTTGCTGTAACTAGGGATCCAAAAGGATATAACCCATGACAAAAAAGGTATAATGTAGAAAGAAATCCATGGTAATGAGCTTAGAAAGGTATCTAGAAGTTTAAGATAAAGGTAAATTGTTCACGCTTCCTATCTGTCCAGCCATTGAGGGATCATAGCTCAATTCCAAAGTCGAGCCAATGTATTAGTGTAATAACTGCTAGGGATACGAGAGAGAAAAAAATAGGTCAATTATATGTATAAATTACCTCGTCCATCCCCAAAGAGTATATGTAGATTTCCCAGGATCGGCAGACGAGAAAACGTCGGCAGCTTGGAGTAGTAGCGATGGGCGAGCCGCCAATGGTGGCACAGCATTGCGTATCCGACTAGAGCGGAAACTAGCAGCACCCATATCACCATCTACAAGACGTTTATACATTTTTAATCAGGTTCTGGAATATTCTAGATGGCTCCAAAAATATTCTTGGCGCTTCGAACTGATGGACGGAGAAAATTAAAGGATTTTTTTATTTGTTACCTTTGACAATTGGACATTGACTAAAGCTGGTTGGATCTATGTATCCAACAATAACCTAAGTCTTCAATGTACAGGAGCACGTACCTTAGATTATCAACGAAGTTACTAGATGCTTTATTAATAGAACTTACCTTTTATCCCCTTATTGAGTGAATGCTAAATGACAACGTTTTCAGATGAACAAATAATTGTTTAAAATTTTGAGTATAATCGATGACAAAATACATTCATGATGATTTTCTTTTTGTGTGTTGATTTTAGCCTGTGAATTATGGGGGCAAAGGTTTGAGATTTGCACCCAGACAAAATTTTGTATATGCCGTAAATATTTGTTCCAGACTAACTGTAAATTTTTAGATTCTTTATTTTAGCTTACCATTACTATTTTAACTTATTTAGGTACTATTCCCTGTAAATTACAATGCATAAATGGAAAATAGCTTTGTCTGACTGATACCTACACTTTTACGCGGAAACTACTAGACAATGGAGAGAGAAAGGACTAGATCTTACATTATTATATACTAGCTGTTGCCCGCGACTTCGTACGCGTAGACTACAGGATTAACTTCAAAAAGAAAATAAGTTATAGTCTATTTTACTTCTTAAAGTCCTATTTATGCCCATACCAAAAATCATACAAATCGGGAAAATTATTTAAACGTGAAACCGTAACGCTCCGGTCGGCGCCATGTACATAATTATTGAGCTCTTGAAGATTATTTTGAAACTGCGATATCTTCTAAGATACTCATCGAAATCAAATGATGTACAGGGCAAATTTCTTTTAAATTAAATACTTATACTGAATAATGCATTTATTTGGATAAGAATTAATATAATCTTTATAAAAATGCCTTCACAAACAATGCTTTATTTTATAATAAATTTAGTTAGCATAAAAGAGGTTATAGTGAACCAACCCTAAAAGTTAGACATATGCTACCGCTGACTTTTTTGTAGATATTATCAAGCTCTACAACTTTTCTCTAGGACTCAACTATATATCTCCCATGGGTAAGGCAGCGTTTGCAAAAAACGGTTTCGTTCGCCCGTTTTTCTTCGACTTACTTCGCAAATCCTGCTACAACGAAAAAGTCTTATCATTTTTCGAACTAATATATAGCCTATGACACTCCCAAAGAACATAGCTTTCTATTGAAAAAAGAATTTTCAAAATCGGTTCAGTAGATCCCGAGTTTACTTTCTACAACGTCACAAACATACAAACATACAAACTTACAAACATACAAACATACAAACATACAAACTCACAAACCTTACCTCTTTATAATATTAGTATAGATTATTTTCTTAATTACGCCTGGGTCAAGCAAAGCCTCAGCGATTACTTACTGAAATAAATACTTGGGCTTCGACTATTTTCTGAACTACATTTTTCACCGCGCCATTACCCTGCTGTCTCTAAGATGTTACCGTCACATCAATAACAATTGTTTCAACAATAAAAGTGCAGTTTTTTGCATTGACGAAGGTATTATTATCGTATATTTATAGATGACACATCCCAATACATATTCATTATTTAATGTAAACAATACTTCGCCCCAACTAACTGCTAAGTAACGTAACATACTTATTATCGTTCTTAGTAAAACTTCATAAGACTGTCTCGCGGTCTTCCGGCACCTGTATATACATCGTTGCAATACGGTCTATAGGTCCCGGGTTCGATTTCCTCTAGAGTACTTTTCCCAGGAAAACGACTTAGCCAAATAAGACATAGATAAAACTGCAAGGAACTATCTAACTATACTAATATTATAAAGATAAAGAGTTTGCTTTATAACTTCAATGCGCTAATCTCAGAAACTACTGATCCGATTTAGAAAAATATTTCAATGCTATTTATTGCGGAAGGCTATAATATTACACTAAGATCAATAAAAGTGGAGCAGCATTGAAAAATATGGCTAAAATGGAGAAAATATCCACATTTATTAGGCCAAAAATTTCATACACGAAGTTGCGGGCAACAGTTAGTTATTAAATATTGCTATTGAAGTACCCAAAGGTATCATTATTGGTGTTTGAACGCTGCGATACACATCAAAAACCCGCACATTTACATGAAACAAACAATACAAAAAACTTAATATGTTCGAGTTTTTAATACTGCGTCATAAAGTTTAATGATTTTTTACTTAACCTATACCTACATATACGACGTTCGTTATTTCATATTTATATTTAGAATCAAAACAATAAGTCATACTCTCAGTAGATGAAATATAAATAAAGCGGATAGAATGAAGAAAAGTACATCCCTAACTCTAGCTTAAATTCATAATTATTTTTTTCGTAGTTTCCAGAAGTGTTACTGTAGTGAACCATTTATGTCACATTTATATTTTAGCTTAAACCTTACTAGATCCTGTGTTATAATAACAGCGTTTCGATAAAAATAAATCATTAAATTTTAAAGTGATTTCATTCAAATTAAGCAATACAAAAATCGAAGTTTACAGAGACGTTTATAAGTATCGGGACACAAATATATGAAGCTATTTAATAAAGAGTAAATCGAAATAGTGTGTGTGACTTCGGCTAAGTTTCTCGTGACAAAATGCTAAAAACGCTTAGCAAATTTAGTTTGGATGAATGCGATTTGCCTACTATGCTTTGGAACATATCAATATTCCTCAGATGCTTGACTATTAATATCGACAGTCGTAGCAAAAAAGGTACGTCTTTAATTCCCGTATTGTCATATTAGTTGTGTATTAAAATTTAACAACCTAAATGCATAATCCGATGATAGAAGAAAAATCTGATGAACTCTTTCAAAGGTTTTTTCGTTCGCTTTTCCATGAGAAGATGTGGACAAATGTTTGTTTCAAACTTATCATATTTAGAATGACTTGATTGTGGATTAAGGACAAACGAAAATTCCTTAAACTTTCTAAGCTTCGCTACTCGATGTCCATTCTGTTCCACTAACAATATTAGTGTACAGGAATCGACATGGAAGTTTTGCCGTGGGATACCTATAGTCATTTTAATACTATAGGACATAGGTAATAATAATAACGAATTGATAAGGGCTGCTTGAGACCGGAATGGTTGGTACCTACTTCGGAAAGTCTTCTTTTAGCGGTGACCAACGATAGGCGCATAATAAATCAAATCCCTAAAACTCTTGAAAATCTTCGTTATATTTTTAATCAATTCATTTTCAGGAATTCCAGTCATATTCTACTTATGTACTCTATGCTCTGTGGTTATATATCTCTACGTGTACTTCTTCAACATGATATGGTTTGTGTTCGTTCGATGTCCACAAACAGGCGACCTCATCGCTGCTATGGTTGTCTTATCGCTCGGCGTGTCAAGTGAAATCGGTGTCATCAAGCTTATTTTTATGGTCATCTACAGGTATCACACATTTCCTGCTTATTGTTTCTATTAATTGTTGTACAACAATTATATATTATGTTATTTATTATTCAGAATGACACCCTATCCAATCATTTTAAATGTAGCACCCTAAAATAATTTCTTAATTATACGTTGCTAATAATTTTGTAGAAAATTTTAAGAAATAATTCAATAAATGTCAGATATGCTAAAACAACATAATATTGTTGGAATTATCAGCTCACAAAATTCCATCGATAGAACTAATCAATCGATAGAATTTTCCAATCCCAAATTCACTATTGTGATGATGATTCACGTTTTGTCTTACCATCATCTCTATTCCGTCGCATTCTTTAATAGTATCCTTTAAAAATTTTGTATTATAATATTTAAAATTATATATAAATTTCAGCGATGAAGTTCGGAGAATAGTGGACAACTTTCTCGAATGCGATTCCCACGTAATACCTGGAACGAGATTTTCGAACAATATGCTCAAAATTTTAAGGAGTGTGAAGAAACGTGCTATTTTTTACTGGGTGGTGTTAATAGCGAACTCTGTTGCTTACAACTCAACACCAATATTTATGGCTGGACGGCACATGTCTGAAGATCTTCTAGTTATTTATGGTTAGTATCACATCATTTAAGATAAGCCCTAATTCAATCAGCTGTCTAACCCTTCCTTCTAAACCTAAATTTGGTACTATTACTTTTCACACACACACCTGTATAACTTGAACAGGTACATTTCGCCAATTGCTTTTCGTTCCGCATTATGCGTGGTGACTCTTTGCCGTTTTCCGACCAAAATTTACTACCTTTATAAATTTTCATAGCTTTAATGCTACTACTTTAACACAGACATTAGATTCTGCTTTTTATTTTTAGTTACAAATAGACTAATAAATAACAAAATAATGCTATATTTTTCATCTTCACAGGTCTCGAACCAATGCTGGAATCACCGAACTTCGAAATAGCCACAGTATTATCTACTATCACAGTATCATTTATTTGTTTCACTGTAGCAAACATAAGTGGTTTCATCATAATCTTAATAGGATACGTGGAAGCACAGATGTTGTCCCTAACAGAAGAAATGAAGCAAGTATGGATGGACGCTGTGGCTGATAAAAAGAAGAGCAAAGACTTCAAACATCTTCAAAACCAACCCTTTACGGTAGTAAATAAATTTATCAAACTTCGTCTCGTAAACATCATAAATATACACAAAACAAACATAAGTCTATTGAACGACGTGGAACATCTCTTCAGAGGTCCGATTGGAATAGGTTTTGTCTGTCTATCTGTTGGCATTGTTGCAGAATTGTTAGGAGGTCTTCAGAACACATATTTAGAGGTTCCTTTCGCTATAGTTCAAGTTTCAGTTGATTGTTACATCGGTCAGAAAGTTATGGATGCTAGTGTTTTATTTGAAAGAGCTGTATACGACTGCAAATGGGAGAAATTTAACAATTCAAATAAAAAAATAGTTTTAGCAATGCTTTACAATTCCCAAAAGACTATGCAAGTGTCAGCTGCAGGAATGGTAAATCTAAGCTTTAGTTTTCTACAGTCAGTGTTAAATTCTATTTATTCAGCTTATACAACGTTAAGACCGATGATAAAAAAGAATTAAAAAATAATCATACCTATTGTGAACTAGACAAGAAAAACATTGATATGATAAGTTATATTGATAACTTAAAAGCATTGTAAAGCAAAATTATTGTATTTTTTTATTTAAATACAAAAGTAAGTGTCATACACAAACATACATTTATACTGTCAATAGATGTACTTTGAACGATAGAATATTATTAACTGATTATAAAAAAAAGTAATATTATTATCCCATATTGAATACAAAAATTACATATTGTACATTATGTTCTTTAATATAATGGTACAAGGCTTCTGGGGGACGTAGTATCGATTTAGAAAACAATTGACGGAGAAGATTAGACAGTTATTGTTAGTGAGAAATCGTAGTCTCGCCAGAAGAAGGTATATGAAATTCGCTATGAAATGAAATTGTAATGGATTGAGCTATTTTTAAACCAACAAAATTGTGTGGAGGTAGAAGTAGTAGAAAATAATAAAATTACGTGAAGCGATTGATTAAAGAATAAACCCAGATATGCAGAATTAACTCTTATGCTAGTTCGAATACGAATATGGTTAGATATAATTGTTCTAAATTGAGCTAATTAAAAAGTTATAAACAGGTACAATAATTCAATAATATTTTTTTCGTAGTCGCACTTGAATAAGGTGACCAGAAACAGCCCGTAACGCTACATCCACTTTCATCTCCATATGTTGAGCTTCTGATGATATTTCCAATTCTCTTATACAAGTAGCTAGTACGGTCTTCATTATAACTATGGCGTATTTTTTACCTGCAATCATAGATGGCTTTGTTATTAGTTTAGTGTTCATTATCTATCATGTCTTTGATAGAACCTTTGAAAGAGCATTTTTTTTATTTTAATGATATCCCACTACAGGTAAAATTAGCAAATACGAAACTGATTTTTAATCCTTTGTCATATAAGAATGAATAAAAATCATAATATTAAAAAATTAAATACGTCTATCAACAAACAAAGCAGCTAACGCACTTTGAAAACTTCCTTGTTGATTTTAAACTAAAATTAAAATTGATCGATTTTGCTATAAAACTTTCACTCAAAACTTTTTTTACCTAATCAAAAGTAGACTTATTTCTTACCTACGACTGAGTACATAAATATGCATACCAATGCAAGCCCTTCTCCCGCTGCTAAAGGCTAAGAAGGACGCTGGGTAGCCAGGAGGCTCCTTCTCTTGGAGCCATCGCTCGGGCTTGAACTCCTCAACATCAGGACCCCAGGCATGCCGCGACCTACCAGCGCCCCACGTGTTTATCGCACACGCAGTTTTGGCGGGAATACGACATGACTCTATATTATGAAAACAAATGTCTTTACTTTCAAATCCTAGAATTTAAAGAAGATTGTCACAATCTTAATTAGCGTTATAAAGGTTACCAAGTAAAAAGAGAAAATAAAAGGTAGATACTGTTTTAAACACTACAAAGAATACATTGAAAAAGTAATGGTAAAAAAATCTTAAATAGTCTTTAAAACTATGATGAAAATAGTTTCATGCTAGGCCTAAAAAGTATATAAAGGGAGAAAAACGTCGACAGTTCTTCAGAAGAAATTAAAATAACCATCATGTCACAATCAGCAGGAATGATATCTCATATTTAACTAGGAGTTTTTAAGTTAAAAAATAATTCTGATACAATTGCAAAATACTTAGTTGCAACTCCTTGTCAGCATATCTCATCACCACTGGTAGTGGAGGATACAATCGCAATGTTTCGTACAGAACAGCTTCACAGTATTTCATACGAGACAAATCTTCCTTCTGCACGGGCCGAGTGCTGTCACCGAAAATTTCTTTCAACCTAGGAAATGAAACAGACATGATTTTTAATGAATGTTATTGTGAAACTTTATCAAAACTATCCTAACTGCTTATGCAAGAAACATAAATTACCTATACAATGTATGCATATAATTTACGTTACAAATCACTACATAGTATTAAACAAAGTCGAGTAGTATTAAATAGATCGATATTAAATAGATCGTCGATAGTATTAAACAAGAGCGCAGCGTGGGACGTCCCCTGACAAGGTGGTCCGACGACCTTGTCAAGGTCGCGGGACGTCGCTGGCTGCAGGCGGCTTCCGACCGATCCCGGTGGAAGTCATTGGGGGAGGCCTATGTCCAGCAGTGGACTAAGATTGGCTGACATGATGATGATTAAACTAAGTCGCTTTATCTGTCCCTATGTCCCTTTGTATGCTTAAATCTTTAAAACTACGCAACGGATTTTGATGCGGTTTTTTTTTAATAGATAGAGTGTTTGAAGAGGAAGGTTTATATATACGATAACATCCATTAAATATCAGCATTGCACCCGTGCGAAGCCGGGGCGGGTCGCTAGTAAATGATATAGATCTGCTTCATAAAACTTACATATGCGAGTGTAGTTTTATGTCTTTATTTTATTTCCTTCTAGACAAGAAATTGCTCAGTGAAACATTTACAAAACCGGTTTAAATATTTAAAGATTCCACATCGCATGTCGTTTATACAATTATATTTATGATACCTACAAAGGCTGGTAGAGTTAGTAGATATTGTCATATTAAAAGCGCTGTAGAAAATTTCTATTGAAATTGTTAACTCACTCAGCATACAATTTTTCCTGCACTCCTTTGTGACACCCAAGCATCAATAACGCATAAAAAAGAGTAGAAGCAACAGTTTCTTGACCACCGACAATAATAGTATCAACTTCTGCCCTCATCTGCTGTTCTGTAAACGAAGGGTCTGACTCATGAAGCCCCATCAAGATATCTAAATACGCTTTCATTTTGACTCCATCAGATTCTGTAAAAAAATATTTTCTACGAATTTTTGAGACTGTCTTCCCTATAGATCAATATGGTCTAAAGCAGAATCTGTAATTTGCTAATTATAAATAAATAAATACACCCAACAGTCACATAGATAGCTCTGACCCCACACTAGGTTACAAGACCTGTGTCGTGGGTATCAGACACTACGAGAGACTTTTTCGGTCTCACAAACACCCAGACCCGAAACAAATATTTGTGGTTCACACAAACATTTGTCTCGGTGCGGGGATCGAACCCGCGGCCTCTCGTTTCGCAAGCTGGTGTCTAGCCAACTGCGCCATGAGGGCTGTCATTAGATTATTAAATAATTTAGATCATTGTTATAGGTATTGGTGAACATACCTGTTTTGTTTCGTCTTCCATATTTTCTATTGTCTTCCCATTCCTGTTTCTTTTTTTTAATTACCTTAAAAAATAGATATAATAAGTTATGGCTTTTCAATTTTCTCACCATACAATTACAACTAAACTATGGCCTTGATTCTAATTTGTAGAGAAGGTTCGTTAAGGTTTAAGAGATGAATGAGACAAAAGCACTATGTAATAATACTTACGGTAGTGGAAACATTGTGTATGACAGAGACACACTCAAGCAGTTCCTTGTATGCGGGAGTGAGACGGTAGATGAAGTCAGGGTACATGAACACATTGAGCCCTCGACTGATGAACAGCTCCAAGCAACGGTTGAAAGCATTGTAGTATTCTTTTGTTACTATGCTGTCTGATATACATTCTACGCCGAGAGCTGTCTCTAAAATATGAGATATCCATTAGTTAAAAGTAAATTTTAACGCCCCAAAATACACTTAGGTCTATAACACAACATAGGATTTTACTATACCTGTTATGTCCGCCAACCTATACCTACTAGGCCAACATGGTGGCCTAAGGCCTCAATTCTCTCAATGGTACAGCCTCCTGTACCAACAGTGACCAACAGTGGGAGGTATATGGGCTGATACCTGTTATAATTTTTACTTACGACAAATAGCTTCTAGAGTAGTATAGGCTAGATCATGCATCACATCGAAAGGCTCCTTTCCAACACAGGGTTTCAGTCTCTGCACTAGTTTGTGCGCCTGCGCATTGAATACATCCAGATAACCTTCCACAACGCTGGTCGTGAATGTGCCGCCTAGTTTCTTTACGTTGCTCTTCCATATATGAGCTGTAAATCGGTATGATAGGATGCTTGTTGGTAACAAAAGAAGGGAGACATTTGTAGCTAAATTTTGGAGATTGTTGAATACACTAATTGCGTAGAAAGTGCAAAAAAAAGTACAGGCAATCGACTTTGGAAATTGAAGTATTAATCTTTAGTTAACGCAATAAAGTTTTAACGTTTTTTTTTATCAGCTAATATTATTACAAATAAGTTGATCAACAAGAATTAAACCCTCAGCCTAAACACAATATCAATAGATCCTTCCCGCATTATTATTAATGAATTGACTAGAATAATTGCGAATAAACCAATTAACGTTTGAAAAAATGACTCATTAAAGAATTGATAATTTAAATGTAGCTATTAATAGTTACCAGGCGCAGTCACAAGACCATCACCGAGCCATATTCTACCAAAACTATAATAATACGTCTTCTCTACAAATGTTGTAGTTATCATCTTCACATCGTCGGGGTCGCTGGTTACTGGAACAAATGAAAAATAATTGCGTGACTTTTTTACTACAAGAGGTTTTAAACGTTTTTTTATTAGAGATTTGATAAGGAACCCCATCACGCAGAATTTAGCTGACAAGCTGAAATTTTGATATGAAGAAAAACCCTTAAACAATTCCAATTTAATTAAATTATGTAACAAATTAATGTAGGTATTATGATAATTGTAATATACTTACTGTAAATCGGATACGGTCCAAGCCAAAATACGAACGGAAGCATCGTGCTCTCGATCATTTTTGACATTTCGTCAAGAAGGTGAAATAGTACTAAAACAAAATGTTGACCTTGATCCATCATATTACAAGAAAAACAATGATATAATCGATAAAAAGTGATTTTTTTTTCGTGAAACTACGAATAATAGATTTAGATTAAAACACACAACTCCTACATTTGATAAAAACCGCAAATTAAATGTATAGAAACATATTAACGTGTGACTTACCGCGACCGTCTCCTGAGACCAAGTGCAGGTTCCCCAGCACAGGCAGCCGTTGGAAGGTGGGCAGCTTGGCGAAGTAGGCGCGCGCGTGGCGCCAGCGGTAGCACAGCGCCGCGTACACTACCACCCACACTAACACCACCCATATCAACATCTGGCATACCAAAAAAGTTCTTTAAAGTTCATCATCAACATCATCAGCCCATATACGTCTCTGGGCACGGACCTCTCCACAAATAGAGAAGGTTATAGCAATGTCCGCCCTGTGGATTGGGGGCGTAAGCATTCCACCATGGTATCCTCAACCTGTCATAAGAGGCGACTAACAGGGGCCACTAGGGTGGCTGGGCGTACTACGGGGGCGGTACACTACAATAAGAAACCGCGAGATTTGCGGCAGAAGGCGCGGCTTCGTGACTGTCGCGGAAGTTCACAAAAGGTGAACGTTCACATCTCAATCCCTCCCTATTTAGAAGAGTCCACAATTAGAGGGTAGAAATTGACGGTGAATTCTAGGAATTTGTATGAAAATATCCATGAATGGAAAAGAAATAAAATATTGAAATTGTAAATATGGCCCTTATAAGTTTCTCTTTCCCCGTAGGATACAGTCGTAAGCGTGTACAATATGTATTTCATCATCATCATCATCATCAGCCCATACACGTCTCACTGCTGGGCACGAGCCTCCTCTACAATTTGAGAGGGTTATGGCTTATGGTCTGTTGGTTAGAGACTATGGCCTAAATCTTCTCTGCATATGTATATACATACATACTTAAATACTTTAGAAAATAAAAAATAATCGCTAGACCATACTTACTATATACAATTGAAGATGTCACGAAGAGCTCTACGTATTTACTGTACCTACAGTCCACTTAGCTTGATATCGAGTGCTAAGTGATATCATTTGCGAACAGACGAGTAATTTACTTACATTATGTACAATCAACAACAATTTGCTTTTACAGAAAATGATAAATAACTGCCCTACCGTTGAAGTGGGTGTATTACTAGTTACTACACCTCCTGTTCCCATCAATGTTTTAAGTAGGTAATCGGATATGAGCTTAAATTTTCGAAGAGATTTTCAGAATCCATGCTGCACTGATATAATTTATGATGGAAAGAATAATTTACAATTGGCGACAAATGAGAATTAAAACTGTGAAATATCGTACGTCGATAAATTAAAGTTGTGGCTAACGAAACAATTTTTCGCAATTGAGTGCAAATTAATTTTGTATGTTTGACAACCTCGTTGGACCCGTATTACTTAAGAGTTAATAACGTACACCATATCCTAAAACTTTTATACCTCCTTCAAAATCACTCTTTTTTTGAGACTGGATTAAAAAGAAAAAAAACTCTTTGAGTTAACATTGCCGAGGATTGTATTCACGCAAGCGGCCATTTCCAAGATATGATCGCCTCTATTAAATTTAATACCATAATAACTACTTTTAATTAAAATAATTTAACAGTATTAACGTAATTCTGCACAATAAAATTGTTAGCTACAAACCTTGTTGGTGAGATTTTCATGACATCAAATAAATCATTAAATTTACACGCAAATAATATAACACATTAATTAAATAATATGTTATTCGCCAATTTTAGTAAATAAATACCCCAGTCACATACTTAATTCAGATTCTGATTATACCTTAGAGTGGGGACTTTAAAGTAAAATCAGGTATCAGAAACTATGAGGGATTTTTTGGCCTAATAAACACCATGACACGAAACAAACATTTGTGTATCATACAAAAGTTTATCTCAATGATCAAACCCACGCCCTCTTGTTTCACAAGCTGGTGTTTAGCCAAATGCGCCACGGTGCTGTCAAAATTGCTCTAAATGCCACCCGACCTGTCCTAGAAGTCTTTGCTCAGAAAATGCATATTAAATCTTCAACAACCCATATACCTCCCACTGCTGGGCACGGGTCTCCTCTACCATTGAGAGGGTTTAGGCCATAGTCCATCTTATCCATGGGGCATTTCACGTGAAGCGGACAGGGAAAAAAAAGTGAGGTTCTGAAAATCGTTCATATTCGGCCCATTTATACCTCTAGTAGGAATGAATGTGGACACAAAATATTTTTTTTGTATATTAAATATTTCACAAGTTATGGGCTTCTAAAGAATTGCCGTAATTGAAATATCAATTTTTTAAAAGTCGTTTATCGTATTTAACAAATTTACAATAAAATATTTAACATAGCGATATATATTGGAAAAATACTGTTCTTTTTAATGATGAAATAAAATTTAAAAAAATATTTATTTTTCATGTCCTAAACCGGAAGTAAACTTTTCAAACCTGAATTTCAGTCACTTCGGCCGCTTTTTTTTTCTTCATTTTTTTTCCAAATATAGCTTAAAGTGTACTAAAAATACACGAGAAAATTGAAAATGGAATCGCTATAAGTTTCGGAGTTAGAATAATTAATGTACCATCGCGACGCATTGGGCGTGATATCTGACGCTTTTAAGGTCGAGTATTTTGCGCGATATTGCATTAAAACTCGCAACTTTATTAAAATTTTATCTCGTTTCAGCGTATTTTAGCTCTAAAAAAGATATGGAATAAGTATTATTAATAACAAAATCCAGTATCAGTAGTTTTTGCGTGCAAGAGTAACAAACATATATTTCATTCCATATTCTTACAAATTTTTGCTTAAATAATATTAGCAGACTATATATATTAATATTATGTCATCATCATCATCATCATCGACATCAACAATCCATATGGGCACGGGTCTCCTCTACCATTGAGAAGGCTTAGGCCATAGTCCACCACGCTGGCCTAGTGCGGGTTGGCGGACTACACACCTTAGAAATTCCTAAGAACTTTTAGGTGTTCAGGTTTTGTCACGTTGTTTTCCTTCACTGTTTTGTTAAGCCAGTGATGATTCAATGTGAATACATACATAACTTCGAAAAGTCATAGATGTATGCCTGGGGTTCGAACACGCGACGGTCGAGTTTCTCGACCGCGCACCGAAACCTCGACGCCATCACTGCTTTAATATTATGTACTTAACCCAAATATAAATTAATAAAATATTATAAAGAATAAAATCATTTTAAGGAAGCAGTAGATAAAAATATTATTTGCGAAACACGATAAATAACGCAATCTGCAGCGTAAGTAAGTAAGTAGTAAGTGTCTTCCTTAAAATGTTTTTATTCTTTAATAATATTTTATTAATTTATATTTGGGTTAAGTACATAATATTAATATATATAGTCTGCTAATATTATTTAAGCGAAAATTAGTAAGAATATGGAATGAAATATATTTTTGTTACTCTTCCACGGAAAAACTACTGATACTGGATTTTGTTATTAATATTACTTATTCCATATTTTTTTAGAGCTAAAATACGCTGAAACGAGATAAAATTTTAATAAAGTTGCGAGTTTTAATGCAATATCGCGCAAAATACTCGACCTTAAAAGCGTCAGATATCACGCCCAATGCGTCGCGATGGTACATTAATTATTCTAACTCCGAAACTTATAGCGATTCCATTTTCAATTTTCTCGTGTATTTTTAGTACACTTTAAGCTATATTTGGAAAAAAAATGAAGAAAAAAAAAGCGGCCGAAGTGACTGAAATTCAGGTTTGAAAAGTTTACTTCCGGTTTAGGACATGAAAAAGAAATATTTTTTTAAATTTTATTTCATCATTAAAAAGAACAGTATTTTTCCAATATATATCGCTATGTTAAATATTTTATTGTAAATTTGTTAAATACGATAAACGACTTTTAAAAAATTGATATTTCAATTACGGCAATTCTTTAGAAGCCCATAACTTGTGAAATATTTAATATACAAAAAAAATATTTTGTGTCCACATTCATTCCTACTAGAGGTATAAATGGGCCGAATATGAACGATTTTCAGAACCTCACTTTTTTTTCCCTGTCCGCTTCACGTGAAATGCCCCCCATATTAAATCTAGTAAACTAAAAAATAACTATTCCTGAATTCTGAATTCATGCCTGGCATAGCTTTAGTACCATAAACTAGGTAAATACGGCTTTCATTGAAAAGTATACCTTATTATGTTGTTACATACTTATGAGCATGATATAGCAGTATATAAACGAGGTCCAAAGAGGTAGGTAAAAGCAGTGATGGCCTCGAGGTTTGGGCGCACGGTCGAGAATCTCGACGGTCGCGGGTTCGAACCCCAGGCACACACCTCTAACTTTTCGAAGTTATGTGTGTATTCACATTGAATTGTCACTTGCTTTAACGGTGAAGGAAAACATCGTGATGAAACCTGCACACCTAAGAGTTCTTAGGAATTTCTTAGGTGTGTAGTCCGCCAACCCGCACTAGGCCAGCGTGGTGGACTATGGCCTAAACCCTCTCAATGGTAGAGGAGACCCGTGCTCAGCAGTGGGCGTATATGGGTTGATAAAGAAGAAGATAAAGAAAGAGGTATAATAACAAAACAAAACACAATAATAGCGTTTATGCCCAAAGATTAATTTATTTATTGATTTACACTTTTTTGTATATACCAAATTACCTATAAAAAAATATAAAATGGAACAAGAAACGGTCTTATCGATCTAATAATTTTTTCCAGATAACCTTGGTATGGATTACGAAATATGAAAAATTAAGGGGATTGAATGAAGCGAACCTGACAAAGAAGTAAATAAAAAAAAAATACCTATAATAATTTTTTTAACAACACTCAGATCCCTAAATGATAGTCGGAACTGTATTTCGCTACCCTGGTATCGACTGATTAGTTTTGTTGATGTACCGTCTTAATCCCACGTAATAAAAGCTAGCGAACTATTGTGACCACTTCCAGACTTTTTGTGCTACTGCAATATTTGTTATGGCTTCAATTGATTCTATAGACACCACCAAATCGCGTCTATACAGGGTGTATTTAGACCGTGATCGAAAACTGAGGCAGGTAATAGCGAGGGTAATCACAAACCCAGTGGCGACATTAAAAATCCCGGCAAAAAATAAAAATTTTGACGTTTTCCATACGACCATCGGTGTTAAAAGTATGTGGTTTGTATGGAAAACCTCAAAAAAAAATATTGTTTGTCGGGATTTTCTTTAATGCCAGGGGGTTTGTAATCACTATCGCTATTACCTGCCTCAGTTTTCGACCACGGTCTAAATACACCCTGTATATAACAAAAACGTGAATTCACTTGCTTTAACGGTGAAGGAAAACATCGTGATGAAACCTGCACACCTAAGAGTTCTTAGGAATTTCTTACGTGTGTAGTCCGCCAACCCGCACTAGGCCAGCGTGGTGGACTATGGCCTAAACCCTCTCAATGATAGAGGAGACCCGTGCTCAGCAGTGGGCGTATATGGGTTGATGAAGGAATTCTGAACCATTGGTGAGGTGCAATAGGTTTTTACCAATCCGGCAATAATCAGGCCTAATGGTTCAGAACCAACGTGGAGATCACCAGTCTCCGAACCGCAAAGATAGTGTTCATGCCTAGATATCTAGTTAATGTATAAGTCGTATTAATTCCGCAATCGCCAAGAGTTCCTACTAGACTAGCATGATAGCAATTTTCTTGCCAGTTGGAATTACCGAAAGTATTTCTTTCATAAATCTTATTAGAATAATAATCTTATCGGTAATCGGACATACGATTGAATAAAAGTATACAAAACATATAAATAAAACGTAATTTTATATCGTTATACAGTAAAAATTAAACGCAGTAATTGTCATTATTGACATTTCCAGCGTTCCAGATCAAATAGTCTAAATATATGTTTTTAGACATTTGTGACAATATTTCTCCTTCTAGTCAAGGCATAAAAAGGACAACGCATTATATGTTTATAAATTTTACATTATCGCAAAACGAAACACAATATTTCCAATGTCAACATAAATGGAAGCACCGAGAAATTTCTAATTTATTTTCCATGGAAATTCAGTAAAATAAAGAATGAACATGAAAAGAAACACGGAGCTATTCGATTTGTTTTGGGAGGATATATTGGTATCCAAAGTTCTGCCATATCTATCTATCAGGGATTGTTTTAATTTCCGATGTGCTTCGAAAACTTGCTTGCAGATCGTAAACATGTACTTTGCGCGGTTGAAGACATTGAAACTTATGAACAAGAGATTCTCAGTACACACATTCAACGTAAGAGATGGTATCAAATAATTATTTTATGAGGAGAGTTTACCTATAACAGTGTGTTTTCTTATAGGTTTTCGCTTCAACATGTAAAAGGCTAACAGTTTTGAACCTGAGTCGATGTATGGCGGTGAACGACTACAATCTTATACCAATGTTGCTGCAAAACCAGTATATTACTAGTTTGAACCTCAGCCAGTGTGGGAACCTGACTGCGAAATGCCTGCAACCTGTAATTCTGTATAGTCACAATTTGAAGACATTAAAACTGGCCCGTTGTTTGTGGCTGACAACAGGGGCAATGGAGGCACTCGCGCTCCACCAGTGCTTGCTAGAAGAAGTTGATATCTCATACTGCAGCTTAATATCCGAGAGCTGTATACTAATATTTATTAAAAAATTCAAGCACTTGAAGACGCTAAGTTTAGAAGGAAATAAACAGATAACGGATAAAACCCTTTATGCCATCTCAAAATACAGTACTTCATTAAAATTATTAAATTTAGGGGGATGTGTTGAAATCACTGACAAAGGAGTGAAGTAAGTTTTTAATTTATATATTTACAATGTTATAAACATATCCTATCAGTGGCGTGCATAGGGTGTCAAACTAAGGCAAGCCCAAATGTTTATTTAGTAGCAGCATATTTTTTTTGGTATGTAGGACTAATAAATACCTACCGGTTAGTACTCACATTCACATTTCTAGCGTTATTTTATAAATAAACAATCGTTAAGTTCGTTATTCGGAACTATGTAAGGCAAGTCGGGCTTTCGGGCTTCTATGGAAGTACCGCCACTGTATACTATCTAGTATTACAGTTTTTTGCAGTTAGCTCCCTCCTTAACAGCACAACTCATTTGCCAACCTGTTTTAGGCCATTGTGGTGAACTAAGACCTATACACTCTCAGTTGTAGAGATAGCCTATTCCTAGCAATGGGATTTATATGGGCTGATGATATAGCATACAGCATATAGGTCTAAAACTTTGAATAATAACATTGTACATTATTCTAACATAATTTTTACATGATAAATGTAACAAGTTTGCATTACCACTATAAGACAATTACTAATAGTTTTATCTCTACACAGGCCTAGTGCAGATTTAGATAAAGTTGAACTAATATATTATGAAACTGGCTGCACGTATAGGTCTTTTTGAGCCAGAAAAGTTGCTGCTAGTTTATGAAATCCTCAACACAAGGCTTGTAAGTCAGTGTGGGGTCAGCACCATGCATGTGTATTTTTATGTAATAGTTATTATTTTTATGTATAAAGTAACCTTAAATTTTATCGGTAAATATATATAAATTAATATTTTTATCAGAAAGAAAGGTTCATGCTAATAACTTTGATAAACTACAATTACTTCAATCCATGGCAAATTAAATATGCTTTTGTTTAAGCAAAATGCAATCATAATTCACATACACTGTATGTTAATGAATTATTACGTAGCATAATATCAATGGAAAGAACCTCTAGAAACATCTTTGAAAGCATTATATTCATAAAAATTGCAAGCTATGAATAAAATGCACATATTTATAAACTTTGGCATCAATTTACACATTTCTTTAATGTTTTATCATAAATTCTTTGCAATGCCTCAAGATTTATGTGGAAATCATAAATATATGTTTTCTGGAACAAATTTATATTTTAAAATTCTTATGAATCAAATTTCACGCGTGACAGCACAGAATTGAAATTCGCTTTACAACAAATTGAATACTGTGTTGTAATGAAAGACTGGAAGTTTCAATATTTCGTGTTTTTTATAATGTCATAATTAGAATATTAAGTTTATAGAAACCCTTGTTCCAGATGCTTTAAAAATTACATTGATTTTAAGTACTTCGGCACATAAAGCACTGGTCGTGGACCTGTAGATTTTTATGTCGAGAGTTTTTGGGAACGCAAATTTCCATATTTACACTTAACTATACTTAACCTTACGCCCGTATTAAGGGTAGGCACAGTTGCATCACGGGCCTCGGCACCCACATTTCGCGAGGTATGATTCAGTCCTACCTAATAGGAGGCGTTTACGAGCACAATTCTAGGCTCCGTGCTGCTACTGAGAAATTCCTAATGGAAAAACATTGGACCGAGAATTGAATCCCGGACCTCTAGACCGCACGACATATACTTTTGCCGCGAGACAATGAGCCAGTCTATAGCTTCACCGTCAGAGTACGTGATTAACCTAGGGCAGTAATCTTCATATCATCACATCAATTCATTTCTGTGGGACGTCCTGCAGCACGATGGACCGACGACTTGAGTGCGGTGGCGGGTAACGGGTGGATGAGGGCTGCGCGAGACCGGGATGGTTGGCGCTATCTTGGGGAGGGCTACGTCCAGCAGTGGACGGCGATAGGCTGAGTACAGTAATCTTCATATTATAAAAGAAAATCTTTTTATTATTTTTACAGGGCTCTAGCGCAGAACAGCCCATGCCTAGAGGGTCTTCTGGTTCGAGGATGCCTCAAGGTCACCGAAAATAGTCTCATGCTGATGAGGAAAAAGAAAGTGCACGTGGATCGAAATCCGATAGAACGCGTCGCCATTTTTTTACAAATCTAAATAATAAAAGGTAACACATTCCCTGTAAGAGGGTTTTAGTGAAATTATATTATATTTATAAATTTCTATCAGGTTTGAAGAATTTTGCACCGACTGAATTAGTGTAGTGCTAAAGAGTTTTAAGGATAAAAAGAATTAAAAGTATTTACTTGATGTATTAGTCTATACCAAAACATTTGGTTTTAAATTTTCCCGCCTATTTTTTAATTGGATGTAAATATTTTGTCATTTTTTATCTGTGAAATTAATTTATATTTAGATTGTATAAAATTTCAGCATTAAAATGTTGTCGTTCTAAAAAAAATACCAAATTTTATCGTACGTTGACTTTGATGTATTTCTTTTTTTATTTTTTGACAACGATGTGTTCGTTGACAAAAATAGTAAGCGGTGCCGGCAACGATAACGACCTTACCAAAACTGGCAGGACCAAACTTAGTGCATGGTTACCAGGCAACCGAATTAGATCACTACTATAACCATGATAACTAAATAATACGCTATTAAGTTACAGTGTATTCTGTTAATTACATTTTTTGAAGACATTGAATTACTACTTAATCCGTCGGATTATTTGCGTGTATCGCATATGCACTGAAAAATTAAACTGATTTTGACAATCAATAAGTTATTTAAATGATTTCTTAAAATAATGAGCAAATGTTTATATTTCAAGACTCTTGAATGACGTGCTTATGCTATTGTTTTAAGCAGTTTCTACTTTGTTTCAAAATTATTAACAGCATTCCATAGACAAGTACTCTAAAACCTATAGATTTTCAATCATTTAATGTAATTAAATTGTGGATTTAGGTTGTGCTTTGGAATCTAGTGTTTGTTAAAATGAGCGTATTTATATGTGATGTTCGTATTTCGATATATGTTTTAATATGTTAGCAAATTGTAGATATAGCATAAAGTAAGTCGTGTATAACCAAATAGTGCAATTTAGTATATATAGTAAGACTAAGTATCTGAATTGAAATCTCTACCCATTTTTGACAAATTACTAGCCTTATTTGACGGATTATATTACTATTTTTATTAATAATACTTGATACGAATTGATACTTGCCATTACTTTACATTAGTTCATACTGTGGCGACTTATATACAGGTAACGAAAAAAACATTTACTTAAATGTAAAGTCGTGATTGCCTTGAGGTTTAGGACTGCGGTGGAGACCTCCGCGGGTTCAAACCCCAAGCACACAACTCTGACTTTTTAATGTTATGTATGTAATATGTATCTACGATGGATTACGTTAGGCCTACGTTCAGCAGTGGACGGCGATAGGCTGATTGATTGATGGATTATCCCTTACTTTAACGCTGAGGAAACCTACACACCTAAAACTTGTTAGCAATTTCTTTTTGTAATACTCCCAAAAAATCTACACATTCCATTGAAGTCTAATAGTAATTAATATTATTTTACAGCTAGGTTTGCGTATTATCCTTTTAGAATCTAAGGAATTTATTTTTTCCAGCGTTTTTGAGGTGTACACACCTATTAGTACCAAACATAGCGCTCGCACTTCATACCTATCGAAATGTCTTTCCCTGAGGCATATCATCTGAAATTCCTAGTTTAATAAGTCTTATACTTGAGGATAACTCTTCATAGTAGGATATTTGTGGACACGTCACTACGGGGTTAGTAGATGAAAGTTGAGCAAAAAGGCGGCACTGCCATACAATTCTTTTCTCGAAACAATTCACGCCATTTTCGACCTCCTATAACTTCGTTGGGGATTAAACTAGAATCCTGAATTAAATCCTAAGTACCAAACTGGCATTGTATAAACTTGATGTAATTTTAAATTTCATACAATTTGAACGAGGAGTTTAAGAATTATCACTAGTCAAACTTCCTTTACTCTGTCATTTACTAACTCACAGCCCGATCATTAAGAATATAAGGCACTTCTAACAAATGTAGAATGAAATTACGGTTTACTATTTTTAAATCTATATGTAACACAGGTATTTTGTGACATGGATGATAATATTTTGACCCCAAAATAAATAATTATTAACTAGACATTACAAATTATTGTATAAAAATTTTTGGTTTCGATGGAAGTACTGCCATTGTTATTATCTATAATATGAGTACAATTAATTGGAAATATTACCAAAATGTAAAAAATTCTTCAAAAGAATTTATGGAAGTAGAAAAGCACGCCTATATACTTTTTGAGCTTCTGCTCTTTAACAACGAGAATCCAGTTTATTTTATAATTAATTTCTAGCCCGCAGGTCCGCTTGTCACAATTTTTTTTTTAATTTCCTATGAGATAAGACTTGCCAAATTATAATTCCTAGTGATATCATATACGTATAAAATTTTAAAACAATCGCAGCTAAATAATGTCTCATTCAACTGAACTAGAAATACAAATTTACAAAAATCTTTACGCAGGATGTAAAAACGAGCATTTTATGTCGTTTCTTATTCCAAGCACTGCCACGCCATACATTCAATCCCAAAGGTAGGTGTAGTCCGTCTCTGCGTTACATTAAAATATAAGTATTAAGTGTGGTTGTACGATGTGTATTCCATAAAATAATGTTACTGTGATTTTTCTTTAAATATATAATCCGCCATATAAAAATATTTTTAATGTTAAACATTAGTGCTTTAGGTATCAACAATGATTAAGTTTATAACTTGGAAAAATTGCCTCTAACGTCATAAATCATTAAATAGAGACAACATATTGTTTTACTAATGTAAACTTAATCAATGTTCTTGGGTAAGGCCCGTAGTGAAATAAGATAATGCTATGATTAAAATAATTAAGAATATTTTATTATATTTTTCCTTGAAGTTTTATGTATACCAAAATTGTAGAAAAAATATTTTCTTACATATTTGTATTTACATTTTTTTTATGTTTCAGCGTTCTGATTTGAAAATTAATTTAAATTGAGAAGTAATGAATGTTTTGTATCGAAATATGATAAAAATTTGAATACAGGCATAGATTTCTTTAAATAACTTGTTTTATTTCTGTATGTCCTATGAGTTACTGTAAATATTAGTTTAAGTCCTATTAATACTTCGACTAAATATTATTTTTTCTAAAAATAACCTAAATTACACGCTATAAAAACTGCGTATTTCAAAATTCGACAATACAATACATAGAACATAGATCCTATTTTTTTGATGTTATAGCAATCTAGTGAACTAAATGAACCGTCGACATTGAAGAAACAAGTGAACAGTCCATGGACTATCAATAAACCAGTCAAATCTGTAGAGTGAACAACCGAAAGTCGAGTACTATACGTTCTCATCGACTAGCCACGCGACGACATCTAGACATTATTAGATAATAATTTGATCGTAATCATTATACCTCTCTCATAGAAGCCCTCGTCCCTAAAATGTATTTTTAAATACTTTCATTGTGAACTAGGATGGATCAAAATACGAAGTAAACTTACATACCGAATATTCAAAAAAAGACATTACAAGAATTAAAATTTCATCAAGAGGCAGGATTTAAAATTATGAGTGGGAGAGTTCGCGGCCTAAAAGTGGTAATTTAAGATATTTAATTGTCTGTTATAACCATTGGAGCAAAATGAGATTCATTGGCAGCTGGGTCAGGCCACAACAAATCATGTAATTCATAGAAATAAAACGTCCATATTTTTTCACAAAATTATATTTTGTGTGATAACACCTGCTACATGTTTCTTATTGTTATTGTATTTACAATATTTTATATACTACACATTAGTAACAAATAACATTCATAACCTTAGAGGAGCAGATCTTACAAATAATTTAGTGTTGGGAAGGGCGGCGCGAGCGGCGGCACTACACTCCGCGACACAACTGAACACTGACCGAACACCGAACGACACTGGACTCGCCGCCGCGCGCCGCGCCACTACCAATACGTGCGAGACTGAACTAAACGAGATAACCTAAAACACTTAACCTTACTATTAAAATAATGTGTTAATAACTTTTGGCAATAAATTACTCGAATAACACGAAAATAATCCTTAAGCGAAGCGTAAAAACAAAGAAAGTAATCATAAAACGTTTAAAAACTAGCAGAGTAAAAAGAATACAAAATATAAAAATAACCGTCGTTTAGGCCTGTTTACGTACGCTATGGAGCGCCGGAGCACTATCACATTGAACGTGTTACATGTATCATAATGTACAAATCTAACCTAACTTACGTGTACAGCCTTGTGTTCCTTCAAAGCAATACATTTACAATATCTTACACGGAAATAAGCAGACGGGACGAGAGAGGCACTTGAGAACTGATTCAAGACCGACTATGATCCTATAGTAAAATTATTTTCCACTGTACAAGCGTCAATGTACACTGCGCGAATACAAAACTTCAAAAACGTAAACAGGATATACATACACGAGTTCCAAAAGATTCTTTACATCCAAAGTACAATCCGCCGTCTGAAAAACATTGCACTTACAACAACATTACCCAAAGACTTAACTATCTCTTTGGAAATATATTATTCTGCGATTTAAGCACACGCCAAGTTTACTGTCAAATCGTCAGATTATCACAGTATCTTACAGAGTGGGCCGAGCGCGCCCGCGGCCGCCGGGCCCGGGCGGCTGTCAGTTCACATACATTTATTGCACTATATATATGTATACAAATTATGCTACTTTCCGTGACGTAATCATAGTTACTATACGATTTAAATACATTTTTATCTGAAAATTTTGTACTTTTTATTCAGCTTACCGGGTGCTGCGCCTTCTCAACGAGGAGTAATCGTCTTCACATACATATTATACAAATTATATTAAAGCTGCCGTCGCGTCAGAGGTACAACGGAAACCGTACATTAGTCTCCACCGGTGCAGAAAGGATAAGGCAACTGAAGTGGTGTTTCACAGTTCACACATCTCTTATGTACACAATACACATAATGCTATGTATCAAAATGTTCTTTGTACTAATATTATTTTATACAATCCATTTGGTCACCGTTACGCTAACGAAGCATCTACGCGAGGACATTCACCATTGAGTTCGAAGCGAATCAGTAAGTGAGTATTAACACTGGTTTGTCACAGTGGCACAGTCACACAGTCACAGTCACGGTCACACAGCGGGGTGTCGCGCGCGCGCGGTGTCTCGCTACCGGCGCATGGTGGAGTTGAGCGGCTGCATGGCGAGCGGCGGCGGCGGCGGGTTGATGTACCCGTACGCGTACACGTTGGACTGCTGCGCGCGCGGGTCCGTGCTCGGGTACTGCACGCCGGGCTGCACGTTCATCATCTGCAAGTTGTTGAACTGCTGCTGCGGCGGCACCCGGTACCCGTTCAACCCGTACTGACTGATGATGTGCGTGTTCAAATTCGGCGACATCCGCGACCCGGGCGCCATTTGCATGTGCTGCATTGGACCCAAATTGCCTGCAAAAATACCACATGTGATTAATTTGTATTTTTTTGTAAAACTATAGTAAATTGTATAAAGATTGTGAAAGTTGAATAGTATTAAAGTGACTAACATATAGCTGGCCACTCACTGGAAGCATTTCTGGCGTTCCTTGGCGAGTCCAGCTGGTTATGTACAGGCGCGTAGTACTTGGCGGCGGCGGCAGCGGCGTGGTAGTGGCCGCCCACGCCGGCCACGCCGCTCACGGCGCCCACGCCGCCCACGCCGCCCGCCGCCCCGCCACTAGGCGGAGTGCTAGCCTGCTGCGCGTACTGCGAACGTGACCAAACATCATCAAGCGCACTCACAGCGGCCGCGCCCGGGACTACCATCTGAAAAACCTCACAGTTAAAATTGTACACAATTTTAATTAGCATAGTAATAGCAAATGTGAATAATGATTTCCAATGATAATAAAATAAACATATAGATACCAAAAATATATTTTTTCCTATAACTAGTAAAAATAAATTAGTGCCTAATTAATAAAATATTTATAATATTTTTTTAATATAAATACTCACTGAACGAACTTGAATTTAAAAAAAATATTTTATTACAATAAAGGATTAAATGTGGGATAGATGAATTGATGAATGAAGAAAGATGTTAGTAGGTAGTGACCTGATGTGGCGGGTGGTGTTGCGGCGCATCTGCCATCTGTTGCAGCTTGGCGAGCGAGCAGGAGGGCGCCCAGCCGCCCGCGTGGTACTGCTGCTGCTGCTGGAACGACAGGTAGCCGCCCTGGTACCCGCCCGCGCCGACCACGCCGCCCGACCCCGCTTGCATCGATGAACCTCCTGTAACGCATAATGTGCATAGTGATAAGATATTTCTTACACGTAAAAGAAATTAGATTGTAATCTGGATTTTATATTGAAATGACAAAATATGCCAAACGTAAACGTAAGTATAAAATGTATACTGGTTAATGTTAATTGAAATAAAGCGGTGTTTACCGTGCGAGTGGTGTGCCGGCGGGGTGGCGCGGTGCCTGGCGGGAGGCGCGGGGGGCGTGGCGGCGCCGCGCAGGGCGGCCGCCTGCTTGCCCTCCGCACCGCCCGCGCCACCCGCGCCGCCGCCAGCAGCACCCGCACCCGCGCTGTTCCTGCCAAATAAACATCACATTAATATTCCATTTTGCCTGTTAATAAAACACGTAATAAAATAGAAATGACATGAGTAATAGAGAACCGCACCTGTTCCTATTGATTTTCTGTTGCTTGGTGGGCTGGTTGGGCTGGCTCATGATGGAGGGGATGTGTATGGAGGAGTGCGGGTACTGCGGGCTGGGCGCGGGGTGCATGTGCATCATGGAGCAGGGCGACGCGAGGTCGGAGCCGATGCTGGTGGGCGACTCGAGGCCCAGCTGGCTCACGTCCAGCTCGCACGCGGGGTACTGCACCGAGTGCACCGAGTTGCTGGTGGAGTCCGGCGTGTACACGCCCATCGACTGCAGCGCCGGGCTCACCGCCTCGCACATCTCCTCCTTGCTCGTTTCCTTCGGAGACTCTTCCTTCTTAGAATGCTGTCTTGACTTCTTCTCGATTTCCGTCTTCTCCTGACACGGCCCGTTTTGATTGAAAGGTGTCTTGCAGCCGGGTGACGTCACTTGGGGACTCTGCCTGTACTCTGCGCAACTGGTCACCACTTCTTGCTGTTGCTTGTTGACTTGACGTTGCATCAACTGCTTCATCTGCGCTTCAGTGGGCATAGATTGTGTTTTCTTCGGTTCACATTGGGTTTGGCAAGCGGTTGTTGTCTTGGACTGTTTGGTGGGCTTGCATTCATTTTTTTGAGAACATTCCGAAGCTTTAGACGTCGCAGATTTTGTTTCCTTAAAGTGTGGCAGCCCGGTCGTGGAATACAACCCGCCACTGAGTCCGTACGCTATGTTGTGGTAATCTTTTTGATCATATTTGGGATGCAACTTTTGCGGTGACTTCGGTATCTGATCCAAATGAGGTAAATTTAATTGTAGTTTGTCTAAATAATTTTTGTGTTCCCAGCGGCCTTGAAGGCCGGCCGGGTCCCATGGTGGCCACTGGTACTGACCGTGGGTCGTGTGATAATTTGGTATTTGGTTCATTGCATAGTCAGCTTTTGGAACTAGCTCATTGTCATATTTAAATTTGGGAAGCATTTTATTTAAGTCAGACTGGTCAGATTTTAAATTCAACTGCGCTGTGCAGCTTTTGTCATGCTTCACTGAAGTGTTCTTAATTTCGCATTTTGAGGCATTTGATTTCTCTTTCTTAAAAAAGTCTTGTTTCTTGGGAGCTTCATTACTCGTTTTAGTTTCTACTTTGCTAGTGATCGGCACGGAGTTTATCACGTTTATTGGGACAGACGTCTCCGGCTTTCTCGCCGCTGTATTTTGTTCTGGAAAAAACATTTTCGGCTCTGGCGTGCTTCTAGGTGTGTCATTTTTATTAGTCTTCTTGTCTGTTTTCTCCAATTTACTGTGAGCCGAATTCACTCTTACATCACGCAATTTGCTTTTTTCTCTAGGCTTCTGATTGAGGTCATTTTTATCTTGTGTATTTGTTTGAACGATGTTGAGTGATCCGCCCAAACTAGTCTGGATGTTGCTAGCAAAACTATTATCTAGATCAGTTCTTTCGAGCCCCATATTCACAGCAGCATTAGCGCTTTGACATCTTGGTAAAAAATTAATGTCAACATTGGGCACCTTGGGAATTACAGGATTTATTATTGGTGAAGATATTGGATGTGGGACTTCCAATTTCGTTGTGGTTTTACTCATGACTGGAGTGTCAGCAATATTGTTAATGATGCGATTAGGTTCACTAGTTTTAACCACCTTATCGGTTTGCACTCCCTGTGATTCTTTGCTAATGTTTGCTCTGTGATTAAGATAAGTGTGTTGAGCTGTATTAATTTGTTGAATCGTCATAGAATTACTGACCACAGGGTGTTGGTGTTGGTAAGTATGCATCGACGGTTCCATAGGATTTCTTGTTATGATAATTTCATCTTTCCTAGCATTCACGACGTCAGTTCGAAATGGAATCTCACTCTCCTTGTTTGTGGTAATTGGGTTTGGTAATTTATTTCTATCCTTTTCTGTCACAGTTTCTGTCTTTTGAGGATCCAGTTTCTTTGGGGTATTCAAAGCATTCTCCCTTTGAGGATCTAGATTTTGTATGATAGACTCGATTTTATTCGAAATCTTTTTGTCAGCTGCTTTATTTTCCTCGTTATTCTGATGTTGAATGACTGTTTCTTTTCTCATCTCACATTTTTTCTCGCAGGCCGCCTCGATCGGCTTCTCGGGGGATTTCTTCAGCTTGGGTGATTCACTTATGACAGTGTCTTTTTTAGGCGAGACACTAACACGTGGCGATTGGGTATTGTCTGATTCACCCTCCACTACGATGGTTTCTATTTGATTTACTTTCGGTACTATCGAATCGGCAGATGGTTTAGCAGGTAAAGCTTCTTCCTGAACTTTAGGGTCTAAAACAATATGTGCATTCTCTGTTGAAACTACTGGGATAACTTTGGATGGACTGTCTTTTTCTTCTATTTCTTTTGGCTTGTTATCACTGGTTTGCGCCACTGGGACTACAGCATTTGGTTTAGGCGACGGCAAGGGGCAGCTCTGACTATTGTTGTCGTCAGACTCTGATATAATGATAGTTTCTTTATCATCGAGTGCTTTTTTCGGTGATTTAACCTCTTTGTTATTCATTTCTTCTGGGGTATCGATCTTTTCTTCTGGTATCACATCTACCTGAGATTCAGTTGATCCTTCAGCTTCTTTTTTATCTTCCGTTATTTCTTTCTCCGGTTTCTCGTTAGCAGTCTCTTTTATAACCTGATCTTTCTCTGCTAAAGACTTAGGCGAATCCATATGTATGCTGTCAAGCTCCATGTCGCTGGTGTGATGATCTGTGCTATTATCTTCAATATTACGTGGTGATGCTGGTTTGCTTCGCCTCTCTTCTCTGTCTTCGACATCCATTTCGTCATCAGCTTCACCCGAAGAATCCTCAGAACTGGCGTCAGAATTTTTCTTTTCATCGACCTTCTCTTCAACTTTGCTCTTAGAACTTTTAAGTTCATCGATATTGTTGATGACCGCCTCTGGTCCTGTCGAGTCGTCAGTTTTATAATCATTAGTGTCTTCTTTACTATCAATAACTTTTGCCTTTTTGGCAACCGGTGACGCAGTTCTAGGACTCCTCGTAGTCCTACCCCGCTTCCGAGGCCGCCCTTTCCACAAAATTTTTCTCTTTGTTTTAGACTGAGCTGAATTAACAACAGGAGTATTGGCAACAGCATCAAGTTCTTCTTGACTTTCCTGACTATCAGATGCGTAAATTGGCTCTTTAATGCTTTGTCTTCTACTTCTTTGCGAGCTATTGTCTTCATTTTGTGGTGCCCTAGACCTCGCGACGCTCTTGCTTCTTTGTCTCACTGGGGTTTCCTCTTCTTTTAGGTCTTCAGTACACTCAGATATCTTTCTATTTGGCTCACGCTTTCTTTTACGACTGACTTCACCGAGTGTCGGCGTAGTTTGGTAGGTGGTCTCGCTATACTTTAATGGTCTCGTGCGTCTCCTTCCAGAGGACGTCACTTCAACTGGGCTCTCTGCAACATCCTTCTCTGACTTTGTCTTGGCCTTCGATTCTACCTTTGGAGTTGTGAGTTCTGGCTCAGTAGCTGTATCTTCACTTTCTGTTTTCATGTCTTCATTTTCAGTCTCTTGATCACCTGACACTTCTTCTGGAGATCTAAATGGATTGATCGTAGGCGCTAAAAGTGGAGTCCACCTTAAGCATTCAGGATCAATTTCTAATCTGGGTTTGCTTCGGACTTTTTTAACGTGATTATCCACTCTTTTCCAATCTATGCACAGTCCTAGTTTCATTGTCTCCTTGTTCGGAATGTATCTTACAAAACCGAGCAATTGGAATGTCACAGCTATGTCGTTCATATGCATTCCAGTACTGTGAGCTACATCTTCAAACGTAAAAGGTTTATCTTTGTGGTCATATAAATATTCTAATATAACAGATTTCCAATAAGCATGATATGAGACTCTCCCAAGATCTGATAAGGGTTTTTCTGGTGTTCCTGGTTGACCCTCTTCTTTGGATAACAAGTAACCTGAAGCAGAGAAAGTAAAATGTTTACCAAAAGTATACTGTGTGGCGAATAATATTATAATTGAGATTGCTTTATTCAAAATCATTGTTTGACGATAGAAAAAGTATGTTACATTATAAGTAGAGAAAGAATGAAACGTATTTTAAAATATAAGTAATGAAGATTCCACCACTCACTAAAATGGATGAGAAACCTCCCGTAGCCCTGTCTTTGATACTGCGGCATCGTCATTATACACGAGACATTATATTTCTGCTGACAATGCTTCTCCTTCGAAAAATATCCAACCAGATGACATCCTTTGCTGTCATTTTTCGTCAAAACATAAAACAGGAACGGTTCAACGTCATAATACAAAGTTTTATGATCCAAAAACAGCTTGGCGAGGAGGCACAAATTCTGGCAATATATTTTGTTGGCATTTCCATCCACTTCGAACACTGAAATGTCACCACATCGGTATATTTCCGTAGCCGGTGGATGTCGCCATAAACACTTGTCCAAATGCCTCATGAGCACCGCTCGACTCTTGGCATATTTGAGACAAAACTCGCACAGGAATAATTTGGGCAGTCTGAAAAGCAAATAATTATATTTGTAATATTCATTAACTTCAGGTCAGTGAACACTCAAAGCTGAATTTTATATAACTGACCTGGCATATTCTTGAGGGAAAGGGCTCGAGTACCAAGTCTCTATTTCCCACTGGCCAAACTCGATGGCGGAAGGGCAGCGCGGCGGCGGCGGCGCGGGCCCGTGCTGCGGCGCGTGCGCGGGGTGTGCGGGGTGCGCGGGGTGCGCGGGGTGCGCGGGCGCGGGGCACTCCGCCTCCAGCACGCCCGCCGTGCTGCGCGCCTGGTTGAACACTTCCGCGTCGGCCTCCGTCACGCCGGGCGGTAGTCTTTTACCCTCTGAAAGAAGTGTTACAATGTCGGTGGCTGCTGGAAAACAAAACGGTGCGACCCCAAAGGTTCCGCCAAAATTTTGTTTTTTATCGAATGGAAAAGAAAGAAAAAATAAGCTAATGAACAGGCTTTTCTTTCCCTTTCGATCCCGCGGTGTTGATTATCGACCGGACGCAAGACATCAATGCGAATAAAGAACTTCAATCAGATAATCGATACTAAATAATGAACACGAACTGTACACACCATCGATGCACAAATGTCGAGAACATAAAGAATATCACTCTGAAATTTCACTGTCTGGTCTTCTTTGCGCGTTCCGTCGCGACACGTCCGGTCGACGATCATCACTCGCGGGAGGTCCGCTCCGACGCGCCGGGCCGGAGCGCGGCGGCACCCGGGGCGAGCGCACATCTAACGACCATCACGAAGCGCTCGAAAGCGCGGGCGAAAGTGCTCGTGGACGCCTCGGGCGGCGGCCGGCGGCAGCGGCGGCGGCGCGGGGGCGCGGGGCAGCGGGGGCGCGGGCGGCCGGCGCCGCGGCTCCACGGGCACTTTCGCCGCGCTCTCGAACCGACCTTACCCTCGGCGCCGGCCGGCCGCCGCCGCCCCGCCGCCAGAGCGCGCCGCAGCTTGCGCGCGCCGCCCGCGCTCCCGCGCCACCGCGCCGCCCACGCCACCAGCTGCGACGCGGACGGACGCGACGCGACCTCGCTCCCCGCGCCCGCCTCCCGCGCCCCCGTCGCCGCCCGCCTCTCCCGCGCCTCCCCCGTCTCTCGCGCGGCGCACTCTTCCCGCGCGTGGAGCGCCGGGCTGCGGCTGCGGGAGCGCGCGCGCCCGCTCAGCGCGGCTCGGTAGCGGCGGTACGTGCTGCGAGTCTCCTTCAGCACCTCGGCCTCGGGCTCGGGCTCGGGCGGCGGGGGCGGGCGCGCGCGGGCGGCGCAGCGAGACGCGGATCGCACAGAGTAGAATTCGGACAGCCCGTCGAACAGCGTCGTGAGAGAGCGCTCGCCCCCGCGACTGCGCCTGCGCACCGGCGCCGGTCGCGCCTCGGCGGGCGCCGCAGTGGGCGCCGGGACGGTCGCGGGTGCCGCGACGACGGCGGGGGCGGATACTGTTCCTGTTGCCGTTGGAAAAGACATGACGGGGACGCCAGTCGGAGCGGAAACGCTCGCAGGTACAGGAGTCAACTGTTGCTGTTGTTTGCGCGCCTCGGCTGCGAATCCCCATGCGCCGTCCGGTCCGGCGTCCGTGGCGAGTCTCTCGAATACGGAGGAAACGTGGGCAGGAGTGAAAGCGAGCGTGGGCGCAGGCGTCGGCGCCGGGGGCTCCGGCCGCGCCTCCGACGAGGACGAGGACGTGGCGGACGACGAGGAAGACGACTCCACCTCGGAGGGGGTGGGCGCGCGGCGCTCGAGGCGCAGCTCCACCCGCTGCACGCGCGTCACGCTCACGCCCCCCCAGCGCCCGCCGCCGTCCCACCCGTCCCACTCGCCGGACGACTCGCGACGACGCCGTCTCACGAGGTTAAAAGCGGAAAATCGGAAAAACTTTTGCTTCTCCTTTGACATCCTTCGCTCGGGCGGCAAGCGCGCCGGCTGCGGGACATTACCATCAGAGGGTTCCTCGTCCGAGTCGATGCGTCGCGGCGTCTTCGGTTTCTTGCCCTTGGGAGTGCCGGCTGGAGTGTTTCTGTAATATGGAACATTGGTTGAGATTTGCATAATGGCAAGGTTTCGTATGACGTGCTCAAGATGTGTGGGTATAAGGAAGTAGCCTTGCCTGTTGTTGTGCGGGCAGTGTGCGCAGCGCCAGGGCAGCGCGGCGCAGGCGGGGTGCACGTGCGCGCCGCAGCGGCCGGTGCAGCGCGCCGCCCAGCCCGCGCCCGCGGCCCCGCACGCGCTGCACGTGCCGCCCGCGCCCCCCGCGCCGCCCGCGCCCCCCGCGCCCCCCGCGCGCGCCGAGCACCACGCGCACTCGCCGCACGACCAGCGCGACGCCTGACACGCAACAACACATTATTATCATAACTGCCAACACATAACAACATTATTCCAACTAGTAGTAAGATTCGTTAGTGTTAGTAATAGAGAATAGGTGGAAAAACTCATATAAAATTACTTTCAGTTAATGTTTAAATTGCAAACTAACTGACATATGCTCTTTGTCTACATAATTAAGAGGCAAAGTTAGTATTTTTTAACATCTTTGTAGCGCAGATGGTTAGAACCACTCGGTAAAATGAGAGGCCGCGGGTTCGATTCCCGCACCAAAATGAATAGGAATATTTCTAATAGGTGAATATTACAATATAGTTCTAATACCCACGAACACCAGACTTGTATCCATAAGTGGAATCAGAACTATATAAGCAACTGTTGGTTGTTTATTTATTTATTTTATGTAAGGGCTTGCGCTTTCATACGCGTCAAATTCGATTTCACTAAAATGTCTTCAAATGACAAATATCTACTTTTGTTTAATCCTTATATGAGTACAAAACTTTCGCGACTGTTATTTATTAATTTTGGCACATATAATTCATATACATAAAGATTTTTATGTTTACCATAAAAAAATTAAATGTGTAAAATATAACTTACCTTAATAGTGGTTTGGGAGAGATGGTCCAATTGATTAAGGCACGTTGGATGTGCGTATGACTTGCACTGGGAGCAGCAGATGAGAGCTTCTGCTGCTCCAAGACGGTTCTTAGTATCTGTGCCTAAGCACTCCGTACATATTGGAACACCGCCTTGCACCTGATGCTGGAAAATGTATCCTAATATAAATATTACACATTAAGGTTACTAATGCAATGTTTCTTGTTCATACTGTTTATGAAAATAGGTCATATTAAGATCTAAAAAATTTATACTATCTATGGAAACCAAAACCATAATCAATATCAGGAATTAATTTCTTTTAATTATATTTCTTCTCAATAGATGTCAGGTAGAGACTAAATACATTTTTCTAAAACAGTCAATATTTTTATTGTGCCATCATCATGTACGCTTTGTTCGTAACTGCCTGGCTTCTTGCCAATATTCACGAAACCTCTGTATTCTGTGCGGCCCCTTCCCGGAATGTCTAAAGCAGGTGGTCAGGCGTATTTGTAAATATTATGATTTTTAAAGAGTATAATAATTATGAACTTGTAACAATGAAATATGAACTATAATTTTAATTACAACTTTCTTCAATGATGCTTAAATATAAATTTTGATATTTTAAGGCAATGTATGTATTACTGCCATACAAATAAAAAAAAGGCTTGGTTAAAAAGCTATAAATCTTTTAAGGTTTTGTTTATATTACTGATTTGAAACAAAATTACTTAAAAAACAGTAAATATTGACTATGCTTGCCACTCCATCAATCACTTTTATTTATTTATTTACACTTCTTACAATTTATATTGTAAAGGCAGACTTAATGCCTGAGGCATTCTCTACCAGTCAACTTTTCTAATATATTTATGAATTAAATAACAGCAGTAATAAATTGATTACTCCTTCAGTAATAAATTAGGCTAAATCTATACAGTTAAATGAAAAATTATAAATAAACATGTAAACAAACACTATCATTGCAAGTTATCTCAAAATTTATCAGCCATCATTTCTTATATAACAATAACAATGAAAATTAATATCTGGTTACCTTTATTTGATTATTTTTAAATAAAGATGTTACAAAATCATTTATAAATGAATAATTACCACATTTTTTTTTATATGCATAATGTTAGAGTTTTTAGCTAGATTCTAAAATTATTGAATTGTCATTAGTAAACTTTAAAATTATTAAAACAAATGCTTGTAATTTGTTTACTTAAGAAACAAAATATAATGTATACAATTGCAAATTTATTTGACAAATTTTAGATGCACGAAAAAACAGTATTTATTTCAGTCTAAATTCTTCATTTGTGGATAAAGTATAACAAATATATAAGTAAATAAGACAAATATTAATACTAATAAAACAAATCATGGTAAGTTAATTGATAAGTCCCAGAGAAAAAAAAAACAACAGATCTTATTTCTTAAAAATGTTTAGTCATCCTCATTGGCATGTACTGACTCACAGGGGTATTTCCATGTCATTCTCAAGCAAACTTTTTTTGTTTAATCACAACAGAAACAATTTCAATGGTCTAATTACACCTTAAATTATTCAATATCAAAATAAATAACAAATAAAGCTTTATTAAATTACTATTTTAAATTACTAATTAAAACCATGTATATCTAAAAACATTTGTACTTCAGGGACTGGTTATATTAATGATAGGAAAACTTATAGCATTAATCTATTGTAACAACAGCAGTTATGGAGTTGTTCATGCAACAAGCACCTCATTCAATTCTTTTTATATAGGAAGTAACCTGCTGGCTCTTTATTATAGTACATTGACCTTGATAATGAACTACACAGATCACATTCTCCAATGCTCACAACAAATGATTTTTATGAGTATTTAATTGGACCCCTGTGGTATGTTTAACAACTAATGAAGTGACTTTTTTATGTCTGTGTTTATTCTATTTTAATTAATAATGTGAAATTTGAATTTATATTACACAAAAGCAAAAAAATAATGCACTGAAAATTTATATAATTTATATTACATATTTATTTAGTTATAAAAAGTAGATGTCAGTATTACTTATTTCTAATAACAGTAGTACACATAATCATAAGATTTTACAAGCTAGCAAAGTAGTTACTACAGAAACTATTAGTAATATCAGTTTAACCTAGAAAAATATATTTTTGAAAAATAATGAATTAAACACTTACTGGAATAATTACAAGATTCTAACCCTAAATTACCTTCTTTATATTATAAATATAAAACATACTTTAGAAAGTGTTGTATCATAACAAACGTTTTCTAATAAGTTTTTCCTTGTATATTGTTTTCCACTTCAGACAAAAACAATACTGACAAGTTATTTTGAATAGGCAAGACTTAAAATTGTTTAATTACTTCAAATACAACAGAGGAAAAAAGAATTGGGCATTGTCAAACTTTGTTTATGTTTATGTAAATAAACATTTAAGAATATAGATTACCTTTTCAGGAGAGTCTGATGCTTGTTTCTTCTGCTTTGGTGGACGGTCTGTAGTGGCTTGGGGTCTGTCGGTGGCCTTGTAGGCTCCTGCGTGGTGTGTCAACAGACCCCTAGCGACCGCCCGCTTGGCCGCGGCTCGCAACACATTACGCACATCCACTTCACCTTCAACAGTCACTTGATATGCTTGATGCAAATGTTTTTCTATAGCCTTCAGCGTAGAGCCATCGCGCTCACCCAGCTCCCGCACCGCTCTGGCCACAGCCCGCGACACATCCGTGTCGGGCCCTAGGCGCAGAGACTTGTTTTGCAGTCCTCCAGGGTCTTTGTATGAGCTTTGGCCTTTATTGTACACCTTGAGCACGACGCCTTCGCGCACGGCGCGCTCCAATCTCTCCGAGACCACATCCTCGTGGTAGTTGTGGTGCTGCCTGATGGCGTGACAGATCCTCTCCACACTCGGCCTTTGCTTCTGCGACCGTATCTTGTGTATCGCTTCTAGTATCCATCGCTTCCACACTTCTTTGCCGACGTCGTCGGGTTCGCACATTTTTGTCAGTTTATTACGTACAGCCGCCTGTGTAACGGTACGGTATTGAACTTATGTCAACACCCATGGCATTTTCGCGCCTCGAGCGAAATTCCATTTTACGAAATGGAACCCCGCCGAATGCGGCCGGTGGTATCGGCCGCGACGCGAGACGCCGGTTTACAGCATGTCGCAGGGTTCCGCCGACGATGACACATCGCCTCGCAGCGGGTTTTGGCGGAGCGAGCATCCGACAGCCGCCATCTTGTGGCGATCTAAATTTTACGTAGAATAAAAACACGCTAATAATTACTAATAATTGAGATCACGTCTTGATTTCACTTAAAAATTATGTATTTCGAACTTAAACTTTCCACTAGCACAATGAATATGTTTTAATTAAAAGATTTTTTTACACAACTTCAATACAACAGACTTCTTTCCGGTTTTTTTTTCTTGCAATGCGCCCTCACTAAACAAACAACACTATTCCGAAATGTGTATTTATTACGTATTTCATTTTACTGATGCGTCTTATAGGTTTTAATCACTCTCATTAGATTGAAATAATACAAAATTTACATGAAAACATTCACAAAACACCAACAAAAGGCTCTTCAAAATGGCTATCAATTAGATTGCCTTGTTAAAAAAATATTTTTGATATCCTGTCCATCACATATGTATTGCCATTCTAATTATTATAATTATCATAAATATTAATAGATCGCTCTATACATTGTCTATGGATTAAAAGAATCGGTAGGTATTCTATTTCATGAAGAATCCTCTTAGTCTAAAAAACCGCCGTTGTAAAATGAAACAATCCAATAAAACTTTTAACAAAAGAAAGTATGTTTGAAAAACAAAATCTTTCTTATGTGATACTTTTATCCAATCTTAGAGTATTTCTAGAAAAAAAGAATATAGAAAAGGATTTAAGATGATTAGGTATAAGCGTTTTTGTAACAATATATTTTTTATGTTAAATATGTACCTATTCTCTACCTACTTTTGTAACACTTTCATCTTCATGTGGTGAAACACATATCTTTCGAATAACGCATAGTATTAAGATAGGGGAAGGGGGGGCATGACGGGGTAGCAAGGTAAGACGGGGTATTGCACACGTAGAAGAAACTAGACGTTTGTGAATAAAGAACAATAAGCCAATAGAAAGTCTCATTCAACCGACGGTTAACGCGAAAGAAATTATGAGCGGGAGTGCACGCGTCTTTTGTTTACAAATGAAAAAGTGGTTAAGGGTTACGTCGATCGAAATTTTTGTAAGGTTCAGCGTCATTATTGAAAGGTAAATATGATCACCCCATTTATATCTTTTTGATCTTTGGTTACTAGTGTTGTTTATTTTGATAAGGTATGTTGTTTGTAGGAATCAGTGAAACATTTTATTTGTTAATATTTTTTTTGTTCATAGTGACCCTTTGAGGCAAGATGGGGTATTGGGTGTGGGGTATGATGGGACATTGGGGCAATTTTGTGAATTTGCGTTCATTTAAGTTTCTTAATAAATAATATTAATTTCTTATTTTTAGGTAAAATCATGGTACGTTATTTCAAGAAAAAAAAACAATTCGTAAACCTGAAGCCACTTCAGCAGCTAGAGCAATGGGGTTCAATAAAGCTACAACGTCATCTTTCATCATCGTCCCAGAACCTGAACCTGGATGTTTTTATTATGCTGAACTTTCCATTCATGCAGCATGCCGTGATCTGACGTCTTCCTTTGACAATCGTACCCAAGTGATATTTTGCCCATTCCTTCTGTTCAACGAACTGAAAAAAGGAAACAATACCGCCGAGGAAAAACAGCCATAATAACCTCAACTCCTTATAAAAATGATCTGGAAAACTTGAAAAAGCCGGGGAAAACATCCAATCATAATGATCCTCGCCTCAAAAAGAATGCTAAAAACAAACAAAAGGCCAATCATTCAGTCAAAAACAAGAGAATAATGATGAAGATGCCATTTGCTTATATTTATGTATTTAAAACTTTCTTGCACATACACTGAATATAATGACTATACTTAACTAACAAGAGATAAAACAAGAGGCGGCCTTATCGCGCTTATATATTGTAATGATGAAATTAACATTTTTTTGTCATCGTCCGAACCTTGGGTAGGCTGCCAGCCCCATGAGCGTTGGGCTCTCAACGCTAGTGCTGGCGTGGACGATGAAGATCTTTAGGAAAAACACATTTGCTTGTTTTGTGAGAACGACTAGTACTCCCATCATGCCCCAATTTCATTAGCCCATCATACCCCATAGTATGGGGCAAGATGGTTTTTCATAATGTTCTTTTTAATTCTTAATTATTAAAAAATGTGATATGTTTATTCTTCAAAGACAGTACCAAATCATAGTTAGATTAATGACGTAACGTGCCATATATTAATGAGACTAATAAACATAGTGATTATGCTGTTTTTTTGTTATTTCCCTTAGCTACCCCATCATGCCCACCCTTCCCCTACATGTGGATTTGAAGGTCCTCGTATTAAATTCATTAAAAAATTAAATTCTCTATTGTCATGGTAAATGACTTATAGGTACCTATTGTGATTCCCGCTTATACAATGACCTCTTTATACTTTCACTGAATGTGAAAGTATTATCATGTTTTTATATTCAAATAATGCACACACCTATTTCGTGTTTGTAAAAATCAAGCTTATTTATTATCAAGTATAGGACTATCTGGTATAAAGTAGTTCGTTCATCTTGTGGGTAGACGTCCAAAATTACACTTGTCCGTCTTCTAAGCGTCTTAATGTCAGATGTCACCTTTAGGGAAGTTTTATGTCTTAAATCTGTTTGTTATTAGTGTCTATGGACATAAATTAGAATTAGATTACTTACCGGTACTGGGTACTCCTAATAATCTCCTTCAGCAAAAAACAATGCGAGTGATTGTTACTTATTTGAAATTATAACATAATAATATTTAGAAACGCTACCTACTATTATCTGTAAATATAGTACCCTAAATACCAGTAACAAACCTCAAACATTATTTTGGAGATTGCAATATCTTCAGTATCCATAATTTTCTGCGTACACAATATGAACACTTACTTTTAATTTATATATTTCTTTTACTAAACCCACGAAATATTTTAAAAGATATACAAAATAACTTTTTTCTTTTGCGTGGCAACACAGTAATTTTCGCGGGTTTTTTCGAAATAAAAATGTTTTGTAGACTTTATTGATACGAAGTATTTATAAAATCTTAATGGTCTAAACTCTCTCAGTTGAAGAGGAGGACCGTCCCCAGCGGTGGGACGTAAATGAGCTGTTGACGATTTATTAAATCTCGGTGAGTAAATACCTACATGCCCGCCGTATTTAGACAATTTTTTTAATTCATGTTTTATTCCTTTTTTTAGTAAAAACTCATAATAAAAGTAATAGGTGTTTAGGGCGGTTTGCACGCGGGCGCTGAAAAACTAGTGCCGGGCCTGAGTAAGTAAAATCTAACTGGGTTAGCACATCTATATTCTTCATAAAATCCTATTATTATTGTAGATAATGTCCTGGATTCACTTAAACGTTTACTCCATCATGCTGCATACATAGGTTGTTTAAATTGAATACAACATGAAAGATATACAAACAATTTAATTCACAAAAAAGAGTTACAAACGTAAGTACACTTTATGACTATGTACATTAAACATTGTTGAGTGTTGAAGCCACAGAACACTTATTTGCAAGAACAAAACATAGACAAGAATAAAAATACCGGAGTATTCCTGATGCTACATGTTTTATTTGTATTACATTATAAGAAAAAATTACATCATTTGTGACTTGGTAGGTGAGGTGTGTAGGTATGCAAGTGATGAGAAATATAATGCACCAGATTTGGACAGCCCCCGTGGCGCAGTTGGCTAGACACCAGCTTGCGAAACGAGAGACTGCGGGTTCGATCCCCGCACCAAAACAAATGTTTGTGTAATCCAAAAATATTTGTTTCACGTTTTGGTGTTTGTGAGACCGAAAAATTTCTCATAGTCCCTGATACCCACAATACAAGACTCATATCTTAATGTGGAGTCAGGACTATGTGTGTGACTGTTGGGTGTATTTTTGTTTTTATTCATATTTTATTCTCAAAAAATTATAATGTTTGTATCTACTTTTTCTTGTATATATAATTGACATCAATAAAGATTACTTCTGAAACTCTTATTTCTCATCTCCCTGCACAATACTGTACAATGTCAGATCTAAACATAATACTGTAGGTCTATAAGGAATGTATTGCATCTATGAACCAGTGACTAAATAAAACTAGTAAGGGATTGTTCTAAATACAATTTTAACTATGGAGGAACCTATAAGATATTTAAAGACATGGACAAAATGTCAAACTTAAAACTATTTTTGTGGATGAACAATTGATTAATAATAATCCAATATCTTAACAAATGGATTGTTTTGTTCTTACATGAAATAATATCATTTTAAGATTTAAACAAAACTTCATGTACAAAAACACTCTGAAAAACCTTAACAAAACTATTTCAAAATATTCTTACTGTTTGATCTTATACTATTTATTTATTGATGATCTACACAAATAAGTATTAAAAATAATATCATCTAGTACTTGTGCGATATCTATATATTGCAAAAGATAAACAAAAAATAAGGCTATTTCACACTTTTTGTAAGACTGATCTCAATCCCTGTGAAGTGTTATCAACATTATTGTTTATACAAAATTGTTATACATTTTATTCACGTTTTATTTTGTTAATGTTTGAAAAACAAGTCATTATTTTTCATGCTATATTTGAGTGAGTGATATTTAACAATTTGTTCAATTATTATCGACATATTAGACTGTTGATATTCTGACTGATAACTACAATTTAATATTATGTTAATAAAAATGTGTAAATTGAGAATCTAACTACATATCATCTGTGCATTCATTTTATTATTTAACGAGAGACAGCCTAATAGCAATACATATTTATTATACAAGCAGTGATGGCCTCGAGGTTTAGGCGCGCGGTCGAGAATCTCGGCGGTCGCGGGTTCGAACCCCAGGCACACACCTATGACTTTTCGAAGTTATGTGTGTATTCACATTGAATAATCACTTGCTTTAACGGTGAAGGAAAACATCGTGATAAAACCTGCACACCTAAAAAGTTCTTAGAAATTTCTTAGGTGTGTAGTCCGCCAACCCGCACTAGGCCAGCGTGGTGGACTATGGCCTAAACCCTCTCAACGGTAGAGGAGACCCGTGCTCAGCAGTGGGCGTATATGGGTTGATGAAGAAGAAGATTACATATTTACAAAGTAAATATGCAAACATAAAAGACATTTAATAACAGAATTGATTGGTATCTCTGCCGTCACCTTTGCACTTACATAATTAATTATTTGCATTTGAATAAGAAAACATTATGTTTTTTTCAAGATATGGGCTAAAGAACAATAGCTCTTGCATCTAGCAAGTTACCAGTTTATAATTATGTAGAGCTATGCTTCAAAGAATATTATATGAGTATGCTAAGAAAGGAACTATTTTTACACAACCATAACATAGCAAGAAGTGTGTGTGCATGATACTAGAAAATATATGTAAAACTAAAATATTTTGTCACTAGCTTGAGTGCTTGATATAGCAAAACTACCTATAGGATTCCAGAGTACTGTTACTAATTGCATTACCTACTAGTACCTACATAAAACATTATTGTCTTTCAAAATCATTACTGGAACAGATTTGTTGAGGGATCACTACCCTAATACATAACACTGTACACTGTTTGAATTTTCTACACTCATATTGCTAAATCGAACCCTGATAAACTAAGCATATATTCGAGACTGTTTAGTTACTGACAAGTTAAAACTTAGCTATCCTTAAATTCACTATCTCCGCTGAAGGTGCAACCAGAGTGTTGTATGACATGAGACGCTGTGTATATCCCGCACTGGACACAGGTTTTGAATGACTTTCCTAGTACCATTTGGCTGAGGAATCCGCCGGCGAAAGCGTCCCCTGCCCCGTTGGTGTCCACAATTTGTTCCCGGGACAGTTTCATGACCGGTATCAGGGTGACTTTGCCCTCTTCGACCAGGATGACTGGCTCGCATCCTTGGGTGATGACGACCACGCGTGACCTTGAAGTGTTCATTTTGGGCAGGCCTGCTGCTTGCAGAGCGATGTCTTGCAAGTCTGTCGCGTTTATATTAAACGCTTTTGCAAAGGCTTCCGCTTCCTGAAACAGTGAAAATAATACATGTTATTCTGTACCTACATATTCCGAACTACACTATCTGAGCCATCTATACTAATATTATAAAGCTGAAGAGTTTGTTTGTTTGTTTGTTTGTTTGTTTGTTTGTTTGTTTGTTTGAACGCTAGGATCTCAGGAACTACTGGTCCGATTTGAAAAATTCTTTCACTGTTAGATAGCACATTTATCGAGGAAGGCTATAGGCTATATAACATCACGCTACGACGAATAGGAGCGGAGCAGCAATAAAGAATGTTTCGATATCGGGGACATTTTTTCCTTTTTGTGAGCTTCCACGGCGTGCGCTGCGAAAACGGTTAAAGTTTCGCTAAAATAATGTATGAGAGAAATGTTCCTCTTTAAAAGTTCTAAAAAAAAGTCCGCGACAGCATATGTCTATTTTTTAAGGTTTGCTCACTATAACGTTTTTTATCCTAACCAAATTTATTTTAAAATAAAGTTTTATTTGTGAAGGTGTTTTTATAAATATGATATTAATCCTTATCCAAATAAATACGTTATTCATTACAAGTATTTAATTTTAAATGAAATTGCCCTTTACATCATTTGATTTCACTGAGTATCTTAGAAGATATTGCAGTTTTAAAATATTGATCAAGCGCGCAGTAATGATGCACAAGGCGCCGATCGACGCGTTACGGTTTCAGGTTTGAACAATTTGACCGAATTGTATGAATTTTGGTATGGACATAAATAGGACTCTGAGAAGTAAAATAGACTACAACTTATTTTCCTTCTGAACCCAACCCTGTAGTCCACGCAGACGGAGTTGCGGGCAAAAGCTATTTTAAAATAAAGTTTTATTTGTGAAGGTGTTTTTATAAATATGATATTAATCCTTATCCAAATAAATACGTTATTCATTTCAAGTATTTAAGGTATTTATTGTAACATATTTTTTGTGGGTACCAATAAAGTGTTGTCTATCTATCTATCTAATTTTAAATAAAATTGCCCTTTACATCATTTGATTTCACTGAGTATCTTAGAAGATATTGCAATCTATACTAATATTATAAAGCTGAAGAGTTTGTTTGTTTGTTTGTTTGAACGCTAGGATCTCAGGAACTACTGGTCCGATTTGAAAAATTCTTTCACTGTTAGATAGCACATTTATCGAGGAAGGCTATAGGCTATATAACATCACGCTACGACGAATTGGAGCGGAGCAGCAATAAAGAATGTTTCAAAATCGGGGACATTTTTCTTTTTTGTGAGCTTCGGCTGCGTGCGCTGCGGAAACGGTTAAAGTTTCGCTAAAATAATGTATGAGAGAAATGTTCCTCTTTAATAGTTCTAAAAAAAAGTCCGCGACGGCATATGTCTATTTTTTAAGGTTGGCTCACTATAACGTTTTTTATCTTAACCAAATTTATTTTTTAATTAAGTTTTATTTGTGAAGGTGCTTTTATAAATATGATATTAATCCTTATCCAAATAAATACGTTATTCATTACAAGTAGTTAATTTTAAATAAAATTGTCCTTTACATCTTTTGATTTCACTGAGTATCTTAGAAGATATTGCAGTTTTAAAATATTGATCAAGCGCGCAATAATGATGCACAAGGCGCCGATCGACGCGTTACGGTTTCACGTTTGAACAATTAGACTGAATTGTATGATTTTTGGTATGAACATAAAAAGGACTCTGAGAAGTAAAATAGACTACAACTTATTTTCCTTCTGAACTCAACCCTGTAGTCTACGCGGACGGAGTCGCGAGCAAAAGCTAGTAGCTAGATAAAGCCATTATCCGTCACTAATTTTGAATCAAAAATGAAAATATTTTAAAACAGTGCATACATTTGCAAGCATTTACATCAAAGAAAGAAATCTCTAATTTCTTGCGATTCCAACATGTATGTAATAAACCATCATCACACTGATGTAATTAAAGTAATTAATTTCAGAAACATGTTGAAAATTTTAAATTTTATTACGTCAATTGTCTTCATAAAATATTTAACTTCAAGTTCTCCCATCCATAGAACGTTAGTAAATACATACTAAGTACATAATATTTATACGTCTTTTTATAGAGGGAATGTTTCGTGGGAATTTTTTAGTCAGCAGACCCACTTAGTAGATAATGTATAATGAGATAGTTTGAATAATAAGACTTAAACCAACGACCATGAAAATCACGTAACTTCTATAAAACTTTGTTGATAACATTTTAATATCCATGACAACGAAACATAAAACGAAAAAAAAAAAACGTTTCGTCAATAGCATTTGTACAATTTTGATTAACATTATTACTTACAACCAAGTTTTGGAGTCTAGACCATGTAAATAAGAAAAGACTAATATTAATAAGTTCAACTTACCGATTCATTGCCAAAAAGTACGTCGACATAAGGAAGCATCTGTTCAAGTGGCTCCTTGTAGAACTGCGATACAAACGGCGCGCTCAAGTTCATTATGAACGTGTGTCCCTTCGCGTGGGCGTGCTTCGCCAAGTGCATGATGGATTCCGGAGACACGGCCACGAAGAAACCCTGATAGAACACAAAACAAACTGTCAAACATATTCCTGACCCCGTAAGTCTCAACAGTCTCGGAAAAAAAATGGGAAATAAGGCCATGAAAGTTTTTTTCAGTCTTCAAGCATTTTTTCGGTCCACAATACATGTCCTGGAATCTTTTCCAAATTTCATATATCCACACCAAAAAATACAATCTATCTACAATTAATACGATTACTTTGGCAAAAACTTCAAAATATGCTCAGGTAAATATATTTATGTATTTACACTGCATACAAAGTTTTTAGGTATAGGAAAACTTATGCCTAGCATTGCATTCTCTCACAGTCGAACCTAGGGTGATGCAAAGATGAGATTAAAATCGTTTTAATATACAAAACTTATATACCTATTATAATATATAATTGTTTTGTTAATTATAATAAATAAACTCACAGAAGCATAAAAGAATTTGGCGGCTTCGATACTGTTTTTGCATTCCTCTTTGGTGAGGTGGTCGGGGGTGAATTTCTGCGCGGCCGCGAGGTTGGCGCATAGGGACCGGTGGGTGCCGGTCACTAGCACGGCACAGGTGCCCGTGGGAGTCTCCTCGTTCACCTGGTATTGTACCGTCACTCCCTCCGCACTGCAGGAGAATTGATAATCTGATAAAGTCACCGCTGAACACGAATCGTCTAGGGTTTAAAATGCAAATCCTCGATCAACCAAGATATTGACGGATTTCTAAGGTATCCATGTATTGTTACAACTGTAGTGTGTACTTCGATTTTATATTGAGTATATACTATAAATTGAATAAAATTTTACCTAAAATAGTTAACTAAGCACAACACGCCTACAATCCATTAATATTTGCAAAAATGGAAATTCAATACCTATAAAGTCTCCTAAATTCTATAGGATTTTTATATCATATTGCTAATAATTATACTCTCAGATTTTGCTTAGATCTTCAATTAAAAATCTAAGGCATAGCTATAAGATTTATTAGAAGGAAATTTTTATGATTTGAACTATTATAAAGTGCTCGTTTGAAATATTTTATGTCAAGCTAGAAGTTACGAGTTAGTAATGGTGATAATATAAAACGTAAACTTGCAATAACGAGCGTATAAAATCGGCAGCATTGTGTTTCGCATGTGTGGGTCAATAATGCTTCATTATTACTAAACAAGCCACGGAGAATGACGTCAGCAATTGAAGAATAATAAATAAATAAATAAATAAATAAATAAAGCCTTTATTTAACAATCTCTACATAGTACAGTGGATTATTCTATATTAAGATTAGTTGTTCTTGTTGTTGACACCGGTACGCAAAGATTGTCTTGCTTTCCAGCATAGGCCTCCCCTAGAGTTTGCCATACTACGCGATCTTGAGCTTTTCGACTCCATGTGATGCCTGCTACTTTTCGAAAGTCGTCCTCCCATCGACGACGTTGTCTCCCTTTCTTTCTCTTGTATTGCCTTGGACACCATTCCGTTACCTCCTTGGACCATTTTTCTTGTTTGCTTCTCATTAAGTGACCTGCCCACCTCCATTTTAATTTCTTAATACAATAGGTAACATCAGTTATTTTAGTTTTGTTTCTTATATTATTTAATCTTATTTTATCTTTTAATTTGATGTTGAGCATGCTACGTTCCATTGCATGTTGGCAGGTTTTTAGAGAGTGTATGTCACGATTTATTAGATTCCACGTTTGGCATCCATATGTCATCACTGGCAATATGCACGACTCGAACACTGTTTTCTTGGCCTTCAGTGGCATACGTGGATTTTTCATAACCTCTTTCAGAGACCAGTATCTCTTCCATGCCATATTAATCCTATTGTTTATTTCCTTTTTTGTGAGGTCATTTGGAGATATGGTCTGGCCGAGGTATGTGTATTCTTCCACATATTCTATCGTGGTCCCTTTAATAATTATTGGAGTATGATCCAGGTTTGTCATTATTTTAGTTTTTGTAGCGTTCATTGCTAGACCTACATTTTCACTTTCTTTCACTAATTGTTCCAGCATTTCTTGCAATTTTTTTGGATCTTCCGAAATAAGTATCAGATCATCTGCGAATCTTAAGTGGTTTAGATGGCAACCATTAATATTTAGACCTTATTTTTCCCAGTCCAGACGTCTAAATACATATTCTAAAACTGCAGAAAATAATTTTGGTGACATAGGATCGCCTTGCCGTACACCTCTCTTTATTGGGAAGTAATCTCCTTCTCGTTCTGTTCTTATTTTTGCCTTCATGTTTTTGTATATATTGATAATAAGACGTAGGTATTTTTTGTTAACTCCTTGTGTTTCTAGAGCTTCCCATATTTTAGTATGTTTTAGCGAGTCGAAAGCCTTATTGTAGTCTACAAATGCTAAGTAGTAGGTAATGCCATATTCGTTGCATTTCTGGATAACTTGTTTTATAGTGTGAATGTGGTCTATGGTTGAGAAGTTTCTCCGGAATCCAGCTTGTTCTTTGGGTTGGTTTTCATCTAAAACTTTTGTCATCCGATCTAGTAGTATCTTTGAAAATATTTTGTATAAATTTGACATTAGGCTAATGGGTCTGTAGTTTGTTATATCGTCCTTTTTTCCTTTTTTATGTAATAGTATTATAGTTGACGAAGTCCACTGGTGAGGTATGTATTCCGTGCGCATAATCTCATTAAATAAGTCAGTAATAATGTTCCTTGTTATTTCGGATGTTTCTATTAGAGCTTCGTTAGATATGCAGTCTCCACCGGGTGCTTTTCCTTTTTTTTGCGATTTGATAGCCTTTTCTACTTCTTCTTTTAGAATATATGGTATCTCTTCTTCGTTACATACATCGTAATTGAGTAGTTGTCTCTGCTCAGTCGTGTCCTCATCACTATATAACTTTCTATAGTAGTCCGTTGCAATCTGTAAAATTTTAATTCTATTCGTTTCAATTTTATTATTACGCGATTGTTTCAAATTGTCGATCCAAGCTAAATTTTCTTTTAGTTTGCTCCACGCTTTCTTCACACCGCCTGATTTTTCAATGTAGTACTTTATTGTGTCTGTTCTTATTGTTTCTCTATGTTTTCGTATCTCTGAATTTATATTTTTGCTCAATTTCGCTATTTCGTTTCTGTTATTTTTCCTGTCTTTAAACATAGTTTTCCTTTGAGTAATTAGTTTTCTTGCTATAGGTCCCAGTTTGTCTCTATACGTTTTAATCACTCTAGCTTGTCTTTCGATTTCTTTTAATGTGTTTTCTAGGGCATCGTACTTTTCTTGAACATCATTGAGATTTTCTATTCTTTGTATGTTAGTTTGTAGCAAATTGGTTATTTTATCTGGTAAAGGTGAAGTAAATGGTAATTTTGAATTCTGGATGTACTTTCTGGGGTTGTTTGGTTCCTTTATGTAAATTTGTCCTCTAAGCAGTCTATGATCAGTATTAAAGTTAATTTGGCTAACCACAGCCACATTTGAAAAGAAATTTGGTTTATTTGTAATAATATAATCTATTTCGTTTTTTATCCTCCCATTCGGTGATATCCATGTCCACTTTCTATTAAGATTTCTATTATAATAACTGTTCATAATATGTAGATTATTTTCTAAAGCGAAGTTTATGAGCCTTTGTCCATTGTCGTTTCTTCTGCCGGTTGTGTATAATCCTAGTATTCTGTCCTCGTTAGTTTCTCTCCTACCTATTTGGCCATTGAAGTCTCCCATTATAATTATTGTTTTGTATAAATTCGACATGGTTTCATTTAGTTTATTATAAAAAATATTTTTCGTTTCTTCTTTAGCAGTCTCTGTAGGAGCATATACTTGGACAATTGATATTGGTTGTTTATGGCCGGGCAGTTTGATATTTAGGACAACGATTCTGTCTGATACTCCATGGAATTCTATAATTCCCTTTTTTAGATATTTTTTAACCATAAACCCTACTCCGTACATGCCAGCTGAAATATTTTTGTAGAAAAGAATATATTTTTCATGTTCTAACGTTTTTGTTTCTGCTCTTCGCACTTCACTTAACCCTAATATATCCCAATTTACGTTTTCGAGTGCATTTTCCAATTCTAGTAGGGATTCCTGGGATTTTAGCGATCTTGTATTGAGTGTGGCTATATTTAATCTTACTCTGTGTCCTTGTTTATTGGTTATATGTTTACTTGGTATAAAATTTATAAACTCAAGGGGGGTGTGGTCTACCTCCCCGCGGTGACCAGCCGTATTGGGGATTTGGTTGTTGCTTACAGTTGTTGTTTTTGTAATGGTTATATTTTTAGCGTTTCCGGTGTCCAGTAATCCCTATGCCTTTTTTTCTTGTGTGTTTTTCTCTGAGAGGGAGAAGGATCTGGCTCTCATGTATGCAAATGCATCTGTTTTGTGCATTTTAGATGGCATTATAATGCTTTTTCCTTGTGCTGGATGTGGTGGTGTTTGTATATTCTTAGGTGACGTTGATATTTCCCTTTTCCTTTTTCCACTCTCGTATTTTCCTTTTATAATCAGTTCATTATTTTTAATAATTGCATAGTTGCCTTTCTCTCTTTCGTGTTTTAATTGTTGTTGCATTTTTTTACGCAATTCCAGTGTTTCTTTTGAAAGATCATCTGTGATATAGATTTCTTGTGTCATTTTGTTTTTGTTTTTCATTATTTCTGTTTTCTTTTGATAAGATACTAAGGCGATCAGTATGGGTCTAGTTTTATTTTGTTCTTGTTTTCTTCCCAGTCTGTAATATTTGTTTATTTCAATTTTTTCTATGTTTATTCCCAAATTTTCTACAGTATTTTTAATTGTGTAAAATAATTCTTCCTGACTTTTCTCTGTTTCCTTTATACCATGGAGTATTATATTATTTTTCCTGTTGGCGTTTTCTAAGTATTTAATCTTATTATTTAATATTTCTACAGTAGATTTTAAGTGTTTATTTTCTTCTATTATAGGTGTTATTTTATCTTCTATGGTATTCATTATAGAATCCGTTATGCTCTGTGTGATTGTTATTGTTTGCTGCTGTAGTTCGATTTTCATCATTTCAAACAACTTCAACATATCTTCTGACATTCCATTGGTATCCATAGTGCAGTAACTAAACGTATCGGTATGCGTAAAACGAGACGTAACGCAAGCACTACTTTATGTTGGTACAACTGCAGATGTGTCAGTGTCAATGTCAAATATTTATATAGCTATCTCGCTCGTTTACTTTACTGATGAGTAATGTAAATTTTCTAACCTCAAATTTGCAATGGTGACGATGATATTTAATTTCGCCTGCTGAATTTTCTTCTTGTGATTGCAAATTCAAGTAACTTGCTGTGGCACTTTGTGATTTTTGACTTCTCCAAGATGATTAATGCTGGTTTTACTTGAAGAATAGATCGAGTTTAATGATAGCTCTGCGTAAACAACATCCGACGGAAGACGTGACATTGTAGGTCTTATGACCTACAAGCATTGTGCAAAATATGGACATTTCAAAAATCTATTTAGATCAAGGACCGCATTTAGGTGTCAATGAAGCATAGTTAGAAAGTTAGCCTATGAATCGAAATGCTCCAATAGATAAAAGTAAATGTGTGATCCGCAATTTTTGTTTCGGGGATAAATGGTTACGAGATAAAAAAAAAAACAGTAGTGTATGAGACCTAAAACTTAACTATTACTATGTTTGCGACTAATTGATTATTATAATTATTAGAGCATATCGGAATGAGGCCATTAGATGAGAAAACACATTAGGATCATGAGACCAGTATTAAGACATTATATTGGCAAAGAAATAAAACGGTTCTTAGAATTACTCGTAACTCTTTTTGTGTTCTCAATATTTTCAATGTCAAGTCAATTGGAGAAAAGGTACGCATCTACTGTTTCTCATGCCTAAGATTTTGATCTTTCAGTAAAACGCTCCATCAATCAGTCTCTTGATAGAAATATCGGCGTTACTTAAATGTGTCACATCTTTGACTGCATGACAAAATATTTTAGGCTCATTTTGGACAAGATAGCAGTAGATTGCGATAATAGGATATCGTATTTTTATCGACGTCCTTGAATATAATAGCAAAGTCATACAAACTTGCAAAATATTTGATTATTTTTTTATTAAATTATATTTTTTCACTAAAAAATAGTTATTAGTTAATCGAGTTAGCCTTTTATGGCTTAGTGTAATGCTTATATGGGCACATGTATAAAGGGGTTCAGAAGTAGACCAAAATCTTTCTTCGTAACGCGCGATCATAAGATTCCGAGTACTATTCTAGTGAGAGAAAGCGTTAATTGATTTCCATTCTAAAATTCTCAGTACTCTGAAAATCTGGCCAACAAACGGCAAACGATTTTCCGCTTATTGGTTGGAAAAACTCAAGTGACTAAACAGAGGAACGAAATTGCACCTCTGCTCTGTGTTTTGTTTACGAATATCTCTGAATTAGAAGATCTAATCCACATTTATAGTCTTTGAAGCAATTACCTTATCTTTTTATTTGACTTTTAAATATTAAGTAAGTATTTTAAAAGAATATAAATTGTACAATGGTTGTCTTAAAGCTACCATTCGGAGAAATACTATTTTAAGAGCAGATAAAACTGCCTTCATTGAAAACAAATGGTTATTGATTTAAGATATGAGATGGAGCCAAAAAGTGTCGCTTCAAACACATTGATAATGGGAGCAAAATGTTATCATCTCACAACTGTCTCATGTAACATGTGGCTTATCTCCGCGCTATTTGTTATTCAATTACATCATTTGACATGACACGAATTCAAGTTGAGAAAAATCCTTTAAAAAAACATATCAACTAGAAAATTAAATAGTCTGTCATATAGCAGATTATGAAGAGTAACTTAGGCTACTTTCACTTTTAATATTTAAAAAGTTTCTGCATAAAAATATTTCTTAAAACAAATTAAATTGTGCAACAATTAGTTTTACCAAACAACTTTAACCTCCATAATAGCTTGTCAATACACACCAAGTACCATAATGGTTTTTTATATTTTTTTAGATACTTCAATAAAGACAAAAAAAGAAAATATGTAGGTACTACTAAATACTTACACTGCTCTTTCCTTGAGGATTTTTGCATAATCATCATTGCCCACACAGCCAAAATATGTGCAAACATTGGGTTCCTTGAGGATCCATTGAGCAACCCTCAGGGAGTTCTGAACACTGCCACCGGCTATGAATTCTGCATTGTATCTGAGAAACAATTATCTGTTAAATAAAACAGTATTTTCTAATAAATAAATTATGAAACAGTCACTGTTTTAGAGAACAGTTTATAAAATCTACTTTTTGACTTTGTTATTTAGAATCAATACTTCATAGCATTCTAAGAAAAAAAAAAAAAACGCCAATGATTACAATTTAGAAGACCATAATACACTAATTTGATTTGGAAGGACTTTACAATCTATACAATCGATTTCAGCGACGGGGAGGGGGGGAGGGGCGGGGGGAGGGGGGTAGATACCCCCCCTCGAAGGGGGGACTGCGGAACCTCATAGTTTTTTTTTTATGAATTTTTGAAAATTTTGAGGTTAGGTCTCAATTTGCAATGTATACAATAGATTTTGTTGCGGTTTCGCAATGATTGTAAAGGGGAAAGGCGAGGGGTAGATACCCTCCACCCCCCTCCCCCTTAAAGGGGGGGGGGGGGCTCGAACGCTAATTTTATTTTAATTATTTTTTGAAAATTAGTTTTGAGCATACTAGTGAGCATCTCTCCAATTTTCTTTTGCGTGATCATTAACCTTACCTGACCTAGCCTACTCATTTGGTTTTCCACAGACATTTGTTTTCGTTTGTGTTATCACAACTCTAACCTAACCTAACCTATTCATTTGTTTTCGACAGATATTTGTTTTCGTTTGTGTTATCACAGTTCTAACCTAACCTAACCTACTCATTTGTTTTCGACAGACATTTGTTTTCGTTTGTGTTATCACAGTTCTAACCTAACCTAACCTATTCATTTGTTTTCGACAGATATTTGTTTTCGTTTGTGTTATCACAGTTCTAACCTAACCTAACCTACTCATTTGTTTTCGACAGATATTTGTTTTCGTTTGTGTTATCACAGTTCTAACCTAACCTAACCTACTCATTTGTTTTCGACAGATAGTTGTTTTCGTTTGTGTTATCACAACTCTAACCTAACCTACACAATTACTTTTCATTTGGATTTGTTTTCTATGTACCCCCCCCGCTACTCTAGTAAAAACAAAACAGCGTCGCGTCGTTAGTGTTACGTTTTGTTTCTCCTTTTTTTTTATTGAATGTCAAAACGATATTGTGGTAAAAATACTCCAAAAATACTTTTACATACATTACGGTGTGTATTACAATAAAAATTAACTTAAAATATAAAAATAATACAGTAAAACTATTTCAAGTGTTAAAAAAAAGTTTAAATCGAATAACGTAAGGAATAACAAAACGTCAAAAGTGTCAAAAGTGCGTTACGAAGCTAGAATACACGTGTTTTCATACATTTTTAAGGAATTTCAAAAATTAATATCTCCAAAACTATGAGTTTCCGCAAGTTAAAATTTTAGGGGTAGACTAACATAAATAAGAACTATTCACCATAAAATTTTCATCTCTCAAATCGATTGTATAGATTGTACAGTTGAGCCTTTGATTTTATTGAACATTATGTTTAAAAAATAATTACCTGTTTAATTTAATTCAGGAATATGAGTAATTAGTTTCTATATTTTTTTTTACCAAACTACAGTATCAATAACTTATTTATAAACTGTAGGTGATAAAATACATAAGAAAAAAAATCACGAATTTATTGACAAAACTTACTTCTCCATAAGTTCTCTGTAAAGTGGCATGTGTTTCTCATCAGCCATAATGGCATCATCTGGATGGAGATCATATTTCTTAAGCAGGTCCTCATCTACTATAGCTGATATGTCCAGCAGTGGGTTGCCAATGCCAACCAAAAGGCCTTTGTTACTTCTGTAAAATACAATAAAAAAAAACACCTTCAATATGACGTATTAAGAATTTAAGAGTAATATTAAGGAATCAAAGTAAACAATTCTGGAAGTGAACCATTATATTCATAAGTACAAATGGGTATGTGGGTGTCTGAAGAGTGTAGTTGAGCATTAAAATGATCTCTGTAGTTGATTTAAACTGCATTCAACTTTCACTTTTGAATGGAGGATAATAATAAATTGAATACTCACAATGACATTATTGCAAAATCAAGTTATTTTTAGATCATAAAATTAATTAAATTTGGACGCAAAGGTGATTTAAATCCGTATTAATAATTATTTCGTGAGATGAACAGTTTTAAGTTTAAACAACTCAACAAATACTTGAATACTGAAAATTGCGCAGATAAATATTTACTTTTTCTACTAAGATAACGCCACAATATCTTTGGCCTTGCATTGTCTTCAGAAACCTCAACTAATTTATATACACACATTAATATGCTAAAGGTTTAATGCTACTTTTAATTATGCAAATTATAACACGTATCGAAAGGAATTTGCTATTATATTTTTTCTTTTATGATCTTACCCAGTAGTGCTCATTATGTAATGTAGGTTATAACGCAGAAAAAAAGAAAGTAAAAACACGCGATAGACAATTTAAGATCGAGATAATCACTAAAATTATCGACGTGCTATTCGAAGAGAATTAACGCATGTTTTTATTGATATCTTAAGAAAACGTGCTTATAGCCTCCTCGCCGGCTGATTAAGAAATGTCATGAAATGTCAAAAGCAAATCAATCTGTCACAAATGTCAACCATCATTTCCACAGACTATATTAATTAAATATGCTAGAAATATATTATTGATGGGACTGGAATGTATTCATAGACAATTTTTTCAATCGGTAAATCCAGCAGCGCTCTGCATGCTCTTGTATCCTGCAAGAACGCTAGCTTGGTTTTCTCTTTTCAACAACAGGTTCACCGTATATGTTCAAGCGAAAATAGAAAGAGATAGCAAATCCTGCACTATCGTAGACAATCAGCAGCAGGATTGCTAACAAATCCAATTCAAAGTCCGTGCCTCTTTAGTATTTCATAACCTACAACCGGCAGAAGATCACGTTTTGCGATCCCGGTGAGAATCTTCGAGAATAAGTTTTGGATCCACTTTGAAATACTGCAATATCAATTCCATCAGCACAAAAATGTTGCGCTTACCTCGTGTCGTTCGTCAAAGCGTCGCATTACACAAATCTCATCAACTTGCAAGATTTTACGCAAAAGATGTGAGGTTCGGTGCTGATGTAAGAGCCCTCATGCTCCAGGGCGTAGACATCCTGGCCGATGCCGTCGCCGTCACAATGGGTCCAAAAGGCAGAAACGTTATTCTAGAACAGTCATGGGGCTCACCGAAAATCACTAAAGACGGTGTTACGGTCGCCAAGGGTGTCGAACTCAAGGACAAATTCCAGAACATTGGCGCGAAACTGGTACAAAATGTGGCGAACAACACCAACGAAGAGGCTGGCGACGGCACGACCACGGCCACCGTGCTCGCCAGGGCCATCGCAAAAGAGGGATTCGAGAAGATATCGAAGGGCGCTAACCCAATCGAGATTAGGCGCGGTGTGATGCTGGCTGTCGATGCAGTAAAAGAGAAACTGAAGGGTATGTCAAAACCAGTGACCACTCCAGAAGAGATTGCGCAGGTCGCGACCATTTCCGCCAACGGAGACACAGCCATCGGGCAGCTCATCGCTGACGCCATGAAGAAGGTCGGCAGGGACGGCGTGATCACCGTTAAGGACGGTAAGACACTCACCGACGAGCTGGAAATCATCGAAGGTATGAAATTCGACAGAGGTTATATTTCACCATATTTCATCAACTCATCAAAGGGTGCCAAAGTTGAATTCCAAGATGCCTTGGTATTGTTCTCGGAAAAGAAAATCAGCAACGTTCAGACCATCATCCCTGCTTTGGAGTTGGCCAACCAACAGAGGAAAGCATTGATCATCATTGCTGAAGATGTAGATGGTGAGGCACTGTCCACTTTGGTTGTTAACAGACTTAAAATTGGTCTCCAAGTTGCAGCTGTTAAAGCCCCAGGTTTTGGTGACAACCGCAAGTCTACCCTCAGTGACATGGCTATTGCCACTGGTGGTGTTGTCTTTGGAGATGATGCCAACCTTATCAAGATTGAGGATGTCCAGCTGTCTGACTTTGGCCAGGTGGGCGAAGTAATCATCACAAAAGATGACACACTCTTGTTAAAAGGTAAAGGAAAGAAATCTGACATTGACAGAAGAGCTGAACAAATCCGTGATCAGATTCAGGAAACAAACTCTGAATATGAAAAAGAGAAGTTGCAGGAACGTCTTGCTAGATTGGCATCAGGTGTTGCTGTACTGCATGTTGGAGGCTCCAGTGAAGTTGAAGTCAATGAAAAGAAAGACAGAGTCAATGATGCCCTAAATGCAACCCGCGCCGCTGTTGAAGAAGGTATTGTCCCTGGAGGTGGATCTGCTCTGCTCAGGTGTATTCCAGTGCTGGAACAGCTCAAAACATCCAACTCTGATCAGGCTACTGGTGTAGATATTGTAAAGAAAGCCCTGAAAATGCCATGCATGACCATTGCTCGCAATGCAGGAATTGATGGCTCCGTTGTGGTTGCCAAGGTGGAGGACCTCGGACCTGAATTTGGATATGATGCTTTAAATAATGAATATGTTAACATGATTGAGAAGGGTATTATTGACCCCACAAAGGTTGTAAGAACCGCACTGACAGATGCCAGTGGTGTAGCATCCCTCCTTACAACTGCTGAAGCTGTGATCTGTGAAATTCCACAAGAAAAGGAACCCAACCCCATGGGAGGCATGGGAGGTATGGGCGGTATGGGAGGCATGGGAGGAATGGGCGGCATGATGTGAACCTCATAAAAGGACTTACCAAATGCATTTATGGTGTAAAAAACTGTTATTGTAGTTAACCGTTATGGGTATTTGCAATTCCTGAGTAGTCTGATTTGATATACAAATGTGACGTATGAATGAATATTATTTTTTTGTTTGGAGTCTGATTGTGTTAATCTAGAAAGGCAATTTTCTGTCTTATTAGAAATATTTAGTTATGTTGCTTGATAGTGCGAGCAAGTGTTATTTTTAAATAAACTATAATGTTTTTATTTTCTATTTTTCTTTTACCCTTTTACCTATTATTTTATTCATTTCTTACTGCTTTTTTCATAAAACAGAACAATTCTATATGAAACCTCTAAAACTCACCAGTTTTAATTTTATAAAGATGGAATATTGTAAATAAAAAAATTATATATTTCTGTCAATGGTTATAGATTTATTTGTTACCCTTATTTAATCAATAAAGGCAAGAAACCTAACTTAGTTTAGGTCTAACCCTCAGTAAGTCCCCAAATTCTATAGTTCTTAGTAGAGAATTTACATTAGCAATTTAAATTACATGTGTGCTTCTTTTATGTTAACCTTTTGTTGAGATAAAATTTATGTGCCATTCATACTTCAAAAAATTGAGCCGTGGCTTGTAACTCCCTATTTACGACCAACTGTTAATATTCATTTATAAATGGACCGGTTTCCATTTGACCTCTTTACCGAATGCGTGTTAGTGAAGGGCTTGTTGCTATATCATTTAGAAGTTTCTAGATCAGAGCCTAAGTTGAAACTCAAGATTATGTAACTTTAAATTGTAAATAGAATTTGGAATCGGTTGTTAGCTTTTTTATTACTGATAACATGTTCTTATCACATTAAGGTCATCGTCCAAGTACCTATGTAAAATTCTAACTTGAGATCGTTACGTATACGATATAGGTTAGAATGAAGCGCGGGAATTATATCCTATTCCTCAATTTTTACCGGTGTTATGTAACTACTAACTACAATACATACGGTGTCATTGGTTAGGAGCGCAGTACCATCGAATCAGGTTTTCTATACAAATACGCGAACGAATCCTTATCGTATTCGAATTCATTAACAACGAACCAAAGTACTTAATGAAGAAAAATTATGAGGAATACTTAGATCATGATTAATATAAAAAAAAAACCTCTACATTTTTTAGTTACTTTAAAATGATGAAGTATTTTTTGATAAAATTCCTTAACGCTCATTGGTTAGGGCCTTTAAAAATTAGTTTATTGTCTGACTGTTGTAAAAATATAACAGAAAAGTTGTCGAGATGACTGGAAGCTCTGAGGGGGTGTTTAGCTTTCATGGAAAGCACTCCCGAGTAGGCCGCCCTGCGGCATAAGCGATCAAAGTTAATGCAAAGAAAAACGTATCTTTGCCAAATAAATGATGGCAAAATTCCAAGGGCAGAGCACCAGATGCTAGCGATCAATAATTTTGAACCTTTTAGCTCCAGGAATACGAACTGAGTACAATGGTTTTGTTTACGTGAAGTCAGAAGACACCGGTATTTCCTTTCATCTACCCTTATAATACTTTTAATAGCATCTAGAGAGTTTCGTCTGATTAAACAAGCTCATACACTCAAGCTAAGGAGATCTATTTACATGTAAAAAAAAAAATAAGATGAACTCAAATTTAAGGGGCCCTTATCTCCGATTTAACCATCTATCTATTTTTTTAAAAGCACTTAGGTATACACGAATATGAATGTAAGTAAGTAACACAACTCAGTGAAAGTGTAACAGATTACGTATTCAGATAATAATTTCAGGTCTTAGATACGACATACTGAATTTATTGTTTCCGTGACTTCAATACACCAAACAACCACACATGACCCTAATTAGATAAAATATGTCGAATCTTATTCTTTGTCAGAATTAATATAATTTATAAAGTGATTTTAGTTTTTTTAAAGATTCGAAATCGATCAGTTAAATTTGTTATCACATTATAATCACTAAATACTAATAATTCGTCCCTTATTGCAAATAAACTATATAGGAAACCATTCAGATAAATAACAATTACATAAGTACACCTTTATCTTTATTATCGTTAGTTTAATCAATCCATATTAATAAGGAGTGTGGGTGGGTTGTTTGAACATGCTTATCTCTGAAACTTCAGGTTCGTATTGAACAATCTTTTCTTTCTCATTAACCCATCCTACATCAAGGAAAAGGAGCGGAATAGCAATGAAAAATGTGGCAACGGGGAAAAGTACTTATTTTGAATTGTTAAAAGGCCTTGAAACTGGTATAGGAATATTAATAGGCATTTCATTAGGAACATCCGAGATAACAGTTATATTTCCAATATATGTATATAATTTTAGAGAACATATAAAATTCTTTTATGCGAATGGAAAATGATAGCGCAAGCAATTAAGTGTATGATTTATGTTAAGAATAAAAACGTACAGAAACGGCTCATTTTGTCGCTATTTGAAAGTGAATTTTTAAGTTTCTGTAGTAATATCCAATCAACCAGAATACAAATAAGTCATTCTTTAAAAAAGTAATCAAAATCTTCAGAAATAACGCAATAAAAATCTGGTAAATTATTTAGCATTTATTAGTTTCCTTTTATAATATGCATAGAATATACAAAGTTATAACAATTACAAAAATATCTGATCTTCATCTGAGTCTCCAGCACCATAAACGAAATGCCTCCGCATTATATTGCCATCAACAATTGCACTTGAATCTGTTAAGTCTGCCAGTATATTGCTGTTTTTGCATGGGGTAACAGGGTATTTGACTGGACCAAGCCATCTTCTACTTAATCCGAAATTCCTAGGCAAAGCTACACTTTTAGCCGAGTTGCTCTTCGATCTATCTAAACCATTCATCGAAGATTGTATTGACTTTAAAGATGATTTCTTCATGAGTTCGTCGGAATCATTGTCAAGATAATTTTCTGGTAAATCTACATCTATGGGTACGCTTAGACTTAAAGGTCGTCTTTTTAATCTTGTTGGTAAATGACCACGCCAAGTATTAAACTTTTGTGTATTCTTTTGAGGAGTGTTCTCTTGAGAGGAATAGTTTCCGACATCAGATTCTTCGTATACCTTATTTTCTGATTGCGATTTCTGTAAATTACTTTTCTCAGGAGTATTTTGCCTGCTCGATTTGTCTTTCATTCTGTTTATAACTTTATCTTTCGTGAGTTTTATAAGGGCATATGTTGTTTTCAAAGCTTCCTCATTTAAAAGTTCATCATCTGTTAAATCCCCATCTAATGCACTAGCTACACTTGTACTTATACCTTTGAGATTCAATTTAGCATTATTACTACATTCCGGTACTTGAAGATCTGAATTACAAAGTTTATTGGTATTTTGTAAAACAATAAGTTCAACTGTTTTTGGTGCTGATTGCAGCATCGTCAATGCTTTGTCATATTTAACATTCAGTAATGTTTTTCCATTAACAGATATAATTTGATCTCCTGGCACTAGCTTTTTGCATAAATCAGCTGCACTACCAGGAGTGATAGATTTAATGTAAACATTTCCATCTGAACCTTCAGCTACTTGAAGACCAAGAGCATTCATCTCATCCCTTTCTAATACAGCTGTAACAAACACTCTTTCCCCCTGTACACATTCCATATTATCCAGTCTTTCAAATAAAGATGTATTCAGACAAGAGTCATTTACTGTTGCATTGTAGTTGAAGACATCGGGGTAAACTTTAGGAGATTCCAGTACATAAGCAGTTGGCATGTCATTGGTATTTTGATTATAATGCCTCTCTGGTAACAACTGCATACTATTTATAAGACACTTATGTTTTTGTTCTGAACATAAATCATCAGAATCACTTTGAGTAGTTGCAATATCATCAGTTCGTAGACAATCTGCAGATTTGTTTCTGATTGGTGATCTCGGGTATCTATTTACAGTTTTCATTCCATGGAATACTCTGGTACCCATTTTCACTCCATGTCGTCTAGGCAAACTACAACTTTCTGAGGATGACAATCCATCATTAGAAGAATTTCCCTGAATATTTAAGTTTGATGTGCTAAGCAAACTTTCTTCACTTGGTTGCGGGGATAATATTTGTCTTAGTAATTCTTCAGTATTGGGCTGTTCATTCTCTTTGTTTTGTGCCTTCTTGTCTCCAAATAAGTCCATTCTGAATCTTCTTCTGACAGGTCTCCTGGATCTTACTGGATTCCTCACAGCTAGATTATAACTGTCTTGGTAATTACTCCATTCGATTTTTCCAGGACTATTCTCCTGATTTAGAGGACAGTTCAGTTCATCAGATAAATAAGTTATGAAATCCTCTTTTGCATATAGTTTCAAGTATAACCTGTGGTGTAAAGAGGCCAACCAAAAGGTAAAATAGCTTTTGCTGTCAGTCATTTTCAATTTGTATTTCACTCCAATTTTGGATAGACCTGAATATGAATTAGGCATGATATATAGACTTTTTTTGTTGTAATAAAATGTATGTATATGATGCCATGGAAGACTTTGTAGCACTATGCGATTACTAGCATTTGAAATTTCACAAGCATGATTATTACGAGAATAAAGCGTGATGCCTCTTGGACCAATAGACAACCAAACATCCCTGCAAAATCCATCTCTTGTGGCCCATATAGCTGAATAGAAATGTGCTCCATAATCTCGAAAAGTTTGAGCAAGTGTTATAAAGTTTATAATAGCTTTGTTTCTATCTAATCCATGTCTAGATTCATGTGCTCTTTTCATCTTTAGCTTTATATCAGCCATGTCATTGGTAATTACACTTTCAGGCAGATAATGCTCAAGCAGAAAGTAATCAGCTGTACCATGTTCTCTGTATGAGAACTCCCCAAATTCTATATGAAGGGCATAGCCGGCTAATAAAATGAGATTCTGAATTGTTGAGGTAAGTTGTCCTTCTACAGTTGCCCTTCTCAACTGCAAATAGACTCTGTATCTCCATTCTCCACCTTGGATATTATTGGATACATTTTTGGGTAAGAAGAATTTGATCCTCAAGAACACAGTCAATGTACAATCATCTTCTACAATTTTGCTCTTCTTAGAGTTTGTTTTATGCCAGGTTTCAGGGGCTATCTTTTTAATCTTATAATCATCGGGCAGAAAAACAAAATCACCCCCTAATAATATTGCTATGCCTAGCATAAAGTTGTGTTCATACTTTTCACTGTGTACAAGAGCTTCAAACAGTTGACCAGCAGTTATGATATTGGGATCACAGAGAACTTCAACTTTTTGCCCATTCAATAACACAACTGTTATCATCTTTTTATCTGCTATTGATGATAGTGTAAGGTCCATATGCTTGGCGGGTTGTGAAGCCCTCACAATAAATTCAGGGCCGGTACATCCCTCTTTTCCTTTCAAACCACAATCAGCTTTGTAGAGCCTGGAGGCCGCTCTTTGGACTGGTTTACCTCGTCTAAAATTGCTGTTAACAGGTCTTTCATGAGTTTTGGCTCTATCATTGACCATTATAGCATGCATAGAAACAGCATTGTTTTGAATTTGAGGCTCCTCAATTTGGGTGCTGCATGCTATGTCCAATGTTGAATGGGCACTACTAAGTCCACCTCTTCTAGGAGTGTCAAATAGATTAAATACAGTCTTTCTGTAGGTTCTTGGGATTCGGCAACTTGGAAATGGGTCTTTTTCATCTGGAGACTTTATTAGGCCAGCACAACTTCTTGGACGGACACTGACTTTTAAATCTGTGTTAGTGCTGGCCTCTTTTAAGTGTCTTTTAACATAGTTCTGTTCAGATTCAGCATTGAAATAGTCGACATTATGTCCTATGCCTATAGAAGCGGCTGAACAGGAACTTCTACCAGAATCCTCGTCGCAAACTCGCGGCATGTTACTAAAACACAAAAAAGGAAAATAAATTAAATGTGCGTAAATATTTTACGAGTAAACGTATTTATATAGATTAAAATAGCGCTAAACTAGGAATGTTGTTTTTATGTTACGTATTGGCATAAAAATCCCTGTCGTGTGTTAATAGGTAATAAATCTGAAGGTCCTCCGAATCGTGAATGTTTAAAATGTGCCACGAAAAAATCGAATAATCTCTAGTAGTAAGGAAACAAAGAGTAGTCACATGCGCACTATGATATAATTGCATAAACATGATCTATCCATAAACGGATATTAGCTATTCAAATATGCAGGTTTGTGGCCACGATGAGAGAAAGTTCTAAACGGCTCCCAATCAAAATTAATTTGTTAGTTAGTTATGAATTACACTAAATAAACAAGTAAATCATTAGCAGCATTTGTTTAGTTAATATTTTAAATCCATGCGATAATTTTCTTTAGAAAAGTTTTTGAATAGTTTGTACTTACTTTTCGAAGATATATCCTTTAAATATAAATAATGAAACAAATTCCATCCATCTTTTGACTTAATTACGTTTACTTTCAATGGATATAACTAACATAATTGTAAAACAATTCACCAAAATCAGTCCAAACTTTTGTTTTCCTTCGTGAGCATTTTACACACACAACTATCGCTTGTTACTTTACTCAAGCAGCGAGCTACGCCTACACAATACTTTGATGGAATAATAAAACGTACAAATGCTACAATTTTACCTTAGGAATAAAAAAAAATATATATCACAATAATAAAAATAGCATATATTAGAAATTATTTCTTTTTTTGCTTTTATTTCGCGTCACATCTTATCGAAAATTTTAAATTGGTCATAAGTTAAAAAAGATATGTAAATAAAACGGTAATGTCAAATACCAACTAATGTTTTATTCAATCATGCAACCAAGAATGTCTTGCTGTCCTTTTTCACCTATGTACAATAGAGCGAGAGAGTATTTCAATTTTGCTCGCTATATTCAACAAATAACAAATGTATTTGGAACGACATCAGTTAGAAATCGTGGATATTTTTACGTGATGTTTATTATTATCGATTGAAAACTGCTTATTATTTGTTAATTGTCCATTTTAAACACATAATCAGAAATGGCTACGTTAATACAGTCTTACGAACAACAATACTCCGTGCTGACTGCAGATATCACGGCCAAAATAGGTCGATTAAAAACAGGCAATGAAGGTGCAGTTTTACAAGTTGTTTGTCGGTTTATAATTAACGTAAAGAAATAAACTTGACATTAATATTTTTTACAGAAAATCGCGACCAGTTATCAAGAGAAATACAAGCCAATTTCGAAGAAGCAAATGATTTGGTATGTTAGGTGTTTTTATATTTCAAAGAAAACATTGCTATTTTTATATATCTATTTCGTAAATATACATATGTATATAATAATATGGTAATGAAAAGCCCGTTACACACACGAGTTAACGAGCCACACAAAATCTTCAAGTATGCCAAATTGTTTTTAATTTACTGTAATGATTTATCATCATATTCAACATACTCATGGGCTAATAAACATAAATTATTTCAGCTTGAACAGCTGGAATTGGAGTCAAGAGGTGCAGGAGCAGGGTCCAGGGTGGCTGCCTATCGTGCTGAGTTACAAAGGGTCAGAGATGAGTACCGCTCAGTTGCCAGCAATTCAACAAGCTGTAAGATTTTTTTTGATAGAAAACATTATCATTCTTCAATATTTATTCCCTATCTATATATGTCCCATTGATGGGCACCCCTCGGCGCTACAACTAAGAGGGTTAAGGCCTTAGTCTTGTATGCTGGTTACTTAGCCAGCAGACAGACAGCAGAAACCCACACTTGTGGGTTGCTGAAATACACACCTATTAAATTTCTAAAACCATTATGATGTGTAGGTTTTCTCCAAATGTTTTTCTCAATGATAAAATATGTTATTATTAGAGAATTTAAAAGTGTGTGCCTGGATTGAACCTTCAACCATAGACATTCTCAACAGCATGCCCAAATCCTAGCATTACATAATATTTAAAATATGATGTTATTAAATTTTTACCAGGCCCTAGTAAGCTGTTTTTAGCTTTTAATTTGGTTAGTCTAAGCCAGTAGTCAGCAACTTTTTACCATGCAATGGCCAAAAAGAGGTTGAATATATATTTATCCCAAATTACAAGAAAAAAAGCAGACCGCACTTATGATATTTTCCCCAGATTTAAAAAAGACTGTGGGCCGCAAGGATGATGTCTGCAGGCCACATACCACTGGTCTAAGCAATGAGTTATTAGAAAGAAGAAAAAGACAATTGTAACCATTTTTTGCTAGTTAACATCATATTGTCTGTTATTCATTTATACTTACTTATGTGTATAGATGGGCGGTGGGAAAAAACCGAATCGGAAATTCCCTGGGAAATTTCCATTTTGGAAAAAAATCGGGTATTTATGCGGGAAAAAACCAATCGACGGGTTTTTTCATCACTTAACGTGATTATCGCGATATTTTAAAAAATTAACGTTTTTTTTCCTTTATAGAACAAATGCAGCGAAAAATAGGTACTTTGCAATGCGCACATACTTTGCACCAGCGTATATAAGGTACTAGCTGTTGCCTGCTGTTCGAAACGTCCAAATGTGTAGCCTGATCCAGGAACTAAAAGAAAAAGACGTCTTCTTGTTTTATAATAAGATTTTTTCTGTGCATTGTGATGGAATGTTGCTGAATTGCAGAAGGAACTACTATTTAAATTTTAAAAATCTTTGAAAAAAAAAGAACGAGAGAGTAGTAGTAATCATTTATTACACTTACGATAATCATTATTACACGTACGATAATCATTTAGGTATAACACTTACGATAATCTTTTCTTCCGTTGGGCTATGTCGGTTACTTTAGTTCTCCTACGGATCTCCTCATTTCTGATCGATCACGTAGGGAAACCCCGAGCATAGCCCTCTCCATAGCACGTTGACTGACTCTGAGCCGTCCCATGACGCCTTTAGTGAGAGGCCACGTCTCAGTGCCGTATGTCATCACTGGTAACACATAACTATTGAAGACTTTCGTCTTCAGGCACTGAGGTATTTCGGACGAGAAGTCGTCTCCTAGCTTTCCGAACGCTGCCCAACCGAGTTGGATTTGACGATTGACCTATCTCTCGAAGTTGAACCTGCCTAACCGGACCACTTATTCCAAATAGACATATTCGTCTACAACTTCGAGAGTCGAGCCCCCAACTGCGATTGGGGTGGGCACAACATGGACATTCGACATGATATTCGTCTTGTCCATGTTCATTTTAAGACCCACCTGTTGGGAGACTCGATTGAGGTCTTCGAGCATAGTGCTAAGGTCCTCCAGCGATTCTGCCATGACAACAATATCGTCGGCAAACCGAAGGTGTGTGATATACTCGCCGTTGATGTTGATGCCGAATCCAGTGAACAGTGAACAGTTTCGGAGATATAATATCTCCCTGTCTCACGCCTCTCTGTAGTGGAATAGCCTTCGTGCTCTGATCTTGTACTCGGACCGACATGGTGGCGTTGCTGTATATACTTTTCAACACCTCGATGTACCGACAGTCAATGTGACACCGCTGGAGAGACTCTAGCACCGCTCACGTCTCGATCGAATCAAAGGCTTTCTCATAGTTCACAAACGCTAAACAAAGTGGCAAGTTGTATTCCTCGGTTTTCTGTATAACTTGCCGAAGCGTTTGGATGTGGTCTATGGTGCTAAAGCCTTTTCGGAAGCCAGCTTGTTCGGGAGTCTGTAAGTCATCAAACCTGCGTTCGAGACGGTTTGTGATGACCCTTGAAAACAACTTATAGACATATCTTATAACTTAGAAAATATCTCATATAGGGAATGAGGAGATCCGTAGGAGAACTAAAGTAACCGATATAGCCCAACGGATTAGCTCGTTGAAGTGGCAATAGGTCGGCCACATAGCGCGGAGAACTGATGACCGTTGGGGCTAGAAAGTTCTCCAGTGGAGGCCACGTACTGAAATACGCAGCCTGAGACGCCCTCCAACCAGATGGTCAGACGACCTCTTAAAGGTCGCAGGAAGTCGCTGGCTGCAGGCGGCCTTCGACCGATCAGGGTGGAGGTCATTGGGGGAGGTTTATGTCCAGCAGTGGACTGAGATTGGCTGATGATGATGATGATGATAAATCATTTCTTGACAAAAGTTACTAAAATGTTTTTTTACAATTGAATTTTTTTTGTCACTGTCGCAGTAGTCATGATGATTAATCCGGTGCAAATGACGTGAAAAAAGTTAATAGGACGATCACCCCTGGTCATATTGACCCGAATTTGAATGTTTTTTTTTTTAATAAATATAATGAGTTACCCCAATTTTAAATAGTGTTTATTATAATTATTCTTTGCTTAGATGGTAAAATAAAAATATTAAGAATTACATGTTAGAAATATACTTTTATAATTATTTTTAATAACACATGAAAAAATCAACGATAAAAACGTAACATATTTATATTTTGAGTTTTGATCTTATAATAGGAATCACTAATCTTATATACTAACAAAGAGATCAAATCAACTTTATACTATAAAAATAAAAACCAATCAGTCTTCTACGTCATCATTGATGCCCACGGAGCTGCTGCAATTGTTGCAGTATGGAATCAATCATCGTCACTTATAGGGCTACCCAATGGACTTAACAATTGCCTGGGTGTTAATAACGGTTCGTAATAAGAAGAAGGTATCGAAGTCCGTAAGAGTCGCAATAGTCGTCAACCCAAAGTAAACCACGTATTTAATCTCACTAGGCAATCAAAGTCCACAAAACAAAATCCATGTCGTCAATTAAACCTACAAATTAACACGAGTTCGCAGTACGAAGTCAAAACAACTTTTGAGTTAAATAGATCACCAACGCGTACGCCGCTGCAACTACTTGCTTCACCGCCCCCCACCCTCGTACGTAGTTTCGGGTTACTTGTCACTAAGAGCGGATGAACACACACAGACAAACAACAAGACAAGTTTTTAGCATATATAACGTATAGCTGTTGCCTACGACTTCGTCCGCGTAGACTACAGGGTTGAGTTCAGATATAAAATAAGTTATAATCTTTTTTACTTTTCAGAGTCATGTTTATGCACATACCAGAAATCATTCAAATCGGTTTGGTAGATCCAGAAATACCCATTCTCACGGGAATACATTTTCTGGGATAGAAAGTATTCTATGTTACTTCCTTGGTTCCTATTTATCTCCAAACCATAAATCCTTTTGTCCCAGTAGACGCAGAAATACCCATTCTCACGAGAATACTTCATTTTCCGGGATAAAAACTATCCCATGTTAATTTTGTGAGCTCTACCTCTCTTTATACCAAATTTCATTCAAATCGCTTGGGTAGATCCAGAAATAACCATTCCCACGGGAATACTACATTTTCCGGGATAAAAAGTATCATTTGTTTCATTCTGATGTATAAACTATATTTTTGTAAAGTTTCAATTAAATTCATTTAGTAGTTTTTACGTCAAAGCGTAACAGATAGACAGATAGACAGAGTTATAACATACCTCACGCCTATATTCCCCGAAGGGGTAGGCAGAGATGCATTTCTGCACCCACATTTCGCCAAGTATGTATCAGTCCCACGTAATAGGGGGCGAGCCTATTTCCAAATAGACAGAGTTACTTTCGCATTTATAATATTAATATGGATTTATTGAATTATGAATATAAACAAAGTTAGATTAGCTCTAACTAGTAGTAATAGGACGTACTATTTGATATATACATATCTCTACACATTACTTAAATGTTACATATGCTAAATATGAAAAAACCCGAATATTTTTCCATTCGCGCATATTTTTCGGGTATTTTCCCACGTCGGGGTTTTTTCCGGGCAAATGCCCATCTATACTTATGTGACATGAAAGAGGATTAGAACTGCCTTATCAATTAATTAATCAAAGTTTGTATTGATTGCATTGATTATTGTTTTTCTGTTAACAAAGTTGTGAAATATGTTGGTGCCTCATGAATTTGATAAGTGTTGGCCATTGTCAAGGTTGGGAATAACCAAGCCTAATTTTCATATCAGTTGTTGTGTAGCTTTTATTGATAATGGTATTTCACATTTAAATTCTTTATAGCAATAGTCTTTGTTTTAAAACATCTCCAGGGCACCTTAATACCTTAAAGGTGTTAGAAATTTCTTAGGTGTGTAGTCCACCAACCCACACTAAGCCAGTGTGATGGTCAAAGCCCTAAAGCCCCTCAATTATTGAGTTGGCCTGTGGCCAACAGTGGGATGTATATGAGTTGACAATGAATGTTCCTAAAAATCACAGTTTTTGTCCATTTACAGAGAAATAAGTATCATGAATATAAATCATTTGGGTTGAAAGTATAAATCTTATATGAACTATTCAGTTCATTTTCTCAAAAGATGATACACAGCAATAGTAAGGTTGTATAATATGCTCAATTCACAAAAGATAATGTTAAGTTGAATGTACAACTTTTATCTCATAGATTTTGATAACATCTAAACATACATAGTTTAAAGCTATGTACAAACAAATCGCATTTCGTGGCAGCGTTTTCTAATGACAGGGATTTATCTATTGAAAAAAAATTATAATGATTTTTACTTGAGAAAAATATCATAGTCTAGCAATATTATTTATTAATATGAATATGCAATAACAATCCTGTCCCTATAATTGTTGATTGTTAAAAAAATGTTTCTTGTTCCAAAACTCGCGATCTACAATTTTAGCAGAAATTTCTCAAATTATGGCGGACTAGGGTTCGCCCCTAGTTAGCCAAGGCCTCCTGAATAAAAAAACAGCCAATGCTTTATTCACGTCCGCAGATTTAGTGTTTTAGTTTATTATTTTTATTCAATTACTAGCGGCCCGCCCCGGCGTCGCACGGGTGCAATGCTGATATTTATTGGATGTTATTATACATATAAACCTTCCTCTTCAAACACTTTATAGATGAAAAAACGCATCAAAATCCGTTTCGTAGTTTTAAAGATTTCAGTATACAAAAGCGGCTTTGTTTTAAAAACAAAAAAAAAATTTTTCTCCATATTACATTCGCGACCTATATTCCAGATAACATAGACTCAGAAGAGGCCTACGATGACTGGAGCGGCCCCAACGAGCAGCGACGGAAACTGCTCGACAACACAGAGCGGCTGGAGAGGAGTGGGAAGAATCTCACGGAGGGGTACCGGGTCATACTGGAGACTGAGCAGATTGGCGCCGCGGTGCTGCAGGACCTCAGCGTGCAGCGGGAAACCATACAGAGGTCGCGGGGACGGGTGAGTACCCTCCTTGGCCATCTCTTCTCTTCTTAATATATTAATTAATAGAATTTCTTCTCATGCTGCATGAACTGCTCAAAGTAATCATTTCTTTAGTTTGATTCTGATCAGCTCATACAGAGTGTATTCAGACCGTAATCGGAACTAAGACCGGTAATAGCTTCGTTTGTCACAAACCAATGACGTTAAAAATACTCGACAAAAATTAAAAAATATTGACGCTTTCCATACAAATCGTGTTCATTTAATACAGATGCTTGCATAGAAAACGTCAAAATTTTGTCGAGATTTTCTTTAAAGCCAATGGGTTTGTTATCACTGTAGCTGTTACCTGCCTTAATTTCTTATCACGGTCTGAATACATCCTGTGTGTCACTGACATAGGCCTCCTCTACAATTGAGAGAGTTTACGCCTTAGAGAAAAGTATAATTTGAGTTTCAAATTTCCTACGATATGAATGCGTTAATTGGAATGTTATATGGCATGTACAATTATTTGTAAAGTGAGTTCTCAAAAACAAGATGTAGGTTACATACATTTTGCAATTCACGTTATCATCAGGGTTATCAGGTAGTGGTTCGCATTATCATTGTGTGTACAGAATTTAAAACTTTCGTTTGTATACTGACAGCATTAATTAAGTGATAATGATTCTTGCATAGATAAGTGTATAAAGATATTTTATAATGGTTTCCATGGGCAATTCTTCAACGACAACAATTGTTTAAAAAGGGTCATGTGGTTCTAAGTTCAATGGAATTTATTTATAAAGGGAATAAGGCTGAATCTAATAGTACATGGTCATGGGTTCGATTCTAGACATCGACTTTTGAGATTCATATTGGATTATGAGTTATGACTAACTTTGACATGACAACGTGCTGCCATCTATACTACCTATCTATCTATACTTTGGCACCCATCTTGGTGAAGCCGCTTTGTCACCTTGACTATGTACTGAAGAAATTCCTGAGAAATTATAGGTGTACAGGGTTCCTCACGATGTTTTGCTTCATCATTAAATTACGTGTTAATTTTTATGAATACAAACATAACTTTTAAAAAAGTCGGTGCCTGGAGTTTGATCCTGGGACCACAGAGATTCTCGTGTCTAAACCTCAATCATTACTCATTACGTTATATAAATTTATTAATTTGTTATTTTTTTTTATGTTTTAATTGGATTAATATTCTTTCCGCAGCTGAGAGAGACAGACGAACAGCTGAATCGTTCATCTCGTCTCATGAATTCCATGATAATGCGCGCTCTACAGGACAGATTCATACTCGTAATGGTGTTTTTAGTCCTCGGCGTGATGTTGTGCACAGGACTCTACTTCTACGTCACGTAGCCCGCATAGTACCAACATACGTATTACCAACCCATGTGTATATACTCTGTGGTCATTATTGTTAGGTTGGTATGATGCTTGAGATTATCTGTGTTGGCATAGGCGATTTAAAATTGTTCGAAATTATTAATTTAGCTAGAATTTGTCACTATCATTATGCAAACGATAGCTATTAATTTTCAAGTAATATATGAATCCTACAGTAATTACGGCGTCACTTTATCAAGAAACTTTATACGTAATATCTTTGATGTTGACATAGACAGTCATTTCAGTTTCGAGTCTTTCGCCACCACATTTATAATTATTCGTCGTTATATTATTAGAATTGTATCTTAAATGTATATCATTAAAAATATATTGTATAAATAAGTAATAAGCTATAATAGTATCGCAATAAATTTTGAGCAATTTTAAATTATCCTTTTTAAGCGTTTAATATTGTCATATAAAAGTACTTACGCATAAAGCTACCGCGATTCCAACTTGTATATTGTAACGAGGCACAGGATAAATAGTTATTATACACCTATAACAATATTTTTTTCAAATTAATTCAATTTATATTATTATTAGAAAATGAATAAATGTACTACATGCTCTAAAATAATTATTATTCTCATACAAAGTCCAGTTTTGGCTAACATACAATAACTTATGTTAACTAAGTGTAAGCAAAAACAATGTTGTCATATCATACATCAATTAGTTGGTTTTCTTTTAATGTTTTTCAATATTCAGTAACTTGCCATGTAGTAGATGTATTATTTCAATTACAAAAAGTCTTAACAATAGTCATAGTCTGCGCAATTTTTAAGTTACAATCTAACTTAACTAAGTCGACAAATAACTTGTATCACAGTGTCATAAGAAACTACCATTACTTAACTGACTTACAAATATTGTGTAAGTCAGGGCTTCCCAAACTGTGCGGCAACATCCTGGGGGCGTCGCGAGGCGATCGGCAAACATTCGCTGTCCCTATTTTTCTGATAACCTCATATTACGCTGACTACTGCTGTTTTTATTTCCAGTAAAGTAGGTAGTTTTGATGATGGGGGGGGGGGGGGGGGGCGTCGCAAGAAAAGTAACAATTCTATAGGGCGTCATAGTGTAAATATGTTTGGGAAGCCCTGGTGTAAGTTATTTTATGCTTTTATTTAAATAACGGGAAGTACTCAAAATAAGGAGTAATAATGTTATTTAGAATTCGTCAGTCATTTGATACTACATAATGCCATCGCATCAATTAAAAGAAAATAATTGAAATAATTTCTTAGCGCTAAGATTTGGCAGCCAAAGTTTATTGGCGCTAGCTTATAACCAATTAAAAAAAATATTTATCACGCAAAAAATACCTATGTAGCTTTGCAATTGTTTTAATAGTCGTAGTCGTTGCTCAATTGTTTATCTTGTTTAAACTTGTAATTAACTGGTTGTCCTTGCGAACTACTGCACACTAAACAATGTTAAATAACTTTATTTACTTTTTAAATTAAAAATGAGTTAAAACACTGATTGATGATGTTAAGTACTGTTCTGGCAACTATGTATATGAAGAATATTTCTTTTCTTGTAAATATAAAATGTAAATGGAATTTTAGAAAATAGTATTTAACTTATTTATTCCAAAAGTAAAGACATCATGCTTTCGACAATTTAATTAATATAAATGGTACAATGAGGCTGTCACATAGCTAGGACAATTGTTATTAGATAGTGCAAATAATTAATTGTAACTTGTTAAGTGAAATGTAATCTCTGGAGATTAATAAAAGAGTGCTATTTGTTTTATAATTTTATTTTATTTTGAACACCCATGAAAAGGTCTTGACGATCTTTCTGAATCCTGGCATGGATATGTTACCTCATCAGCACAGGCTGGTAAATGCCCTACAAACTTAGCAGTGTGAATCGCCTTCCTATTAAAACACAGTACAAAAGAAGCGGCTGTGTTATATGCTTTGTTTTTATTGTGCTGATTAATGGTAAGTACAGTGTTGGAAAATGTGAAAAAAATAGGAGAGCATCGCATCCGGTCGGAAGTTTATGACAAATTGGTCTGAAGGTCTTCTGAATCATGAATAACATGTGGCAGATAATTTGAAATAGATATAAGTATCATATGCTACATATCACTACAAAAATATAGTTAAAATATTTTCTTGGTACTTTTAGTTAATATCGTTTGTAAAATAGCTATCGTATGCTACCTGCATTGGTACGGGAGACGTATGTGTAGATATTAGGTTTTAATGTACTCTCTGGTTTAGAGACAAACAACAATGAAGTGATCATTTTTATTATAACAATTTGAATTTTTACACGCATTAGAGTAGCTTAGAACTAGGTTGTATATATTAATTATTCAATTAAAACACTATTGTATCAATTCATTGAACACTTAACGATGCCAAATGGAAATAAATAGAACTAAAACTATATATAAATCATCAATCAGTATTGGTTTGATGTTTATACTCTTTTTTTGGATCTATAAATCACCAATATATAACACATTTTTAGAATATGTACGCGGGAGACCGAGTACGCTGACTGATTTGCCTTCAATCCATTTGAACCAATCTCACTCACTCTTTCACACATTCGACGTTCACTTCTCATTTCGTACAATTTCATTTATAAAATTTTTTCGTCGTTAGCTTTGATTAGTCCATGCCAAAAATAAAACAAAAGTAACTGACGAGAATTGATTACAAAAATATGTTGATTTCTAAATTCTCTACACATCACATTTACAGCCTGTAGCTAGCGGGGCAAGTGCCATTAAATTGCATGATTTGTAATGAAATACTTAAATTTATTACATTTAATTAAATTTCTCTAGTTATTTCCATTTGAAAACGTTATATTAGGCAGGCGTGAAGTATCTTAAATATAAAAAATCAGAGCCATTACTAAAACGTTTTATTGTAAAAAATATACACCCTCTAAAAGTTTCAGCTAAAAATCGAGACTATTTTTTCATAGATGCAAGGCGTGCTTGTAGCAAATTTATGATTTATTTTACAATCTCGATCCTAGGCACATCACAATGTTACACAAATAAAACAAAATTAACAATAACCTACACAACAACTCTTGCATTTAATTTTATCACAAAGTTTGGATTGCGATAAATGTGGCTGTGTTTAAATTCCTTATCTTGTCATTCTTCCAAAAACATTAGGGTTGACTAATTTTTAATAATATCTATTACAGGTCCATCTTTAATATCCACCTCTTGCATTGCAATATGAACAAATATAGTTACAAATAGAGTCCTTTATTCCTTACTGCTGTAGACAAACCATTGCATTCTCAGAAGCCTTTAATTTATATTTCTAAACACAATATTGCTAAGAAGGCTATGGTATCTAGCGATAGCAATACAGTGTATATAATGTCCGTTTTTCACTATATTTCTTTATTATAAGTACGCTTGTACAATGTGTGTGTGCGTGTGTGACGTCACGTGTCGTGTGTTTGTGTGGGAGACTCTGTCTCGGCAGACTCTGCAGTCTCCTCCTCCACAGCTTGGCCCAGGGACAACAACCGAGTCTTGTACTCGTTCAGTTTCATGTCCTGGAATATGGAAATTTGAATATATCATTATTAAATTAATAATTCAATATGGAATCTTGATTTTTTTAAATTAATAAGCTACATGATTTTAAAATCTATAATAATGCTGGCCGTTAAATTAACTATTATTGTAGGGTCTATGGAAATGTTGGTCTATTTAGCAGTTTATTTTTAATTAAAAAAATGTATAGATGAAATTAAGTCAGAATTTAAAATGATACATATGTTGGTTCTAGAATTCGTTAATCATGATTATACTTCCCACTAAGTCTATATACTTCGCAATACTGGAGACAGCCCATTTGTATAACTTAGAGATCGAAGGGCTTATTCCAATACCCTGGAGCAGTGGGGGTTTCCTCAGGTTATTTTCCCTCACCAATTTAACACTCTGGCCCACTTTATTTTCTGAATAACAAACAGACTATTAAATGAAAGTCACATACCTGATCAGCAAGCAGCTCGAGCAGATCATCCTGGTCTTTCCGCAGCCGCTCCAGTTCCTCTGCGGCGGTCTTCTGTCCATCCTGGTTAATCTTCAGCTCATTACTCAGCCGGGCCACTTCAGATGTTAACTCCTGTATCCTTCTCTCATATTCTTCAGACTTTCCATCATTGTGGGCCGGTGGGATCTGTGGCACTTGGTTTATGGATGATGAGGCTGAAACTTGTGCTTTTAGTAAGGTGTTCTCGTCTTTGAGGTGGGAGTTTGATGCTATGGAGTCATTGAGAGCGCTCTGAAATCATATTGAAGGGTTTATATAACAATCATGACGGCATATTATTTAAGCATGGCTAAGTATTGAATTAGAGACCCATACGCAATAGTTTGACGATGATGATAATGATGAAATATGCAAGCACGTAGTTTTAAATTTACAAAATTTTATTATTTTTTAGAAATGTAGCCCTTTTACTTTATCTTTTGTTTTGGTCAATCAAACAGATTTTAAAGTGCAAAAAATTTTAGAAATGCTCTAGCCCTTGAAATACGAGAGGGCGTAGTTTTGATTGCCGCAACGATAGAAATGTAATCCATAGAAAAAATCCTTACTATATAAGACCTATGACTCTTAGTAGTCTCTGGTACCCACAACATAAGACTTTTAATGAAGGGCTAGAACTATGTATGACTTTTGTTTGTAAGAAGACTAGGACTATGTATAACTTTTGTATGTAGATATTTAATTATTACCTGTAGCGACTGGTTCTGTTGTATAAGCGTGTCTAGTTGCGCCATGAGTTCCTGCAGACGGGCATCTTGTTGTCGGATCAGCGTCTTGTACTGCTCCAGCATCCCGTTGTCTGGAGATGTGCGCTCGTTCGTCGGGTCCGAGACGCCGTTCTCGTGCTTGGAGGTCAGGCTTTGGACTAGAACACCTGGGGAGTTGTTGTGTTTGGTTATATATTGTTTTGTGGTTTAGTTGAGTTTTGATGGTGATTTGGTATGATTGATGTTGTAAATGAAAAATTTATTTTAAGCGTGTTTCATGTAATTTATTGATTTTTTGTTAAATAAAATTCGTTTTCAAATAATTTTAGTAGAACAATGAAGTTTATTTGATTTTGTTTAATAAGTGTCTAATGGAGTGTAAGAAATAAATTAAATTAATAGTTAAATTAATATTTAATACTAGAAATAAATTAAATAATTAATAAAAAAAAATTACGTAGTTTTTCCACTGTAATAACTAAGCAAGAGTAGAAAAATGAAAAAGGGGTTTGCTTTACGTACAAATAAACAAAATATTTAAATATCGTATTTTTGTAAGAATTGAAGCAGTGACTTGGCTTTAGTTTCTTGCTATTTTAATTACATCTTAAGTGTTGGTAAAATTAATTTATGGTGGGACATCAAATTATGTTGATATCAACACTACACTACTACCTAATTTCTTAGGTGTGTAGTCCGCCAACCCGCACTAGGCCAGCGTGGTGGACTATGGCCTAAACGCTCTCAATGGTAGAGGAGCCCCGTGCTCAGCAGTGGGCGAATATGGGTTGATGAAGAAGAAGAGAGAAGAGAACACTACACTAACCTTCCATAAGCTTAAAAAGCGAGCAGAACTGGTAATCCAACAGCACATCGTTGGGCAGCTTGGCTCTCAGCTGCGGCTGTTTGGCGGCGCGCGTGTACATCTCATGCCGGGACACATCTCCCAGCCGGGCCACCAGGGCGTCGGCGCCGGGACGCTTCAGTACCAGCTGGCGAAGGGCGTCGCGGCCGTACGAAGGGACCGAATCATCGTTATAGTGGACTAGTAGAGCGAGTAGGAACGCGGCGAGGCCCTGGGCCAAGGCCTCGTCGTCGTGTTCCCCGGCGGACACCTGCGCCACCAGCCAGCCCACGCCGCCCGGGACCTGCAGCAACGCGCCCACCGCCGGCCCGCAGCCGCACACCCATTGCGAGAGCAGCATCAGCAGCGCTACCTACATACATAACAACATTTTTGAAGTAAAAGCTTCTTTAGCGGCGCTAGGTAATTTTAGATGGGGAAAAATGTGAACTCGCGACAGATCACGCGATCCTAATCGAAAATGTGTGGGACGAATTGTTTTTGTCACATATGGTCAAGACCGAGCCGTGTACTAAAGTCAATTTTAATTTTATTTCTTATGTTTTAGGTTACATAATTTAAACATCATGAGTACCTAGTTATGATATCACAATGCTAACATTTTAAAATTCTTAATTTTCTCACTTCTGTCGATGCTCCCGGAGTAAAAGGAAGCAAACTAGCAAGCCAGTAAGGAATACAAGAAAAATCATCAGAATAATATTATAATAAAAATATTACTAGCAGTATATTGCTTTATTTAAGAACTACCTTTCAAACACATTCCGAGCAATTTGTAATAAAACACTACTACTAAGTAAAAGTAACTATTGTTACCTTAGGTTTCAACTTGGTGCTCTGTTGCAAGAGCAAAGTACACTGATGAAGAAGTGACACCGGTGAGCTTCCTATATTAGTTGCCAACAAAACCCTCAACAACTGTTCCTTCTGCGCCGGGTTATCTATCAGAGCGTGCATCAATGCCACAGCTGAGAACCAGTTGGAAAGAACATCTGAAGAAAACAGCCCACCACATAATAACTGTCCGCTGGTCAGACTTGACACATCCGTTGAGGACGGTAACAGGGTTTGGACTAGAGCTGCTTGACTCATCTCGTTGTGGTATAAATAGCATTGGAAACAGTAGAGGACTGCGCATCTGAAATGTAAGGTTCTTGTGTAAAAACATGAGACGTAAGTCCAACTACATTATTTTTATGCTCTTAAAGAAATAATTAGCAACTATTTTATTTTGCATAAACGCTGTTATCAAATCTGCCATAACATTTCTCAAAAAGAACTAAAGGTCAACTACCCTATTACTAAAGTATAAAATCTTACCGAAGTGAAAATGGTTGCTTCTCGTTAACCATAGACATAAGGAGCACTACAATGGCCGGCCTAGGGGGGTTGGATGGCGCCATCACATTACCCAAAAACTCTTGGTTGGTCACATCTCCCCTCACAACCTCCCCAACAGTATTAATAGTTTCTGTCAGTATATCCGCTGGGACACCACTTGACATCAATATATTGCATAGAGCATCCAACAAACCCACATTCTTCATAATCTTCTGGCAGCTTGATATGATATGGACCGAATTACTTGGAGACACCAGGGTCCTCACTATCAGAAGCATGCAATGAACATTTGACACTTTCTGCGGAGACCAGCCTAGATCTTCATCCACAGGAGTGTTAAACATGGGCAGCATTTTTTGTATGTAACTCCCTTCTTTAAAGAAGTTTATGTTACTGCTGTTGTTTTTCAATAAGTTCAGCATCAAAAGGAGACAGTCCTCGACGATAATACCGCCGTCGGAATAACCTTCGCTTGAGACAATTTCAAATAACCTGTCGAAAGCGTTCTCGAATGCCACAATCTTCTGTATATTTGCATTGCCTTTCGTAAGTTTGATTAGAAGAAGTAAAGTCTCGTTTCGGATCACTTCACGCGAGTCCCCCAGTAAGTCCATCATTTTGGAGACACCCATGGGTTTAACCAGTATGATTTCTTGAATATCCTTTGGTCTGTTTGTGAGTAAGGATGTCAGGAGTTGAACAGCTGATAATCTCACTCTGAAGTCGTATTCGTCTAGGAGATCTAGTATGAGTTGCACGTTATGATGGTCTTTGATGAACATTTCGGTGAATTGTTCGCCGATGTTCATGGGGACACGGTGGTTGTCTTCCTCCTCTTCGAATTGCGTGGGAGACATTATGTTTTTGAGAGTGTCGAGGGCGTAATTAATAGTCTCATTATCAGCGCGGTCCAGTTCGAGAACCTGGAAACAAGTGAATTGATTCGTCAATTTTTTAGTCAGCAATTTCCCAAGTGGGTTTTTACGTAATAAGTGACAATCATGAGGTTTACATCTTTAAAACATTTGAAAAATTAAATAACTGAAAGTGTACTAGTAGCCCTATAATTTAGTTTCATTTAACTATATTAAAAAGGTGAAATCGAGTTGTTGTTGCAAATCGTTGCAGATCTTTTAAGTTTAAATAAATGTATGTGTATAATTTAGTATTTAAAACAACTAGAAATAAACTTTTTGTGGATAACCTACACCATGTAGGTTAATGTATGTAAAATTGACTTTTACAACTCTGATAAAAATGCTGAAAAATATGCATATATGTCACATGGGAATATTACCTGTTTGATAGTGTCCATGCCCTGCGCTCCCACCTCGACGCGGTACGTGCGCGACATAGCCTTGAGCGCTCGACATGCATCTCTGCGGTCTTCTAGCAATGTGGAGTTATTCACTCTATCCACAAGGCGCTCCACCTGGAATGTAATGTTGATACTTATGTTACTGTTACAAAATTCTAATTAGAAAGGGGAGTGTTACCTTTTTAGGGTAATTGTTTCAATGAATTGCATTACATAATTCAGGATTTCTCTTGTATAACTATTATTTTGTTTATTTATAATTTCAAATCGAATGGTAAAATTTTGGAATTGTAACTGTTGGCACTTATACCTCATTCACGATAAGTTGATTCTTTTGGCAGATGTCAATTTTTCTGAGACATGACTTTGAAATAAAAAACGTATTATTTTATTATTTTAATGATTTGATAAATATAAAAAAATTCATACAACACAAAAGTCTCTAAAAATATAAGCGTTATCCGAAAATTTTGAGACTTTATTGCTTCAAAGTAAAAATAAAATAGGAACACTGAAACTAATTGACGTTTGCATAATGTTACATCGGTCGGACAGAAAGGGACGTAACATCGGTCATATCGATGACCACGTCGATAATTTCACTGAACACTATGATGATCATGGCTGTGCTCCTTTTTCTTAATAAAAACTGTTTTAAAGATGAAACTATTTAATTTTTCAACCTTAATTTTTACATACTGGGTTATTTTTGGACCTCCCGTCAACTTTAAATAGGTGGTTTAGACCATGGAACTAAACAACTTTTCCAAAGAAATATGGGTCGAAACGTGATAAATAATTCGACCCTACCATAGAAAACTGCTCACGTCGTTGATTTCGTGTAGAAGGTCTGAATTTTTTTTTCACTTTTTGACCCGTGTTTCTATGGAGAAGTTGTTTACTTTCGTGGTCTAAAACACCAATTTAGATTTGGCGGGAGGTCTAAAAATAACCCTGTTATATTAAATAGGTACTTATTATGAACTTTGACCCACCATCGCTTATCTACATAATGTTTAACATGTCGAAAGTAATAAATAATTTCACACATAATGCAGTATTTTAAAACGCAATATTTTTGAACTACTCGATATGTTCTGTTTCCCATCATTAGTCAATATGCCAAAAGAATCAACTTATCGTGAATGAGATATAGATCATAAATGTGGTACAATTAAATAAATAAATAAATACATCCAACAGTCACATACATAGTCCTGACCCCACACTAAGATACAAGTCTTGTGTTGTGGGCATCAGAGACTACGAGAGACTTCGGTCTCACAAACACCCAGACCCGAAACAAATATTTGTGGATCACACAAATATTTGTCTCGGTGCGGAAATTGAACCCGTGGTCACTCGTTTTGCAACCTGGTGTCTAGCCAACTGCGCCACGGGGCTGTCAAAATTAAGACACAATTTTTAATCACTTGTAATATGTTATATAACTTAATATAATTGTTTGTTTGTGGAAATCCTATACTCTCATAAAGACCAGGAGAATGGTGAAAGTAAACCACAGGACACAATTTTGGTGTTTGGACTGATTTAAGAATTATATTATGTAAAATACCATTCATACATGCAAAATCTATTGGAATCTCTGTAAAAATACTTCAATGCAAAAATAGCAGGTAACAAAAAAACAAAAAAAGATAAACATATGTAAAAAAATGTATGTGGTAACACTCTTTGATAGTATCAAATATTAAATGAGGTTAAAATATAATTGAATAGACAAAGTCAAAGTTAAAAAGGAGGTTTTCACATTATAAATATTTATCATATAAAAAGATAAAATTAAATGTGTATATATAAAGAGTGTCTTCAAAAATACAATATTTTTAAATTTTCTCAATTAAGTAATACATTTTTCATCAAAGCAGTATGTGAATTGAATATACTACAAAATAATGATATAATTACACTCATTAATAAGTTATTAAATGCAGTTATTTAATGGCTAATTAGTAACAACTAAATATGTAACACTGGTGTTATAATAATATGTTTCATCATTCCCATTATTTTTTAATTGACCAAACCATGTATTTCCATATGTGTATAATTTTCTCCTTAACAGAATCTACAAGGTTAATAATTTTTTAATGAATTATTATAGAAAATAATATGAGGTACAAAACACTGTTATACAAAAGACAAGTGTTAATGTTAGACACATTTCATTAAAGCTTAACATACATTTAACATTGTGATGATAAATAATGTAGTAAGTTGTGAGAGTGCTGTGTGGTGTAGATCTCTACAGTGAGTATAAATGCCATCTGCTTCCTATAGAATCTTCAAGTATTAAATGAATTTAGGCTGTCCGGAATCTCCGCCCACGCTTGAACAACATATAATAAATAGCAGCACTAGCACGGATACTATAAATAGGTCAAATTGTGTTTATAATTCTAGAAAATGTATTAAAGTCACCGTTTCTGCTCCGGACGGCTGGTACCCCGGTTCCGGTGCCCCGAGCACAGTTTTTAGACCACTCTTTAAAAAATCCATTTTTCTTAAGATTTAAAAGAACTCGTTAAGGTCCAATATTACCATTGGTGGAAAATCATGACTTAATTTTCTAAAACAGTAAAAACTGATTTGTCCCTTAGTCCGACACGTCAAAGTATTCCATTGGGAAATGACAGCTCATTTGCGTTTTATTGTTTAGGTCAGTGTGAAATAATTAGATTCACATTGCATTTTTGTCAATTATAAAGTGCCCAAATGAAATATTATTTCAACGCCTATTAAAATGCGGAAAAACAAATATACCTGTGTACGATTATTTTTTTTTCATAATACATTATTATTCAAACAAAATTATGAACTAAACGTTACAGTAATGTCAAGATAAGCCCACGCCCCAATGTCAAAATAAGGTGTAATGACCAAAAAATGATAGGGCATTTTAAGCCGTAAGCTCCGGTAATAAGACTATTGATTCTTTAGTATCGAAAATTCTAAATATTTATGTCCGCTTTGCTTACAAATGTTTCTGTATTGATGATTTCATTTGTGAAATTATAGATTATAACATATATCCAGAACGTTAAAATATATCAATCATGTCTACAGATCTTAGTGCGAATTTTGCCGAGCAATACATGAATGTAAATACTAAATTAAAAAAGTGAGTCAAGTTTATAATTGTTTGAATTATACAAGTAAACTACTTTAGTATTGTTTATATTATATAGGTATAATATTATGATAATTTGAACTGCAATTGGCGTGCATTAAACTAACTACTAATAATCTCAACTTTTCTTTGGAAAGCAGTGGATCATCAGGCAGGAATAAAACTTATATCTTTGACTTTGCAGACGATTTATGAGAAAACCTAATATATCGGAAGCCACAAATGAGTTTATAGGCCTAGCTATACAATGTGAACACTCAGATCAGCCAACATTTGCAGGCCACTGCTATGTGGGAGCTGCTAAGTGTGAGGCTTCTGCTGGGAAGTTCCTTGGTGAGGCAGAACATTATTTGACAGCAGCTCGAGAGTTTATGAAAGCAGAGAAAAAATTATGGGCATTGAGATCATACAGCCCTGAAAGAGAGAATTTAGAGGTGAGTACAAAATATGATCTATATATTGTTTTAAATGTGTTTGTACCAATATTTGGAAGAAAAATTAAAGGATTTTTTTATTATCTAATTGACTAATGGACTGAAGCTAATATAGAGGCCCATGGCTATCAGTGGTATGTAAATGGGCGGATTATGAATGATGTGGGAAATGACTCTATCAGAGCTTTGAGTAATTAAGTTATCCTTTTCGGATTTCAGGCAGCCATAGGGTGCTTCATTCAAGCAATGAACAAGTATCCAGAAAAGTCAATTTTACGCACATCTATATTGTTGGAACTATCTAATGATCTTGTGTATTTGAATAAGAAACTTGAAGCGGCATCATATTATGAACAAGCACTAGAGTTGGTGACAGACAGTACTATGAAAATTATGTGCTTAAGGAATTTACTCAACTTACAAATAGACTGTGGTTGGTTATATTGAAATGATTATCTTTTAATAACAGTTGACCTTTAGCTATTCTCATTTATTCCTATTTTATCTATTTTCAAAGATCTACTGAGTGTTCCACACTTAAAATTATTGAGTTTGGTTAACATTGCATACTTATTTAATTATTGTGACTTTAATATATACAATCTCGGCCACTGCAGAGAAAAATATGTTTCTATCAATTTCAAACTATTGAAATCAGAGGAAGATAGAAAACTTTTTGAATTTTTATTAACTTTTTTATTAAATTTTTATTAACTTTTTGAAACTGTATCTTATTTTTTCAGAAAAATATGATTTTGCATTGGAAACAGCAAACAAATTGTGTGATAGCCAATTCAATTTACCAGAAGATCTTTTAGCTGAGTGAGTTTTATTTTCTTATTTATAGTAAACATTCCTTTAACTATTTGAGTGGAAAATTGCATTTCTATGTTATTGATTGCAAGTAAATAAAATAATTAGCATCATAACGAGATAATAAATTACGAATGGAATTATCTTATTGTTAACATCTAATCTACATAGATAAACACACATTCTTTACCTTTTTAAATGTCCTACACAAAATCCCAATAAAACTTTACATCCAGGAAAATCGAACCATGAATCTCCATGTCAGTCATAATGAAAAGACAATTGTCAAGATCAAGGGACACTTCCAGAGGGGCAGTCAAATTCCATTTTTTTTTAAGAGAAAACTCGGAGTTAGTATTTGTAGGGCGGTATACACGGGTTTGCACGCGGGGAGTCGAAAAGTTAGCGGAAAAAAATTAAATCTCACTTAAAGAAAATATTATTTTTTACAGAGTGCAAGTGAACAGAATACTTCTTACCCTTCTAGCTAAACCTTCAGAGGAGTATAAACCCGCTTCACTAAACCAGTTATTTACTGATTTAATGAATGACAATGATAGTGATGGTAAGTGTCCTGTCGTCGTAAATGTATAAAGATTTACATCATAAATGCATAACCTCATGTCTGTTCCCTGTATTCTCCAAAGAGGGAGGCAGAGATACTCTCCTGCAGCCATATTTTGCTAGGATTTTATCGAGTAGGGGACGAACCTATTGCCGTTTTTAAAATACCGTCAGACTTCATGTTAGGAATTTCTTAATGGAAAACCAAATAGCACTTTATCCGACCCGAAAATCGAATCAGTGAACTCTAGATTGCAACGCAAACACTTTGACTGCGAGACCACGTAACAATAAACAATATGAAGATTTAATAGTAGGCTTTCAAAAGAACTAGGAAATTAATAAATCACAAATATATTAGTCCAGTGGTTCACGCATATTTTGTCCTATATTTGAAAAATGTCCTATTTTAAATGTCAATTTTGGAGAAATCTTGTCTTACTTCGCCGATAAATCGAAATCATCCCATAACTTTTTGTGTTTATTTCTGTATCTATCGATTTTTCTATACGGCCCAAGGCTAGGAATTCACGATTCAGTTCAATATAATATTAATGTGTAGAATGTGTTATAAGTACATTAAATCATAAGATTCTATGTTATGCAACAGGTAATTTATTTCTCACGACTCAATATGATTCGCATTGTATGCGTCACAAATTTCATAATGTTAATTCTTGCTTAACAAAGGTATTTTCCGGAAGTCATATTTGTTGTGCAACATAATGAAAATGATTTTTTTTCTTTTTTAGCAATACCTTTCAACACAGATCTGCGCTTGAAGCTCCAATCTCTAATCGTAAGCCACGAGTCTGGTGATTCCCAGTCGCTAATTTCAGTTGCAGCGGATACAAAGCATCTACTGACTTCACATCAAGTTGAAATGTTACAGAAAATTATTAGCCAATTACGACTAGAGCAGTTGTCATTGACTTAATATTTAGATGATACTAAAGTTTATTCCAATAATTTATTATATCAATCTACACACATACAATTATATGTAATGCTAGAATGTAATCATAAATTATGTTACAATAGTCATGGTGGAACAATGTGAAATGTATGATTCATATATAGAAATTAAAAATCTAAATTGTATTTCATGTTTTATTCAAATACACCTGCATATGCATAGACAAAAATAACTATACATGTGGAAATAATTAAAACTGTATACTTGATACTTTTTTGTCTTTTCTTGAACACCGATTAAAATACTTATATTTCATAGTCATTGATTTTACTGATTAAGATTTCTTGTCAATGCCACTACTAGTGTTGCCACCCTTTGGAATGACGACTTCTAGTTCATTACCAAAATTCACATTTTTGTCAATCATTTTGACAGTATCATTGGCAGTGACTGTAGCTTCAGCTGAAGGGAGTTTCACTTCATTGCCAAAATCAGCTGCAGTATCTACAGCCTTAGTTTGGATGGAGTGGGTCCACATCTCCTCAAATTCGTCCTCATCATCACTGTCGTCACTCTTCACTTTTTCATCATTTGTCTTCTGCCAGCAATACTCAAATGGATAGCTTACAATTCTGTTATCATCAGGTGCAATTTCAAACCGGCATGCAAGAGAGTTGTAAGTAGTGTGTACACCCTCTAGCATGTTTACATCAACCTCATCAAAGCCAGTGATAAACTTAAACAGATCTTCACCAGATTTTGTGCCTGCAACCCCCTTCTTCTCGAAGAACTGTAAAAAGCAGTGCATTTATTAATTTTCATATACATATGAAAATAAATCAGAAATCAATTTTATTACATAATTACTTTTATGTTAAGTGTTTTAAATTATTAATAGAATGCATTCTAATAGGAATAAACAAAGATATTGATTGTTAACATTGTTTATTGTCAAAGTGCTACTGCACATTGATAATAATAATATAAACCCTTCATATAATCTATGAACATTCCTATGAGTAGTAGACAAGTATTTCCAATAATAGAATGTTGCCTTTTTAGTAAAACATACACCTACTCTTTGTCATAGTTATTGGCAAACATTTGTTCTATACTTACATTAGCAATATTACGGCAGTCCCTGAGCAAAAATTCTAATCCATTAGGATGGTCAGGTTGTACAGATTGGGACACATCAATAAACCAGCATTTATTATCCCACCATAGGATATTGTATTCTGACAAGTCAGCATGGATGATATGGCCAACATTGTACATTTTGTGCATAGATTCTACTATTTCATGATACACACTCTCCCATTTCTCAGGCTTTAGGATGACATCCTTCAATTTTGGTGCAGGCTTATTGTCTTTGCCAATGAAAGACATTACCAGCACATGTTTCTTCAAACAGACCATTTCAGGGCAGTTGAGGCCAATTTTCTGCAGCCTCATCATATTGTGCATCTCTTTTTCAGCCCACATATGGACAATTTTGCGTGGGTTCTGTTTAGAAAACCGGTCTTTAAACCGGTAATCTGCTTCAATATATTTATCTCGAGTTTTAAACTCATTCAATGTAGTCTTAAAGATCTTTATTGCACATTCTTTAGGAACTTGAACGTCTGGGAATGAGGTGTCCCCATTGGCATGAAGTACCACAGATTCTTTGCCAGTTGAGATTACTCCATTAATATCTTCTAACATACCATTATTAATGAGCTTGAATAAGATAAGTCTTGTTGGCTCATCCAGGCCCATTTCAGCGGTGGCCTGGCTTTCCTTCCTGTCTAACATTTTATGTTTACGGGTGTTATGATACCGGGTTTGCTCCCTTAAATGATTGAACACAGAGTTGGAGAGCTTCATGTCGAATCCAGCGCCATCGCCAGTGCACACTTCAGGTGGGAATGCCATCACCTTGCAAGCATTTCTTCGCCCAGAAATAACACTGTCATGCTTGGTTACCATCTTCCCATCTTTCATAATGTAGCCTCGCTTCGGAAGACTAGCGAATTCTTTTTCATTAGTTTCGAATCGATCCCAATCTTTTTTCTCAACCACCTCTTCATCGGATTCAGAGTCGTAAATTAAATGTGAGGGCACATTTCGGTAATTATCGAATGAAACTGATACTTTGGCGTCACCATTGCGCTTTTTCTCCACCCTTTTGATCTCTTCATCGTATTCTTTGTCGAACTGACATTGCAACACTTTTGCAATAATAGCGTCAGAGTCGCAATATTCTTTAGCGTTGGAATCCTCAATATCTTTCAATAACTCTGGTGGGATATCACTTGATGTAGCTCCATGATGGTCGGACAGCTGTTCAGCAAACTTAATTTCTTCTTTAACCTGAAGACCTCGAGCAAGTTCTTCCGACATGATATCGGAAAGGTTTTGCACATCAGCAGGTGCGGCTACTTTTTTCCACGGATTCGACATTTTATTACTGTTAATATTAAACTAAAGTAGTATTAAAACTATATCACAGAAGCTTTAAATTATAATAATATTAAATAGTGCTTTTGAGCAGAAGCTCGATTTCACAATAATAAGAATATGTAGAATGACAAGACAAGTCCAGGGCTGCCAGCAAATAAATTGCAGCTATACGGTTTAGTATCTGCAATTATACAAAATTAGATCGCATTATACATTAGCATTGTATGCAGCTCTTTCTTTTTTTTGAGCAAAATCTTTCGTAGCAGATGGTTGAAAAGTGGCCACTACAGAGTGGCTCTTGTTTTTTTAGGATAACAGTTAAACAAATGGTTGGAAAGTGGAATCTCCAGAATAGTTCTTGTTTTTTTTTTAAGGATGATAAACAAATTATTATTGATAAAATGCAAACTTATGTTCCATCCCGTATGCCTTGTATCGTCTTATACGAAGTGGTCATGGATACATCATACAATATCCCAGGGCTTCCCAAACTGTGCGTCGCGACGCCCTGGGGCGTCGCGCCAACATCCTAGGGGCGTCGCGAGGCGATCGGCAAACATTCGCTGTCCGTATTTTTCTGATAACCTCATATTAGGCTAATTACTACTATTTTTATTTCCAGTAAAGTAGGTAGTTTTGATGATGGGGGGGGGGGGGGGGTGCGTCGCAAGAAAAATAACAATTCTATAGGGCGTCACAGTGTAAAAAAGTTTGGGAAGCCCTGCAATATCCCATCCGATTATACAGGATTTGTATCCAATTATATCTGGCAGCCCTGGTCAAGTCGTCTTTCTGATCTTTCCACTGACGACACCATATCATAAACAGGAGAAACTAAACGCCAAAATTATACAAAAAAAAATCAAAATAACGAAATATCAAATGATATTTATAATAAACATTTTTTTAGCTATTTGCGACGCTAAAAATATCTACTATTTAAAAAAAAAACAATTCAATTTTTTTATTCAGTACCTATGTAACACTCCTAAATAAGTTTAATCATCACAGAACGATATAATTACTTATCAATATATTTATTAAATACTAGCTTATGCCCGCGACTCCGTCTACGTAGACTTTAGGGCTGAGTGCAGAAAGATAATAAGTGAATGTTTAATTTGTCTCATAAGTGTCTTAAAAAAGTTTTACTTTGAAAAAGCTATTTCCGCATTTATAACATGTTTATTCCACGGGACCATTTAATTGTTACTTCACAGGGTCCTATTTATGTTCATACCAAAAATATATAACTTAGTCGAATAGTTTAGGCGTGAAACAGTAACAGACTTACTCTTGTAATTATAACATGTACCCATACCCACGGGAACACATTTCCAGGATAAAAGTATATCATGTTAATGCGGTGGGTCCTACCTATCTCTATACCAAAACTCATTTAGATTGATTCAGTAGATATTGAATATAACTATTCCCACGAAAATACTACATTTTCCGGGATTAGAGTATCCTATGTCACTTTGGTGGGTCCTACCTATCTCCATACCAAAAATCATTCAAATCGGTTCAGTACACCTAAATAATAATAATTCCCACGGGAATACTACATTTTCCGGGATAAAAGTATCCTTTGTTACTTCAGTGGGCCCTACTTATCTCCATACCAAAAATAATTCAAATAGGTTAAGTAGATCCAGAAATACCCGTTCCCACGGGAATACTACATTTTCCGGGATAAAATGCATTCTGTGCCACTTCGGCGGGCCCTAACTATCTCCATACCAAAAATCATTCAAATCGGTTCAGTAGATCCAGAAATACCTGTTCCCACGGGAATACTACATTTTCCGGGATAAAATGCATCCTATGTTACTTCGGTGGGCCTTACCTATCTCCATACCAAAAATCATTGAAATCGGTCAAATATTTTAGGCGTAAAAGCATTACATAGACAGTGTCATTTTCGCGTTAGAATATATGCTCATCCCACAGGAACCCTACATATTCCCGGGATAAAATGTTGTTCATGTTACATCACAGGATTTAATTTATGATCAAACCGAGAATCTTAAAAGTCGGTCGTTTTCCTGGATAAAAAGTATCCTATGTTACTTCGGTGGGTCCCATCTATCTTCATACCAAAAATCATCTAAATCGGTTCAGCACTTTTTGAGTTTATTCGTAACAAACATCCAAAAATACAAATCTTTCCTCTTTAATATAATATTATAGACTAGCTTTTGCCCGCAACTCCGTCTGCGTGGACTACAGGGTTGGGTTCAGAAGGAAAATAAGTTGTAGTCTATTTTACTTCTCAGAGTCCTATTTATGTCCATACCAAAATTCATACAATTCGGTCAAATTGTTCAAACCTGAAACCGTAACGCGTCGATCGGCGCCTTGTGCATCATTACTGCGCGCTTGATCAATATTTTAAAATTGCAATATCTTCTAAGATACTCAGTGAAATCAAATGATGTAAAGGGCAATTTTATTTAAAATTAAATACTTGTAATGAATAACGTATTTATTTGGATAAGGATTAATATCATATTTATAAAAACACCTTCACAAATAAAACTTTATTTTAAAATAAATTTGGTTAGGATAAAAAACGTTATAGTGAGCCAACCTTAAAAAATAGACATATGCTGTCGCGGACTTTTTTTTAGAACTTTTAAAGAGGAACATTTCTCTCATACATTATTTTAGCGAAACTTTAACCGTTTTCGCAGCGCACGCCGTGGAAGCTCACAAAAAGGAAAAAATGTCCCCGATATCGAAACATTCTTTATTACTGCTCCGCTCCTATTCGTCGTAGCGTGATGTTATATAGCCTATAGCCTTCCTCGATAAATGTGCTATCTAACAGTGAAAGAATTTTTCAAATCGGACCAGTAGTTCCTGAGATCCTAGCGTTCAAACAAACAAACAAACAAACTCTTCAGCTTTATAATATTAAGTATAGATATTCCATGGGTAATGGAACAAAGTCAAACATAATAAATAATATATTTATTACGTTATTTATTCAGTGTCCTATCTATACTAATAGTATAAAGCTGAAGAGTTTGTTTGTTTGTTTGTTTGTTTGTTTGTTTGAACGCTAGGATCTCAGGAACTACTGGTCCGATTTAAAAAATTCTTTCACTGCTTGATAGCACATTTATCGAGGAAGGTTATAGGCTATATATCATCACGCTACGACCAATAGGAGCGGAGCAGCAATAAATAATGTTTCAAAATCGAGGACTTTTTTTCCTTTTTGTGAGCTTCCGCTGCGTACGCTGCAGAAACGGTTAAAGTTTCGCTAAAATAATGTATGACAGAATTGTTCCCCTTTAAAAATTCTAAGAAAAAGTCCGCGACAGCATATGTCTATCTTTTAAGGTTGGCTCACTATAACGTTTTTTATTCTAACCAAATTTATTTTAAATAAAGCATTATTTGTGAAGGTGTTTTTACAAACATGATATTAATCCTTATCCAAATAAATACGTTATTCATTACAAGTATTTAATACAAAATAAATTAGTCCTTTACATAATTTGATTTCAATGAGTATCTTAGAAGATATCGCAGATTCAAAATAATGATCAAGCGCGCAATAATGATACTTTAGGCGTCGACCGGCGCGTTACGGTTTCACGTTGGAACAATTTGACCGATTTGTATGATTTTTGTATATTTAAGTAAATGGGGCTCTGCGGAGTAAAATACTACAACTTTTTTTCCTTCTGAACCCAACCCTGTAGTCCACGCAGACGGAGTTACGGGCAAAAGCTAGTTTATTATAAATTGGATTTATGCTAACAATAAAATTGCCAAAAAAAATCTTTCGTTTATATATTTTGTATTAAGTTTAAGTGTTAAATACAACTTTAGTAACAAAGTTATTAGTAATTGACACTTAAATTCACTTTTGTTAGTTTATCTCTTCTTAGGAAGATAACGATTGTTGTCAAGTTTTGCGATGGACTTTAAAGCCATTTTAAAGCCCTGAAAAGTCCCAAGGTCCAAATATGTGGAGTTCTGCTTTCCCACTTCGATACGTTATCGAGTCATCTTTGGGAGTCAAGTATTGGAGTTTTAATTTTTAATAAAACTATTATGTTCCTAAAATTCTATAATTTACAACATTGGAATAATTCTGCTTTTCCCACAGTATACAGAAGCTGCTTGAGATCTTGATCTCCCCAGTCCAACATTGTTGTTAGCGTTTGTATTAGAATATTTTCGATAAGTACCTATATGCACGCAGTCTGGAGACACAAAAAGTAACATCATCGGCCCGGGGGAATTGTAATTGTCAATTCACAAGAATTTATAATATTTTGATAATAATGGATGCAGGTAAAAAGTAAATATTGTATTAATGTATGAAAAGACTAAGGCCTAATAATGCATTTGCGAAAAAACTGTTCAAAAATTTTAATAAGGGGCCCATCTAGATCCTAGCTAGGCCAGGCGGGTCATGGCTCCCCATGACCATCCCCTTGGATCAATGCTTCTATGGAGATCAGTTTAAGGAGTGCGACCTGTCTATCTCTTTTAAGAAACAGGCGTGATTATTGTGGAGGTAAACAATGTTTTCTCTTGTCAAGAATCTGGGTTAGGAAATACCCATATTCGTTAGATATAATGTCGTTTTATCAATAACTTTTTATGGCGCGAAAATGAACTACTTTGAAATGCATGCACTATCATACTTGTCATTCAGTCAGGGTTCAACCTTAGCTAAGAAAAGTCAAGTGTTCTTGGACATAAACTCGCGGAATAATAAAATTAAGTTAGTATTGACAATTTCCAACTATTATTTTTATGTAATGGTAGTTGTGACAATGAAAATTAAACAACCCAAGTGATTTTAATTTTTTTTAATAATGCCTATCATTTACTTGGCGCTCTTTTTGCCAGGCTTTACGCTGGCTTGTTGCGCCTTGAGGACCTTAACGATCTTCTGTTCCTCAATCAAGAACGCTCTGACGATGCGCTGCTTGACGCACTTGTGGCAGAGGACACCACCGTATACGCGCTTGACGGTCTTCTTGCGGTAGCACAGGCGGGAACGTTCAGCAGGTCTGGCAGGCTGGATACCACGGAGTTTGCTCTTGCACTGCCCACACCTCGGGATCTTCTTGGGCTTCTTTACATACTGATAGACCAGACGACCACCAGGTGTCCTTACTCTGTAATTTAAGAAAGGTGAAGATAAATATTTTTCTTTACAAATTTAATGCATTTATTCACAAATAATAAGGATGTTTAGACTACAAAGAATGTATCCATTGAGTTTTTACAATGAAGACCTAGTCAATTGCACAAGAACTACAATTATACAAATGAAAACTGAACAATGAAATATTGTATTATGATCCGTAAAGGGATTTCCTAATGTAATAAAAAAAAAGTATTTCAAGATATTTTTTTTTGTTTTGAGAGAAAATGAAAATAAAGTTCTTGTTCCAGTCTTAAAAAAAATATAACTAGAGGTTCCCAAACTTATTTTGTGTCATGCCGCATGCCCACTTAGAAAATAAATTATCTTTTATTTTCCCATTTATTCAGTTACTAAAAAAAAACAACTTTTAATGAAATGAGTTATTATGGGCTATATCAGCAGAGTATAATCATTTATTGCAAACAAGATTTTTATTCTAATCTGAAAGATCTAACTTGAGACCTGACCTGTGTGCAGTCGGTACATAGAAAGAAGCCCCCTTGTGTTATCACCCGCTTAGGGAAAGACTGATGTATACTATTGGCATCTAATTTGATTATTCAGAAGATATTTTCAAAATAGCCAATAACCAAGAGGTGTTAGAAATGAACTACTTGTTGGAAGATGACATTTTTATATCTCTGTTGTGTAAACTGCATGTTAATTTGAAACAATGATAAAAAATTTATTTTATATCTAGTGTGACATAAAGTTTAAAATGAGGAATACTGGACCCTAAATTTCCTGCTCTACTAATATTTATAGTCTATAAATGGTACAGCCAGTGGCAAATGAACATGTTTGATGCCAGGTTTTTTTAAATTTTTCTGCCTGTTCAAACTAAAAAAATAGATCTTATGAAATGAATTAAAACATGGAGCAAATTTGCTACCCCCTAAAATTCACCACCTTAAGCTTTAGCCTCCTTAAACTGTTAATTAAGCCACAACAGGACCATGGTTAGTAATTGTTTTTGCCTCCAATACAGATATGTGATTATCATCAAGCTTAAGACAAAAAAAAACAGTAATAAAATCCTATAACAGCATAATATTGGGATTTCAGTCTATGAAGACTCTTTAAGATGCAAGTTATGTAGGTATGTAATTCATGGACTGTAAGTTTGGTCTGTTTGATCAACAGACAGTTCAATATAACTTTATATTGGTTTACATGAAAGCTGAAGCATGATTGAGTTTAAAGAAACAAACGATTTGAATAATTCCATTCAGATTATTAATGTCCAATAGCAACAGCACTTTTTAAAATATGTGAGTGCTATAATATAAAGCATTATACACAAAATAGCCCTTCAGTCTTATATACTACTTACATATGTAAAACTTAATAAGATCAAGGGTGTGCATGGGTCGTGTATGTATACATAGAGATACTTTATTTATCACTACTATGTCTAATTTAATCGTATTTTATATTTGTGTATGTTCGTTAGTTATGAGTACTTTCAAAGCCTCCCATGATGTTACTAATCTCACAAGTGTGACAAATCATGTCACACTGTCAGTTGCTTACTGGTCACAAGAATCTTGTAATAGTAACTTTTTGTAGTGTTTTAAACACACGTTTGGACGATAGGTTAACTTCCGTTTAACATTGATACATAAAATTGGCGTTGTACATGGATCTGTGTTGTGGATCAACATGTCACTTATGACAGAAAACTTTTTTGTAACTTTTAGAAATAAATCGCAGCCTAATTATTAATAAAGACATTCATGCAGCCATCAGGACTTATAAGGATAATCTTTTAGTATTGTTTGAAAACATAACATATATTACCGCCTAACCTCAAAACAAAAGATCATAAACCATGAAATTAAGAAATTGTCTTCCACGCAATATTAATTCGTAAATAAATAAAATTATTTTTAAGAAACATTAATTGAATTATACTTACATTCTCCTTTGGTTTGACTTAGTATTGTACGACAAACGTCGTCTGAACGTAAGCCGCTGTACCATTTTGGAGCTGAAATATAAGATAGATTATAAGAAATAGGAACAGCACTTCCTGATTCACTTCATGTACTTGAATATTATTCTATCTATCGTAAGATTATAACAGATTTTAATAAATTTTCACATAACACACAATAACCCAACCTTTTTGACAGCTGTTGACAGGAAAAGAATAACAATCAGGTTTTTGGCAACACCATTGACTGCCACAGATTATATACAAATTTACATATATAGAAAAACTGTCTAAAACAGCGTGTTTATTTTTTGTAAAATAAGATGTAATTTAATCAAGAAAACATGAATAACATTAAGAAAACTTCATTTTCATGAACGATGCAATTGTAAAATTCCAATTGACTGTTTGATTATGATATGAGAATCTTTAATTTACAAAAAATATTTCAGGATTTTTTGCAAATTTTGTAGTATTAAAATATCTTTGAAGCATAACTTATTTAATTTTTACAACATAAACTTGCTTTATTATCCAAATAACTTTAAGTTTGGCTAGTGAATACTGAATTAAAATTGTTAACCGTTTACTCACTTAAAAAAATGGCTGAAAAAATATTAATGATGTGTTTAAACTTTAAAATCACCGAGGGAGATGCCTTGAAATATCCTCTTCTAACAAGTTAATTATTATATTTTATAATTATTTGATCTGGTAATAAAGTTATTAAAAACCAAAATGGCCGCTGCTGTGTAATGTTTGTGGTGATGTTTTTCTGTGTTTAGAATTGGTTAAAGTGATTTCTGAAAGAAATTATTTTTGAAATGGGTAAGTGAGAACATACTTTTTCTTTCAAAACTTTCTTAATTTCGCTAGCCAGTGGGAATTAATAATATTTTTTCAGCTACTGACAATCATAGCAGTCAGATGTTTTAAGTGTACATAAAAAAGGCAGTATTTCTAAGTTAATTTGGTATATTTCCATCAAGATTACATTGAGACTAACTAGAAATGATAACAATTAATCGTTTTGTTAGCTACTAACTCAAATTGTAGCCGAAACAAGCTATAAACTGTGATAAACAAGAATTTCTACTGTATGATTTTGTCGATAGCTGGATCTTGTTTTTGCGGTTCAGATATTAATTTTTAATAACTAAATGACCAATAGGAATAAAGAAATTCCATTCTTTTTTTAAAATTGGGGCTCATTCAAGTAAACATAGTAAAAAAATATTTTTCTATGATCTTATCACAAAATTTGTTTACATTTTTATCAATAGATGTCGCTACACGATGGTTATTCCGCTGAAACCAAATGCCGGCACAGGCTGGTTGGCTACGAGATTCAGAAGTATTATGGTTAAAATCCTATTCATTTTTTTATTTGGTGTGCTTTTAAATTTATTCCATAGAATTTTATTAGAAAGAAACATCTAATTTTAGTAATTTAAAATGAGATTGGGGTGTATAAAAACAAAAACAATACAGACAGTAAAGTTGTTTAATTTAGATAATCATATTTATTTTACATCACGTGCGTATAATATTGTCGCAGAATATAACAATAAAATAAAATATGCCAGGTTAGCCAAGTATTATGTCTATCACGAGAGTTGGAAAAACTCCTTTAGACGAAAGAGAATGAAAATACTAGGATAAGAAAAAGTAAACAAACTTTTTAGTAGAGAATAAAAAAAGTATTTAATATAGTTTTATGCTTAAGACTATTTTATATGTATTTCTGGTTTCGGAGATTACTAACAATCGCGGTTAACTAGGATCAATTTGTAAATATTTTGGTGTCACTAACGTCAGGCCACGTTGTTGATGTATTTTTTGCAGATTCTAAAAACCTTGCCGCCGATTCATAAACATTATGGGTATTAAGAAGTGAGGTGATTTCGAACCTCGTGCGACCTCGTTTATTTGGTCGTTGTATAGGAAGTTTTGAGTATAGATGTCATCATGTGTGCAGGTTTAAAAAGGAGGAAATGACTTAAGTGATACCCAAAACCCGGCGACTGCACGCTGTCTTGTCCTTGAATTGCAAAGCAATTGAAAAACTGAATTAGAGATGGTCAAACGTTTTTTTTAAATTCTGATGGTCTTTCTTCGTCAATCCCGTAGTTATAATCTTTATGAAACGGCTTAGCATTAAGCGAGGGCTATCATGCCGGCAAGGTCAGTCCGATGTATATTAATGGCAGCGACTCGAGCTCATACATGACTGATACGCCGTACAAATGCGATTATGAATTCCTCCGACACATTCTCCTTAATCGTGCGATACAACAACATCAGAGCCAATTAAGTTTCCAATTTTGTGTGCACCATAACGATTTGGAAGGAGCGAGATGGTGCATTCGTTCCGCGCCATGTTTCATCCGAGGTGTCAGAAATAAGCCCTTTATAATGTTCAAAGGCGCTTACGTAGTACATAATTTGAACCGACTCTCGACCGTTCCGAGAAGCCTCCGACATTGAGATGGGTCATTTTGTAATAACAATATAGGGTAGGGTTGGCGCGCGCGGGCTGTTACTACAATTATGTTATTGATAAGGAAAAGAAATGATGAAAATTTAAAATGAAAATACTCAATAAACATACATTGGCCTACTCTATTGATTGTCCTGTGATTTTTTACAAAACGAGATAGCTAACAATATAGGAATTATACGTCAATAAAGGTTGATAATCAAAAAGAACACAAAGGGTTATTTACCCTGATCAATAGGTTTTATTTTTACTAAAAGAGTTGGAAAAAGGTCCTATTATGTTATATATTCTAATTTATATCACACATGAATTTATTACGAGTGTAATAAAATTCCATTGCACTCGTAACCTACAAAAATAATTATTGTAAAACAAAAACAGTAATTTGACCTTTATTTATGTAATCACAAGCTTTTAGAACTATTTCGATCGTAAAGTGGGAATTTTAATTGAGTTTAACCATTATCATGAAAAAATTTTAATTGATCAGTACGGGTGTTGACCCATAACGTTGAGAATCTAGGCATTAGTCTACCTCCTATCCTTACATAAAAGTGATGGAGACAATGATATCCAACTTTCGTGACTATTTTCCTCGTCTGCTAAGAATAAATTCGCTCTAGTATTTCTAAGTAAATTAAGTATGTACTATGAGATGTATTATGGTTAAAACTATTTTAATCGGTTAACCGCTAACAATATTAGGACAATAAACCAAACCACGTGTTTGATAGTACGACACGTAATGCTAATAAATCATAATATTGTATGACTCTTATTGGAACATGAGGTAATTGAAAAATTCCAATGAATAATAATCATAGCCTGGAATATTTTGCCAGCTGTTTCCTCCCCCCAATGGATACTTCTTTTTAAATAATTGTACTTTTAAGAGGCTACTCACTAGGCCAGCATATTTAAGTCGAGTGTTAGAGTTGCCTTTGACTTAGCTATCTAATGCGGACTGTTTTTATCCATTATATGGATTGTTGTCCCTATGCCGTGATTGTGTGAAATTGTCCAAAACACAGCTTGCTTTACAAACTCCGAATACGCTTAAGCTTTAAATCCTTATTCAGGAAGCGCAATTTGAAATATAAATGGGAATATTCTGATCCCAGAATAAACAATTTTAAACGACATTACGCAATTAATGTGTTACGTTTTTGGGCTTCGATGGAAGTTCCTCTGTTGGGACTATAATGTTAGTTATTTTACCTTTTATGGTTTTGAAGGTGGTTGCGGTTAATTTAAACAAGCGGATGTATTTTCATGTGTTTGCTAACCATGCTCACGTGGAAAGTTTGTGTGCGGTGAGTCACGGCAATTTATTCGTCTCTGTGTCAAAGATCACTCCAAAGCTGCCGGTTCTATGAATAAGTAATGAGTATTTTATGTACGTTGCGCGCGTGTGTACTTTACCTGTTTCACATTTAAATTCAATAATCTATTTGATACAACGTTTGTGTAGGATTTATTAATTTCAATAATGTTTATTCATGGTTTCAAGTGTGCTATAAATATTGTTTGACGTGTTCTGTACTTTATGTATTATAATTGCATTGCAAAAAGTTGTATTAAATCGCGTATTCGCATAGACCTCCTACGATTGAAACGATTAGAATAATATGATCTACGTCTCTGACGTCAATGCTTTTGATAATTATAATAATATGCGATTTGAAGCACGTATTGTCAACAAAATGGTGTGAATTATGGCAATAATAATTAAGTATTTCAGGTTTGTAAAAAAAAAATATCCTCTTTCGGTGCAACCCTAAGCACGCGATCGGTCCACGCGCGTATTCTTTTACTTGTTGTGTTGTAGCGCGCAGTCCGACACCTCGCGACAATGGAGGCTGCGACCAACCACCTTGGCTCCAGACTTGGCCCATTGTTGGCCACGTTGGCCCATTGTGCTCAATATGTATCTCTCCACTCGTGCCCACATGCATACCGTTATGTTTACTACTTCTTAGAGTTGGACTTAATTGGATCAAAGGTTAATGTTGGTCTGTTGTGCAAGTTTATAGCTGAAATGAAATGAAATGAAATGAAATAATATTTATTGAATCCATAAAATGTCAAATACATCACTTAGATTCAGTCATTTCAAATTTTACCACCCTGTTCGGAAGGCAGTCATCACTAGAGAAGAACGGGCAAGAAACTCTAGTGTTGCTCTTTTCCAATCAAGAGATAGCTTACAATATTGTTACAAGGACTTAATTTCCCGAATTCGAGCAGCTCATTGATACAATATCAGAATTTTGTGTTGCATATTAGAACAGCATAGTCATCTTAAATGGAGAGACTGTCATCTAACCGAGTTAAAATTTCATGAATGGAAATAAGCAAATTAGGCAGACCAGTCCACACAAACAGCACCCGTTCACGAGTATGACGCATGTGCCAGCCATCGGCCTCCTCAACCATTTCATAGGGAAGTGACCGACCCGGCACACGACGCCGCCGTAAGCACAGACGTTTCAGCGAGCATGACATACCTAATTGCTTACAGATTACTAAAACAATAATTACGTACGTACAGCCATGTCCATTAAAGTAAACTCAGCCAAACCTGGGATTACAGTAACATTTTAATTATGCCCAGGCTTCGTTATCCTCCATATATTCTGATATTGTATAGTAGGCTTTGTTACATAGTTGTTTCTTAGTAGTTTCTTTAAATGTATGATACTTCAAAGCCTTAATATGACTAGGGACTTTATTGTAGAAGTGTACACAGTAACCCTTAAAAGATTTGCTGATCTTGTGGAGCCTGGTCTTATAAGTTACTAATTTATCTTTATTGCGTGTATTTCTATCATGTATGTCAGAATACTTTTTAAATTTATTAATATTCTTATGGACATACATAAGATTTGCGTGTATATATTGAGATGCTACTGTCAAAATACCAATTTCCTTAAACTTTTCTCTTAGAGAATGTCTAGAGCTAAGTGTGTATATGCATCTTATTGCTCTTTTTTGTAGTAAAAATATGGTATTTATGTCAGCGGCACCACCCCAGAGTAGAATTCCATAACTCATCAAACTATGAAAGTAAGCAAAATACACTAACTTAGCTGTATCAATGTCTGTCAACTGACGTATTTTGCTCACTGCAAAGACTGCTGCACTCAGTTTTTGAGCTAATACCGTTATGTGGGGACCCCATTGAAGTTTGGGGTCTAATGTGATTCCCAAAAACTTAGTATTATCCACAAGGCTCAGCTTATCTCCATTCATTAAAATGTTGGCATTGGGAAATTTTACATTAGGTGTTATAAACCTAATACATTTAGTTTTTTGACTATTTAATAATAGGTTATTAACATTAAACCAATGCACGATTTTAGTGAGAGTGCAGTTTACATCGTCAAGAGTGGATTGATTTCGTTTTACTTTAAATACTAAAGAAGTGTCGTCAGCAAACAGCACTACATCACAGTCGTCCCTTATGTAATAAGGCAAGTCATTAATATAAATCAAAAAAAGAAAGGGTCCAAGAATCGAGCCTTGTGGAACTCCCATAGTAACAACAGACCCAGGAGATCTTTTTCCATTTACATCAACAACCTGGATTCTATTACTTAAATAAGATTTAAACAACTCTAATGCCATGTCGTTAACTCCATAATGGCTTAATTTCCTGATAAGAATGTCGTGGTGAACACAATCAAATGCTTTGGATAGATCACAAAATACTCCTAAAGCATCCTGTGAGACCTCCCAAGCTTCAAAAATATTATGGATGAGTTCCACACCAGCATCGGTTGTGGAGCGACCCCGAGTAAAACCGAACTGGTTGCAATGAAGCAATTTATTCTTTAAAAAGTAATTTTCAATTTGTAACAACATAAGTTTTTCGAATATCTTACTAATAGAAGGTAGAATCGATATAGGTCTAAAGTTAGTTGGGTCGTCTTTGCTACCTGATTTAAACAGTGGAATAATTTTACTTAATTTCATTTTATCAGGAAATATGCCACTATTAACACACGAGTTAAAAATTATAGCTAGCTGGGGTGCTAATACATGTATTACTGAGTGTAGGATTTTTGTAGAAATTCCCCAGAAGTCACATGTATTTTTTATATTTATTAACTTAAACGTTTTAATAACATCTATACTATTAACACAATGGAATCTAAATGAATTCTCACTCCCAGGGACAGTTTTCTGTAGTAACTCACTAGCAACGGATGGAGAAGAGTTCAAGCTTCTAGTAATAGAAACTGTTATATCAGTAAAGAAAGTTTCAAATGCCCTAGCTACTTCAAGGTTAGATTTGATAGTATTATTATTTATATTTAAACTAAACTCGGTTTCTCGAGGTTTAGTCTTTCCAGTTTCTTTATTTATTACACTCCAAGTCATTTTTATGGTATTTTTAGCCTTTTTTATTTTATTACTTAGATATAAGGACTTGGCTCTTATGCAAACTAGTTTAAATATTCTAGAATATTTTTTCACATACTTTTTAAATTCTACACTGTGATTGTATGTTTTTTCATAGTACAGGTCATACAATCTCTTTCTACTTATGTGAATGCCTAATGTAGCCCAACTCTTAAAAGGAGTCTTTTTGCCAATAGAAACAGATCTGGGTGTGAAAATTGATTCAAACTCCTTACAAAATGTGTTGAACATGGAGTTGTACAATATATTAGGGTCGCTTCCAGTTACAATGTTACTGAACTTATTATTTAATTTAATTTTAAGTTTCTCTAACCGAGCCTTTGTTACCGGGACAACAGTCAGTTTCTCATTTGATGCGTCCTGGAATCCACTTTTAAATGTGACCAGTTGTCCACAGTGATCAGAGCCAATGTTGTTAATAATACATTTGTTGTGTGGCAGGATATCTGTAAAGACATTATCGATACAGGTAGCACTGGTGTTTGTTATTCTTGTTGGCTCTGAAAAAAGATTTGTTAAATTAAAAGATGAAAATAGAGATTTTAATTTTATAGCCACTGTAGAACTTTCTATTAAATTAACATTAAAATCTCCACAGACCAGCAATTTCTTATCAGATTTATTTAATTTTCTTAGTGCATCTTCAACCACTAATTCGAAATTATCATAAATTGAGGAGGGTGGCCTGTATACACATAAAACAATGAACTGCTCCAACTCAATACAAGACAGTTCTGCAGTTTGCTCCACAGAGAGGCTCACTATATCTTTGCGCTCTTTATGTTTAAGATGTTTATCGACTAATATAAGTGAGCCACCATGTACAGCATTTTTCCTGCAAAAGTTGCTACTAATAATATGATCTTTGAAGTTGAACATGAGCTGTTCAGTTCGTAGCCAATGTTCTGTAGCGCAAAGAATGTCAATTTCCTGACAACTCATGAACAACTCCAGTTGCAGCTCTTTACCTAGCATTCCTTGCATATTTTGATGTACTAGGTTTATGTACTTTATATTAACACTGTTGCAAGCATTACTCTGATTTACTAAAGGTGGAGTCAAATCTTGTAAAGGCATCATTTCTACTTGATTTATTTTATTCTTGTGTTTGAAAGTATTTTTAGTAATGTATGAAGTGCAAGAGGCTGGCTCTATTGTCTGTGACAGAAATTTAAAGAATTGATATTTTTTGGAATAGATACAGATGTATCTTTCCATGTCATAACATTATTCTGCTCAATAGAAGCAGATGAGGCAGCTGTATTCTTAGCTTTGTCTAATATAAATGAACATAGCAACTTTGCTATTTGTCTCTTGCAATTATATGAATAATAATTATTGTGAATATTATACTTACTAAAGTAAGTATTTATGTCAATTATTGACACCTTAAAATTATTTGTAAGGGTCTCTTTAGAAATTTTATTTAACTTATACCTATAAGTTCTTTCCACTTGTGGCAAATTTTTCATATAAGGAAATGTAAACATTACAATTTGTTTAACATTAAGTGCAGTTAGTTTGTTAAGAATTTCTAAATGTTGGCTTTTGTTTACATTACCCCTATTAGCAATTAAAATTATTAATGTTGTATTTGGAATAAATGTATAATGAAATATTTTATTTAAAATTTGTATGTATGAAAGGCCCGGCATACAGTGATTTAAAACTGTTTGTCCTGTCTTGATATTTAACAATTGACCTAGTCCTTTCCCAACACTATCACTAAATATAACTATCTGACCATTACAATTAGCTTTTTCGTTTATAGTACTGTTATTGTTCAATACAGGTCTGTTCTTTTTTATAGGAGTGACAGATAACTTACAGGAACAGTCACAGTTGCAAGTATGATTGTTTATAAGCGAGTTAAATCGGTCTGTATTGTATTGACATGTCTCCACTAGGTCATTCAATGCTAAGACATGTTCACTTATTTCCTTTTTGGATAGCTCATATTTAAGAGTCATTGATTTAAGAGACTCTTCTAGGCTTATGATTTCCAATTCCAGTTTGCTGATTTCATTGTCATACTGGTTTTTATTGGATTCAATTAAGCTATAGCAACTCTGTAACTGTTCCCTTAAGTTTATTCTGAGTTGCTTGTGTCTCAAATTTTTTAAACTTAGTTTATTTTTCTTTATTAATTTTTGCGTCTTTTTAACATATTTATTTATCTTTATATATTTTTTCAGTTTGTTAATACTGCATTCACCAATCCCCTTTGTGTTTTTACTATTGTGGTCAACAAACAAGGCAGGTTTTCTGACAGGGGTATGGTTACTTGCAGAATGAACCAACTGCGGAGAGGTTGCAACTAGTTCATCGAACAAACTTTGGTTCTGCATAACAGTTTCATTAAGTTTGTCCGATTCCAGCTTGTTGATTTGAATATGGGCCTCTTTCAACATTGCCTCCAGATCAGTGATGCGCCTGAGAGCCTGCTCATACTCATCACTGCACTGACTAAACCCTTCCACTACATGTTGCAATCTCTCACGGTCTTCTAAACATGACTCTAATTGTACATGTAATTGACACAACTCACTCCTAAGCTTAGAATTTTTATCAGAAATTTCTAATAGTACCTTTTCATTGTCCTCTGATTGTAGCTGATTTGGGATGCAGCGTATCTGCTTATATATTGGTTATTGATGCGTCGGTTCCAGATTATTGAGATGTAGTAGTAATGAGCCATAAGTATAAGATAAGATTAAGCGGGGTCTCGACACCGTATTTAATTTGTCGTTGGATTTCCCCATGTCAGTTGCTCGACGACTTATAAATACCGGGCGAACTGGGGAAAAATACGAATCTCTTCCAACCTGGTGGGGTTTAATTAAAAAAACATCAACACAGTTTATTTGTAGATGCATTTATATTGGGTTACACTGAGAGCGTCTTAAAAGCGTCTTAAAAGTAAGTTACTTAGACTCTGGCGTATTTCTCTCCTCAAAGTTTTTTTTGGATATTTTGTATTCTGAAAATATGTAAGCATCTTGGATTAGGGATCAACAAAATATCGAGAATAGATAAAAAGTATAGTAATTTCATTATACGAATTCTTAGATTAAAACTCTTTATTAGGGTTTATAAATCTCATTTTAAAAGCACGCTAAACTAGCCTCTATTGTATTTCGAACCGTTCATGAATAATAATCAAATTATTACTCCTAAAAGTTTAAATTACTTTCCAACACAATCGCTTTTAACGATACCGTACTAATGGATGAATATTATAATGAAGTATCAATTCACTGATACGGGCACATAAGATGCGTTTATGATATGCTCCCACATATCGTGGGTCGTAGGAGTGGATTGTTACATCGATGGTATCTCTGTGCTCACGCCTCCAGGGTTACGGCGTGATGTAAGCATATCCATTTATGCCCTTTGCTCATTACCATGATAAAAAATCTTCCGGCCTTTCCGCCCTTTATTGCGTGGAGCAGAGGCACGTATCGTGATTACAGATCCGTGGCTTCAAGTACTGATTATATTGGGGAACAAATTGTTTGCCCTAAAGTGAGTGGTTCAAATTTTATGATTTACGTTTTACGTTTTACATTTTTGTCTAGCTATAGTAGCTAGACAAAAATGCCCAGTATATGTTTGTAAAAGTTAATGTTCCTATTAACTTTTATTTCATTCAAGCTCCTAATATTAAACAAAACATTTATTAAATAGTGGTCGATTGTTTCTATTGGAAAAGAAAACAAACATTTGACATTCATAACCCGAAATTTTGTAAAAAAAATTACTGTTTACTATATTGTTAAAATTTATTCGTAAATACATTTCTGGTACATTAACAAAATATGAATAAATAGTTTTGTGATGCGTTGCGACGCGCTAAGATGACACGCACTTAGTTCTCCAAGGGGGCCCTGAACCCCAAATTCCTTTATTACGGTCCTTTCATTTTACTACAATGATTTACAAGACGCCCACTAGCGTTCATATCATCAATGGTTGCTGCATTAAAATAGTAACTTTCAATGACAAATACAATTTTTTTTATAGATACTGCTTTGGCAGCTTTGTCTATGTATATTAGGGTGTCCCAGCCTAGTAGGGCGAATTTTTTTTTTTCGAATTTAGATACGCATACCCTCTACATTTTTTCTAATTGACCCTAATAACTCAAATACAAAATATTATCAAAATTGGATAACGGTAACCCGTGCCGACTTGATAGCAAAGGTTTAAGAAAAAAATTGTATGGAAATTGTAGAGCACATATAAAAACTTAATTTTTATTTTCAAAATTATACCCTATTTCACTAGTAATACATATTTATTAGTAAAACAAGAATATTTATGACATTTTAGTCTTAAAGTTTTCTTTTTACTGTTAGGATAAATCACATGAAAAATTGCTTTAGTTTCCCTTTAAAGGCGACTTTTTCACGAAAATTTTGTATCAATATAACTGCGATTTGCAGTATCACTAGCGACTTTTAGTGTCATTATTTATTTCTCAACTGCTTGAAAAGAAGTATATCTAGGCTGTAATGTAAGCAACTCATTGAGAAAACTGTCAAAAAAATTTAAAACGATTAAAGAAAAGCAAGACTTGTTTTTGATTGAAATAAAGTCGTTCATGTCTTTTTAATAAAAAACTAAAACACGCAGATATGCTTTCGAAGGGATATGAATTGATGGATTCTTTTTAGTTAAGTTTTAAAATATTATTATTTTTGGTTCCTGGTCTCCATCATAGTGATATAGAGAAAAGACAACTAATTCATTAACCGAAGACCAAAAATACTGATAAATATTCTGTATAATCATTTCTGAGTTAATTTTATTGACAGTTTTCCAGGGTTTCAAAGTATTAAGTAAACATAAGTCGTGGTAAGGTGCCGTCACTGATAATATACAATGCATCCAAGCCTTAACATGGTATATAGCGATGCAAATCTAGATGTCTAATAGTGCGACGTTTTATTAGTAATTTACAATTAAAAATAATTTACGACATTTTTAATCAATTATTTGCTTCGGCCATCATGGTGTCTGGTACATATAACTTGGAGATCGAATTGTCAATTTTCTTTCTGTATCACCACCAAAGAATATGATTATAGCTATAACTGTTAATTCTTGATAGCCAACCCTTAAATTTCCTTCATAATTCTGTCCGGTAAAACTATGCATATCTATTTATATAACTATATCTATTATTTAGATTTATTTTTATCAATTAAAGGGCACCGGCGTGTGCAATATACAAAAAATAAGTCCAAGCTTGTAACAAACTCTTGGCGACACTGTACGAACGTATCTTGCGATTTTTCCGCATTATTTATTGATCTCTTCAGACTCGGTATAAGACAACTTGTTTCTTAAAATTAGTTTATGAAAGCTTAAATAGGCATATAAGCCTTTTAACAAAAAATAATTAATCTCGAATAGTTAGATTTGCGCTTGTACAAAATTCAATTTTACTTTACAAATTTTATTGAACAGAACTGCCAATATTTGTTCTTTACAGAGAAGTTTTAAGCCGTTATTTTAATGTTTTGCACCCCCTATTAAAATTTGCAATCTGAAATCTTAATCTGACATATTTATAAAACAAAAAGAGGCGTTTACCAATACAATAAACAAGCAACCACGAAACTTCCATGCGACTATTGCGACGCGCCGAAGTTCATACAAAGTATGTAAGTACTGAAACACATGAATGCAAGTCGGCACGGGTTGCAGTGGTCCTAAGTTCCTGAAATTTTATTTATAATTGTTTTAACACCATTCGAAAATAATTAGGAGGTATGCGTTGAAAAAAAAAGACTTTGAGTTTTTTGGGACACCCTAATGTATATGTTTTTTTATAGCATAGGTTTTTGTTCTAATTCTTTGGAATTCAAAAGAATTGTTTGTTCAGATGTTGGAATAGCTTTTTGTGTTTGTCATTTGGCATGTGTTTTAAATTGGGTAAGGCCGATTGCGTTACGGTTTGTGTGGCGAGGAGACAAGGTATGTGTTTTGTTAGGATCTATGTGAAAATATTTTTTAACTTTTCTTTGAAATATTTTAGAATAGCGATTGGTCACTCTTCGCACGGGCCCAACTTTAAAGATAAATATTAAGTTTCTTTCCCGTACTTTAAAACAATTTTCATTGTTGTAAAATCGTTTAGGGTAATTTAAAAAAAGAAACAATTAACAACATACCCAAGGTTTATTTTAGTGTTATGCAGTTTGTCGGAATGCACAAATTCTTAAAATTTTGTGGAGTTTATTAAACACAGATTTTTCCTCGCAAGTTTTCTTAGAAGAAGGAATGAGCAAAATGAAAATATGTTATTGCTGCAGGAAACCAGAATTTTGGTACTGATAAAAATCGGATTCGTCGCTGAAAGCCTCTGTATCTGGTATTTTAATATAGGCTATATTAAAAACTAGGAAACCATTTAAACTCGTTGGAGAATTAACGAGGAATAAATTATATTCCTTAAATAGTGTTTACATAACACGTAGTCACAAACATTTCTTATCTAAAGAATGTTGGGTTATTATATATGGAAATGATACTGTTGCTACTAGACCATGTTAATGTAAATATCTTGTTAATTTCCGTATAGTAGGCGTTTCGTATTTGTCTAGCCGCTATCTGAATCCACTACTGACTAATCGCAGCTCATAAATTTACGGGGCAACAGACAAATTTTCGAGTCGATTTATAAAGATTTACCGGTACTGATATTGTCGACGCGTGTATCATTTACAAAGAAGTTCAAATTTATTTAAATGGAGTCAAATGCCAGCCCGCCATAGCGGACACACGTTCGAATAAGATTTCCTCGATAACTCGCGTGTGGGTTGACATCGGCTTATCTAAACCTCATGCAGTACCTACTTATCTCAAAGCACCGGTAGTTTAGTAGAACAACCGTAACTGGAAAATAACATGGTATATTTCTTGATTTAATCATTCAAAATTATCTGTCTCGTAATACTCTGCAATGACATGAACATAAGCCATATAAAAAGGCTTTTGCAGTCTACTTGATTTGCGGTTTGCGGTCCTATCAAGCAACTTCTTGAGATCTTTACCCTCTTTTTTATTTTAATTCAATTATATGTAATTACATACTACAATTAATCATAATAAAATTTAAGTCTTGTGGTGTGTATCTCAGAAACTTTACCTTTATAGAGTGAGTAGTCAATACTTAACAACAACGTGAATGATGTAAACAATAAAATATAATGCAGAAACATAAACCAGTTCTAACTCGCATTGCAAAAAGCTTTGCAACCTCATAACCAATGTTCTAAATTAATATCAATTTGAAACATTGATTTCTCCTTGCAAATTTTCCTCTCATTAGTGATGAATCAAGATTGACGGCGCGCTTGTACATGCATCTCGGCGTAATGCGTGCTATCGACAGAATGATGTGGGAAATGAGGGTCTATTATGTAAGGCACACTATCATCATGGCTAATGTCCCCGCGCTGCAACTCCGTGACGGATCGAAAACAGCTTAATGTGCTCCTTTCCAATATGTCTCCCGCAATCACTGATTTCTACTCGTACTATGTGACTCTTAGCAGTTTATGTGTTACGTCACGCTAGTCTCGCCCCGCGATGCTGGAAACATCGATTAGACGCGGGAATCATGAATTATACTCCAACAATTGCTTTTATATTTCTTTGAAGCAGAGGCGTTGGGAATTCGCCCTGCTATTATGTGTTATTGAAGGATAACTCTGGGAATGATGATGAATTTTATATGATAAATTGATATTGGAATGGTGTACTCTATGGATTACTAGTTTTACTTTTTACCTGTAACTTTTGTTTTTATTCTAAAAGTTTTATTTCACACAATTAGCGTGCGTACATACTTTTTGTTAATAATTTTTAATAGCATAGTATAACGTTTGCGTATATTCACTTTAATGCCATTCATGACTCAAATATAATTTTTATTATTCAATGTCCAGGACGTCACTTTAGAATTTTTATGCCATATCATTATTTTGGGATGTAAACTAGTTCCAAGAAACGGGTATAATAATGACAAATGCTTAAGCTTATTTCACAGTAACAAAGTATCAAGGAATATTTTTGTTGTAACGAACTTGTATTCACGTTTCGAATGACACCACTAAAATATTATAAGAATTAAAACCCATAAGGATTAGTTTTTATGGGATCGATATTTCGGTCTTTGAGGGTTTCGAATCCACACAGATGGGTCCTTTGTTGGCCGAGATACCTTTAAAATGATTCCATTGTGTTGCACGCTCGCCTCTTCTCGCGCTTAGCTATGATTTGAAGATTTAAATGATATGAATTTTAAAAGCTCACATTGTGCGGACGTCCCAAGACCCATTCAGTTCGTTTGAATTGGAAAATCTTTATGAAGTATTATGTGGTTAAATAACAGCGACATTTGATATCAGATCTTGAGTGACTACGCTGTACATGATTGAATGATAATATTTCTATATTATCGACTGACGAGTCGCAGTACTTATTGGTTACACTACGTTATTCGTTTTTTGTCTCCTGTATTTGAGAGTTGCAACGCGAATGGAACAACTAAAAATAATTCTCAACTAAAAATATCACCGTTATTTATACGTAAGGAAAATGGAATGCTGCAGTCGTGTTTGTTTCTGGAAATTTAATTTTATATTGCGGAAAGGAAGAGCTTTTTCTTTTATATTGCACCGAGAAACGCGCAGGTGGTTTTCATTTGAATGATAGGGAATTTAAAGTTAGGAATTGTTTGTGCAATTAAGATATACGAACTATAAATACCAAAGGGAATTGTGACTCTGAAGTAACAAGGTTTAAGCAATGTTGACTCGTTGGAAGAGATGATACCAGTGGCGATATATTTAAGTTAGTTTGTTGAAGCTGGTGCAGGAAAGCAATAAGGCGGTACGATTCGTGGTATTAATAAAATTGCCAATGTTTACACGAAATGTCTTGAGTACATTGTAGCAGCGGCGCAACATCTCACTTACATTTGTTTACGTGTCGCTGACCTGAACGTTAAATACTAAGAACGTATTGTTGCCAGTTTACAATCGGGGCCATTACCCCTGGCCGCACTAAAATGAGCCATTGCTACAACAACAACTCGCTGTTTAGACTCTGCGCTGTAACAATGTATTGTGCACCGCATTCCTATGGCTTTTCTTACCGCGCCTCATAGCTGTTTGGTGTAAGTAGATGAAAATTTATAATATTACACCTATTGAGTGTTGTTCGCCTTATTCGTAGCTTAAGAAAGTTTCCCATAAAACTTGATTTAGCGAGACTGAATTGCCCAATAACAGTAAAATTTAAGAGACTGTATTGGGAACTCATATTTTTAGCAACATGCGTAACAAAATGTTACGACAATACCGCGCTATTGCTCTCTCAGTTGTGACTTCTAGCTCCTTTTGTTAGTAAGTAAATTTAGGCATAGTCTTAGATTGGAAAGTATTAAATCTGTAAGACATGATTCCATGTCAAAACGTTTCTACCTCTAAATCAAAACTACAGTCAGTTACTTCAGAACACTTAAACCCCTAACATACCAGTAGTGGATAATATTTTGCTAATTAAGCTAACGAGCTTTTACTATTTAGTCTTAATATACATTACCGTGTAGATAGCTCTGTGGGCTGGCAGTATCTATTGCAGATAGCCGTTGAAGTTAATGAGTTCTAGATTGCAGGGAGCGTCTTAGCAAAGTTAGTGTGGGACGTGAGTTGGATAAGAGAAGTGAAGGGTTCGACTGGTTTAGAATACTGTCACATCGAACTAGCCACATATGCAACTGATGGTACAGGTGAAACAACATCGAAAATTTTGAAAATAGTCTGGGCGAGAATAAGTGTCTAGTTAAATAATGTTTTAAGAATGTAATGGGCTTAAGATAAATGAGACTTACAATTATCCCAACAAACATTTGAGCAGCAATTTATCCAAAGGAATTAAGTTTGACCACAGAGATTTACAGATAACACCGGTATGAATGGCTGTCGACGTTGCAAGCTTTATTACTACACTGATAATCGGGCTATCGAGTTACGCGTGGGCCAACACATGCACTCTTGTGATGCGAGTGTTCCCTGCTTGGCTGGCTGTGGAACCGGCCCAATTAGACGACACCGATGTAATATTATATACACTCGTAAATCCAAGTATGCGTCGGAGATGCCATTAATACTGCTCAGTGAAGCTTTTCATCTTGTCAGTTTGGGTTTCGTCTGTAAAGTATTGAGTGAGCTTGGAGTGTATGCTCACATGAAATTTTTACGCACGCTATCGTCTCGCTAAAAATGTTGAAAGCAATTTGTAAACTAATAACTTAAGAAGTGGAAATGAAATTGCTGAACTTGGTAGCAAAAAAAATGTTAATGTATTTTAAACTATGACTCGGGGCGATAAAGTAACCAATTAGTATGTTGAAAGATAGTAAATACCTCGGTAATTGGCAAGCACGAAAAGTTTGAATATATTTTTGATAAATAAATTGCATTGGATGAAATATTCAAATAGTTAAACATCTTTTCAAATATTCCCATCTATATTAGTTCTACGTTTATGCGAATTATCCCTAGGCCCGTAACATCAAGATCAGGAAGCGGACTCGATACATTTATCGGTTTTCGTATTGCAGCAATAAATTTAAAACTTTTTGTTCGTGTCTGTAAACTCCCTTTGCACTCGAATTGGAACGGCGATGGTAATATTTGTACGATCAATCAATCGGTAGTCTGATGGTTTAATTTTCTCTTTTACATTCAGTCTTGGTTGAACGCTGTCTGACCCCAATGGTACTTGGGGTTAGGAATGCCGGCAAGATGCGAGACACTTGGTTCAGTACCAAGATAGATCTGTACAATATTTTGCTTTAACGATGTAACAATATATGATTTGTAACTGTTTGAAACCCCAGGTACTTTTTGGAAATACCCCGAGTAAATTATTTACTACGAAATTAAACCGCCGTAGGCACAATTTAATTGAAGTGAAACATATGAGAATGTTTTTGTTTTATGTTTTTATCAATCGGTAAAAGAAAATCTGAAAATATATTGTTATGTGACCTTCGGCTGTTTAAATTCTTTGCTGTGGCTTGGTATTTTTACTAAACGCGGTAAAACAAATCGTAAATCGTGCCTCCGCGTGTATTGCGTGGGGAGGGATGCCCGGATCACATTCGAGATGCTCCGATAATCCTCTTATTTATTCATCCTCCGGCTCTAATTAAACAGGGTCTTAGTTACAACAACTTCTAATGCTGACGAATTCGGCGATCGCTTCGGAACGTCCGCGTGGATTCCTTTTGATACCTTAAGCTTCACTTAATGACTTTTTTCCGTCCGTGATTCATTCGAGGACTTTCAAGTATTCCAGATAAATATTCGTTTATGTCGTTGTAGGGTAATTAATATTTAAGTGGGCCACGTTAAAGGATAGTGGAATTTCTGAATGCCAGACGGGAGCAGTGTGCCGTCATAAGATTGTGTTATATCGGGCCGATCGTAGTGCACGAATTATAAGCCACCCATACATATAAATTTGACGTGGATTAACGATTGTTGCTTCATGACAAGAACCGGGAGCGACGGCTTAACGAATGCTCCGAGGCACGTAGCGTCTAAACTAAGCTTGCACACACTGTATCATTAAGTATGTGGCGTAGTCGTCTTAAAATCACATGTTTGGTTTCATTGATTGTTAAAGTATATTTAAACGTGGTGCGAGTGCCAACACAGGCAGGAGCAGGACGTAATCCCACACCCGCGGCGCTGCTCGCTCCACGCGAGAAACGTGACATTACAATGAGATAACATTGTATTGGAATGGTTTTTAAACGTTGACGCGACTCGAACTGCTCCGCCAAAGGCTATAATGACGCCAGCCACACGAGTCCAGACACGATCTACTGCTCTTTACTTATTATTTTTCGATCCATTCGAAGTCATTGATGGTTTGTGCAAATGCTAGATTGCGCCGGAGCTAGGAGCCGTGCGGTTATTGGAGCGGTTTCGTTGGATGCGGTTGGAAACGTTATTTTATTTTCTAAAGAAGTGCACGTATGGTCGCGGTGGCGCAGCTGAGCGCAGCCGCCGCATGATATCTGCCGCAATTTGTTCCTACGTGCGAAGAGGGATTGCCTCCCGTAATTGCAGTGTGTGCTTGCCGCGCCGGCCGCTTCATTTACTTCACATTTACCTCTCGTGTCGAATTCGTTTCTCGGAAGCGCTTCATTTGTCAGAGCAGGCTGCATCGTTTAATGTGGCTGCATTGCGCATGTCACAGCCCAGTAAACGGCGCAACATTGCGTTTTTTATTAGCTCGCCGATCGCCGAGTTTCCTAGTTATCAGTGCCGAGCGTGTACTAAATCTAGTTAAATTGTGTGCGCCGGCAAGGGGCGGCGGTAGTTACGAGTTTGCGTATAAGGCATTACGTTGGATAGTGGGCATGGGCGCGAGGGCCGCTCGAGATTGACTCTGAATGGCGAATGTCGGCGGCGCGATGGTTGGACGTGGGTACACGTCGTTTTTTGTCCGTGTCCGGGGCGTTGCGAACGAAATAAGTGGTGGTTCGGCGCCGCGCCGCCGCACGCACTCCTCTTTTTAACCTGGTCGCGCGTTGAATTTTATTATTTTTATTTAACACCTGCGCCCCGTAATCTGTATTCGACGATCTTCCGAACGCTTAACTCTTTTTGGTCGTGTTGCGCGCCGGCATCGCTCGATTTATGGCGTCCGTGTTTTGTCCGCCGAAAAGTGTCGTTTAATTTACCTTGTCGCACCGTTCACCATCGATTATGTACGCCGAGATCAACTCCCTTTGTGCGCTTCACTCGTACTTTTTTGTTACTTATCGAACAGCCTATGAATAATCACATTCTATTGACAGGAATGGGTTTGGTAATGGATATGTTATTATTATATAGATTTCATTTACTTTGAAGTTTGGAGCGTCAAGACTAGGCTAGGTGGAGTAAACAAGAGCAATAAACGTTTATTTTGTTGTCGTAGATCTAAATTTGTATTTACTAGAAACATGTCAATAGCATGTTTTTGCGTGTTTCCTTACCGAGCATCGAGCAAGTGATCAGTGAGTTCACTACGGTGCCAACATTTGTCTTAATATGGACACGTGAACGCCGTCCGTCGCTGGCATAAGCCGTCCTATTATGGTTACGTGGTAGTATTTCTTCGTGCCCTTATTTTATCTGTACTGGGACAGCTATGTTTCTTGGTGGTATGTGTAATGCGATCCAATAGGAATAACTACAATTTATTATCTGTACTGTACAAATCTACGCAATTTATTTACTTAATAATTTATATACTACAAAGTTCATTTGGGTATGGGTAGGAACCATTCAAATTTAGGTAATATAAAGGCGGGTACATGCGTGAAGAATTAATGTCAACTCATGAACAAATTTTTGTTATAAAACTACAATAACTTTGGATATAATCTGATGGAAAGAGTAGATACACGACAATTTAAGCTTGCTTATAAGATTTCTATAAATTCGATCCTGAAGAGCCCTACCGTTGTTAAACATCACGAATTCTACAGGAAGAACTTATCAAATGTGTTCAGTCAACAAGCAGTGTGAAGCTAACAAACAATTTGAATATGATGTGGTGCAGGTTCTCTGTGGGAATCTCATTAATCACAATCAATCACGAAGGCAGACTGTCAGTGCGAGGAATGCGCGGGGTGCCTAATGTGATTTAACACTGGCCACTGATAACAACCAGGAGCGGGGATTAAGGCGCCGCAGACTGGTTCTCATATTTTTGTATTAGCTCGTTCATGGCCGATCAAATCATCTTTAGTTTTTATAGACTCTTGTTTTAACTTGACTTGGCGTTTTTAAATCCTTTACTTTTTCTTTATAAAATGATGCGATTGTAATAATTATAAATAGTGTTTTTAGTTATTAAACATTCCCTTATGATTTATTTTTTATAGTTTAGCATTAGTTTTTCGATGACCTAAAATTAACTTTATCATCGACTTTTTCTTTAGACGAACTTTTCAGTTAATACTTATCCTAAATTAGCAATATCTGTCGAAAGTAATAACGTATTGTTATTTAAAGATTGCATTGAGATATCAATTTTATAATCATATTATTCCAACGAAGCAGTGATGGCCTCGAGGTTTAGGCGCGCGGTCGAGAATCTCGGCGGTCGCGGGTTCGAACCCCAGGCACACACCTCTGACTTTTCGAAGTTATGTGTGTATTCAAATTGAATTATCACTTACTTTAACGGTGAAGGAAAACATCGTGATGAAACCTGCACACCTAAAAAGTTCTTAGGAATTTCTTAGGTGTGTAGTCCGCCAACCCGCACTAGGCCAGCGTGGTGGACTATGGCCTAAACCCTCTCAATGGTAGAGGAGACCCGTGTTCAGCAGTGGGCGTATATGGGTTGATGAAGAAGAAGAGAAGATTATTCCAACGTCCTTGTGTTTTTTGTAACATCCGACTGTAGGAATGGATTCACAAGTAATGGTACGGTGGTAAACGATAATGGCTACCGGCACGCGGGGTCGCCTCGAGCGCGGCGGCCGGAGGCTGCGCCCCGCGCCGTCGCCGGAGCCCCTTCATTATCTAAATGCACTGCTATAACTACTCACTACCTGTTATTTGGTGTAATATTATCGGCGACCGATTTAGAATTATAAACAGGGGGTGTATCACCCCAAATCAAAACGTTTTCTAAATACGCTTCCCTTTTAGCGTTGTCTTATTTCCTGGTGTCACAAGTATTCTTCATGTTAAGACGAAAAAACAATATGTCGAGGTTTTGGAATCTTTTGGTGGGAGTTTTACCAATAATATTTCAAAGCTTTTACTGACAACATAGCTTATATAAGCGGTAACCGATAACACAGAACCTAGCAATTTGGTATGTTTTGTAACTTAAGTTGGCTATAGGTATTATATCACTACATTTATAAGAAAATATCTCCTAGTTATTCACTCCAGAACTCCAGATCCTATCCTGTACCGTACGTACTATTTTTACAAATAGGCACGGCGTAATGACCTCATCGGAAGGAAAAAAAGACGTTAATTAAGAATTTGGAGTGAACGTTATCTAAATTCCTAGAAAGTGTTTGATAAAAACATTGTAATTGATTATATTGTGCGGGCGCCATGTCGGGTCACTTGCCGAAAACAACACACTCATTTGAATAATTTTGACTCCTTCCTTGTTTTATTTTATCTTGGGATTTTCTTATTAACTTCGCATACCTAAGAGTCAATGATCACCAAATATCCGCAGATTCCATCACGCACAGTGCGGCAGATGTAATTGATATATTAATTTTTGTTATTTTTATCTTCGAAGTGTTAATGGATTTGATCTTTGACTGTACAAAATTAGATTGTAAGTTAAATATAAAACATACGAACAAGATGATATAATGCTCCGACACTATATTTGGTAAAAAATACTGGTTTAGCATGCCATAGTAAAAAAAACAGCACACCTAAAAGTTTTTAGGAATTTAACCCGCATTAGACCTAAACGTAGTTTTAAAGAAGGCCCAAGTCCAGTATTGGGAAGTGAATGGGCTGATGATGATGATAACGACCATCCTAGGCATAAATTTGCGTTTTGTTTTTTAAATTGGCACTTCCAAACGACGATGCAGCTTGTCAAGATAACTCCAATAGTTTATCAAGTAACCCTGGAATTGTCTACGATGTAATTTGCCTCTACTACAAATTAAACCGAAGTATTCTTAATTGCTCTATTTACGCAGTAACATTAGGATGTATTTGCTCACGTAAGCATAAGAACACACGCGGCCACTGTAACATTTTATCTGGGAGGTTATCGGGTATTTTCTATCCGTTTCGTGCTCAGTACGACGGTACGATGATTTTATAGTAAATATTGTGAGTGATTAGAAAACCACACATATTTATCACGTGATGTCTAAACTTCTGTTTGAGTCTTACCTTTATTATAGCCTTATCTTGAGAAGAAAAGACTATCGTCATCGTCATCTTCATCCGCCCGAATCCCCGAATCAGTTTAGAACTTCTTAAAATTAGCACGCAAATAAACAAACAAATTCTCAAGTTTTGTATTAGTACATATTATAAAATTTTCCCAAGAGCGTTGTAAGTATTCGAGACTTAAACGGGATTGAAGATGGAAGAGCCATCTACGTGAGGAATTCTCGGTGCGCTAGCCCGATTCGGACTAGCCGGTTTCTCAACGAAAAAGAATTTAGTTTAATGAATTGTGCCAATTTCGGTTTGCCTATTTATACCCTCGCCATTAAAGTAAATGTGAAGGTATTTTGGGAATTATACGGCTAACTTAGGCAGATTCTTATTGCGAAAATAATAGATTAAAGTTGTGTAAAGTTATAAATATGTATGATTATTAATTTTAGCAATCCGTTGTTGGACAATGGCCTTCCATATGACATTGCAGAACCATTTTTTATCCGCTAATCTGGAAAGACCATCGCTTCAGACACTTATCTCGCAGTTGATCAAGCGTGGTCGGCTAAAGGCTCCACATATTGTGAGATTGACGCAGAAACCAGGATGATCTCATTCATCCCACGTCCTCGTCCGCTATCCACAGCTCTAGGCTCCGAAGCACACAAAGTACGAAATTGTCGAAACCAAATCACGTAGGCATCGTGCGTACTACATTCCCATTAGCATTTGAAACCCGCGAGTTGGATTTCTAATCGTGAGCGTTCTGACCCGCGTTTATCTCGCGACAAACATATTATTGTATTTATGTACGGATATTAATTAATTAAGCACGTGGAAGCCATTAACCTTATTGTTTTATCTACATACCTAGCGTTTCGGAATGCCTTGTATCGCTTTCGAACCGTAATTGTAATGCTCAGACTTACTTCTTTTGGAAAACAGAAATTCATTGTTATTGTTCATTGTTTTTTTATGTCATTTATAAGAGTTTTTTTTTGGATAGAGGAGTTTTAATAAATGTAACTCCATAGTTATAATTAATTATTTTTCTTTTTTATCATCACATTCAAATATATGGAAATGATTTCAACTAAAACGATACTTTTTTGTTATACAGTAGAGATACCAATACATCCTAAATTATAAGACTCTTTCTCATTGTATGCATAGGTTTATTTACATTTGAAAATTAATAAGGACTTTAGTACCTCCCACGAGAACAATGCATCGTCAAATACCGGGACGCAACAATATTTCATGTTTTCCGTGAGTTTCCTAATGTAGCGCAAGTTCTTACATGCATATTTATTGCGCGAATTTTAACTATATAACATTCCGAGAAGTTGTAATAAAGTAGAAGTTAGCCAGTCATACGGTTCTCGTTAGATAATACCTACCTGTGCTAGAGAATAATCGGTATTCCGATCCCATACGCATTATAAAACACAATCCTGAGTTGAAAAAAACGCGACCCTGTGGCGCCCCGGCCGATCTTACACGCACACTTACAAAAACACCTCCGATACACCTTATTCCTTTACCTGTAAGGCTGTATTTTCCACAAACAGTGCCTAATAATATATTGGTCCGGTATAAATCATATTTGCCCCGTTGTGCCCATAAAACGCGTGTTTTTACACCAACAATAAGAGTGTGTAGGTTTTTTTGTATGTCAAATGAAAAATTGCCGGCGTCTCTGCTCGGGCGATACTAATCGTGAATGCCAAATGCATTTAGCTGGGGATAGTTTGAAGATATTCACGAAGATTAATAGCATGGTCAATTAAAATGTCATATTGTAATAAAATATTTCCTTATGTTAATGTGGCCGGATTGCGCGTGCGCAAATTTTTATATATCTAGATATTACCATACAATAAATTCGTAATAGCTTAATAAAAAAAACTTTTATATTACAGTTATGAATATTTTAAATTTTATTGTCTGTTTCTTGTCGTTTTACAAGAACCGAAGTCTGAGGAGTAGTTTTGCTGGATATCGCATAATAACTCATACGTTGTTTATTACTCAAGGCCCTTTAACTCCAAACGCGTCATAGGTATCCATTATACTTAGTGCTTTTTAGTTTAACCGTCAGTTAGTTCTGAGCTTTGAAATTCGACTCAAAATAGTAAGGACGTTTTATAAACTTGCGGCTGTATCCTAATTGGATGGTAACTATAATCCAAACACATAGATTTTACATAATGGAGGTATCCATTGTTGTAATCTCTCGTGCAAGGTCCAATGCAACCTTTTGTCTCTTCCTCCTAGTTTACTGCAAAATAATGAAAATAAATCCAAAAGCAACTTTGCTTAATGTTATCATTTTTTTTATAATTGCGCACTTTTGATTAAATTGATTCTATTGATTGTAAAAAGTTTACCTTAGCAAACAACTTTATTGTAGAAATAAATTCAAACTTAAGAAAAAGTTGTAAAGTTAGTCAAATTATTATATGTCAGTAAATCAAAAGAATACGATTAAAGGCCGGTTCCTCACACAGTGTTACGTGATAAATCATCATTATCCCAAACTTTAGGCCCGATACAAATGGCATATTATATAAAATCCCATCTATTCATATTTTTTGTCAGCCACGTGAATAAATAAATGTTATCTATAAATACATGACTGCTGTTAATATTTATGTTATACAGTCTTTGTCAATTCATAAAAGTATTACGTGTCTTGATATTTCTCGCATTCCTGGTAAGGAAACGTTTATGAACAAACCTTTGTGTGCGATAACCGAATGATGGGATCATATCGCGTTATGACAAACCTTCACACATCAGCTTCCTCATAGCTTTTACCTTAATCGTTCGAAAGGCACAACGCATCAAACATTGCGATTCAATAAGAAATTACGTTTTCTGTTTCTGTGTTTACCAATCCTATAAACAATTTGACTTCCAATATTTATACCTGTTTTTGATTCTGTATTTTTTACAAGATATGGTCTTTTTAGATTGATTATTTCATTCTTGGGTAATGTTTGCCGTCTAGTTATAATATAACCTAGACATAGAAGGTAGCTCTTCACTAAATTGTACTCTCTTTGTTATGCGGCACTCTAAAAGTCTTTGTTTTCAAAACACAGGACGGTCTCTATCAAGCGTTTCTAAAACATAATCTAATTTCCATTTCAAATGTCATTTGTATTTATTCTAGTTCCAAGCCACTAATGAGAAATGTCAAAGATTAACAGTCTAAAAGGGAATGTCATGTCAACATTAGCATAAAGATTCTAGAGGAATTTCTTACATTTAAAATTCCCAAATCAAGTGGCGTTTCCGGCAATAGACACCAATCTAAAAGCACGGCGCCTCGCTAATAACAACCGTTTTGCATAATTAACGGCCACAGATAAAAAAGCATAGACTATAAGAACCGTGGAGTTTTTGTGCGTCTAAAAACTCATTTCCAATATGGCTGCAGACGTAGGATATTAATTGAAATGGTAATGGTTCTAGATTGAAACCATTGTAACCAATTACATTATGTCGGTCATGCTGCATTAATAAAAATAATTAACCGTGCAAATATGATGGATTACAACGATTAGATATTTCATGTCGCCACACGGATGTGATATTGGAATCCAGGATTACCAGACACATACCATGCGGTTGGAATTTTATTGCTATAATCTATTTGTATGAAATTAAGTTAATAAATAAACAACAATAGTTTGTATTTAACAAGCACTTCTACTGTAAGCCTGAGACAATTTTGCCTATTGCGAGAATTATCTTTGTTCCAATGCTTCGTGTAGTTTTGTCATCTGTACCTCCAACGGGATCGTTTGCATCACTAGTATTTCGATTTTCAGTTCCAAACACTTAACAAAATATTCGAAATATTATTAAGAGACAGAAAAAATGGACGCAATCTGTTTATGTTTTTTAAACGTATAAAAAGTGTACGCTTTGTCTGAATTGAAAGTAAAGCCTCCATGCTATCTAGTTAAGGAGTTATAAATAAAATGATATCTAATCAAGTGCTATTGTTATTCAATCGATATGTATCGCTTATGTAAACAGGTTTAATGAATAGTGTTGGATTAAAGAAGAATTCAAACATATACCATTTGTAACGCGTCTGACTGACGGGATCGTCGGTGATCTTGAGTTTTTTCTCATCGACACTTGAATACACCGCGCTGATGTCTAGGACGGATTCGGAAATATCCGTGGGCCATTTGAGATATTAGGCACTATGTTTTTAATGATGGTACAACCTTCACTCTATTATGGTGTAATGTTATTTTTGCTTACATTTGAATTAATCGAGGTAATCATTTTGACGGATATCTTGTTAATTTATATTTCTAATCCTCGTCTTTTGATGTTTGTTTTATGTAGTTGAAACAAATTTTCCGGGGACCGCTATGAAGTGAGAGCGTTTTTTATAAACTTTATTCCTTTCCAACTTTTCTATAGCCAAAAAGTATTCAAAAATTAAAAGTAAGAATAATAATTAGGTTCCCCCACGTCGTTCCTTATTGGAGTAGTGTGCATTGTGGCGACGGCGCAGGCTCGAGTGATTGACGGGTTGGTTCCTTCGTTAGGCTCCGTTCAAAAGGGCAGGCATACAATTAAAGCCAGTCAGAAACCCCTGCCCGCACATATCTTCCTTTACGACTGGCGCGGTCACTTTTCATATTGAACTCGCCTTTATTGCTTGTACCGTGTGTCTCGAGTTGTTTTTTTTTATTAATTTAGCACGATATTGTGTTGAAGTCTTTTGATCCTTTGTGCCGCGGTTGGCTTTTGTTATAGTCTTTGATTTGTTGATGTCTTGTTATGTTTAGTACGCTGAAGTTTGTTGAAAAAATAATGGCGAAGTATAAGGCTTTTCATGGCGGTCTAAAAATATTTTTTAGTACTTAATAAGGGTCGCAAGGAAAAAAGACATTTTATGATATTTAAGACAAATCAGTGCCATAGTGCCCAGTGGCGTGCCATAGGAGAGGTCTATGTCCAACAGTGGACCTAATAAAGGCTGATTATGATGATGATAAAGACAAATTAATTGCTATTCGAAACAGTCAGTTTGCCGCCCCACGATTAAAAATAAATACAAAAAAGTACAATAAAATATTGGTTACACTATTTATGTCAATATTTGCCAACGTCTTCATTCTTTCATATTACTATGATACCTTTACGAGCATAATTTTCATATAGAAGCACCTTTACCCTTGACATTATTAACATATTAATGTTCCTAACTCACGAACCAATTGAATCAAACAAGTGTGTAAAACACTACAATATACGTTTGTCGTTAATGAGCTAAGTTTCGCGTACTATTTTCGCCGTAGACACGATGGGTGGCGAATATAGAATACTGTTAGACATAATAAAGGCAAGAGAAGCGGCGGGTGTGGCGAAACTCGCCGAGCATTTCTTATTGAGACGCGTGGATTAGACACACAGGAATAATAAACATTTCTACGAGTTACGAGAGCCACGCCAATGTATACAAAACATTGTGAAGTCTTTAATCACTAGTACTTTACATCGGTATTATCATTTTATCCACAAGATTAATTGGATGTACTTTTTTTGTGTATAATTCATTTAATCTAATCGGAGTGCATTTAAACTAATCTGGTATGCATCGATTACACGTTTGTTGTGTTTTTTATTTATTATGTATGTTGTGCATAATAGAATAATCTATTGGTTTTGTAATAACTTATTCCTTACTCAATAATTTTGTCAGAAATGTCTCTTTTTTATCAATTATGAATAATCGTCTTACTATTAAAAAGCAAGATAAGACATACATTTTTTTATGTTAATTTCATTGGACCGTTGGGGCGACTAACTGTTTATTTAATTTCTTTATGGACTTTACTATTTAAGTTTAAACAGTCAAAGTCGCGTGCGGACGCAAGTGATAAATAAATATTTCTGTAAGACTGGCATGCGCGTGCGCATCCCCATGCATGTGTAAACTGTAGGTCGAGTCGAGCGCACTTTGCTCAACGAAGCCTTTGATCCGACGCGTTAAATGAATCACATCGACATTGTTTTTATATAACACAAATAAAAGGGTTTGTGTGAAGTTTGTTCGGGTTTACTCGCCACATGTTTTATTGAAGTTGGCCTCGTGGGGTGGAGTGAGTGACGGCCGCCGCCGGCGCCATACACACCACAACTAAACCCACCATCGACATGTTTATTTATATTAGTATTCAATATTATACTCCAAGAATGTACATGATAGAATTGAGCACAGAAATTTCAATATACATATTATGGGAATACAATATTAGACATTCCGTAGTAATGAAAGGAAAGCGAATAGATGTGCCATTTGATCCATGTAATCCATCAAAAAACTAGATATGTTTCAGTATATGTTGGAAAAAAAGACGAAAGTAACCGCTCAGAAATGTTTTTCCCCCGCGTGAGATAATAATTCTTACAAATAACCAATGTTTATACTTTTAATGTTATTTTTGTGCTTTATATCACGGTGTGTATGACTGCTGTCGTAACTATAAAACACTTGATTTTTTTTTTAAATATAATAATAGTTTTATTTATTTTTTCCTTTGTTTATTCTTGGTGTACAATAAAGTGTGTATAAATAAATAAATAATGATTACCATTGAACGAGTGACATGACGTATTTATTTAAACTCGTCTATGTTACAACAATGTACCCGCATAGGTTTGGAATTGAAACACCGTCCCTGCAGTCCGTGCTTTAAGCCATATAGCAATAGTTCGGAGCGATTAGTGAGCGTGGGCGTCTAGAAAACAAACCCATAGCACTTTGTAAATAAGAAAAAATCGTCATGTCAGTTGGTCACGGTGGAATAAACGATTTCCGGCGCGCGGAGGCGTCCACAAAGAGGCTCATTAACAAAATCCGACACCGGGCATAATCCTTTCGTTAGACCTCCATTGTACCACCACTTTCGGACGCACCACGCAGCGTTGCGTGTACAGAAACGGTTTTTGTCAAGAAAAAACACCAAACCTTTAAGTTTCTACATGAGAAAGTTTTAAAAATTGCTTAGAAATCGAAAAAGTTGGAGATGGTAGGTTTCACGGTCTTCCTATTATTGACCAAATTGCTTTTACATTTGTTTTATTTTGTAGGTTTTTAAAGCCCTTGACACTGGTATGTAGTATCTCTGTTACCGAGGATAGTATCAAAAGTATAATTTATCTGTGATCGGTATATTAGTTTCAGAAATTACATTCTATATACGAAGAAAAGGTGTAGGTACGATGTCAGTATCTGAAAATAGTGTAAGAACGCGAGAATCAAACCCACATAACGATCACAAGACGGGCTGTTCGACAAATTTATTTTATAACATCTTCAAGTTGTTTCACAACTTCTTATACGCAATATGGTAATTAATTAAGATTAACTAATTGATGTTAATAGTATATCACATTAATTATGTCCAAGTGCCGTAACATATCAAGTTAACTAACAATTAATTACTTATGAATTGTTAACCCGGATATTTATTGCATTATCATATCAGTTTCTCAATGAGAATTAGTCTCGACTATTGTTCTCGATATGGAGTGAAGACCACGGTTCGGCAAACGTAGTGTAGGACGCCCTCTGGCTAGTCGGGGTGACGATATCCGCAAGGTGGCTGGCAGCGATTGGATGAGGAGAGCCGAAGATCGAGCCCAGTGGCGTGCCATAGGAGAGGCCTATGTCCAACAGTGGACGCAATAAAGGCTAATGATAAATGAATGAATTGTTCTCGATTAGAGTTGGCTCTCATCTCTTTATATGTAATTGTCGATTTTAGCAAACGTAACATCAATCAAGTGTTCGGCACCGTCTAGACAGCCAATCATGTGATGATTGGGCGATCGCATCGCTCATGCCACCTCGTAATCGCATGACATGCGCATTTCTGACGATGATCGGCGAAAATAATGTTTGATACACTTACACTGATAATTCTCTGCTGGAGCGGAAGGGTTACCACTCTGGGGTCAGATGTCAAGTAAATTGCGATTGAAAAACTGCGATAGTTCTAAGGAACTAAGCTCAGGCAATGAGATTATTAAGAGCGGCTGTTTTTAGTAGTCTCTTTGATTTCCTATTAGGCCCTCGTAGCGGTATTGAAGTTTAAGTCGCAATAGCTTAGTCGGGACAGGATGCGTGCGTCAATATCATCACGTTTTTTAAAGACAAAGTAAAACGTATAACCTCGAATTTTCAGAGGTGTATGAAGACTATTAAACTACAAGTTGGTATGTTATATGTCGAATGAGAAATGATGGAATGGAAATGGACACATTCTCGAGCCGCACACGACTGTATAATCAAACTCATCCATGATTTAAATTGGATCCAATCTGCCAATGCATCGTGATCCTGATTGGAAACGGCGCGTACCCGTAGGTACTAGCTAACAAGGCATATGTGCGCTGTTTGACGTCGGTTAATATTTGCAAAGACGGAACAACTAGCCACAATTGAGCATGCTCGCACTAATCAAAGCATGACACACTTAGCGCCAAATATTTGCGTTACAATTGTTATTGCTTGGCGATTGTGTTGCGCTGATGTCATCGCTAGGTGGAACTCCGCTTTTTGTCGCTTCATCCGAGGATATATCGCGCTATTAAATGAATGATCATCGAATAAGTATTAATTACTCTGTCAAGCTTCACCTATTCAGTGTTTAACTTTTATTTTCACTGCAATCAATTAAATTTGAGAATAGTTAGTTGAACAAATGACTACAGGAGTCGGATAAAATAACTAAATTTAAAAACATTTACTGGTATGTCAAAGCGACTAAAACCTTCAATTAAACAGCTTTTTAGCTTAGTAAAGTACAGACAGAGTAGCCATGATAACCCTGTTAGTCAGCTTTGATGAATGCTTAACAGAACGGCCTGTTAATACCTTACAATTTTATTTATAGTTAAAATGCAAGAGGGGACACCAACATTTTTATTTTTGAATCACTCTCTCACTCTTTTTTTAACAGTCAACAGTCAAAGAGAGATCTGAACACAAAAAATCATCTTCCTGATAAATCTTAAAATTGGTTTCATAGTAATGATCTCAAATAAAACGTTTAAGCTTTAAAACAGTAACAGACGTTTCTATACTTAAAGCTCTCAGAAAACACGCCATCATTTAGACAGAATGGACATTTACTTGTATTTGTGGTCTGTTTAAATTAATTAATTTAGATGTTTAGTGTTATGAGGCTCTTAAGGATAATTTATGCCCAATAGCAGAAACCTATAAACGATTTTGTCTAGAGTACTAGTTTTGTTGAATACATATTTACGTACATAATTGTAGACGCCGGTTTCTCTAATTGTAAAACTCGGTCGTAGTGAATACTTTAGCATTAAAAAACACTTTTTTAAAGCAGTCTATATACGTCTCACTGCTGAGCGTAGGTCTCTTTTTTTCTTGAAGGAGTTAAGCATTAATTAGTGTTTATAACAGTATAAACACCTAAAAAATTAATTGAATTGAACCCGGGGCCTCTAGATCGCATATTATGTATGATACTAACTTATGTAGAAACGTTGACAATCCCAAAAAATTACTTCTAAGGACGCGTTCGTAGTCAATCCATTTTGTGACCATTATCTTCCGACCATCTCATAGATCTTTACCAATTTTGTAAGCCATTATTTCTAATTAAATAAATTAATCGACATTCAAACTCCCGTCCTCACCTTGGTTCGAAACGACGCGTTTAATAAAACTGATGGGGCGAAGTGGTCGGCGGCATCAAAGCTTCATTTTATCTCTCGTTGACAGCTAACAAAATCCTTTTAATTAGGCGCACGGTGCGGCGCGTACGAGCACGGTGCACCGGCCATCCTACACGGTCGACACTCCCACGCGAAAAACTCGCACTCTTTATTCGATCTTTTTTTAACGCCAGATAACATCGATAATCGATTTTGTATATTACTCGATTATTGCTGCGATTTTAATTAATTTTTGTCTCCTTTGTCACGTTTATATGTTGAAAGTATTTGGTGGTATTTCAATTGGTCTGTCAATCGAAGTGATGTCTAAAGTTATTTAAAACGAACAAAATTTGCTCCTAAGCTTAGAATGTATTTTTATCAATTGTTAAGATAACGGCAGTTTTATGAAATGAGGTCATTTCTCATGTAGTAATTATCTTTACAAGATAAAAAGTAATTAGCGCAATGTTTATTACTTTTTTGGTTGATTCATTTTTATTATCATCCACAAATATCAGGAGAAACTAGGACGATGGACATTGTACAAAAGCATATTTGCCTATTGTTCGGGAATAAAGGCGTGAGCATGCTTTTATCAAACTGCTTAGACATCAAAAATTTATGTACAAATCCCTATAAAAAACAAAACCAAACAAAATTCTTCATGATAATCAAAATGTTAGGATTTATAGCAGTTTGAAGATTATTCAAATAAATTCAATTACGTTTCTCCGATAGGCATGTCGGGCTGCGTTAGTTACGCTGAAATGCCGTTGACAAAGAAAGCAGGAATACCTTTACTGCGCATTGGCTGTTTGAATATTAATGCGTTTAGTTTGAAACTATATTAAATTATTACAATCGACATTCCACCGAGCCAATCTTGTTTTATAGAATCCGTTGTTTATAGAGAAGTGTGCGCGGGTAAAGCCACTCACAAGAAAATTTTATTTTCACAACACAAAATATTGATGTGGCAATAGTGTTTGAACCTTTTTTGAATAATCAAAATGGTCCGTGTAGCGATCGCTAGTAATTTCAGTTCGTGAACAATTCTTTAGGGATGTTAAGAATTGGGGCTCAGTCCTCACGGTGGTTCTGCTTATGTTGACTTTACATAGCTAGGAAATTTCTTTAAATAACTTTGATGTTTGATTTTTATTCATGAAAAATATCAGACTTCAAAAAGTAAAGCAAGAAAAGCTATTAAAATTGAATACCTAAAGGATGCAAAAGATATAAAATCCACTCAATTAGGCTCTTGATTCATTCTGTCGCCTCATTTGCTCCTTATGCTATTTAATTAAAAAATATAAAGGTAACATTGTAGGTGCAATGAATACATTGAGATAAACAGGCGCGTGTAGGCTGACTGTAATCGAGTTACCGGCGAACACCGACGTTATCGCTCGTAAAACCGAACGTAAAATTAACGCCAGCGGTTCGGCAACGTTTGCTCATTTATGCACTGCAGAGGAACGAACAACATAATACTTACTTAATGTCGGAGATATGTTTGATAACAATATTAATATGTTGGTATTTTATATTATAGACCTCCTCGTGGTCATGCCGCTCAAGTACTTACTCAATTTTGAGACGGGTAGAGTGTTGGGTTTGCAAGTGGGAAATTCTCAATAGCTTATAGTTTTAATAGAGGTTGTTTTAAATAAGTGTTAAATTAATACCTAGTTTGATAATTTTGCACACGAAATAGATATGGCTTGCTAGCAAGTTTATCTTTCATGGCTATACTAAGTAGATAAATCAGCCCATACAGACGGATTAGGACAATCCAAAAGGGATAGTATATAAATTTCGCAACGGCTCAGCTTTAACGGCGACGTGTGTATTTGTGGCGTGAGCGTGGAGGAAGCCCAGTAGCATCCGTTCGGACGCGGCCAGAAATACTCGGCGTGGCGGCACCGGCGGCAAGCGGATTCCGCGACGTCTGCGCGGGTCGACGACCTCGCCAAACCAACACATGCCTACCAACGTGATAACGTAGATAGCCATCTCGGAACGTTTGCGGCACCGCGGGAAATTGCGAATCTCATATCTGATTAAGTCAGGGAGCCCGCACCGCGCGCTTACACGGCCATTCCGCGTTTTCAGACTTACTTGGTTGACATTCCGGTGTTATGGCTTCGTATGGCTATGGATAGTGCTATACCTTTTTTGGTGTACGAGTTTTGCGGATAAAAAGACTTTGCAGAATGATGCCACGGTATAAATGTGGGGCGTACGATCGAGAGGCATTGGGTTCGTTTTCGTGGATTAAAACACATTTTCAACGTGGAATTTGTAAAAATAGCAATAATACCGATAAAACTTTTGGGCTATATTTTAATAGGAGAGTTGGCTCCATGAGGAGATTTTTCAATTGTTTAGGGAAAACCTCTGTTCAGCAGTGTCATTATGAGGCGGAAAATAAGGTCTAGACTTAAAGCTTTATATTTTAAATGCTTTAAACTGTTTACTACTTTAAAGCTAATAAATTATTGCAACCAACGTAGACTGAAAATAAGATTTTGTGTAAGAATATTTCAAGAACAACACAAATACAGCTGTAGTATCATTTAATTAAATGCGTCAAATAAACTTGTATGCTAACTGCTTTTAAAATCTTGTCCAAGGTTTATTATTGTCTTTTCCTTTTATATAGTTTTAAATATAGGTATTGAGGTCAATATAAATGCATACAATCGTATTTTTATGTGTGTGTGTATCACCTTGTTGAAGATATAGCTAAGATTGTTTTAATATTGTGAATACAAAATATTGTTTTAGAAGCTTATAAACATATCTAATCTATTTTGCGTAAATCGAAGTGTGTTGTGTGTTTATGGGCATTAGTAATTTCTTTTTGGTAAAAGCTTTTTATTTGGTAATTGGCTACACACCAGCTTGCGAATCGAAAGCCATATTCATATACCATATTCGACTTTTGGAGGTATTTATTTATTTGTAGAATTATGCATTTTCTTGTTATTTAGTGATAATGTTCAATTCAGTTCCCTAACCCGCACTATGCCAGCATGGTGGACTAAAGCCTTAACCCTCTCAGGTGTAGAGGGGGCAGATAATGATAAATTCAGTAATATGCCCCACTTTTACGATTTATTTTAATGAATCCTTGTCACCATAGCTCGAAATATAACTGCGCTATCTTTTATGTATCTCTCTAAGCCGCTCTAGCCTTTTTAGTCCCACTACAAATGAAGGCGTGACATGGAGCTCTCCGAAATTGATGGCGCTCGATGAAAGGTGACAGTTCCTTATTAGTTTCGAATGCAATGCCGTCCCAAATACCGCGCAAAGCTTCAGCAACATCAAGGAAAAATAAACACTGGTTAATTTATCGCCTGTTCGGAGTGATAGAATGTAATGCGATGTAGGAAGGTGTCATTTCTCGTATTAACACATCCGCATAAATAAACTCACTCCATTCGCATAAAAGATAAGCGTGATGTAAATTTTTGCATCCCCTTCGCTAATTGTGTTATAAGACGCACGTAATAGGCGAGCTTATTGTCGTATTTCGGGTAATTTCCAGACTCCGCACCGTTACTGAGAATTTCGAAATGGAAAAACCCTATTACACTGACGACCCAGGTATAGAACCTTTATACAGGGTGTATTTAGACCGTGATCGAAAACTGAGGCAGGCAATAGCAACAGTGATTACATACCTCCTGGCATTAAAGAAAATCTCGACAAAAAATAAAATTTTTGAGGTTTTCCATACAAACCACATACTTTTAACACCGATGGTTGTATGGAAAACGTCAAAATTTTAATTTTTTGTCGGGATTTTTAATATCGCCACTGGGTTTGTGATCACCCTTGCTATTACCTCCCTCAGTTTTCGATCACGGTCTAAATACACCCTGTATAGCATGAACGACGAGACAGAGAGGAATAATTTCTCGTATTAATAGCATCGAGACGTAAAAAGCCATTACAATTGGGCGCTCATAAATACGGCTGCCCTCCGCTCCTTTACAAGTTTTTGTACTTAGGATCTCTCGTAGTGTTTCTTGTTCTATTTAACTTCCACACAATTTATGCCCAATGGCCTCCCGCCGTATCTGATTTCTTAGTTTGATGTTAGAGATAGTATCTTTTGGACCCTTAATTTGAGCGTTAAGTGCAGTGACGAAATTGACGGCATCTTTATACCATTGAGTGAGGCTGGATTTTTCAATCCAAAAAAGAATTTGTAGAGCGAATTACTTCGAGGATTTATAAATTGTGGCTATTGCAATGGGTTTTCTGTCTGTAACATTTGTCTGTTGATTGAAACATAGCCGCTTTGATGCGGTTTATGACTGTGTTTTATTATTATAGATTATTGCAGCCTTTATTGCAGCTTGTGACCATGAATAATTAAAAAAATTGTTTCATCAATAAAAAAAATTATAACATTAGTACATTTTTTTCAATGAAATTATCTTTTTTATAAGATTCTACACTATCTATTTGACAAATTTCTTTCTAGCAAACTTCTTCTTTACTGTTATATTATTATTTGTTGCATTTTGTTATATTGGCTTATAAAACCTTATAACGAATGCTTATTTATACCAACGATAAGTTAATTCTGTTTCGATTAAACCTTTTGCTCAACTCATGTCTGACATGAAAATTACACGCACATGGATGTGGGTAGTAAGCACAAAATGCGATAAAAGAAAATACAAGCGTTATTATTTCATGTTGTTACGATGATATGTTGACACGGTGTTCAACTAGTTTCAGCCCACGGCGCCGCCCACCTTAGTAATCATGCTGTAATCTTAATTATCAACCAAAACGAATACTAGAAATGCGCCGCAACCAACTGGTTGTTTTTGAAATCTTATTTTATGCACGTAATTGGTATAACTAATGGGTTTTGTGCGATAAATAACTACGCTTAGTGTTTTATTGTTGGATACGAGAAAGGTACCTTAGAACTTCAATGACTTGTTAAAATGTAGTAATAGCCGAGGCCTATTATTAAATACTTTTGGAACAAGCTCATACATTTTCCAGGTTGTTTTATTGTGGTATAGTGTTGTCTATTTAAGGTATTAAACGTGTAACGTGTTAATCTTACAAGTTTTTTTTACGATATGCCTACGAAAGAAGGACAAAGATAAATGGCAAAATACTATAAATAAATAAATAAATAAATAAATAAAGCCTTTATTTAACAATCTACATATTACAGTTGACTATTCTAAACTAAGATTAAAAGTTGTTGTTGATGACACCGGTACGCAGATTGTCTTGCTTTGCAGCATAGGCCTCCCCTAGACTTTGCCAAAGTGCGCGATCCTGAGCTTGCCGACTCCATGTAGTGCCTGCTGTTTTTCTGAAGTCGTCCTCCCATCGACGATGTGGTCTGCCTTTCTTCCTCTTGTAATGTCTTGGACACCATTCCGTTACCTCCTTGGACCACTTTTCTTCTTTGCTTCTCATTAAATGCCCTGCCCACCTCCATTTTAACTTCTTAATACAGTAGGTAACATCAGTTATTTTAGTTTTGTTCCTTATACTCTTTAATCTTATTTTATCTTTTAATTTCATATTAAGCATGCTACGTTCCATTCCGTGTTGGCAGGTTTCTAGAGAGTGTATGTCACGATTAATTAAATTCCACGTTTGGCATCCATATGTCATCACTGGCAATATACACGATTCGAACACTGTCTTTTTAGCTTTGAGTGGCATTCGTGGATTTTTCATTACCTCTTTCAGAGACCAGTATCTCTTCCATGCCATATTTATTCTATTGTTTATTTCCTTTTTTGTGAGGTCGTTTGGAGATATGGTCTGGCCGAGGTATGTATATTCTTCCACATATTCTATCGTGGTCCCGTTGATAATTATTGGAGTGTGATCCAGGTTTGTCATTATTTTAGTTTTGGTAGCATTCATTGATAGACCCACATTTTCGCTTTCGATCACTAACTGTTCCAGCATTTCTTGCAAATTGTTTGGGTCTTCGGAAATAAGTATCAGATCGTCTGCGAATCTTAAGTGGTTGAGGTGGCAACCATTAACATTTAGACCGTATTTTTCCCAGTCCAGTCGTCTAAATACATATTCTAAAACTGCAGAGAATAATTTTGGTGACATAGGATCGCCTTGTCGTACGCCTCTTTTTATTGGGAAGTATTCTCCTTCTCGTTCTGTTCTTATTTTTGCTTTCATTTTTTTGTATATATTAATAATAAGACGTAGGTATTTTTTGTTAACTCCTTGTGTTTCTAGAGCTTCCCATATTTTAGTATGTTTTAGCGAGTCGAATGCCTTGTTATAGTCTACAAATGCTAAGTAATAGGTTATGTCATATTCGTTGCATTTCTGGATAACTTGTTTTATAGTGTGAATGTGGTCTATGGTTGAGAAGTTTTTCCGGAATCCAGCTTGTTCTTTGGGTTGGTTTTCATCTAATAATTTTGTCATTCGATCTAGCAATATCTTTGAAAATATTTTGTATAAATTCGACATTAGGCTAATGGGTCTGTAGTTTGTTATATCGTCCTTTTTTCCTTTTTTGTGTAGTAGTATTATAGTTGACGAGGTCCACTGGTGGGGTATGTATTCCGTGCGCATAATCTCATTAAATAAGTCTGTAATAATGTTCCTTGTTATTTCAGATGTTTCTATTAGAACTTCGTTAGATATGCCGTCTCCACCGGGTGCTTTTCCTTTCTTTTGTGATTTGATAGCCTTATCTACTTCTTCTTTTAGAATATACGGTATCCCTTCTTCGTTACATACCTCATAGTTGAGTAGTTGACTATGTTCAGTTGTCGTGTCCTCGTTGCTATATAACTTTCGATAGTAGTCCATTGCAATCTGTAAAATTTTAATTCTGTTCGTTTCAGTTTTATTATTTCGAGAATGTTTCATACTGTCGATCCAAGCTAAGTTTTCTTTTAGTTTTCCCCACGCTTTCTTCACACCACCTGATTTTTCAATGTAGTACTTTATTGTGTCTGTTCTTGTTGTCTCTCTATGTTTTCGTATCTCTAAATTTATATTTTTGCTCAATTTCGCAATTTCGTTTCTGTTATTTTTCCTGTCTTTAAACATAGTTTTCCTTTGATTAATTATTTTTCTTGCTATGGGTCCCAGTTTGTCTTTAGACGCTTTAACCATTCTAGCTTGTCTTTCGATTTTCTTTAATGTGTTTTCGAGGGCATCGTACTTTTCTTGAACATTTTTGAGATTTTCTATTTTATGTATGTTAGTTCGTAGCAAGTTGGTTAATTTTTCCGGTAAAGGTGAAGTAAACGGAAGTTTGGTGCTTTGGGTGTACTTTCTGGGATTGTTTGGTTCCTTTATGTAAATTTGTCCTCTAAGCAGTCTGTGATCAGTATTGAAGTTAATTTGGTTCACAACGGTCACATTTGAAAATATCTTTGGTTTATTTGTAACTATATAGTCTATTTCATTTTTTATCCTTCCATTCGGTGATATCCATGTCCACTTTCTCTTAAGGTTCCTATTATAATAGCTATTCATAATATGTAAATTATTTTCCAAAGCAAAGTTTATGAGCCTTTGTCCATTATCGTTTCTTCTCCCGGTTGTGTATAATCCTAGTATTCTGTCCTCATTAGTTTCTACTAAATACTATACTGATGATAAAATTTACTGTTGTGCAGTTTTTGGTTCAGCTGCGCTTGCGATTGAAACGGCTTTAGTTTTTATTCCCGAGCCGGGAAAAATGTCATCGATTTTTTGTTAGGAAATTTTTATTCAATACCGTATGCATAGAAATTTAAGAGAACGTAGCGTTTTTGTTTAACTCGTTATCGGTTGGCATTGAGCTTTCATGTATGCATTAGATTTAAATGTTATTCATACGATTCTTGATAGTTCTTGTAAGTGAGTTCAAAGTTATTAAATCTCATATCAATTTCTATGATGTCAGTTTTAGCTTTTTACCATAATTCGAAAATATAAATTCACTAAACGAATTGAAAACCATTCGAATGCAATTGAATGAATATTTTTAAAAACATTCTGTTTGATTTTAAAGTTTCATTTGTGTAGCACTAACATGTCGGTTTGGAAAGGAGACGATATATAGCGGGCATAACGTCGGAGGCTGAATAATTTGGAGTACGAAGGGCCTCGGTCGGTGTGAAGTCCCGCGGTGCCCAATTATTGTGTCGGCGGTGGTCGGCTCGCAGGCGCCGCGCCCCCTATCGCCGCTCGCCATCGATAACCCCCGACCGGTTTGTGTTTCGTTTATGGATCGGACTTCGAGATATTCACCTTTGGATAGCTTCATGCCAAGACACTAATCTCCAATACTTATGTACTGGATTTGCTAATAAAAAAACTCAATACTTTTCCCGATCCGGACATCGTAACTAGACCCTAGTTTCACGGTCGCACGCTGATACCGTGTAACAAACGAGGCATTTGTAATGTAATTAAATAGAATCGATAGAGCAATACTTTGTCCTCGCATCTCGCCGTAACGAACAGCATAAAAATGTTACTATGTGGAAAAATGCCTGTTCCAGTGAACACATTAATTAGTCACTTCCTACACTGGATGTTTTATTTTTTCCGTCGCGCGGTAATGGCGCGGGTTTCTTGCTTAGAATTTTCACATCGGCCCGCGATTCGCGTCTGTTATTTTCATTCAACAAGGCTTTCCACGTGCATAGAGGGTTACTCACGTTTGTTTAATCGGCGCTAATGACGCTTGTAATGAGTTCTCCACGCGTTGGCGGAATACTAAGTGGCTTATTATGTTTTGCGCTATGATACGATTTATCGGACGTGATGTCGCCTTGTTATTTCCATGGGAAAATTATTACTACTTTTTCTAACTAATTCTGAGTGGGTTTTGATTCTTTGTTTGTGTGTGCGTTGTATATGTGAGGATGGTTTCAACTAAACGTTTCCGTATAACACTGGTTGTACAGGAGAGCAGTGGAGGATTGCGGTGCGATAGGATTAAAGTCTTTGTATGTTTATTTGTAAAAGTACTTGGTTTGTATAATACATTTCTTTTTAAAATATCAGAAGTCATTCATAAATACTATATGCGTGTGGGAATGGTAATACCGAGTAGGCAGTTACACAAATTGTATGTTATCATAATATTTCTTTGAAGATTTAAAACACATTAAGTGCGTATTTACGCGCAAATAAGTCACTCGCACGCAATCGTATTAATTCTTGTCATTTAGTCGAGGACGATATTAGTTATTGCATCGGTTATTACTGCTCTAATGACAAGTTATCGGCGGACGCGGGTCCTTTAACGAATCCTCAGAATGTGTCAGTCGTCAATGCACGTTGGTTAAACTCAAGTGTTGCGATACACGAAACATTGCGCGCAAATTGCCGACACTCGCAGTTACCTAACGAGCTGTATAATTTGTCTGAACATCGAGTAATTACAAGGACTAAACGATTGAGAACATTTTGTGCGAGCGCGGCGGGCGACCGGTCGGGCCTCGTCTAGCGTCATCCCAACTCCCTTCATAACTCGGCAAAAAACCATATCTCGCAAATCGCACACGACCGGTAAGGACTGCGGGACTTCCATGTGCGGGGGTTATTTATTTAAACGTAGTCATTAAGTACAGAAGCGGCTATTTAGCTCTCACGTGACCCCGTTCTCGGACCGTGAGATAATCGCGCTGTGTAGTGTCCGTGCACGTACTTGCTCCTTATTAGGCAAGCGAGATTTTTTCCGCGCTCCTCGGCGACTCGTGGCTGCGGCCGTGGGATGGCGCGCGCTTGCATGACGCCGTCCACAAGCCACCGCCGCTACCGACCGCCACGTTTAAAGCTCATCTTTAACTATGTGATATTTTTGTTTTATTGTCCTTTTGCGTCAGGAGAATATAAATTCCGCCGGCTGTTCTACTTTATTATAACTGCGTGATTTAGTTTATGGCTTTTTATTGATACGCCCTAAAGTTATTAGGGAATAGTGATTTTAAGTTTTATAAATCAGAAATACTACTCAACGCATTAAGTCTACGTCCGATGCGTTTATAAGTTGCATTCAAACAAGATTTTTGAACATTTATGGCCGCCACAGTCAATTATTTTATTAGACAAATGACGTGAAAGTACATACGGATGAAATTAATTGCCGCACGGTTTTGTTATAACAAAATCTAATTTAAATATGTATAGCCGGGCGCGGCACCTCGGTGTTAGTCGTAAAAGTCGTGCCGTTTAAACCGAGCAATATTTTAAACGGTAACATCGTTATATGACGCTCGTAAACACTCTGATAAAATTATTTCTGTCTTCGGCCTTTGGACTTAAACGTCCTAAAGTTGTTTTCAATTATGAATAAATTCCATCGGCGCTGTATGGCAAACGTTGGGCAGTGTGGACGTGAAATATGATAATACCGTCGGGGCTGGGAGGCTGGTGAGCGCAGGGCTATGGCGCCAGCGGTCCTCACGCCGCAACCAGTTTTTATTCCGTGCCAATAGGGACCATTAAAGGAGCGCTCTCCACTTCGCGCTATATTTGAGCTTCATGTGTGCGGACTTAGTCAATTATGTCCGCTGTATGGGAAAATTAAGCGGCAACCCTCGTATGGATCTATTAAATTCATTCGTCTGTAAATGGAAGTTGCATTTCGAGATGATGTAGCGGTGAGGTTTTCTTAATACATTATTAATTGTAGGTATGGAAGGGTTTATTTTTAATAAAAAATAATAATGATCTTGAATGTCTTGAAACTTTAAAAACGTAGACTACGGCTACGCGCTTATGCGCTTTTGTTCTAGTTACCGAAAAAGGGTATTGTAATATTGAAACAACTAAGTACTTTCCAGAGAGTCAGAATCATCAGAATCGAACCCCTAGTTGCACGGTTCTCGAGTAGGTGACTAATCTGGGCAACGGAGGCTATCATAAATAGTTACAAGTAGATCAACATCGGCTGCTTTTGTTTCCCGCCGACACGAAGTTTGGACATGATGTCGACGTTACTGTAACAATAGCCAACGCGATAAATTAATATCGCAACAGATACTAGATTGTGTTGAATCAGCGGACAACAAAAGGTTATGCAACGCCTGTGTTGGTGGTAGGACCGAAAACTAGACTAGTAGTGGGCGGGGATTACAAAGCTTAGACATACACATACATATCTGATAAGGTGGAAATGTCCTGTGGTGGTATTTGAAGTGATATTGTTGGAATATCACTGGCAGGGTTGAAAGACATCTAATAAAATACGCGTCAGGGAGGTCGCGTTATAAATGTTTATTACTTAAATTCTTTACGATTCCGTCTGGTTGCAAATTGTCCCCTAGTCTATCATCAAGAGTTAATCTATTATCTCGCTGTCATACTGTCTATTATACAAGGTTTATTGAGACTGTGATCGGGAAGTAAGGCAGGTATTATATTCAAATAAACTTTTAATAGCAGTCGCAGTATTAGAGAATAGTTTCCAAAGAAATTCTTAAATCTGATATGATAATTTCTCAACATTTTTCTCCGATATGGTTGATAGAGCAAGAAAGCCGCACATTGTCCCATAACAGAGCTAACATGGCCAGTATAGATGCGAAGCTGTCAGTAGGTGCGCTTACGCAATGATCCTTATAAGGCTATCCGGAAGGCTCGCGCCCGTATGAATTAACCAAATGGCACGGAGTCGCGACATTACGCCGTCGGGTCGAGGGGGTCATGATCCGGAGTAGACTACCGTTTCGCAATATTGTAGGGGGCTAAAGATTTTAATGCACATGTAATTTTATTACATAGTATGAACTTTACTCTCGTGGATTTAATGTTTAAGTAGCCTGAGCGTTAGTGTAGGCACCTAGTCGTTTCATTGAAATTTTCGACGTATGATGTTGTGATCGTTGAAGTTTTAGGTATGATTTTAACGTTCTTAGTGAATATTTTGGGCTCTTGGCATAACAATTTGCACACAAATTATTCTCGTTTTGGCGGATTGAATTGCTAGTCATTTGTGCACTGTTTCCTGACTTTTGCCAGGGAAATGACGTAGCTGTGTAAATGTATCTCTGAAAGTTGATTTTACCTACATGTGCGCATGCGCACAGCATCCAGTAAAGTCCACAACAAACAAGCAGACGGACAATAACAAACACACCGCGGCGGTCGGTTTGTTGGCTCTATGCACGTCGAGCCCGCGCCCGCAACTGTAGTAACATCCTTGCATAAATATTGCGCCGCTTCTGGAATTTATTACACTATTTAATGCTCTCGTACTTAGCGCTGATGGAAAATATCGCGAAGAAAGGCACACCCACCATAAAGACACTCGAGCTTACACAATATATATAAATACGCTAATGCTTGCTTGAAGCATTCATATCTAATTAACATACCGCCAACTGCGTGGAAATTTCAAACAATTGGGACACATTGTCGTTTTATGTGCTATTACCCAGATGTAATTAACTAAAAAATGCGATTAAAAATATATAAAACAGCTAGGTCTCATGCATTACATGATTTCTACATTTTATTTGCTAATATTAAGATGTTATAGGTCATAAAAAATGTAACAAGACGAGAAGCAACTAGTTAAAACAGCTATTTACGATGTAGTATGCTTTCTACATGTATGAATGTCGATCGATCGCAAAGATAAACAGAATTTCCATGTATTCTAATTATAGCTGTAGAAAGTTCGCATTTAAATGTCACTTGTAAATGTACGTAACGTATTACTAATGCAGCTCTTGTAGGTTTAGATTTTACGACGCATTGCCTTATTTAGACCCGTTTGTAAGACACACGCTATTTTTGTCTTAGCAACGTTTACCTATGTTTACATATGTATCTCAAGTAAATGTTACATTTCTCGTCATTCGGTACCTTTATACCGGTTGTCCAGATGCTCCTTCAGGCTGCGCTTAGGATGAACGCGTGATCTTGGAAAAAACATAAAGTATGGCGTAAACAGCTTGAGCCTTTTTGTGTTTTTCACATTTACACATTTTTCACATTCAGTGGTTTTCGTATGTAAATAGTCATGAAATTGCACCTCAACGTGATCATTCCCTGATTTAGCTACGAGTATAACCTAACGTGTGTTGTCTACGGCTGTAGTATGTGTATTTTGCGACATATATTGCGACCCCAAAACAGCAAGCGCGGTGAGAGCTTACGTAATATTAACGATACATCTCATTAAATTAAATTTCATTACAATTCTGTAATGGTGGGCGATAAACTATCCGGTGGATGTTTGACACGGACCCCCGGGCCGCGGTGCTACTCGCGCATTCAGTATTCCGCGTGTGGAGGACCCAGCAGCGCTGACGTCAGAGACATCATTGTTATCATCAGGTTTTATGGCGGGTCGTGAAGACGCGCCACCAATTACACGCCACTCAGACGACGTTAAGTGGACGCCGGGCACGTGTAGAGTGGTTGTTTGTGCCAATATTGGTGAATGGCTTCTGGGTATCTCGGTACAGGGTCACGGGGCTGCTCCTTGTCGGGGTTAAAGAAAAGAAGATATTCCAAAGTTATTAAGAATTTTAAATTGCGTGCAGTGTCTCATCGATGTTTAAATTTAAGTTTTTAAAAGTGTAATCGAAAGTTCGCCTAATGGATAGAAACTTATATTAATTGTTATAAATATAATATGCGACTATTGCACTTTACCTCAATTAATTGGATGGTTTATCGACCCTTTATAACTGAGGAAGAAACGTAATGCAAAATTACTTCCTAGCATGTTATCATCTGGCAATTTGGTCCTTAGGTTACCATAACGACATCCGTGAGAGAACGATGCGCTCTCATTCCTAATCCTCTAGCGAAGCAGCTTCAGCCGGAAAAGCGTCATATTAAACCGTCTAGCATTAATAAAAACACTATAAAGTTTATTAATCACACGGTCTCAATTTGCCTCGTGTGAATCTTTCTTCGTGCCAGACGTCAGGTGGCGAAATAATCTCGAAGTGGAACGCAATTTCCATGTCTATTTAAAACAATATTCAAACAAGTCGATGATGGATTGCTTCCTCGCCGCCGCCTGCACTTGATTTCTAAAAATTGATTACTAATGTAGCTGTGATTAGGCGGAGAATACGGGAGCGTCAGATAACTTATCAGTTCGATTAATCTCGTACTCAGTGGAGAATGTTGAGTGATTTCACAATTATTAATGCTAAATAATTCGTCGTGTGTAAAGTGTAATTGTATGGAAAATTGTTGTGTGGGCACTCGGGATATGTGTACGTTAACAGATTTCCGTCATACACCCATACGCGTTTAGATGTTTTTTGTAGTATTTAAAAAAATAAATAACATTTTGTTATTATTCTATATGGAGCTGCTATCGTTTTCAATTTAAAGACGCAAGTGTGATGTAATATATTTTCTCGCTATATCTATTAGTGTCAGGATATCTACAACTAATCTCTGTCTTCCATAAGGAATTTGAATCTATGAAAAATATAGAAATCCCTTATATAAAAAGTTAATTAGTTTGCCTTTCCAATTGATGACAAAATTGCATAATATTTTTAGCAGAATAACGGAGGTTACTCAACACTAATTTTTCTAATGCGCAATAAAATCATACGTTAATGCTAAATAGATTTGCGTTTAAATGGGTTTGCACAATTTATCCTGCCTCGTAAATAATTCTAGGAAGTCATTTTAATTAAAAAATAAACGGTGTGATTTAAAAGCTCTCGGCTATATTTGTGCTAAATCGCGTGTAACTATTATACATGTGTCCACCCACTCGTGTAATGTAGTTTTGGTATGTACGGCCCATAGCTAATATTGATTGCACTGCCAACTGAGAGATAAAAGTTGTCGCGCCTTTCGGTACTTTATTTCGTTGGCCTAAACTGCTCTTAAATCATTAGATGTCAAACCGATACGGAGGTATATAGAAGTGTCAAAACATCTATATACTTAATTTAGGGTCGCTTACGAAATTCTGAAGTTTTAAATCTATTTTATTTCATATAGAATCAACAAATATGAGCGCTCTGCAGACCAGATGTAGACCTTCCATTCCTCATGTGATCAAAAAACAAGCTAAGGAAGACTTCCTACCTCCTTCTAGTGGTTACATAATATTTGAATGGCCACTATAACCGATTACACCTCAACTATAGTAGCCGCTACCAAAAAGGATGTAATAAATTACCTATCACAAACGAAAGGAGATATATCACAAACAATTTTGTTATGCATATCGGTGTTCTGGTCACGTACTGTACAGTTATGTCTGGTGTATACAGACGCAGATGTTCCGAGATCCCGCGAAAGGACGCGGAGTATCGCCGGCAGCCTTTCGTTATCTTTGCACTTGGGTAGGGTTGACCTCTTGTACTGTTTTTATGATATTTTTCAAGTTTTAAGGGAGTTTTAAGGGAAAGTGTAAATGTAATATTGGCTTTTGAATATCTCCTAGATTTAGCACTGGTAGGCGCTTTGCGTTAATATATGGCGAGGGTCTTAGATAGCCCCGTCAACCTGTTTTCTGTGAAGCAGTAATATCGTGATATTCAAGCTTCTATACTTAAAGGTTGCAGTGCGATAAAAATAGAGTGTCGACGTGCAAGAAACTAAAGAAATCATCTGAATTGAGAACATAACTCCTTAGGCTTTCGTCCTTGGTAACCCTGCAGATGTATAACGCGCACGCGTCGCTCCCGCGTTCCCCGATCCCCCGCCCCGCGCCGCCGTCCAATCAAAACAAACAACGGGACGCGACAACCGCTGGATTTGATTAATCACCCGTAATTCTCCCGTATCATTTTATTACATACTTTAATAGAACATGTGATCAGAGCGAGTTTCATCGTACTTAATTAAATTTGTTACGTGTCCGAATGGCGTAATGAGGGTTTTTTATCTTTTCTTTTTGTTTACATCGTCACTAATTTGGGCGCGCCGGATGCGTCCGGTTTTATTGGCCGGATACGTAGATTTATAACGTGAATGTTTAATTAAATGTTGACAGCGTATGTAGCGCAGTTGGTTTGAGCTCAGAATTTGAGACAAGAAGACTTAAGTTCGATATCCGGACTGAGGCAAATAATTGTGTGATGTTTCTCTTAAGTCCATGTTTTGGGGTTCGTTAAGTTAAATCTTAATGTAGTATTAGAAATGTGACGATTAAGCTTTGATGTAAAAAAAATAGAATTTAAAGCCCGAAACTTCTAAGTTCAGTCCCTGAAATAGATTAATTCAGCCTACAAGAAATTGTGCGGATCTGGGTGCTGTTTATAAAAAAGTAGTGTTCGTAAACGCAAGCAAAAGTACAGAAGTTTTCTAGATTACAGTATAAAATTTTGATGTATAACTGTATAAGTAAATGAGTTTGAGTGTATTTTTTATGAATTGAAGCGGTCAGACGTCCGTTTGATTACGTAGGCGGTGATGCGAACTTTTAGCTTTATTGATGTTCGTAATCATTTGTAACGGTAGCCGTATCGGTGGCCGATAATGTAGGCGGCACAAATGTTACCACCGACATTAATTGATTACTTCAAATTTGTTTTCATATATTTTATTACAAATAAAATATTGAAGGTGTGGAATTATATTTATTTATGAATTCTGATTTGTCGCGTAATGCTTTGTTGGTGTCATGGCAATTTTATGTGGGTCATTTTAACTGTCAATTCGAAGTAGAACAATTATAGATGTATATATACAAACTTTTTTCCATTACGTCTCAATAACAGCACATAATAAGTTCCATTTATCGTGATGCCGTTCTTCAAACCGGTTAGAATCGTATGTTACATAGAGAGAGAAAGATTTAAGTTATTCAATAAAGATAGAATCGAAAAAGTGCAATTTCCAAAATATTAGCTATTAGCTAAGTTTTGTTTACATTATAAATAATATTTAATATATTACAAATAATTGGTCAATATTTTGATGTTTTTGCTGTGCGTCCCGCGTGGCCTATTTTAAATAGAGTTGACCTGTTTCGCGGTGTGAGCTCGCTGCCACAAGCCGTCGCTTCCTCAGCTTTTTGTACATCGACGCCTTTTTGCGCGTCTCGTGTTCCATTGTCGATGCTTTGTAGTATTTTAACAATGCTCCGATTTGTCGATTTGTTGGTACGAGTAATTGCACTCCGAGTTGGCTTTGTTTGGTATTATTTAAAGAGTGTTTTCTTTATAGTGTAGTGAGACTATCTGATGACTATGTCAAAGGTTTTCTGATAAAATTCATGTACCGCTGTTGACTTTCTTTTGCAGATCGATTATAATGTATCGTCAACATTCACTATTGACTTTTAAGCTAACCCTATTGAAACTTTTTTGATGTTTAGAAACCTCTTTACCTACCTATGTCATTTTACTCAAATCTTAAAATCGATAATATTTACACATTTGCAACTGCGAAGAGTCATTGCCAGAATCAAACTCGTGATTTCTGTCTGGGCGATCCGGCCCAGTTGCAAGCAGGCCGTCGCTCACTACACGCGCACACACGAGCAGTCATTAAACTCATTGATGCGATGCAGGCAAGTCGTGAGCTGGCCAAATTAATATCGCTGTATTTGGCGGAAGACAGTATCGTTTGGATGTAAATTATATTAATTCATATCGTTTATAGCTTTAACATCAATTTGTTTTACAGCTTCTTCGCCAGGTGTCGACTGATTTTACGTTTTGAGATTTGTAATTGGAAGTTGATTTATAGTTTTTCTGTGATAATTTGACTTAATTAAGCGCCAATACAAATGGGTTTTTAAGTATGGAAATTATGTAAAATTTTAGAAATTATATTTATGAGCTCGATTTTAGTTTTAATATGTCTGATTTTCTAATTTTCATTTCATTGTTTGCACTAATAGATTGGTGCTGTTAAATTAATTGGCTTAAAATAACATTGAATATTATTTTTAGATTGACCTGGGGAAATATGCATAATGCACCTCTGCCTACTCCTTCGGAGAATATAGGGATCATTATATACGAATGCGTAAGACGGTAATTATCTTGGTCAGTGGAGTACAAAACAAAGGTTGACGGTTGCAAGCGAGTGCCGCGTAATTAATTGTTGTGTACCTACACTATACACTTTGCGCGCTGCGTACGTCTTTTGCGATGCGCACAAGTTTTGTACGCATTAACTTATAGAACAACAATCGTGGGTTCAAGGAGAGACATATAGGCCCTTGTAATTTTCCCCTTTGAAGTTATTTGAAATGATAACTAATGATAAAGCATAAATGTACCAGAGTTTATATAAGGCTGCCAGAAAAAAAAGTTTTTATTTAATTACTGGTACTTTGGGACTAGAGTATGAGAATATTTAAGACCCATTTTTATACTTGCAATTACCATTATGGTTATTAAAACCCGTAAATGGTGTTGTTCTTACATTAAGTTTTTGTTTATCGTCAATTAAAACTAACTAATGGAATCAATTAAAGTTAAATTATAGCTTTCACTCGACACCGATCTTTCAGCAACAGCGCGAATTATTTATTCCGGTACATGCTGACGTTTTCCAATTACTCCGTCAACGGTAACATTTCCATCAATTAATACTGTATCAACATTTTGCACTATTAAATCTGTCTGGAGGTTGCAAATCGCATAGCCCGTGCGACTGGCGACTGGCGACCGCTCCTTCATTATCCATTGGTCACGGCAGCTTGTGGGCGTACCGACGTGTTTCGACAGCTGAAATCCTTGAGTTATTATGCCCCGAGTGAGTAATGAGCTTGGATGGATGGTCATTTTAACCCTGTCTTGATTCAAATATTATAAAACCTGGGAGGGATTTTTTTGCGTGATTATAGGGTATGTTACTGATAGGGTAAAGGCGGGATAGATGCCCCACTTTTTGAAATATCGTCATAATTTTAAAAATATTAGAGTTATATAAATAATGTTTACGAATTTAGCTAGTTTAATCCTTTATGTTTAACTGTGATTTGTTTTTTTGGACCTATAAATTACAGATTTTGCAGATTTTAGCTTTTAGTGGAACTCCTTTTTTGGGGATAGATGCCTACCCGTATGGATAGTTGCCCCACCGTGAAAATACTATGAAGGATAGACGCCTACGGTGCGGGATAGATGCCCTTCATTATGTATAAATGAAAAACTCAACCCAACTTTAGTAGATTATATAGATATAGATAGATCTATATTTTTATCTTGAGGTTTACCTTTACCTTCCTTCTAACTGTCCTTTGCCGGCAAACCTTTAGGTTTTTTTACCTAATTTTTATAGTGAAGTGAATTGTCTTCATCTTTACTGTTAAAACTATCAATTATTCTCCGATTTAGTTGTTTCCTGCCTTGGTTTACTTTTAAATAATTATCATTTTTTTTATTACATAAATCACCTAGGCCATCATCGTCGCTGTCAGTAAAATAATGTTTTTGTTTGTTTTTGCTGTCGTTCCTTGTTGCTGGTTCCTTTATTTGTTTTCTTAAGTTCGTTTTTTTTCTTGGTAGTTTCATTCTCGCGTTTGAGTCTAAATTAGATTTTATTTAATTTTTAAAGGTTCTTAATAGAATCCCAAACTGTCGAGATATTTTTCCCATAGTATTTATATCCATTTCGTCGAAAGCTAATTGCAAACAGTTGTTCTGTAATCCAAAAACATGTTCGGTCTCGCACTCCTTCCTTTTTTTTGTATTTTCGTGGCATAGTTCTGCTACAATCATAAATACGTAAACACATAAAAAATATAACAGCACAAAAATTTGTTCAAAATTTACATTGAAACCACATATGGGCATACATGGTGTACTGAGGGATAGATGCCCCTAGGGGCAACTATACCTCGAAAAATCAGGGCAACTATCCTTTTTGATAGGGATAGATGCCCTCGTATTTTTTTAAATAAATAAAAACAAAAAAGAAACTGTTTACATCTAGATGCATACTTTATGAATCAGTATATTAACGTTATAAAAAATACAACGGAATTAATGACAATTTATAAAGTTATACAACAACAAATACTAACCTTTAAAACTTTGACGTGTTCGGAAGGTTCGCCGCGGATTTGAATGCATATACGAACGAAACGAATCATCACAGCACGGCGGTTTGTGGCTAACTGAGTCAGAGGGTCATTTTTCTGCCAACTTGTCCGGTTGGCTTATAAAATGGCACGGGTACGCGACCCCGGCCCCTCGAGCCACCATTGCTGCATTCACTGTCCTTTCCGCAGCTTTGGTGTCCCCTCCCTCACCCACCACTGGTGGTAGGGTTTAATATTGAGTATTTATTTACTCAATGTTGAACCCGAGCGGATTGGTACCACCGTCCAGTCTATTTCTACCGCAAAGCAGGAATGCGTTCCGGCGGAAGGACTGGATAGCCGTTCCTTCTATGTCCCTCCCCGTACCTTCTTGAGTGCTGGTGGGTTGAAACGGCACTACTCCGGGTGGATCCAGTGTCTGGGGTGGCATGCGGCCTTGGGGGTTGAGGCGGGGTACAGGGAGACCCGGTGGGAACGGTTTCCGTCGGCCGCCTGCCGGTCAGTAGGGGACCTGAACCCGAGGATCCGCTGACTTTTAACTCCCGCCTCGGGAAGCTGTCCCGCCAACCGGTGAAAATCCCGTCGTGCAGTCGTCGTGCCAGAGTGGGAGACTGGGGTGGATCCCGGCGACTGTACGTGGGGGGGCACCGGGGGCCCTTCCGTGCCTCGCGGAGGCCACTCATTCGGCCGTGTGCTGCCTCACATTGGATTTCACTTTATATTCTTCCACCATCGTTAAGGATTTGCCATAGACCCACCGCACCCATCCTCACCTCCCTCCCACCAATCTCTTTGAAATGACCCGAGAAAATAGAAGTAGCAGGCAAACTACGGCGGATAAACTATCCACAATTTCAGTGGACTTCTGCAATGTCAGGGGTCTACACAGCAACCTCGACGCCGTCCATCACCACCTCGAGACGGCGCGGCCTGCCCTGCTCTTTTTAACGGAGACACAAATATCTACCCCTGACGATGTATCGTACCTTAACTACCCCGGCTACGTATTGGAACATACATTCGTACGTAAAGCCGGGGTGTGCGTCTTCGTCAGGGGTGATATATGTTGTCGCCGCCTTCGGGGCCTCGAGCATCGGGACCTGTCAATATTATGGCTTCGCGTAGACTACGGGGGTCGAACCCGTGTATACGCATGCCTTTACAGGTCCCATGCCAGTGATTCGGGGTCTTCTCTGTTGTTTGAGAACGTCCAAGTGGGGACTAGCTGCATACTCGAGCAGTGCCCGTCCGCGGAGGTGGTGGTCCTGGGTGACTTCAACGCCCACCACAAAGAGTGGTTGGGGTCCAGGATCACTGATCTCCCGGGCCGGTCTGCCTACGAGTTGGCCCTGGCATATGGCTTCTCACAGCTGGTAACACAGCCTACCCGTGTTCCGGATGTCGAGAGCCATGAGCCCTCTCTGTTGGATCTTCTGCTGACTACTCATCCTGACGGATACAGGGTGGTGATCGAAGCCCCTCTAGGGTCATCTGATCACTGCCTTGTTCGTTCATGGGCCCCTGTTGTGAGTCCCAGTCGTCCTTCAGCTACTGGGACTCGCAGAGTCTGGCGTTATAGGTCAGCAGATTGGGATGGACTGCGCGAGTTCTACGCATCCTTCCCATGGAAGCGGCTCTGCTTCTCCTCCGACGATCCTGACGTCTGTGCGGACTGCGTAAGGGACACAATAATCCTGGGGATGGACTCTTTCATCCCCAGTTCCAAAATACCCGTGGGGCGCCGCAGCCGACCTTGGTACAACCACGCTTGTGCCGATGCTGCGCGCCTCAAGCAGTCCGCATTTAAGGCTTGGCAGGAAGCCCGAAAACGTCGGGATCCTAAAACAAAGGAGGAGAAGCGAAAATTCAATGCCGCTTCTAGATCTAGCAAGAGGGCTATCGCTAGGGCCAAGGCGGAACACGTTCGACGAATTGGCGAGCGACTCGAAAGTTATCCCTCTGGAAGTCGAGCTTTCTGGTCGCTCGCCAAGGCTGTCGAAGGTAATTTTTGCCAGCCTAGTCTCCCGCCACTGCGTAAGGATGATGACAGTCTGGCCCATAGTGCAAAGGAGAAGGCCGATCTCCTGGCCCAATCCTTTGCCTCGAACTCGACACTGGATGACAGGGGAGCCATTCCACCTGTTATTCCCAGGTGTGAGAGTATCCTGTCTGACATCAGATTTAATCATCGTGTTGTCAGACGGGAGCTCAGGCTTCTCGCCATCCGAAAGTCGAGTGGGCCGGATTGTATCCCCGCGGTGGTTCTTAAGACGTGCGCCCCTGAGTTGACCCCCGTGCTCACGCGCCTGTACCGTCTTTCCTACAAAACCAACAGGGTCCCAGCTTCTTGGAAGGTCGCACGTGTCCACCCAATCCCTAAAAAGGGTGACCGGTCTGACCCTTCCAACTATAGGCCGATAGCGGTCACATCCCTTCTCTCCAAGGTCATGGAGCGAGTTATTAATACTCAGGTCCTGAGGTACCTTGAGGATCGCCTGTTGATTAACGACCGTCAATATGGCTTTCGACACGGTCGGTCAGCTGGCGATCTTCTTGTGTACCTCACGCACCGCTGGGCGGAGGCCTTGGAGAGTGGGGGTGAGGCTATTGCCGTCGGCCTAGACATTGCGAAGGCGTTTGACCGAGTGTGGCACGGCGCCCTTCTGGCGAAGCTTCCAGCATACGGGATCCCCGAGGGACTCTGCAAGTGGATCGCCAGCTTTTTGGATGGTCGGAGCATCCAGGTCGTCGTTGACGGCTGTTGCTCCGAGACCATGACCATTAATGCTGGCGTTCCTCAAGGTTCGGTGCTATCGCCGACACTCTTCATCCTGCATATCAATGACATGCTGTCTATCGATAGCATGCATTGCTATGCAGATGATAGTACGCGTGACGCGCGATACATCGGCCAACAGAATGTCCCTCGGACTACCGTTGGGGAAAGGCGGTCACAACTTGTGTCTGAAGTCGAGAGCTCTCTGGGGCGGGCTCTCGAATGGGGTGAAAAGAATCTGGTTCAATTCAACCCCACGAAGACACAAGTTTGCGCGTTCACTGCGAAGAAGGATCCATTCGTCATAGCGCCACAGTTCCAAGGAGTATCTCTCCAGATCTCCGAGAGTATTGGGATCCTCGGCGTTGAGATTTCCAGCTTAGTCCAATTTAGGAGTCATTTGGAGGACAAAGCCAAATTGGCGAGTAAAAAGTTGGGTATCCTGAACAGAGCCAAGCGGTACTTCACGTCGGGTCACAGATTGTTGCTCTACAAGGCGCAAAACCGGCCCCACGTGGAGTACTGCTCGCATCTCTGGGCAGGTGCCCCAAAATACCAGCTCGACCCACTTGACTCCTTACAGCGACGGGCTGTTCGCATCGTCGATGATCCCGATCTCACGGAGAAACTACAGCCGTTAGGACTGCGAAGAGACTTTGGGTCTCTTTGTGTGTTCTACCGGTTGTTCCATGGGGAGTGCTCCGAGGAACTGTTCGGGTTGGTACCGGCATCGCCGTTCTACCATCGCACCACCCGTCACCGCAGTAGAGTTCATCCATTTCACCTGGAGACGTACCGTACGCGTACGGTGCGTTTCCAGAGGTCTTTTTTACCACGTACGTGCAAGCTCTGGAATGAACTCCCTGCCTCGGTGTTCCCCGAGCGCTATGACATGGCCTTCTTCAAACGAGGCTTAAAAAGAGTACTTTCCTCACGGTAGGCAGCGGCGTGGCTGTGCCCCTGGCATTGCCAAGTCCATGGGCGACGGTGACCGCTTAGCATCAGGTGGGCCGTCAGCTCGTCTGCCTGCTAGGGCAATTAAAAAAAAAAAAAAAAAAAAAAAAAAAAAACTTTGGTGCAGGGTAACTGCGGCTCTTAGTTATACTATTGTTTTTTAATCGCGAGTTTGGGAAGTTAGGTTTTTTGAAAATGAGGCGTCTATCCCACTGGGGCATCTATCCCGCTTTTACCCTACACCGAGATTCGAGAGAGTAAAGCAATAAGCCTCATTGTCATTTCACAGCGGTTTTGATTTCCAATACGCGCAATTACTTGTGTAACAGAACCACGCGTGTTGGTTTCGCAGAACCACAGCGTCGTGGTTACCACTATCACTATTTAACTAAAACTTTCTAAAGACAATATATATTTTTTTTATTATTTTATTTATTAGAGAAACAAATTGAACAATTGCCGTCTAAAATGTAGGTTATAAATAGTTCATAATTCAAAACAATTACAACTAAGAAATAACATAAATTGGATAACAAAAATTAAGGAACAAGACTATTTACTTAAGACTTACAAAATATCGGCAATTTTTTTAGAAAGAAATAATAAAAAAATACATAATCAATAAGTGACTCAAATTATATCAGCATCAGAGAAATGTATACCTTTAATTCTGTAATAACTATGACACTTTTATTAAATAACTCCACAGCATCTGTTTTACAATCGTTGCCTTTACCCAACATAATCCAGATAAGACGTGTACAATTACATAAAAGCGGGCTACCAAGCGTCGCGCGGGTGGGCCTTTTAATCCCCTAGTCCTAGAAAGGAAGTCACGAAGCTTGTGCAAACAATCGTACCTACAAGGTACCTCAGTTACGTCAGTAAGCAGGATGAGGTGCACGGGAAACACTATCGTTTATAGATGAGATTATGTTTCTTAAGACTTGTATACTTTTGCGCTGGTGTCATTGCAATTGTGTCATCATCAGCCCATAGACGTCCTACTGGTGGGCAAGGGCGTCTGCTAAAACCGAGAGGTTGGTAAGAGGTGGCCTGTTTTTAAATGTCACCTAGTAGCACCTGGAGATCTTGTTGACGATATTCAGACTCCATGCGGCAACTGAATGAAAAATCCAATAGAAGTAACCGCGCCTTGTCAATCGACCATAGGATGTTTTAGTTCCATATCACGAGACCAGCAAAATAGTATTTTAACATACTTAAACGTTTTTTTTTATATTAACCGGTTATAACAGTACAATTAATTTAAAATTGGAATCTCACGATTTATTGAAGTGCTAATAGTAGTTTTAAATTTTACAACAACGTGAAGTTGCTTTTATTATGCTTTTTAGTTGATGTCGCAGATTGTTAATCAACTGAAGTTTGTTGTGAAACAAGATTGATTTACTTATATAATAAAGTAAATAGTTATGATCTCATAATGAGATCTAATTTTAGGTTAGGGATCTATGTGAATCGCAAATAATTAAATAAAGCCTAAAAGCCTACATGTTGGACAAAAGCTTGCTACTATGCTCAGTACATAGGAAAATTACGGTATTTAACCATTTCTACATTTGATAAAAGAATGCCACTTCTATTAGTTTCATAGCCCACACATCTTATGATGCTGAATTCCGCTAATACTTTAGTAATACACATAAATAGCATCTATATAGTAACTACAAACTCGCAACATTCGCGAGGGCCGTATAATATATTCACTACATTTAACGACGGACAAACAGATAAAGTTGAACATTGATACGAGCTATAAACCAGTCGGGGTACATTACATCGCTTATCTGTAGATTTACAAACCAATGTTTAGTGAGCAACCGCCGTTTAAGAGGCCGCGAGCCTGCCCCTTGCCATAAACGTGACATCGAGTCATAAAGTTATGATGCCTGGGTTCTAGGATTTGTAAGGCTCGGTTTTTGTATGGGCCGTGCGACCTTCTTGGTGGGTTGATCGAATAACATGCAAGCCTTGTTTGAATGTTATGGATAAGACTGGTTGATAGATGGAGCATTTCATAGGTTTTTGATAGCTTTTAGTTACAGTTATACTGTACTATTTTAGGTACTAGCCCGTTTAGTATCAATTACTTTAATATTACATTTCGTCTTGTTTTTCATTCATGTTCAGACAAGTTTTTCCGCTGCAGGATTTCTTAAAAGTTAGGCAGTCCAGTGTGGATTGATTGACTCACGTCAGTTTTCTGGTTTTCTTATTTATGGATATTATGTAACTTTAGGCTCAATTATTGTTTGATTTAATCTATGTAATATTATATACATATGTGCGTCCTGTTTCTAGGCAGGGGCTTCTTTGGTCAAGTATGATACGATCCAATTTTTGCTCATAAAAATTCCATTCCAAAGATCTGAACTCATACAACTTAAAAGGCTTAATAAGCATTTATATAAACCAAAAGACATTCTCTACAAAAGTAAAAGCACCGCAGCCCATGCACGTAGACATTAGTATGTTGAGTGCGTGTTTAGAAATGTGTGCAGATGCTAACCTCAAATTAGTTGTACACGTCGAGACAAACGAATCGCATGTAGTACACATGTAGATGCGCGCCGGAGATAAGGTGCGTCGCGGCGCGGCGCGGCGAGAGCTGAATGGCGATTGGATCAAACGGGCACACGGAGCGCGGGATGCTGGTAGGGTTGACTGACAACACAGCATGTGTACTTGCTATCTTTCCGTCTATTTTGTTCCTTAGTACCGTAAGGGAATGGGGGTAGATGCGAATTTTACCATCTAGTTCTTCCTCATGCTTTATGGTTGTCTTCATTCTATGTTGGATGAAGCTGTTTAAAATTGATGATGTAAGTTTTGTAGACATATCTACCTCGGACTGTTGAACTCCTGTATTCAGGAGGATTCCATTCTAGACAATATTGTCGTTGAGTATGGTTATTATATTCTGAACCGTTGGCAGAAAGGCAAGAAACTATTGAAGCCGTTTTGTGTTCATTATAAGAAAGTTTAACTGGAGTAATAAAAGGAGATTTGGGTCCATTCTGTTGTTCTGATTCATCAATTTCTACTTAAAGACCAAAGAGATGTTCTCATCTCTTATAACTAGATCCGTCGTCAGCCCTGAGTGGCGCACACAGCACAGAGTTCACAGTAGATTGGTATCGCGGGACACGCCGCGCTCTGTACGTGTGCCCACTGTCTGCTGGCTGCTGCCTCCGACAGTTTATGCATGCTTCTACAGTTATACCGAAAGCGATACTATCATGAATAGTGAAATAGTTGTCGAGATTTCGATAAACGTTGTTAGCGACAACTCTAGACCGTGTTGTAGTTCTTAAGTGTCGCAGAAAGCACAATTACTGAGCGTAAATCTAGAATTAAAAACTATAGTTGAAAGTTGTAGAAAGGCGTAAAAAGTTTATTCTTAGTTTACTTTAGTATGCCCTGATTTTTATAACTTCATTGAATAATAAATCGCTTTTTATCAACTGTAAGTATAATATTTTGTTGTGCATTGCTTGCGGTAATATTGCCTAAAAAATATTTGGCGAATGGCCAGAAATGACAATTTCCATCTGAATTGATATTTATTGAACAGCAATATCGTGGGAAATCGTCGCCATAATTAAAAATAGCGCAACATACGCAAATCTTTATGTCCTGCCTAGTCATTTATTTCACGGTAATAACAATGTTCTTCTGACAACTACGCCAATTATACACTAGACATTGGCAATTTTGTCTGCCATTACAACGAACTGCTTAAAAAAACTGTAGCACCGTCGCACCGAGTGTCGTACCGTGGGAACCTTTATCTGGTCATAGCGAGATGCAATCGCTTTTGCCTGATGACATATCGGAGGCGTGTCGTGATCGTGCCGTGTGCGGGGGTCCTACTGCAGATCTATAGAGTAAGGCGTGCTACATGGTGGTATTTAAATATCATGCTGAGGTATTTGATTCATAGGTTACATCTGCAGCATTCATCGGTCAGGTTAGGGGCTTTGCGTTGTATAATTGATATTTATATTTGGGATTTATTTCACTGTTGGTTGTGAATACCTAACTAACAGCTTTGAATCATATTTATGTAGGGATTGTTGAGATGTGTTTTTTTCTGATCGTTATTGTCACTATTACACTCTTATCACACTCTTAGGTGTGCAGGTTTCATCACGATGTTTTCCTTCACCGTTAAAGCAAGTGATATTATCTGTTCTTTTCGAGCAGTGATGGCCTCGAGGTTTGGGCGCGCGGTCGAGAATCTCGACGGTCGCGGGTTCGAACCCCAGGCACACACCTCTGACTTTTCGAAGTTATGTGTGTATTCACATTGAATTATCACTTGCTTTAACGGTGAAGGAAAACATCGTGATGAAACCTGCACACCTAAGAGTTCTTAGGAATTTCTTAGGTGTGTAGTCCGCCAACCCGCACTAGGCCAGCGTGGCGGACTATGGCCTAAACCCTCTCAGTGGTAGAGGAGACCCGTGCTCAGCAGTGGGCGAATATGGGTTGATGAAGATGAAGAAGAAGAAGATTGTCACTATAATCGTCAGCTATCGCTGGACAGCACAAAGACTTTTAGTGGGCTTTGTTCATCAGCCACTGTTGGCATAGCCCTCCCCCATAGACTTTTAGTGCGCCTGCATACAGCGGCTTCCTGAGATTTTCGTTACATCATCCATTTACCTTGTATTCTTTTCCAGGTCTGTATGCTTATTCAAATTTATGGGTTTTATCCATTGCAGAACTTAAAATAACTCAGAAAATGCTTCTTTTGAACTCTTTAATCTTTTAAATCTACGTATACTACGTATTTAAAATAGTTCATCTTCCTGATTTTAACAAAGTCATATCCGCTAGCACTCAGGGCGCTCACAAACTCTCACCGGAAGCAGCGATTTACAAGTGTAGATATAATCGACATCTCTACTGATATCTTTCCGCCAACGCCGAGCATGGAGCTGGTCGCAAACGGTGTACGTTTCATACAATGATTTGCATCAGTCATTTGATTGTTACATTACTAGACTTTATTAGTATCTATTCAAATCAAGTTGAGGGAAGTGATCAGTATATTTAGGTCTAAACCCTTCGTGAGGTAGAAATGAGGCCTATAAAATCAAAACCAGCTAAACGCCAGTTGGAATCAAAGACAGTTAAATACAAATTTATTCAGTCTGTACTCAAATATTGTGGTATTTTTATAATTTAAAATTCTGATTTTTAGTGGTATTCACATTCTTTATAAATCTCTTTTAAAATATAAAATATCATAGCCACCTAAACAAAGTTATCGATTTTTGTAGATTACTGAATATTTGACTCACTTGGATTTAGCTGCCTTTGATTTTATAGGCCTCAAATATTGTTATGTAATGTCTTAAAGCGCTCTATTGAAAGCTATTTTTATTTTTTTAGCTATTTTCGCTCTCCAATAGAGCGCTTTGGATGTCTGAGGGAGGCCTATGTCCAGCAGTTGACGTCCTTTGGCTGATGATGATGATGATGTAGAATGTCTTAAAACTCGTGATATTTTGGCCTATCATAAATAAAGTGGTGTTACATTACGCGCGTGATTAATTTTGCTGTTGACAAGTAATAAAACTATTTTTTTTCTATATTTAATGCTTCAAATGTGGTTTCTGAAGAATAATCGTTTACTGCATCGTATGCATTTATTATCAGTAAAGATACACAAAAACTTAGTTCTACATTTTGTAAAGTAATACTACACTGAGCACGGATGTGTGTAATTCCACGCGGCTCTTCAAAAAGGTTGTTTTCTACCTTTTCTTAGTTCTCACGTCATATCACATTTGGTAAAGTGCAGTGCGCTTGATGGCGAGTAAAGTAATCAATTTATAATGCACATTACTATGGTTTCACTATTAATAAACTTGGAGACTTAATGTCAATCGAGAGGACACTCGCGGTTTCTCAATCTTTTCTCTGCTTTATTTTGAACTTTGATGAACTATAACTTATTTCAACGGCGAAGGGAAACAGCGTTAGAAAATTTGAGATTTCTCAAATATAATTTATCCCTAATGATGGACCATTCCGAATTAACCGAACAGAAGGCCCGTGTCCATCAGTGGAACTAACAAGAACTGATTATAAAGTAGCGTTTACAATTATCCGTAACGATTTACAATTGTGCCTAACAATAATGCACGAGGTAACAAATTGTAGTACTCCACGCGAATAAATCATCCGCACCGCACTGACAACGCAACTGACAGATGTCTGACGTTTAACAATGGGGATCATAGAAAATGAGGGCGATACGCACTTCGGCGTAAAGTAGTTTAAAAACTATATTCGAATTGTCTAGTCATCGATTATCAGTATTTTTTTTACAAGACTTTTGATGCTTTTATTTTAGAACACAATTGATTCGATAATTCCGCAAATTTTTTGAGTAACATATGTTTAATGCTCACCATAATTGGAGAAACCAGCTTTGGGCCGGCTAGTTAATAATTCTTAACTTTAAATTATTTTTACATATATAACTTTTTGCAAATCTGATGTCATGGACATCAGAATCAAAGGGATGGTGTTATGTTAACACTCAGACCAAAAACAAACATTTAAAAATCTTGGTGCGGGGATTATCTATTGAACTACAAACACATGCATATGCATTATGCATTCCTAATTTCTCGTCATGTAAATCGATGTTTAGTATCGATGTTGACCCCACAATCGATCGTCGTATCCCCGATCTGCAATCAGCACGCCTATTCACGAGTAGTGTGGGTTCATTAATCATTGCGTTTTTCGGCCGTTGCCAGTGATCTGTGGCGACAGATGCGCGACCTTGCCGGCTAAACCGAAGGTGCTACATTAATCACGAAGGTGCGGAGTTGTCGATGTATGCTCCGCGAGGATATTCGATATTTGAGATCGTATCTTGTATGGGCCTGTTCTTGGTTATTGAGTACGCGCTTAGTCATATAAGGCTTGGCGAGGGACTATGTTTACAGTTAGGTTATGGAGTGAATGGATGTACTTTTGCACGAAATTAAGTTATTAAACAACGAAGCAGTTATATTGAACGGTATAAATTAAGAAAGCCATAATATCAAAAGCAATCAAATTAAAGCAATTTAGAAAAAGCCATGTCCGCACTTACTAACATGACATGTACGACTTAAGACCCTGCAGCCCAGCAACGGGACGCATGTGGGCTGATGATATCCGCACTTCCGACATATGGGGCATAATCGTTTATCGCATATCGCACTGAAAACTTTCCTATCCCCGGACATTATTCCTCGGGGCGGAGGAGACATAATTCATATTTTACCATATTAATACCCTTAGCAAATAATCATAAAACATACATTAATGACGAAAGTCAATTTCCCGAGGCTCACGTAAATGCGAAATCTGGTTGCGACATTTAATATGGTCATTAACAGGAGCTATAAAGATGACGTGGTTCGGCCGAAGTCGCGGGGTTGCGCACATAAATCTCGTTTACGAGTGAGAGTTGCAAACGTTGGCTGGTTTTTTGTACAACGTATGGCTGTAATTATGTTAAGCGAAACCTCTGGTACAAAGTAAACGGATTTTATAGAGATCTATAACTTGCATAATATGCAACTCCCGTATTCCAGGATTGACGGCATAGAAGTGATGCTGAGCATTGAATCTTATTTAAAATTTGCGTAAAACTATTTGAACAAAGATATGAACCCGGAACGTTACTCTCGTATCTCAAGTCGCGGGTCAATGAGACAGTCATAATATAAACTCCATCGTCTTAGAAATGTTAGGCATGATAGGTTTTTTAAGAGTTGAAGGTTATGGACGGTTCCGTGTCAAATAATTAATAGAAAAGGACATCTGCACATCGATTTTAGCGCATGATAACATTTGTCTTTTGGCCTGCCTTTGCTAGGACGCAATTTTAAACGGCAGCAGTGCCACTTACCGGGTCCAATTAGGTTTTCATCGCAGAAACCTTTTTTGGTTCATGCAAAACAACTTTGCTTAAGATCATCACATGATCAAATGCATAGATTACGATTCTTTAAAAAGGCATACAGACGAATAAACACTCATTATTATATTAATAGATAATAATATATTTCTTGATAATATCAGTATGGATAAAAATCTATAAAATTCTATTAGATACACATCTTTATTCGCATCGTGAATGTTACTTGTATGTCGCGATAGCACGCTAAAAGCTCCCGTTGAGTGCCGCCGCGCCGCCTTGTACGATTCAATTTATTGCATTATAAATGTTATATCTTGTTTTATCACCATCCTTTATTGTTTAGTTATGTTCCTACGTCAATGTTTAGCTTTATTTAATGTCATAAAGATGAATGCCTGCCCTCGTATCTTTATCCTTTAAGTGTAGAGTAGAGAGTCTAATGAGCGCCTTAAGCTATCTTAAAGAAAATGTATCCACGAAGGGACATACAGTTATTACAGCAGTAGTGTAGTTCGCTTTGCAAATAATTCTATTAAATATGCCCATCATTACTCATACTAATGGGTAGACATCTAGGCGTTATGCTTATTACTTCGAGCCTTCCACTTAGAAGCGTTTCAGCCCCAGCAGTAGTTAGTTCCTCTTACTCTGTGCCCTGTGTAACCCGCCCACCAGTACTTTTACTTGTTAACTAGCTACTATCATTCACAGCATTTAACAATGTAATAGATACTCGTGATTCAAATCTCCTCAAAGGATTAAACTACAATTCTCCCTCATTGTGAAATTCGAGAGTTGGATACGAATCAGACTTACGCCCACATTGGACTAAATTGAATACAATATTTCTGTGTACGTGGAACAAAAAGCAATCGTGCTAGCGCACAAAGAACAGCATCAGGAGCGGACAATACACCTAATTTGTTCAATTTAAATAACAAATCAGTAGCCGGTGCACGTCCGACGCTACCAATTCCCTTTCAATTGAGTTTGTCGAGCAAACTATGATGGATGGAGTCGCCCGGGACGAGCCGATCGTCTTCCTGCGATCATTCAATTAAGCACACGAGTTAATGCGGGACCCATTTGGTATGATTTGGATGTATTGCCCTCACTCGGTGATTGCTACCAATTGTACTGGCTGGAGCTTCTCACGTTCTGACAGAGGGTAGAAACATCGGTGATCATAATAAGAACAGGGTTTAAAGTTTTGTCGTGCTTAACCGGTGATAAACAAATGATGAAGAATGATTTGCTATGTCAATAATTACAGTACTAAAATACTTTAATTAACGGCATAAGCACACAACTATTACCCAGGGCGATGCACATTTAAAGCTCATTAAAATTTTATTTTCTTGCTTTCTTGGTAACCATGATGCTTGTTTCAGTTAATTTTTATGACGTATACAGTTCAGGAAGATTCTCAATAACTAATGTTTCTCTTAAATCTTTTCAAACTTAAATTATCTTACTAACTTTTGAGGGCCTTTTGATTTACTACCCTCAGAAAGAATTATGGGATACATAACCACCGTTTGAAATCTTTTTCCTGGTAAAAAAATAAATATACATTTTGTAGTTAATAGTAACAGCGGTTAAAGCGACGAAGGATCAACATGATTACCGATTTGCAAAGCACACAGGGCTGCGGTTTCCCTCGCAGCATAAATCAGAGGTGCGGAGTTGTCCCCGGGCGGTTTGTACTTACCTCGCTTCGTAATGAAGCGGTGCTATTTGCTTCCGACGTTCAGCCGTAGCGTACCGTAACGCCGAACTCTATTGTTAGGGTTAGAACAGCTTACATTGATATTATTATGGGTAGTCTTAAGCTAGTTTTTATTTACACTTTCATCATCAGCCTATATGCGTTCGACTGCAGGGCACGGATCTCCTCTACAAATACACTTTAGGCATAGCAATAGAAGAAGATGTAATTCAGTTTGCACTATTAATAAAAGACTATGTATTTTAGGAACGCTGATCGCTGGATCGTCCAAAAGGGGTTTTTGTTTCACAAATAACAGTCAGTCAGTATGTGATACTTAAATGTATCGTGTAGTCTCTTATATTCTTTAGGACAATATATACATTTGACTGTAAGGTATTAGAAGTTATTTTTTTTATTGTATGCACACAGTTCTCTATGTATGATCATTTTTACATTCCTGTTTTGACTATTTGAAATATACCGATAGTTTACATCATTCTATATCCGAACAGATTTAGGTGCAGCGGGTGGCTAACCCGGCCCGCGTTGCGTATTGACAATCGTGCTAAATTATTGCAATTTGTATGAAGGTGCGTGGGCCGCCGCCGTGGGTTTGACGCGTTGCAATTTGTGAACGACACTAATTCATATGATTACGGTGTCGCGGCTGGCACCTGCAGTATTGTCTGCGCGGTTGTTATCTACATTACTGCCATTACGTGCACCAACTCGGCACTAAGATAGCTATGTACCATCTGTGATACTGAGATATGTAATTTATGGTTTTAGTTTTGTTTATCGCTTTCGAAACTTTTTGTCAGGCGTGTGAAGCTCGAGAAGCGAATGATGGAAATATCACTTGATCTATCCTACACTAATTAGGTAATGGACGTCGGTAATTGGCATCATATTTTTTGCATGAATTATATTTTGCGGGTATAGTATATCACTAGTCGTTACTATTTTGCCGGGTTTTACGTTTCCGGATACATAAATCATGATCCCAGATCGCGACGCACTTGCGTGGGTTAAAGTGATGGATTATAACCCTTATGTATGATGGAAGTTGTCTTGGCGGAAACAGCAACTTCCGTGTAAAGAATTCTTTTAACGATAAACTTTTTTGTATCCTCATATTCTTTGCACATATCCTCGACAACACTAGCAGTAATGCCGACATTCCACAATAACCATAGGCCTGTGTGTATCCGCCGCCATACCTACTCGTATATATCGATGTGTGAGAGTGCGGAGGACACGAGAGCGGCGCGGCCCTCCTTGTATAAATCCATTTCACCCATTGTCCTGTCGGCACACGCACAAAAGTGCACTTTGTGAGGCCGGCGGGAGTGCAAAACCCCGCTGGGACGACCAAATGTAATGCATTTGAGATATTGTTCGGAAGATCTGGCGCGCTACCAGTGAACCGCGGCTCAGGCAGGAAGGATATGTCGCTACACATTGCAGCTTTTATTGCATTTCATTCCTTTGTTCGTGTTTAGATTATTGTTAGTATTGTATAGAGGTTTAACGTTGCTATATATGTTTATGGCTGAAATTTTTCGTCGATTATTTTTTACCATAGTGTTTACAATTGATTTTACACACATATTGTTTCCAAAATATACAATTGGTGATAAACTCTACCACTGCGCCAGAGCCCAGTACATAAGTTAGTAGGTAATAAGGGCAAACGTTAACGCATCCGCCAAGAATAGACTTTATGTCATCGTATATTCCCACTTTTTACGTTTACACCAAATTTTATAGCTAAAAACTCGTGACGGCCTCACTAAACTTATTTCATTTTAATGCTTTTTACAGCGTCTGGTGGTGTGAAATTCGTGGCGTGTTATCCACCAAAACGTGTTCAAACGGTCGTTCATCTCAACACAATGCCATCGACGGGGCCAATAAAATGTGGAAATATCTCACATCAATAATCTCAACAATAAAACTCGTAAAAGGCTCCCATAATCCCATTTAAATAATAATTCGTGTATAATAAAATTCTGAGTAACATTCACGGTGTCCGGCGCATTTTATTACGTATACACACATAAATATTGCCTTTGTAACTGCGTCCTAGTTCCAAATAGATTGGATTTCGTTTTTTGTGCGTATATATCGAACGGAAAGAACTGATTTTGAAAATATTTCCATAGGGGATAAAAATTTTATCGGTTTAACGTAAATGCTTGCTATGTGCTTTTGTAAAAGCGCTTAGAGAAGTATCTCGTTTTCTCGTGTATAGTTAATGCATATAATTACGATTATGTCTCATTAGTCGGCACAATTTTGAAGGCTCAAGACAATTTATACAATCCCCCCGGAGTTGGGAGAGAGCTGTAATTTATTATTTTATAATCTAGATAAGCGCACGAGCGAGGATAAGTCGTAACAACGTGAAGTAATATTACGGTAATATTAGACAGGATTAAAAATATCATAAATACTGACTCATGGCTGTAAATATATTTTACCCGCACGTTTTATATGTTCCCTTTAATTTCCAAGGACTGAGACGCGATCGCCGTAAGCCAGCTGTAGTCAACAATTTTTATTTATTATCGGTTATAAATCTTTTCATAACCTCTGGCCAGCTCTCGAGGTGGCATGTATGGCGCCCAGATTTTTTGTTCTCACAGGTAAATGCACAAGGCACGGCTATTAACGTTCGGCTTTAGATATACAGATATCTTGCCGAGTATATGGGTATAATTCGATTTTTCACACTTTGGAACGGTGCTAGTCGACGCGAGATGAAATCTCTTTAGAATTAATTGATTATTGTATGTGTCTGATGGTATTGTTCTCAATAAATCATTATTTAATATTATGTAGAATGATTTTGTTAGCTTCATGTTGAATAAATAATTGTTAATTAGAATATCGTGTGTTCAAATCATTTAGGTTTACGAAATAAAATTGTATTTAAATTAAATTCATAAAGGTGCATTTCTGGATTTAGAACTTATTTAACAAGTTTAAGTTAAGATGAAAAAGAATATTAGGGTAAACTTATACTATGGTAGCAACTCGCAGCCCGAATTTTACACCAATTCATATTTTATCAGTTTGTCAACTACGCTTTTCGAACCGTTCAATTAACTTCGAGTCTCGCAAACATAGCTTGTTAGTTGCTAAATGAATATTTCGAAATTATACAAACGCCAATTTAACACGTGCGCCCTGTGTTTATGCCTATCTTTACGGCATATCGGGCCCTTTTGTAGGCAATTGGCACAATGCGAGCAAAAGAAAGTCGGAACATGGATACGTCCGTTGGGAATTTATCCGTTCTGGGAACGAGCGAGTGCGGCGGCCATCCGCTCCACATGTGCGCGGAAACCGCCTGTTTACTTTCCGTGCGAGTATTCGGACAGTTCCTTTCATGTGCCTTCTTTATGGCACCCCCAACACTCGACACGAGGGATTTTGTAACCACGCCATTCCACACTCACCAATATTCGGCTGAACCAGAATTTCGTAACCCGCCGTTTTCGTACAATGCAATGGCATATTTGAAATGTTTTGTCCGCCTAGGTGAGGTCTATTGAGATCGGCGCGGTCCAAATATAGCGCGCGCCGCGGTCGCCGTTAATTTATTTTATATGGTAATACGGCACGCGGCCGGCGGCTCCACAAAGCGAACTCTTAATAAGGACGTGTCCCCTTAATTCCCCGCGGCGTGGTCACCGACATTCCTACAAGGGTTTGCTTTTCACATTTTTGTGTGTTCGGACATTTCCCACCTCGCGCCTTCGACGGGAATTTAAACGAGCGCGCCGATCTCGATCGCATCCCGATTTATTCGTGTTCCGTGCAAGAAAAATTGTAAGACTTTGGACAATTTAAAAATACCGCCGAGCTTTTACGACTTTTTGTTGATCCTAAGCCGTTTGCGGGCGAGTTTATGTGTCGTTTCACCCGCAAACAAGTTCCCATTATGTACAAACGCTTTGATTTTTTTAATATTCTTGGAAGCGTAGTTTCGTAGTCGTTGCACTTCAAGCCTCACGTGAAATATTAACAGATATTTATCGTTACATAAACGCATCTGTTTATTCGGAAATTATTCATGAATGTTCGATATCGGATTGTATGGGATCGGGTGCATAAAAATATGGCATCTCTTTGGTTTTTGTTCTGGTACGGCCGGTCGGATTGTGCGTTGGTTGTTTTGTTTTTGGAGCGCATTGTGCGATGGACAAGGGATTAACAAGTGCGTCGGCGCCAGGCGCTGCGCCCGAGGCCTCGCCGCCGCCGGCTCCACAGCAAATGTATTCAGTGTGCGGCGCGCGTGTTTCTCAATACAAGCTTTTTGCGCATTTTATGTGCTTTCAACTCACTGACGTACATGGACAACTATTCCAATATAGCTTTTGGTATATTCTCAATATGGCGTTCGCCTAGTAAGAAGAGTCTCCTGACTTCCATGCTTCATTACTGCCCCCTATTGAATCGACAATATTGGCAAAGCTCTTTTTCTCAGCTGAAAGAACAAGATCGCATTATTGATTAGCTGCTCATATCCACACGAGCGCATAAGCCTGGCTGGCTGTCGATGGACTGTGGGCCACCGTGAAGAGCGACCCGAGACGAGCGGCGAGTCGCGACCGATTGCACACCATTAACATATCCAGTTGTTACGGAACAATGGACGCTCTTTGTAATTCATATTAGCTCGCATACCGACTTAATATATTGTTGTGTAAATTTGTGTTTAGCGGGATTATCCGGCGCGGCTAATTGACGCCGCGCGTTGTGCCTTCAAATTGTGTTTAAATATTTGCCCTGAGTACGCGTGGAGCGCTGGGCAAACACTGGACGTCCATGTTTGCCCAGTCCAACGAGGCCGCTGTTTGCCCGTCTATCCGTACGTGATCTCGTCTCCGTCTCTCCGCCTTTTTTGGTATAATCTCGACGCGAGATAAAGTCGTTGACACGTATTTGGCATAAAGGTAAATTTGAATGTTAACGAGGTTTTCGAATCACGTTTTTAAATTTACGTGAGGTATTTCGAGTTTGAGGACATGTCGCACTGCTTGCGGTGGGATATCTTTTATCTTAGATTGTATTTCTGACTGCGCGTTGCTACGCGATTATGCTTGATCGCTCCACGCATTTAGTTGATAAGAAAATATATTAGTCTTTTTTTTTGCAGCTACTAAAAACATTTGGAATTCCTTAGATGTGTAGTACGCCAACCCGATCTAGGCCAGCGTGGTCAACTAAAACCTGAACCCTCTCAGTTGTAGGTGATGACATAGCCCAGCAATGGCATGTATACGGGCTCATGATAATGACAAATTTTAGCAAGACAATATAAAACTGTCGTAGACTCGGCCTCACAAGCGCAATGTGATTTTGAGTTTTATTTTTTATTGTCAAAACAAGTTATTTGAGTAGTTTTACTCCGCTTATTTCTCTGAAGTAATGTAACTAAATTCAGTGTTTCTGTTTACAGGTACGTACATAAATGGTTTGGAGTATTTATAGATATAAGTTGGGTAAGTGCATTTAGCATCCTAAAAAAGTTCTTAGTAATTTCTTAGGTGTGTAGTCCGCCAATCCACACTAGGCCAGCGTGGCGGACTATGGCCTAAACCCTCTCAATGGTAGAGGAGACCCGTGCTCAGCAGTGGGCGTATATGGGTTGATGAAGTAAGTGCATTTAAGTCTTATTACATGGAATGTGACCATGAATGTACTGAATGTGCCGTTACTGTGTACTTACTACTTGATGTGTCGTATTTTGCCATTTATAGTTGAAGTGTTTTATGCGGCAATATAATTTGTGTCTATGAATTTATATTTTATTAGGATTATAGACCATTAAGGTTTAATATCCCCTAGTGAAATAATTTATTAATAGTCAATTATTACGGTAGTCTGTGCTAATTGGCAATAAAACGAGTTATATAAGTATGTATCAGAATTTATGCTATTGTTGAATCGTTAAAAGCTTAGATTGCTCTTAGATTTAGAAGCTGAATGGTCAATATTGAATATACTTTTCGCATTAGTTTTTATTACCTACTAAAAAAAACTGTGTCTTCAGATTTCTATTTTATATGGAAACAGAATTATACATTCTTAATGTACTCGTATTATTATCACTTTAAATATTATAGCTATTCTCTAATTATTGATGTTCCCTTTCTAATTGGTTTACCGGGCATCGTGTATTTTGTATTTGGGCTTATTGTTCGCTTAATCGATTCTTAAATACAGCAAATGCTTGATCTTAACATGAAAAAGAATCAGAAAAAACTACATTAAACTACACAATGCTTCACATACTGCGTCGAATATATGGGCCAAAATGAATTAGAACAATTTACTACCGGTTTCTAAAGCGATTTTGTCCTATAGAATCGTTTGACAAAGTCTAAAGTCTAGTTAGCACGAGCCATTCCCCAAGTGAAAGCTATTAAAGATAAGGCAACAATTCCTAGAGGAACCCGTGGTCTGTTCGCAAAGCACGTGAAGAACGGTCGTGGTATGCCACAAGCGCGACGCATGCGCTAATTCTGGCTAATTGGCGAGCTGGCACGCAAGCTACGTACTGTGCCATACCGCAAAGAACTATTGTGCATGCCGGGATGGAGACGGCTGTTGAGGTGATAAGGGGTGTTGTGGTAACGCTTTTTTTAGTCTATTGCTTAGGGTGTTTGGGAGGTTATCTTCTTGGTGCCCACTTTAATGACGAAAAACCTTGATATTGAGGTTTTGGTTCGAAGTAATTAAAGGAGAAAAAAATCCTTGACAATTTCCTCCTTCCTTGATACCTGAATCATCTCTATATAATTTTTTTACTGTTGCTTAAAAAAATCAATAATGTAATAATAATTCTACACATTGATGGGGATGTTATCTAGTAATATTAGCTTTCACTTTTTAATTCCACCCACATTCCCACAACAATTTTTTCCACCAATCGATTATCTATACTAAAACCAAGGCATTTTTTCACCGCGACAAAAAGCGTTCAAAGCGAATTAGCATTTGGTCACACAGTTGGACACCTATTTACCGGTGTTTGTGCAAAAACAAGAGGCGGATACGGCGCTCGGCCGGGCCGTCAGTCTATCGCGAATAAATCTCGCGACCTCCGCGCCGAATGTTAACGCACTTTTACATGTTGCATATGCATTGTAAGTACCGAAAGAGGGGGTTCTCGACGTCACAATATATAGTAGTGACCATCGTAGAATACAACGGTATTATAATAATGTTTAAATGGTAGTAAAAAATAATTTTGGAACTTAATTCGTAGATTTATATTTGGATGGGCTTCTGCAGAGTAGTTATCTTTTCTTATCCTTTGTAAATATGTAAACAAAAATGTTTCTACTACATTTTGGAAAAATTATTAGGAAATTGACAGCTAAGTTTACGAAATTTATTTATAAAAGTTTCCTACATTTTTATTATTAACCTATCCTCAAATCTCATCGATCGCAAATATCTCAAACGCCCAACGTAAATTCCTAGTTTCATTACGTTGAACAACATTCATATAATTTGTATGAATGCTAATAAAAGTATCAACTAAAATGAAGTCAATGTCTCGCTCTATGGACTTTGGTAACGTGACGTGGTTATGGTGACGTGGTTGTCGCATAGGTGACTATACATAGTGGCATGCAAATCGAGATCAAACGGTTAATGTGTATCACGCGCCGCAATGTACTCGGCACGAGGGATTTCAATCGAATCAGTGCGGAAGAATATTAGGTTCTCGTGTAGTAAAGTGATCGAGACAAACGAGACACGTAGTGGCTGCAGTAGTGTTGGTAAATATCGAGGATTTAGGAAAGGCCGTTTTTAAAACTTGGTTGGTTTAGGATAAAGTGGAAGCTTGTAGATAGCATTCACCGTCGTTATGTCGTTTTGGAAATGATATCGCAAAACTATTAAAGTAGTGTCTAAAATGGTAGAAATTATATTAGTTTGTAGTGTGACCACTGATTTCTTGAAATATATACCTACTTGTGGGCTCTATTTATTTTAATTTATTTCTTCTACATTATGATATTTTGGATGCCCAATACTGCGATCAGAGGTTAGAAGTAGAGTTAGTTTAATGTTTTGCCATAAGTATTCTTGAGACAGCTCAGTGGGTTTCAGTATCCATCAGTATATTGAACAATAATGTCTTTTATAAGCTAAGAATAATCGAAGCGGGCAGGTAACCAGTATAACTGCAAATTACACCGACAAGGCGGTCGCAACGGATTCGCTCGTCTGTAAAATTCAGTGCAGTACACTCCGGCGTGACTTAAATGGAGTGTAGGACGTACGGTAAGTGGTGCGGCAATGGTGACGGTCGCAGGCGGCGCGGTCGGCCCCGCTAGTGGTGTCGTGCTTGCGTCGCGTGTGTGCGGTTTAGTGGTACCGTTGCGAAACGCAAATAACGCACAAGCAGCCGATCGGTCGCGGATCGGTTCTCACGCGGCCCGAGCTTGCCTGCTTACCCATCTGTGACCGGGAATTATACCCGTGGGCTCAGGTTTTGATTGGTTATTCAATGTTTATAGTTTGATTTGAGTAAATGGCATTCCATTTTCATCCATTGATGTGGTTAGGCCTGTAAGGTTTATATGAGAATTTTAAGTGGAATGTGAAGTCTATAAAACAAATGTTGTGCATGGACTATGCGAGTTCACTTATGTACTTAGGTGGAATAAAGTAGTAAAAAAACTTTGTAAAGCACGGTTATGAAACATACGTTTTTTTTTTCGAGGAAGTTCAATGTTTTAAATAAATCCGTAAATTTTAAAAAAATCTTTATGTTACACTAAAAACACAGAAGCGACACGATATTGTGAGAAGCTTTTATATTAGTGGAGCGAAACTAGTCTACGATAGACATTATTCAGATATAAATTACAATACCGAGCCGTCTATATTTTGCATCGGCTACATAGCTCACAGTATCGCGTGCTATGTTGATTAAAGTTAAATTATCGAGAGCATTGTCGCGGCGCGGCGAGATCGTGTCTTGTCCCTCACGGAACTATGCCGGGCATTCGCCGAGCCGCCGCCGCTCAGCTCGCAAATAACCCACATTACACAGATATCATCTAGATAATTGTCCGACGGCACCCTCGGCTTATCCTACCTTAAGGTATCTAATGTTTTAAATGGACACTCAGTGGAAAGGAACTCCAAAATCGAGGGAAATGATGATTCATTTTATGAGGGTTCGGAGTCTATTTTCATAGTTATGGATAAATAGACATTAAGTTAAGATGATAAAAACCATATAAAATACGTTTCATAGCGATGCGCACAAAAATGTTTAATTGGACATGTATAGTAGTAAACAAACAGGGTAAAATTCGCCAAATTTATGTTATTGACTTCCATTAATGTATTAATATTTTTATATAAAAATCGGAGTTCCGAAGAGTTGCAACACGTAAGCAGATTATACTCGTACCTAGTTTATTGTTGTATAAAGTTTCTCAACTGAAAGAGGATTATACACAGCCTATTGCCGTCCACTGCTGAACTAGAGCCTCTCCAAGAAAGCGCCAACCATCCCGGTTTTGAGCAGCCCTTATCCAGCCCTTACAACAAGAAGAGGATTACGATCATAATATTTAATGTTTGTCGGATCTTCGTGGTGATAGTGCGGACGTGGAGATACACGGAGGATGGAGTTACGAACGAACGCAGAGTGCGTGTTATTGCCTTGTGTGGTCTCTGGTCACGCACGCGACATCTCACGCCAATTATACACGGAGAATTAGTAATTAGTATAAAAAATCTTTTTACTTTTCCTGTTGTATTGTCCGTCGAAAGCTTGTGCGTAGGATGTCGCTAGTACATTAGGACGGCCACTTGAACTCCTCAAATAAATTTTATTGTAAGAAAAACAGAAATGTTCTAGGTGTTCGTACATGCATTTGTTAACAAAATAAAGAAAGGAAAGTGATGTAGCAATTGAGTAAATTTGAAGAAAGCTTTACGTAATAACAACGAGCTGTCAGCGGTCAAATATTGCGGCACGATTGTTTAAACGTCTCCCAGCAATCGCCACAATATTGCTGGCCAGTCGTTTAATAAATGCATTCTGATATTGATATACCAATCTACTATGACACAATACGTGTTTATAATATCCCTGCAACACGTATACGGGGAGTATACGTCTTATCATTTTTATAGGTACAAGTTGTAAAGCATTGCTAGCGAGAGTTTGAGCACTATTGAGGCGGTCGGCATGTTGCACGAGCGAGCGATTAGCATACCCATTCGTCTGGTGAACTGACTTAATACGAGTATGAATTATCGCTTCTCGATTATCATATTTCTATGTATTGGGTGTTGAATTATTTATGCGTTCGGTCGAGTAATGTGGGCAAATTGTGCCTCTTACCGCTGGGAGTGTCGATGGAACGGTTAAGGTGACAAATGGCAGTGATAAGAGATCTCACTTGATGGAATGTCCGTCTTTGATGTTAATTACAAGCTCGTGTGAAAACTGGTAATAGTATACCAAGTCTAGAATGTCAAGTGCTACTATTATATTTATGAGGTGATTTGACTTTAGTGTAAAAGGAAAAATTGGAATAGATGGGTAATAGTGTAGCGATAAACATGACAATTTTGATTGAACAATTAAGATATAAGTAATTTGTGATTAATGATCCTGACTTTTTTTATTAATATCAACACGTACACGTAGTAAGCAATAATGCCTGAAAAAGGCTTAGCTTCTTTTTACATAGATCTAAAAATACAGTTATTGAGGTGAGGATAACCTGTCTCAGAGAAAATTTTGGCTTGCATACATATTCTCGTAAAATCGCCACCGCATCAAGGCTAAGCTCGTAGCCTGATTAAGGTGCGGCCGGGCAAGCTCAGCGGCGGGCGACAGAGCGTGTCATGATCCGACGAGGCTATCTAGACCACAGCCCACGGCCCACAGCTGTCTGACAGACAGGGCGACGGAAGGGGAGGGGGGGGGGGGGCGTTGAACCTGCCGCTTCAATGAACACACTGATTCGGAACTGGCTCCGTACGAATTGCAAAATGTATGTATTAGACTTAATGTATCGGTTGCGTTACGATGTTCTACAAGTTGATTGGGCTATGTTGTCTGCCTGAATTGAGTTGTGTTGGTATTTGGTGTTGGCTAATTCATAGGAATTGGTTTGGATACTAAGAGGAGAGTTGGTTGATGTAAGTGATTTGGAGATTAGTAACATGTCAAAAGGCCCAATTGTAAATCGGATTAAAGTACAAAATGTTGTTGAGTTTTTCCTTTTTCTTTTGTTTTCGAGTGATTACCGCCCTGGTATAGCATTAGAAGAGTAAATAGTATTTTCTTAAACTACTCGGAATGAACATATTACAATTCCTCAACATCGTTTCTACCTAAAAATCCTAATTTACGCAAAGAACGAACCGCCATTAAATTGTCACACAATACCCAACAAAAAGAAGTAAGAAATGGTGTCAAACAGCTCGTTTTACAAAGAAACCGTGGCGACAAAAAGGAACAGTTGGAGGTAAGAATTAACCGCGCCGGCCAAGCGCTACGCTTTCAAGGAATCCGCTCATTGTTGTCTCTGTCCGGAATGGCTCGGAATTCCTTATACTCCTGCCGAGGTGACAAAGGAGACCCAGGGTCATATGTACACATCTCTACTATATACGACTACATTTTTCTTGTGGTGTGGATTATGTCTTAAGCAAACGACGACGAAGACAACTATCGCTGTTCCGAGAAAAAAAATATGGTCGTTGTTTGTTGAAATTTGTAGTAAAAACATTTAAAAAAATGGCTTTAAAAGCAGAATTATAATGTGGCTACGTTTATCACGTAGGTGTAAAACAAACCTAGTTAAACTAAATGGGTTGACATGAAAGAAATCTTTTAGGCAATGTCAGTTCGTGTATATGCATAAATTCGACAACGACCAAGTACCTATCGAATAACTATTAATTAATGATTATTAATGTGCTCAAGTGAATATGGCAAGTTTTGGTGATTTGCAATACCTTGCCACTATATCTAAGTCTTGAAGTTATCAACAATCGCAATACAAAACATTGTCTCGACACATGAAATTTGCCTTAAACTTTTTCACGACGAACATCCAATTAATGTTGGATTGTGATTCTCGTTCCACGTCGTCAGAATTATCATTAATCGTGGCATTTTTTCACGCGTCGGCATTCGTCGTGACCTCCAGTGGCAGTGGAGGGGCGCGCGTGCTCGCCTCTCGACTTTTTGTCCATCCCCTGGCCGCCTCCGTTCCCAGAATTGTCGCTATTGTAAAAAAGCACGCCCCGAGCCGAATGCCTGGCTGCGGTCGCCGAAGGTGTGAATATAATTAATGATTTATCAAAGCGCCCGCCCATAGACCCGTTTCGGACTCGCCGAATCGTTTCCACACGACACGATTAGCTGCCGGCTGCTGTATTTTTGTCTAATTTGCGATTTCTCGTGTTCGCGTACCTACTATGTAAGTGGTGGGCTTTTGTTTTGGTGTGTTCGTTGGGTATTTGGGTTTACAGTTCTGTCTGAGACTTCTCTCAATCTACGGCTGGGTTTGAGTTAGTTGTATTGAAGCTCTTTTGAAATCATTCTTGAATCAACTGCGATGTCGAAGCGTTTTTTATGTGTTCTATAAATAACGTTTTTTTATTTACTTATTAACATCATATGCCAAAGGCGGCTTTAAATAAATAATCAATATTCCAGTCGAAACTGTACATCGAAAAGTCATAAACCGATCCCATGTGTTACCAATAAAATGTAATTATTCACTCAGTTTGACCTAATTCCAGCGCAATTTTGAAACTGAACAAACTGGCCGTCATAACCGCACGTTGAATAAATACTCATTAGAATCATCAAAGACGCTAATTTTGTTCCACCATCAATCATGCGAGGTAGCGTCGCTGTTTAATTGGACTAATCGTAAATCTCGGCGGGGCGATCCGCTGTAAAGCGCTGCAGTGCGCTGCACAGCGCTGCCCTAACGATCTCGTTTGTACACCCATTATGTTCCCTTGTCATATTTCTTCTGGGAATGTGATGTATCGCGCCGGTTGGACTCGAGTTCACGTCCTGTTAGGTGAGATTAAATGAGCCACGACGCTCGATAGCATTGATTGAAGGTTATGTGGACTATCCAAATGAAATTGAAATTGTAACTATATTTTATGCAATGATAAAAGAGCGTTAAGTTACAAGGATTTCAGGTTACAAATATCAATTAAGCTTAAAAGTTATTAAAAGGAACAATATTTTGAAAATACTGAGCAGATTATATATCTTAGATTACTACCCATTTTTTTAAATCGCTACTTGAAGATAAAAGGAGACCAAAACCGAACTACCAAACCAAAGCGAAAAAAAATCTAAATACAAGGTACAAAGCTCAGTAACTAAATACTTATTAGCTTCCAAGAATTCTTTCCCACCAACAGACATGTGGTTGTGCCGTACCGGCGGCCAGTGAGTACGTAAGGCGCTCGTCTTCAGGTCATCAACTCGGCCACACCGCGCACTCTAATTACATTCACACTTATTGTGACATTGTCTCCGTTTCAATACCTCGTTGGTTGATACTATAAGTGTGGTCTAGAGGACCTATATTCAAATCATGGTTTGGAAAACGTGTTTTATAGATTTTTAGTTAGGAAATTAGTATCGTGGAGTCGGTGACAAGAGATATACAAAGCTTGAGGGTTTAGGAACTGTGAAATAACATACAGTTAAACATTGACATAACAAGATAACGATTTATTGTCCTTTACATCGGTATAATGCCGATTAAAGTGGTTGATAAACTAATAAATATGTCAAACTAAGAGAAACTTTTCGTTATCAAACACACACGAACCAAAACACAGATTTGTCGATAACATAATCATTATATAACAAAAGGCGCTACGGAGATTGAAGTGGCATTAATTACATAGGGCTGCCTAGAAACACGGAAGAAGGAAATTTTACAAACTAAATGGACCTGTTTTTTTCGGTTCCCCAATAAGTCGCCATGTGAACTTCCTCATCCAGTTCATCAATCAAGTAGTTGTTTGATGCTAGTTGAAACTTACACATATACACACACAAAGATTCCCTGTATGTATCTCCACTTTTCTCTTGCTTTCATAGGACAAAGCTGACTTAGGGCAAGATTATTGTCTCTGGGCACTATAATGCTACTGAAAATTTCCGTATATAATATGTAGTTATATTACTAGTAGGTACTTCCATAGAAACCCAAAAGCCCAGGTAGCCTCAAAATCTGAATAGGAATCTTTAAGCTTTAAGTCTTGAACTAATAAAGTCAATTTGAAATTGAAATAAGAATATTTTGACCCCATCATAAACTATTGGGTTACAACAATTACTGGTAATGTTTTAGGACTTCTATGAAAGTACCGCCACCAGTACTATAAAGTGCAGGATTACGATTAAGTTTATGATGAAATTTAATTCCAACGGTTCTTATCGTGCCCTTTACGCACTAATGCGATGTTTAATCGGCAATAATTTTGCTCTCAGTTTAGTTTTACGATTACTATCGCAATGACCTTTGCACGTTTCCCGCTTTCGTGTCCAAGGGAAACTTTCAATCGATTATCACCATTAGCAGTTCATTTACTCCTAATACTAATGGGTAGTTTTTATTTATATAATACAAGGAACGATGATTAGGTTATACCGCTGATTTTGTGCTGATTTGTATGTTTGTATGTCGAAATTCCATGTGACGAGATCTTAGTGAAAGTTCCATTCAAAGTTAGTTTGTGTTAGAATTTGTGTGGTAAACTATTTTTGCTCAAGACCATCACTCTTCCTTCAGAAGGTTGAACATTTTTTAATGCTCTCTTCTTTTCTGCAAAAATAATTTCTTAAATATATATCAAGTAACCCGCATGACGACGGTACGGTAGGCGCGTGACCGGCAGTAAGTCTTATAAAAGATTAAGCGTGTTATGTTATCTCGTACATACATAATTTTCTTTTGCAAGGTTACTTACTAAAGATTGAAATAAACCAAAAACACCTGCAAAACTACAAAGCTTTGTAACTGCAGGTATCCAGGTAGGGAGTTTTTGTCTCGGCCCCCAGCGCCAAAATAACCCCCCATTGTTCGTGACGACGCGAAGTCTGCCAGATGCGACGCGGTATTCAATGCACGAGAAAAAGTGTTTACTTCTCGGAAACACGACGATTCGCCTCACATGTGCAGCGTCCCGGGTTCGGGTACCTGGACGGACCTTTTTGGAAGTTTACACTGATTTGAATGCATATGCCTCAATGGATGATTAGGTGTGCATTGTGATGGAAAGGATGTTGGTTAATTATGCAGGTTTTTGGCGTACAACGAAACTTTTTGTTAGCTTTTTGTACAATAATACCTACTCGCATACAATAGCTTGTAATTGCAGGAATTCATAATAGGCGGAGTTTGCATCTATAATTATAGGTTAAATTGTAATTACTTTGAAACTAATGTGTTAATTGCCTTTAAGAGTCAATCCCTACAATCTGAATAGGCCAATAATGTAAACAGGCTTACTAGACTGACTCTCCGTTCTTTTGATTCCATACACACAATGTCTTACTTCCCTAGTATTATTTTTATTCAACTAAACCAATGCGGATAAGCCGATATCAAAATGTGCAGTATTTCTGTAACTGCCGCTGGAAACCAGACACAAAAAGACGTAGAGTAGGATGGACATAAAATTAGTAATACATTTAGTGGCTAGTGCTACCGAACGGTGTTCAGAATAAGAACGCCGCGACCGCAACGTGACAAATATTATTTTGAAATTATTACACGATCGGCTCGGGTAGGTTTGCCATACGTCTACAGGTTGGTGGATATCTTGCTAAATAAAGTTTTAAATAAGTGTGATTACCGTCGGATATTTGGGCCGATGGAAAGGTCTTCGTATTTTGAATAGCGACGGATATTTGAATTGGTACATATGTTTTTTTTGCAGTATGGAATACGAATATAAACACCGGTTTCCAGTGGTATGCTATAGGAGTGGCCTATGTCCGGCAGCGGATGGGAAAAAAGCTGTTTTTGATGATGATTATGATACTGGTCATGTTTTCCGATAAGCCTATCGTCTGCATCTCTAAAATACAGATTATTGTTTACAAGAGCAAAATACCACAAAAATCGTTGTTTCTAGTATTTGTTTATAAATTCCATTGTATTAATATAGAATGCGAAATGCGAATGATCCGTCGCGTCGTTGTGATGAATCAGTCTGTAAATTATTTTTGTCGACGTGGTCTAAATTTGTACCGGCATGTGTGTTAGCGTTTCGTTTTCTATCAACGTGTAGCCCACTCGTCTGTCGCAGCCGAATATATGGGCCGATGTGCCGAAAGAGTTGATTGCACTCGCCTCGGAGTACACCCATTTTGTATATGTCATGGAGAACTAAATGAGTCATTTGCTGACGGATTTTAATAGGTATAAACAGAATTTTGTTGGATTTTCGTGAGTTTTGCGACGTTTTCCTGGTAGCATGAAATATATTTTCAATTAGGAGGTTCAATATAATGACGCATAATGTTCTGGGATCAACCGGGACGTAGCGATTGTTAGGTGTATGGTTATTTATGTGAAAAGTGATGTATCATTTACATTGAGTGATGAATAACTAAGTGTGTTAAAATGAGTTTTAAGTGTAATTGTAATGTTCCCTATGCACACATACATTCTATATTCCCGAATATAAATAAGCAGTATAGTTATATTAAATCCTTGTATTATTCGGGGTTTTTATCCAAGACACATATGACATCCGCATCGCATCTTTTACACTTAGACAGTATATGTAGTTGTATGCTTATGCTATCAATTTACGTAATAAAAGCAAGCCCTCTACCGTTTTCGGGCACATTTCCAGACTCCGCCCTATTATTGGGAATCGTATCGTACCATACAGATAGCTAGGCAACGGGATCAACGAGACAGTTCAGGTGCTATAACAATGAATTTTAAAGATATATTTGCAACAATCCCAAACCGAGCGGTGTGAGATGGTGCGCGCAGTGTGTGGCAGACGGCGGGGCTCGGCCGCTGGCAGCGCACCGCGGATATGTCTTATATTTATCGCAACACCTGCAGCGCTGCGTCGCAGGTGGATCTCATCGTACATCTAGTCTTAGATCTGTATTGGAGACTGAGGATCGAATTACGTGCCAGTATTATTTGTGATAGTTATTGAAATATCAAGTCTGGGACGGCTTTGTTTGATTTAGAATTAATGGGAGGATTTATAATGATGTTTTATTTATCAGAGTGGATATAATTGTTTGAATTACTGTTTTAGAGATTTCGCTTCGTGAGTTACCTAAACGAGATAACTGAGTTTACTTTTTTTTATTACAATTTTTTACTATTATTGCAATGTTTTGCATTATGAATATCGAAGCACGAGCGCTTACTATTTTTGTGAAGCTCTATATCACATGAATCTGTGGTCGTATATGTGGTGTGTGATAAAAAGTATTAAGTCCGCCTATTCACAGTGTTGTCTATAAAGCTCAATAAAACAAATAAATTATCAATTTTCCTTCAGGGACAAAGTACAAAGCTTCATTAACATGTAATATATTCCAGTAATTGATAAATGCATGAGATGCGCACAACCGTTGTGTGCATTATGCCGATAGTTTACGCATGTGAAGTGAGTGCGCTTCTATTACAGTTACATTCGCCGAGACGCCGTCTCTATGGAATTATCAATATTCACGAGTGGCGGAGAACTCATCCAGAGTACTGTCTAGGAACTAGACCCCCCAAACAATGGCTATATCGTTTTGAATTTTGTTGAACTTGGTGTTGGATCAGAAATAAGTTGCATTCTTTTATTATTAATGGCTTATAGTTATTGAGCTTTAAATACATATGCTAGGAAGCCTTATCAGTACAGTTATATAAGCATTTAAATGTTCTATTTTCCTTTACATGAGACATTTTGTTAAGTGTTCTAGACTTTAGTCAAGACATGTGAAATCTTTGTAGTCAATACCTCCACAATGAGAAACTAAACATAAGAATCAAGTGTGATTGGTGATGCATAAGTTTTAGTTGTGAAGTCCTCGAGGTTTAGTATGGGCGCTCAAGAATATCGGCGGTCCTATGTTGAAACCCCTGGGAGATACTTTTGACTCTTTGAAGTCAACATGAATATTACTTTAGTGGATTAATACCTAAACCCTCACAGTTGTAAAGAAGGTTCGTGCCCAGCTGTGGGACTTATATGCACTGATGATAATGACATATCTTTAAATAGTCCCCTTATACAATACCAACTGCGTTCCAGCGACTAAATGTTCCGTGCGTAGAAACCAGTGATACGTCACGTGTGAGTGGGTTCGAAGCTCATTGGGCGCGCTGGGGATTTTTCTCGGGAGCTTCGTGCACTCGTTCGTTCGTATTCAAATTGTTTCATACGTGATTGTATGCCTCAGTGAATATGATAGTTAATGTGTTAATATTAGTATTTGCGTTGAAATAATTACATATTAAGCATTAGTTGTTTGTTTTAGTAGTACTTTGGTGTATGTTTGGGTTTTGTAAGATGTTTGGTGCTTTAGGAATGTTTTATTTATTGTCAATATTTATTTGTAAGTATATCATTGGTATAGACATCTAGTTTTCTTTGAACGGATTGTCAAAAATGCAATGTGGTAACAGATAAAATAGTAGATAAGTACAAGTCCCTAAAAGCTATCGGCCTATTTATCGATGGTTGCATAAAGCTAAAGTGTAAAATATAGTAAGGTTTAAAAAAAAACGAATGAAACACCTTCAGCATAACTGTCGCTAAACGATAACAAACTAATTTGCTATCACAATCCCACCGTTTTTTTTCAAAACAAACACTGTTTCTGTGATTAAATTGCGACAATAAAAATAATTGCATGTGTAGATACGCGGCCTCGACATGAAATTTGCATTCGCATTTCGCTCAAATCGCATATGCCGTGAATACTTGATGCCAAATGCCGCTTCGGTATTGAAGAGTTCACACATCTTTATAGAGCCTGGGAAATCTCACGGAGAAGGCGTGGTCTGAGGAAAAGGCCGGTAGTGGTATGAGCGTTTCGTTCTGTGAGACATTTCGGTTCGGAGAGATTAGGCAGTTTTCAATAAAGCGCGATAAACGGAAACAGGATTTTTGAATACGGAAGGATAATATAAGAAAGAAAAAACGGCCTTGAAAGTTTTTAGAACTTTGTTGTTTTTTTTGTAAAATATTACTTGAAAAGAAATCTGTAAGTTAAATAATATACTATGTTCTAAAATTGAATAGGGTATTAGATTACACACACATGGATATAAACCCTGAAATAAAATAAAAATATGACACTTTCCTAACCACCGTAAGTTTTAATCAGTTTTCGATTAGGTACGGTCTTTTTAAACGCCCCATAATCGTAATGCATCTGCTATTAATTAAAAATGACCTAAGGCGGTATGTTGCTAATGATTTCGATCGTATAATGTCAGAACGGTCTCACGAGAAGCGTGACTACTGAAACTAAAGTGGAACTGATGTTGTTTCTTGGCCGATATTCAACGCACGTCGGAAACGGCTATCACTGAGACGTATCGACTTCTGAAACCAATGGGAGCAATATTTAAAGTTATAGAACGTTATAAAATATTTTCTTAAAAGTTGACGGATTGATGACTTTACAAATTGATTGAGGATAGAAATGATGCCTATTAGATATGAAAAATGAAGGAGCTTATAAAAAAAGTATATAGAGAATGAAATAAAGCTTATTTTCATTTATTTTTTCTATCTATCTGCATCACCAAAGTTGCGGAAGGTAAAATCTTAAGTTAAGCTGCCCTAGTTCCAAGTTTCGTAAAGTTCACGGATCTAAGAAATTCCATGTCAGTATTCAAAAGTACCAGTTTTTTTAGTTATTTACTTTCGCTATTAAAGTATATTCTTTTAACTCAACATTTATCTTCACTTTCCGAATCACATTGTAAGAAGATAGTATTACGTATACAAAAAATATCCATCTCGAATGATAGCCCTCGTGGTTCGAGTGGACATCTCAATGAAATGACATCATCCGGTCGATTCGGCAGCGTCTGTATCGGATATCGATCTGTTTCATATGTAATGAGTTCATTATTGCTATCTATGTGTATGGTACAGTACAAATATGCACGCCGTTTCCTGTTCGGGACTAAAAATGATACGCTAAAGGTCGCGAGGTTAAGGCTTCAAATAAATAGTGTGATAGTTTATATTTAGCGACAAATTACGTTAAAATTGAGCATTACGTCATTCATATCGGATGAGTTATAAGAAAGAAATTATTGTTTCATTGTGTCGCCAGTTGGTTTTCAAAGTCCTCATATAAGAAGCGAGCTAACAATAAAATTTAATAATATTGCACGAACTGAGATTCAACTCTTGGGTTTTCTAAACCGCACTACTATTGAACAGGGCAGAAGATATTATGAATCGTAAGATATTAATATTTTAGTCACCGCTTTTTTCCTGGTGTAAGTTATAATCCTTAATTTCATAAAAAAAAAACATTTCGTGTTACTGAAGGAGTTTCTTGCCATTTTTTCTTCACAGCGATAACACGATCCGAAGCGCTGATAGCTTAAAAATTGCGACAAAACTTGTATAAGTCTAATTAAATAAAGATTTAATTAGAATTTTCTTGAAAATTTATTCACTATATCTGTGAATACAATTGTCATATTATCTATAATATTTTCGCCGAAGACATTAACCATTTTTGATTACGCTCAAGGTCTCGGAATTTCTGATATCGATGGGACAATGGCTCCAACTAATAATAATATTTACTTTACACATAATTATAATGACACCTGATTAATGCTATCAAAAGTAGAAAGTAAACAACACTTCCAAACTTCGTGACGGTAACACTCATATAAACCGTGCAGATTGTATATTACTGCTTCTTAGGTTTGAGGCGTGTGTACCGTGCGTTATAGAGGTACTGGGTTAGATTCAGGGAATCTAATTTCGGGCAAAGTGTGATTGGGTTTTTCAATTAGGAATTTTTTAACAGCATGGCGACTAGCAACGGCACATAGGGCTTAAAACACAATAGATGAATCGTGATTTCAGAAATGCACCTCTGGCTACATACATACCTACATGTTGGGGAATACAGGCGTGCGTGTACGTATGTAGATTATATCGTAAAGGAAACTGCGCAAGATTTACTGCGCTTGCGTCTGTGGGAGAGGGCTCAGTAATATATCTCGGAAACTGTTAAACTTATCTATAAATAAATTATTGTCCATATCGAGGCGGGCCGGTGCGCCGACACAACGTTGGGTGCTATGCTTTGATATTCTTACACTACGGATGTACATTATTAGCACATATTAAAGCGTGCCGTTTGTACGGTTATGCGTGCCGGGATGAATGAGCTCGCTTCCTTTATCTGTTGTTTTATAATACTTTTTTTTTTTGGCGCGGCAAGGGAATTGGCAGTGCGGCCCGAATTAAGCGGACTGGCTATGGGAGAATCATGAGAAATCTATAGAATAAATAATGTATGTTTTCTTGGTTACTTGAGTAATTGATTATAATCTATCGGTAGTCAAAAGTTTTTTCTTAGGAGTCACAAAAAATAACATGTTTCAGTGACAATATCTTAAGTCTTCGTGATTGTCATTATAATTAGTCGCTGAAACAAACTACAAATGGACCAACCCCAAAAACACGGTGGGCGGCAGGTTGAGTATAACAGACCTACACGAACGCCAGTCGTGGAATCCCGGTGTGTAATTTTTAATCTCTTTAAATTATTTAGTCTTTTATAAGATCAATGCTCGCACATTACTCTGACCAATGTTCACCCATCCGCCAAGCGTGATAAACCAAGTCTGCAACCCACAAGTCATGTGGTGAGCAACGAGGAATATTGTATGGAATGTATAACATACACAAGCCGATATAAACCTGGAAATTCAATAAACTTAACCGCACAAGCGAAACCCGATGCGGCGGCCAGTCAAGGTTAATTAACCCGTACAACAGTTGATTGGTAGTTCCTAAACATTATACCCATCGGTTAATCACTAAGCAGGCTCGTAACGGCCCCGGTAACAGTAAGTGCGATTCCTTAGTTGAGGTAATCGAATATACACTTAGCCGAAGCAATCGCAGGAAGGCACGTCCATTTGTATGCCGAGGGGACACCTCGAAGGGCCGTTTAGGCCAGTTTACATGTAAGACAACAGTTAGGCGACGATTTGCATTCCAATTTTGTACCGTACAATGTTACCAGCGAATGGGACACGGACAAAATTAAATTGTTACATTTGGACAAAGCGTTTCCAGCAATTGTTGAGTTTGTTCATGAGGATTTTGGCGTGACGTGAATCGGAATGATGTCCGATATGACTAATGCTTTTTCGTTTGGTGTGGGTGGTCGCCGTTGATCGTCTGATGAGACAGCCTGTCATCAATAAAGTCGGTAGATTTATGCCGTATGTGTTCCTCATAAAGTAATATATTATTATGTGACGATCCAACATTTTATATTTAGCAATACTATACTGACTTCGTTGTTATAATAATAGTATTGAGCCCTTAGCCTGGACTCTGGATACCAGTGCTATTCATTTTCAACAAGACTTCGCCAGCCTAAGTTATTTAAGATCAGCAAATATATGACTTCGGCATTTTATGGGACTGAAAAGTAATAGTAATTTCCAGTTCAGACACAGGGTTTTCCACTGTATAAAACCCTGTTGGCCTCCTGAATTTCGAAAAACCCAATCATAGAGGTGAGAGTTCCTAATATCCCAATGATGTTTACAAACGAGCGGTAATAGACGGGGCGCTCGACGAGTGCGCACGGCCTGTTGAAAGTTTTATGGCCGCCATAACGAATATGGTGTTTAACCTGATTGCGCCTAATTGACTTCGAGTGTCGGACAAGTTTTGCGATATTTATCATCAAAGTAGTTCGGGGTGTCACAGTGTTTTGACTGTTGTGTCGCATTGAATTTAGGCCACGGAGCGAATATGAACAAAAAAAATTAACTCCAACAATTGTTAAATACAGAGTTATTTGTTCGTTAACTTTTACCACGTTCAAACTGCAAGCACACACCTCTGACTTTTCAGAAGTCATATGTGGTATTTTCAATGAATTATCATGTAATTTAACGGTAAAGGGCAACATCGTGAGTAAAGCTGCACACATAAAAATTCTTTGCAAATTCTTAGTTGTGAAGTCCGCCACCCTGCCCTAGGTCAACGTGGTAGACTAAGGCTTAACTCCTCTCGGTTGTGGAGGAAGCCTATACCCAGTAATGGAATGAGTATGAACTGATGAACGACGTATCGCGAAGTGTCTATGCTGACAAAAGATCGAAGTCTTCTTTTAGATTCTGACAGATCAAATTTGCTTTATGCTTCAAATTGATTCTGCTTTATCTTCAAAGTAAAACAAAAACAATGATCCCTCTGATTCAAGCGAGTTAAAGATGTGTTTGGTTAAACGTCAAGGAACTGTTTAATAAACATTCCATCGCTCATTATGATCACATAGATTGATCCACGCTATCTAGCCCGATTAACATACCATGACCTAACACAATGTGCAGCGAATTTAATTAGAGTGCATTACAAACGCTCGACGTACTAACGGGAGAGAGGTAAACAACGAGCGGTATAAATAGAATGCTTGGATCATTGCACTAATTCATGCAAGCCGGGTGAAAAAATTCCTCACGTCATTATCTATGTGTGATTTATTAGTATAAATACGGACTGTAAAGACGACGCTCAAATAGGTATCGAGAGCTTTTTTTAAATAAGGGTGTCTACCACGAAAATTGATCGACATAAAATTTACATCTAAATTTTAAACATTCACGATTGCCAATGTACTTTTATCGATCAGAAACGAGGTACGAAACTACTATTGCAAATTGTATTGGTAGACATCCAGATGTGAAAACTGCAACGTCCGCTGACGTAAGAGTTCTCCCGGAGCCCCCCCTCCTGCCTCCGCGCCCCGCCGTCCCCCCGCCCCGGCCCTCGTACCAATGATCGAGTGGCGCAAAGTGCACGACTCGAGTAGTAAACATGAGTAAACGTCATTCACAGAGGCGGGCGGAAGCGTCGCCTGTGTGCGCAGCTTTGCACGGGGAGGGGGTATCGTTGTGTAGTCACTTCTATAATATATTCTGTTCACAATTTCGTGTGTTTGATGTATCTGTTTGGATCTTTAATTAGATAAATAGTGCAATATTCTGTGCTTGTCTAATAGCATGATTTTAAACCAAAAATTTAAATACATTTTTTAGGATAGTGAAATAGGTAGATTGTTTTCTAAGACCCCTCATAACCTTAATAACAAAATTTGTGATGGTCGTACAAAAAAGATTAAAAATGGTGTCCCGAATTAGGGGTTAAGATGTACGAGTATATTTTAGTTTTTATGTCTACCTCAAGGGTAAGGAGAGATTACGGAGCTTCTATAGCTGGTGTACTGATTGCTAGAATTTTTTCAACATCTTCTATCGCAATCGGAGAGGATTTTATTTAGTTGCATAATTATTTTGTCTGATAAATGATCTCGCCAAGTGAACGTATAAAGCGAAATCCTTTACTCAGCACGTGACACAACTTAGCCTATTTTTTTTCTCTAATTGGCAACTATCTATTACATCAATTAAACATGTTTATAAGAGACGATCGGTTGGTATGTTGTCCGTTGGTCAGCGGATCGTGTTGTGTCTACTCTGGGCTATTGTTCGAGGTGCATCCGTGCATGCAACGGTGGATCTCATTCATAACCACTGGGCATTGAGGCGGGGCATTGTCATCACATGTTACGTGACTTTATATTTCAACATACATATAATTATGTCCGCATCTTTAAAGGATTAGGCAGTATATTGTATATCTGTGTTATTTTGTAATTGTAGTTTAAATCTCGCAAATAAATTTATGTAGTTAAATTAAATATATGACAATCAAAACTAGACAACAATGTCTAACTACGTAAATCAATGTACATAAGTCCCTTAAGAATGGCTCTACAGCCAATATGAGTAAAATCTGTTTCCTAAGTTAGGCCACTGCAAGAATTTTTACATCCAACAAGATATCAGATATTCTATTCCCAATTTTGCAATGCCAGACGTAGATATAAACACTATAATCAAACTGCAATTAATTTCTCAGCTGTCTGTCTGACTTGCAAATTACACAGATTGACATTAAGTTAATTAAGCTATAGATCAATTATGGCGATTGAGACCGGTGGAAAAGAAAGTTGCACAATGGCGGCATGTCGCGACTTGTCCGCCGACACACAGCCGGGGGTCACGACAAACTAGTTCTACACACGATCATATATAACGTACACACCCAAAATTATGCTAAATGTCTGTAGTTCATTGTCGCAAATTTGAGATACATTTGATCAGGTTTAAGAAGCTTATGCTGCGGTTAAACGAATGATACGATGAACGGATAAAGATTACGTTGCTGCACGATCGGGTCAGTCAACTTTACATATTTCGTGAATCGAAAGAAGCCTATAAAAGATTTCCAGGGTAAACCAATTAATTATTGCTGGTGTGGTGAAAAGAAGTGAAAGAATATTATGTATATAATTATTGTGCATTGGCAAATTATTTTGATTTATTATTTCTATTCTAATGCACTTAGCAAGTCCATAAGGGTATTGTAATTAAGTTAATTATTCCGTCGTTAAACCCTTATAAAGTAACCTCCAGAAAGGAAGTGATTTTGAAATCATAGGATACTTTCCCATCTCTAGATAAATATATTTCGCTATCATGCTGGTATAATTATGTGTTTAAGTATGACACGTATTTAAAACATTCGCAATCAGATAACGGCTAATTACGTTATCGATTCAAATAAAATACGATAGATACTGGCGATGCCTCAACAGGAAGCGATATTTCTGCACCGACGATGAAATTAATTCAAATTTGCAGTAACTGGTTAGTCGGCTCCAATCGGGTCAGCGAGCACACCTGATGAACACGGGTATTGAGATATGATGTACGGCCGACACAACTGGACGTAATGTAATAAATCCAAACTAGTTTGTGATGTTTGGGCCACTTGCTACCGTGTGAACGCTACCACTAGCCTTCGTGTCTATTTGCGTTTCATTAGCGCTGCGTCTTAATTCGCGTGGAAATTTTGATGCTTTCCACAGCGAGGAATTAGGCACCACTAAATGGCAAAGTTGAGTTAGATGGTATTAAACATTGTGCTAGTTTAGAGATACAGTCTTCAGGGTAATAATCTAATATGAATGAAAATTTGAGCTCATTTGGAGGACAAAATATAAACTTAATAATGCATCTTATTGTGGAAGTGGTGATATTTATTTAAACATGACTTAATAAACTACATTTATGATAATGTAACGATGGTGTCACTTCATCCATCGTATTGATTAGGCTATATCGATGCCAATCGTGATAAAATGTAAAATAGTGCTGTATACAACCTACCGATCGACTTATCAACGTATCCACGTCCGGGTGTAATGAAGCTTATTACTAGTATAATGTTGGTTAGTTATTCAACGTGGCCGGTTGTCATTCATCACAACGGATTGTTAAATAATCATAATACGCAGTGAATCATTGTTTATAACATAATAAGAAGATAATCTTAACGTAGGATGTCCACCCACAGGAATTGGCTAACGGTGGAAGAAACTCGATAGATGTTGCTGGTTTTAAAAACGCTTGAAATCATTGGAAGAGAATAGTTTGTCAGCTAATTTCTTCTCTTCTTGGATATTCCGGATTTTTTAAATCGTAGTCGAGTCACTCACCACTATGGTTTATCTGAACAGCTTCGTGTTCAACAACAATTTAGATGTTTTGTGTTTTACAGTCTGTGGCGCAAATGGTTAGCCACAACCTGGTTTGATCTCTGCACTAAGACAAATGTTTAAGGGATCCACAAATATTTAATTCCGGGCGATAGTAAGGCCGATAAGTGTTTTGTAGGTTTTGATACCCACGACCCAAGACTTAATCTTAGACTGGGGTCATAACTATGTATATTACTTTTTGGGTGAATTAATTTGTTTAATTTGAAGAAAATGGTTCCGTACCCATCAACAGAGGCGTGAGTGCATGCGCATTGAAGTAGTTACTAGTTGGATACTTAGATAGTCGCAGTGGTTGCATACTTTGTGTCATTTATGATCGTATTCGCTCCTCGCCTTTCGACACTGTATTTGGACCACACTGCACTATCAGGTGGCGCCCTCCGAAGTGCTTTATATTCAGCACGTCCCAGACTATCCGTCTTATATACTGGCCATCAGGCAGTATTTGAAACGCTTTATGTCATGACTGCTTCCTTATGTCATTATTGAACGAGGTATGCATCACTATTAGGGTTGCATCATACATAATACATACATGAAAACGTAAGGAAATTCTGAATATTTTAAGAGGGTGACGTCACACACGCGTAGACAAATTGACACACATTCCACAGTTCAGATGTTGCTATTGTTGAAACTGAGACTGTCTTGGCGTGCTTCCTTGAAACTCACGTTCTGTGCGATATTTACTTTTTTATTGTTTCTACATGTTTTAAAATTATCTGTAGATGTTTGAATGAAATGTTTCGGAATAGTTGCTCCTGTGCCAATATTGAAGGAGACTCTTCGGAGTTACTTAATAGCGAAGAATATAATTATTTTAACAATATGTTAAATTAAAAAACAACTAGTTCTACCAAGACGTTAGAGTATAAGTAGATCCATGACGAGAACTCTCAAATGTGCCGTTATATAAATAATGTCTTCATTTAAGTCTACGAAGCTCAATATGAACCCCTGACCTCCGAGATGTCTCGATAGTCCGCCCTCCGGCCATCACGCACCAATTACTATTGCATGCGAACAACCAATCTGTTGGCGAATGTTGGTTACAACCGGTAAACCATAAAAACTGTCCGAAGCATATAATTATAGTGATGTAGTGACACAGAGTCGGTCCTACTGCGGCCGTTTGCCTCCATTCCCGGCTCATCAATGGAGCTATTTGCATACTCGTGTAACCGCGGCCCGACAAATTCATTCATGTGTTGGAAAGTTTGTGTGTTACCAGTTACCACCTGATTACGACGGTGCTGGCAACCATCTTAGTGTGCATTAATTGACTGTGAAATCCGATATTTTGGTGTAGGTAAAGTATGGCTCGGTTATACTTTTATAGCATATGGTTTAATTAGCTTCGTTTTATTGGTTGAACTGTTGGAAGCAGGTGGTTTGTGTGGCGTAGTAGTGTGCAAGTAAAAGATTAGTATCGGGTTATAGTTAATTTGGAATTGACTAGGCAGATATTATGCAGGTATGGATGGGGCAGAAGGAGTTCCATACAAAGAAGATCCTAAATCGAACACCCATGACCCTTGGGTCACGGGATCCATTATAACTTTTATCACGTCCGAATAATATTAATATATTTATATTCTATCTATTGGTAAATCCCAGACCTTTATAATATTATGTTGTTTATAAGATATCCATTTTTATTTTTATATTAATCCTTAAGTGCTATCAGCAAGGTAATGAAATTGAGGAAGTTGGACATTGACACATGAGTTCTAAATCGAGTCGTATTCAGAACTATACGAGGACGTAAACAATATGCCAACCAGCTGTCAGAATATTGGAAAAGATGCGATGGTCTCGAAAATAAATAAATCTTACTGTTTTGTTAGTCGTCGCGTTCGCGTCTCTGCGTTGTTTTTCGCACGTTTGTATTTGTCACAACTTTTGTCAGTTTCTGTGAATATATTTCGTGTGTATTTTTCGATTTGTGAAAATAATATATTTAAGCAAATTCTATTGATATTTTTTTATTGCAAGAAAAATTACTTTATTTTAACATTTTATCGTAAGCATACGTTGTATGAAAAAGTAGTGAATAAAATCACCTACAAAATATGACATTTGTAGAATTAGCATAATATTATTCTTTGATTGCAATGGTGAGAAATCATGAAGATATCAATTTCCCACATCTCGCAGTTGTAGTTGCGGACGGAAGCAAAATAATACGTTCTCGTGTACCCAACTCGATGATTACAATAATTAGCTAGCAATTTAGCAGTGTGCTGGCCTTTTGCCTAATTGCAACTACATTATTGCATAAGAAGGCGACTGCACACGCAAATGACAAAGTTTCAACATACAGTATCTTGGAAAGGGTAACTTATACGAGTATATCCACTGAATCTTCCGTTTTCGCACGCTTCATGTTTCCAAAATATTTATTCATTAAAAGTATAAAGGCGGACTTAATGCCTTAGACATTTTCTTGCAGTCGACTTTCGGGTGATGCAGAGATAAAAAAAGTTTGCTCATCGTCATCATCAGTCTTTATCTGTCCCACTGCTGGGCACGGGCCTCCTCTACAAATGCCACCTACCTCAACAATCCATTGCGAATACACCCATAATATCAAAAAGTCAGAGGTTTTCTTGGTGTTTAAGTCCGCGACTGGCGAAATTTACGGCCGTGCGCCTTTACCTAAACACCATTGTACTTTTTTTATAAACATAAAAATACTATTAAATTATATTTCTGCAATCGTAGACATTTTTTTCATTCTGGTTCTGACACATATATTTATCGTTTAGTGACATGATATCATTTCTGGAAAGGCCATTTCTGATATCGTTTAAAGGACATGGGCTCGTAATGAAATTTAATATATTCGATGCGTAGACTTTTACTGTCATATTTGCTGTGAAAGGTTTGCTTATAATGAATTGGACATATTTGGAATTAGAGTGTGAAGTGAAAACGGCTATTTGATAATATTTCTGTTAGGTTACAACTAAGAGAAATTCTTAGATTAGTTTAGTCTGTTATCATTTCGACCTATGCATCGAATAAAGTTACATGTGCTTTTGCACAACTTCTCTTTCTCAGCGATTTAAAGTTAATTGGGCATAAAATTATCAGTAAATTTTTATGTTCTTCAAACAACAACAAAATTTATGATCATTATTACTTTACTAGTGCAATATATAAACAATTTTAACTCTATTATAGACATAAAAAGTACTTTGGTGTTATAGTCATAAGTAACCTTATTTGATGCAGAGGTCGATGTATGACAATTATTTCTATAAGCACCACGTGCATCAGTATAGTGTAATCTTTTTATGAATTAGATAATTCCAACGTTTAACTTTTCTTGCAAAACATGTTATGTCAAATGACAGATATTACAAATAAAATCACGAAGGCGGAAACGTGGGGGTCAAATAAATATGATTCTGTTGAATGGAGGCGCGCCGACCTCCCCGTCCGCAGCCGACCCGCGGACCGTTAAGTCGTGAAGTTTGTTTCCATTATGATTTATACGCAGTTTTATTTATTTTGATTTAATTGCCACAGAGCTGCGTAGGTTCTCCTCCCACTACATGAATTTGGATTATGAAATCGACATGGTGAACGCAATCAGAGAAGCCTCCAAAGTAATCGTTTTATGTTTTTATTTATAGTTTCAGCTTATCAGGAGACAAGTAATTATCAAAGTCCATAAACTTTGGAGTCGCATCTTTTCATGTTGCTGATTTTATTGATATACCTAATCTCTAACTAATAGTTTTTATTTTATCTATGATGGACACTATCTTTTTGATATGTGTAATCCACTAGCGATAGGTCTTTTAAGACAGCTCTAAAAAAATTTTCCGCCCTGCGCAGGTAACACGGGCTAATATAAATGACCGTGACGCAAAGGGGATGGTCTGAAATACTACATAGCTTTACTTCATTTCAAGTCCTATTTCATAGGGAATGTGATTATTGTCTAACTTATAGAATCATTCAACGTTATATTCCTTTTCAGGAATAGAATTCAGGGCAAATCGATCGTATACGCCAATTTATGCATCAAGGCGATAAGGCAGTCCGCAATTATATTTCCTCACAAACAACAGTATTTAAATGTCGCGATTAACTCCACCTAACGGTTATTTAATGGCTAAATCTGATTAAAAAAACAATGATCCATACTTGTCTCAGTTACAACCACCTAGCCGGGGTCAACCGCACTTGACCCACGTTATCGGACCTCACATAATTTCACTCCATTCATTGCTTTTTTTATACCAACCATTCCCTGTTATCTTTTAATAGACTCGTCAATGAGGATGGCGGATTGTGCTGGAATGTTTTTTTCGTTTTGTTTACGGAAGTATTGTAAAACTAAAGATTGTTGTGTGGCCCTTTCAATCTCTCTTTGTTTGTTTTCTACTGATGAAGGTTTTATAGTAGCCTCGAGGATTAAGTTTGCGATCTGATAGCTAGAGCTATAGATCTCTAGCTACGGTCGTAGTTTTGTATCCTAAGCATCCTTAGACTAATCAATAATCTACCGATTATTACTGATAAAGACTGATTATGATGGTTCTGAAAACTTATTCGACTAATGGTTAGTTTGAAAACTGTATTAAAACTTGAATTGCTATTGTATCAAGCATCAAAAGCAGATATAACTTTTACTATAAAAATGATTTTAAAAGGCAACCTTACGACATATATCGTGCTGTGTAACTAGATTCTGATTATTGTGTCAATAACACAGAGAGTAATGATAATGCTAATGAATCAACGTCTGGATGACATTAACGATTTAATTACATTTAGGCATACGTGATGCATGTATTTCTAGGATTACTGACACATACATGAGTGTTGTTCCGTCGACAAAAATAAGTTAGATATTACAGCACACAGTTGTGACTAACTGAGGAAAAAATATTTACAGTTTACCTTGATAATGTTGATAAGCTTACGTTCATCCATACGTCGATACAAATACTTAGTATATTGTAAAAGCGAAAGTAACTCTGTCTGTTGCGATTTCAAACCTTATCTGCTGGACCGATTTGGATGATTTTTGTCATGGCGATAGATCGAACCTTTGGAACAGAAATACGTTTTTTTTTTACTTTGGGAAACACTGGTTGCGAGAATGGCGCTGTATGTTAAAACGCCATTATTTGACTTTTTGAATTGAATTGTTTTTAAAACTAACATTGCAGGTATGTGTTACGACTTTCCAACCTGAAACAAATGTTTGCTGATGGTATAAATGTCTTAGCAGAGACACCGAAGCAAACACACGTCGTTCAAAACGTGACATATTTCGTCAGAGTATCATTACACTTTTGTACTTGGAAAACGTTAGTTATGTTATTTTGTACTATCATAAAGTTTGACCATGTTTTCGTTGTCGCGATAACATTTTTTTCCCGTGGCGCAGTTGGCTAGATTCCAACTTGCGAAACGGGAGGCTATGAGTTCAATTCCCGCACCGAGACAAATGTTTGTGAGACCGAAAATTCCCTCGTAGTTTCTGATACCCATCACACTGGACTTACCATACCATACCTATCTTACCGTGCGGTAAAATCTACGTACATACGTGACTTTTGAGTTTATTAATTCAATCATCCGTATTTTCCATTTAGCGTACATTTGATAATATTATTTATTTATTTTATGGGTTGACGTAATGATTGTTTTCTTTATAAAATCAAAACCAATCAGGTGAGTTAATACGCAAAATGAATGTTTGTCATAATTCTAATATTATTGCAAAGGAAATTCACTTTAGACGACTATTTTTCTTCGTCGGACACCTGTATGGAATTACAGGCTCTTGTGCATGAAGCGTATGAGGGACTAACTACCGCAAATTGTCCATACAATATCAATGCCGTTCCGTATATAAATATAATTAACGCCACACTTTGTTCGATTCTAAGCACGTCCGCACAATAATTATTGTTCCTCGCCAAGTACCAGGATGTGGCAGATGCGATCGCAACTAACAATTTGGCAGCAAAAAGCCTCGCGGAACATCGCGCGTGCCTCATTATTGTTTCTTTGTAATTATATAGGAATCTCATCTAAGCGTTGTGGGGATTTACGAAAATTGCATGCTGCTATATACTGCATCAAATTTTAATAGCAAGAGATTTTTAATATTCAAATTAATTTGAATTCATCATCATCTGCCAAAAGACGTCTACTGCTGCACAATAGGCCCCTTCCTATAGCAGAACTGACGGACGGAATTATATTTTTTTTTAACAAAAATAAAGCATTGTCTTCAAAACATTACGTCGAGCGCAATAACCGATAATAATCTCCAATGCCGTAGATTTTTTTCATTAATCCCGGTTTACAAGAAAGATTAATAAAGTATATGTATTATACAGTAATTATGTAATCGTATTTTTTTATTGAGGAAGATTATTATAACTGATACGCTTTTCGTCGGCCGGGGAATACCATAACGTTCGTATTTTAATATCGTCTTAATAATATATTTTTAAATAGATTCCTACAAGTTATGCAATGTTAACGCCGTCATATATTAGAGATATAATTAAAATTCCATGTGATATATCTGACGCAGGCCGTGTAGGTGGTACATAAATCGCCTCCACACAAATATTTTGCTGTTTAGAAAGCGTAATTTTATGTCTTTTTTTCCACATAGACGCTTTGGTAACTTGAATTTTTCTGCTAAATACCCTCAACCAAAATAACTAAGATAAGTTACTAACCAACCAAAATGTTGATAAATTCAAATTTTAGATACCTACTTTGGTTTTTCTATTTATATAAAGATTAAGACAGGGTATCAGTTTAATGTCAGAGCGCCCTGCCCCACAGTTAGACAAATACACATGCTTGCATATCCTTTGAATCTATGACTATCCTATCAAAGTTCAACTACTAAGGCCATTGGGTTTTGTGCTACTAATGCCTATTAAAATTTGAAAAATTCCCAGAAATGTCAGACAGACCTAGACCTGAAAGTTATGACAAAGTTGCAGCCTAAGTATCCAAAGGCAAAGACTGTTTATTTCTGTGATGTATTTTTAACCGAATGAATCTATTTGTATATTCAAGTATGGTCGCATACAATTTTTTTTAGGTCCTAGTTCCGCAAAATATTTTACACTATAATTTCTTTTTTACGTATTAAAGTAGACAGCTAGGGAATCCGCAGGCATTAAGCAGTACCTATATTGCATATGTTTTGTGCATGAAGCTTGATAAAAAACAAAAGATATGGCTAATTTTGATAGTTTTTAAGGTGTTTTAACTTTGTTTTTTTCTTTATCTTTGGGATTAGATCAAGGTTTATTACAGAATGAAGGCGATTATGATATTATCTTTGTGTTTTAATACTCAACGAGGATTAATAAATTTAGATAATTTTATAATGCTAATTTATAATAGGCTCTTTAGCGACTTAACATTAAGATAGTATAAAAAATTATGTAATAGGCTTTGCTAAACTTAAACCAAAATAAATGACTAAAAAATTTGTTACATATGAAATGGATCTATATAAAAGCGCTGTGGCAAGTTAATGTGTTAACAATTTAAAACTGTAATTCAATATCTAAAGCGATAGTGGAGCATTTGACACCGTATCGAAATGCTTACCATAACACGGAACGTCGCCATTACCGCAGCCAGCGGAGCGCATCTACGAACATTCACGTGCACACCTCCGCATTATTTGGCAATAATCATCAATTACCACGGTAATTGGTGGGGAACACCTCGGGGGCTCTCTGTGCCCGTATTTCTCAACGGTCGTGGGCGGCGTGACCCCGGCCACGAGTGGGCGACGCTTTCTACATACCGCCCGATCGGACGCCGCTCCGATCTAATGGATGTCCCACAGATGTATAGATATTTATGCGCCCGCCTTTGTTGACTTTCCTGTTTGTTCCAGACTGGACCCAGGAGATATTGTTCGTATAGGTTTATTGGTTTCAGATCTGTTATGGTAAGTTCCGAATGATTTGCAATTGAATTCATGTTTCGTTGAGAGGCATTAATGCTATTGATGTAGTAATTTTTAGTCGTTTTCTAGTCAAGTATCATTTCGTGATCACTTATTAATACGCGGATTATAAAAATATTTAATGGTAAATTTGCTTCAATCAATTATATTAAGCCTTAAAGTTTAAACTATAATTGATATTCTGATGAAATCAAATTATTATATCCAAGTGTAACTTTAACTAATTTTAATTGCACTTTTTGCTTTGCAAATCAATTGGTAATCTGATGCACCAAGCAAACGTGCTTGCAAGGGTCAAAACAGTGACTATAAAAATAGTAAAATATTAATGAATACATATCGGATATTAAAAATATCACGTTACCAAGAAATATATAAACATAGGCGTAATATTTACGATGGCTTAAAATATATTCATAATTACTAGCCAATTATGTTTTCCATATCGAAATAGGTATAAATGTCAAAGAGATTGCGAGAAGCGGCTATTGATACCCAGCAACAATCGATTAGCACAGTTCGCTGTAAATTTATATTTTATTTGTCCACGTGTTTTTACAACTCATTAGTGTCTGAAAATGGCGGTTGACTTCATCGCAGCTGTCAATCGGACGTGTTTAGTTACAAAATAAAATATTCATCGGTGATGCTTGACGAGACAGAAATTTGGTCGCAACACGCCTCTTAGTGGTCCTTCGAGCAGGATCAAATGTTTCTGTGATAAAATATCGTGTTACACTTTTTGTCCGTTGTATTAATAAAGCGTGCCGGATTGTTTTACATAATTGTTTTGATAAAACGTACACGTCGTCAATTGAATATTGCTTTTTTACGATGTCTATTAAAGAACTATTAATCTAATTGTTATATTGACTACTGGAGTACGTGGGTCGTGTGGATGTAAAGTTGGGAGATTTCGTGTTATCTCGATTGTAGAGGCCGTTATAAGAAATTATAATAGAAATGTGTGTTTTGTGTCAGCGCAGGGTTACATTAACGTCGCCACGAACGGTTTATGTCGCGGAAGTCGCCCACGCGATGCGATTAAAAAGTTCGATCCGGCCCAGCCGCTTTTGTCTCGATGTTTCCACTATTTTGAATCTCATTATTTCACTATTGGTTTCATTGCTTTTTTTAAGTTTAATTAATGGTGATTGTATTATTGAGAGATAAAATTGATTTAACTCAGTTCTTAGCACTTTACTAAAAAAAATATGCTTGTAATCCAATGCTACCAACTGAGTAGAGTTTAAGCGCGCGGTCGTGAAACTCACCGGTCGGGGTTTCAAGTCTCAAAGCACTCATGTGTAGGCCGAATCATTTATCACTTGAAGGAAAACATCGTGAGGAAATTTGCGCACCATCCTGCATTAAGTCTAAGCTCGTGCCCAGGGACGCATACGGGACGATGATTATGACACCAAATAGCAATAAGCACACACTCTACACCCTATACTTTTTTTTTAAATATGTAAAATACTTATAAAATATTCCGTGACTACGCTATACAATATGGTTTTAATGGCTACATCATAGAGTTCAAACCTTGACTGCATCATTTAATTTTATTACCTCAGTTTAGTTTTTCTTAGACACATTAATTTTTACAACCGATATAACACGATATGTGCAAGATGTGAGGCGCCGACTACGAACTTTACTCGGACCGTGAAATGGCTGATCGAAATATATTTTTAATGTTATGCTCAGTTTCAGATAGCTCAAATAATTTATTTTATTTTATTTATTTTATTCAAATGCAAATTCAATATTCAAAAAATGTTATAACAGCGATTTAGCATACCTAAGTGTTATTGAAAACTATTTCTATCCCACCTTTAAAATGTTAATATCCAATTCTGAAACAAATTTAATTTATTTAATTAGATACCGAAATGTTCATGCTTTGGAGTATACCTATTACCTACTAACAAAGACCTCATTTAGAGTAGATAGTTCAAAAATGGTTAATAAGCGAATGCATCATTCTAAATAACTTGTTTTATATTTCCTGCTGCATAATGTGACGTATAAATCACTTCATAAGAGCATACTGGAAAATCCTCTAATCATCATCTTCATCAATCTATACGTCCCACTGCTGGACACGGGCCTACTCTACCACCTCTAAGTTCTCCTAACCCTATAATGTTTCCAGATTTCCTAATGTTAATCGTGTCATATATTAAACGTAAAACACATAGGTTAAAATATTCAAATGGGAGTAGTGAAGATGTTTGTTGTTGCGCAAGCCGGTCGCGCGCGGCGGTCACCTTCACCCACGCTACTCCGTAGTATTTTTGTATAAACATTCCGATTTCTGAATGACCGCGTCGGTCGCAGAGACAACTTTCTTACGGCTTCAACTGAACAATTACATTTTAAATAGACTGGATATGGTAAAAATTATAAATTCGATGATTTGGTAAAAATCGCGGGAAGCCGCTGGGTAGTACAGGCACCTTACGATAGAACACTTTGGAAGTCTTTAGGCTTAAGCCCAGTCTTTTAACTGATGATGATGATGAATATGGTTTGGCTATAAAATGTAAAGTAATAGTCTTGTGCAGTGGGTATCAGAAATTGTAAGGGGGTTTTATGGTCTGCCACCCAAGCTAAAAATAAATATTTGTTGACCACACAAACATTGATCTCGGTGCGGCCATCAGAGTAGTGACCTCTTGCTTCACAAACTTTTCTTCACTTATGTCTAATAACTGTACTTGGGGATCTAAAGAATCCTACTCTCTTAGGTTGGCATGGAGTGAATCCCATTTTTTCGTTGACAAATAAAAATACAGAAATATCAAATAATACCTCTTCTCGTTTCGGTTTTATACTAGCAACAATTAGGTAATTACTGCATTTTTTACGTACTTATGTACATAACATCCTTTACAATTTACTTTATCTGGGCTTAACAATTCCAATTAATTAAGATTCTATAGATATTCAATTTATCAAACAGATTATCTTATTGCTAAGGTACTTTGTATGATAAGTTAAAATCTATAGAATAATAATTAATTAGAAAGTGTAAGTAGAAAATCGGCCATCATCATTACCAGCCTTTCACGTACACTGCTGGACCTATGTCCAGCAGTCTCTCGTCTCCTATGGACCGCCACTGGGCTCGATCTTCGGCCCTCTTCATCCAACCGCTGCCAGCCACCTTGCGAATATCACCCCACCTAGCCAGAGGGCGTCCTCCGCTACGTTAAAAATCTATTAAATGCTCCCAAACCACATCATCCTTACATTGTAACTCTCCGTTACATTACTGCAGTGATTTTAGTCATGGAAGCGGTTATAAGCGAACTTAGCGCCGCATAAGTACGGCCCGAGGTCCCGGCCGCCGCGGGTCAAGCAGCCGCACGTAGACGGAGTCTGTTGGGCTGTGTTGCAGTATGAGGTCGAAATGTCAAATACACGCCGCGCCAAACGGTGCATAATGACTGGGAATTATGAGTGCTTTTCTTACATTGTCGCTGTGATTTTTTGTTTTCTTTTTTTAGCGTATGTATTTATGTATTCGCTTTTTATATCGTATGTGTAAAGAGATTATAGAGTGCCTCATATACAGAATTGTTATTAGGCGTAATGAATGCCTGCGGTATTCTCTAACAGTCTTTCTTAGATTGATGAAGAAATGAAGCATGATTTAGACTCTTATTTAGTCATACATCATCACAATTTTGGTCAAAGGTAATTCAGAATTCAGACTTGACCAGTGACATTAATTATTTCCTTAGGCTTCAGCACTTTACCTGACACTTTCTCTAATTCGGTCCTTAGAACCTCAAGCAAACTTTGCCTTAAGAATTACTTTCTGTCTCGAATAACGGGAAGCAAATTATAACAACAAAAAAAATCCTATATTTTCCGCCTGCATCTCATAAACGACCTACATTCAACATCATTATGCAAACTACGATGATCTATACTGCATCTAAGTGCCCATTAATATTAGTTTCGTATTGAAGCCACGCCTCACTTTGTTCTCGATCCTCCGACTGCAAGGTGCGGTTATTAAACCAGATTTCTACTTACCGAGTAGTCATTTTTAAAAAGTGAAAGCAACTGTAAATTTTGTCAGACATAAAAGACACTTTTTCACACACTCGACAAGCTTGGACTTGTTTGTCTGTGAGAACGTAAGCTTATTGGGTATTGAAATTGATCGCCTGTATTACTATATATACAAGTATTAAATTTTTCTCTTGAAGAGGTATCGTAAATTCTACGTAAAGTACATGCCTTCGGTTTACATCCGATTGATAGACAGTGGATCACACAGTCAAATGCGGGTTTGACAATAATTTTAAGTGATTTGTCATAATCCATTTTTTGAAATCCATTTGATTGATTAGAAGCTAATTATTTTAATCATATGATTTACAATGGATTGGTATCATCTCTTGCGACCTTGTAAATTGAATGATTACCCTCCGTTATTTGTTAAAAGTCTTAATCCATCAATATTGTTTTATTCCTATGTTTATATTTCACGTTTGTTCCATGTCCTATTTGTAAGATTCAATATGAAAGCAAAGATCGCTCAAAGAAATAAGGTCGCATGAATGTTTCGCAAACAAACCATTGTATAAACAAAAGAGTCACGATCTATTCGCTTTCAAACGTTCTTATATTATCGGTTGTCTGTCTATTGAAAAGTAAAATAACACGCGTGCGTGATCTCTACAATACTTACCATCAATTTTAACAATAAATAAATGCGCTGAATAGCAACGACTTCTGCGATCCGGGTGAATCTTGATGTTATATGGGTTTATATCGCCGTTTTAAAGGGTTTAGACAATAATGTGGCCGCAATTAAAATTTGTTGGTTGAAAATGTCTTTGATAGACTGAATATGCCTTTTATGAATATTTGGTTCAATAACCACTTTAATTTTAATTCAGATTGTCTTAACTTCGGTGTGTAATAGATGTGAATATGAAAGGTCATGATTCTCATTTTTGGGTTCAGCGGATGCAAATGATATACTCATAATCCACACGCCATCAGCACAGTTGCTTGATCACTTACTGACTCTTAATTGGGAAATGATTAATGGAGGACCACAAAAATTATAGATTTAATTTGTAATCGACATCGACACTATATTAATCACGATGGTTGGATTAAACCTATACCCTCACCTATGTAGCTTAAACCAAATCTTCTTCTTCTTCATCAACCCATTTTCGCCCACTGCTGACCACGGGTCTCCTCTACTATTGAGAGGGTTTAGGCCATAGTCCGCCACGCTGGCCTAGTGCGGGTTGGCGGACTACACACCTAAGAAATTCCTAAGAACTCTTAGGTGTGCAGGTTTCATCACGATGTTTTCCTTCACCGTTAAAGCAAGTGATGATTCAATGTGAATACATACACACATAACTTCGAAAAGTCAGAGGTGTGTGCCTGGCTGGGGTTCGAACCCGCGACCGTCGAGATTCTCGACCGCGCGCCCAAACCTCGAGGCCATCACTGCTTTTTTTAAAAAAAAAAACAAATATATAACTATAAATAAATATAGCCAACAGTTACATAGTCTTGACTCCACAATAAGACACGAGTCTTGTGTCGTGGATATCAGAAACTATGAGAGCCTTTTCAGTCTCACAAACAACCCGAACCGAACCTGTGGCTATTCGTTTCGCAAGCTGGTGTTTAGCCAACTGAAGTTGTCAAATTTAGATTATAATTACAAACATCATTACAAGCGCACGGCCCATATCTTTTGACCCAGCACCGAGCATGTCTCCCAGCATTAAGACCTGGTGAGTACCCTCGCGGCAAAACTTTCACGTGGTGGGCGTCACCTGTGCCTTACCGACAGACTAACTGCCAATATTATGCTCTAAGCACACGGCAAAAGGACCCACCGTCCCCCGAGCTAGTTGGGCTTCGATATACATCTAGATGTCTGCATCGATTACCCAGTGTCGTAATCTAACTTTCTAAGATATTAATAATGCTTATTTGCTTCTTTTCCTGAAGTGAAATTTAATGGCTATGATACGTAATAGGATATTCAGATTTTTAAAAATAATGAATAAGAAGGTTGTAATCGTTGCCGCTAATTATGAGTTTACAAGGATCTTGGTTTCAAATCAGGGGCCTGTTTTTCGTTGCGAATTACATTTTGGAAATGCTTTCCCTTGCTATTAGTCAACCAGATTTTGTTAAAAATAAATGAACATGTGGGTGATACTTATGATATTTCTTAAAAGTTTGTGAAACTTAATTACATCCTGCCTTACTTAAGTATGTCTTAGCGATGAGAAAGCATTACGTTGAATGGAAAAACGAAATTTAACACATGTATTTTTATATTCTTGCAATAATTTTACATTTAACCAAGACCAATTTATTTTTATGACTGAGTTTGAGAAATTTATAAATCGTTACTAAGTTTCTTATTATAAGATCACTTTACGGAATAGTATTTAATCTTGCCGTTAGTAAATTAATCTAAGCACTGATTGAAGTCTCAATATCGCCAGTTTATGTTATAAAATATCAAAGTTATATTAAAATTGAATGTTCCATTATAAATTCAAGTCGTGGTCTACTTCTCTAGTAATGGTAATCGTTTCCATTCTAATGTTCCCTTCTAACATTCAGTTGTCTATTTATTTTGAATTGTTGTCAAATTAAAGACATGTCTTTGAAACGTAGCATTGTTATTAATTATTTTAAAGGGGTTTAAGTTCTTGTTATTAAACAGTCTATCATCATCTAGTCAGACTATTCACGACTTAGTCTCTAAAATAATAGGCTAAGGATACAATCTGTAAAAAGATACTGAAGTTTGTGTAAACTAAAAAAGCTTTGTAAGTTTAATAATAAATCTAAACGCTTTTTTAGTAGTTTTAGAAATTACATTCGGTCCAGCTCTGCGAAAAATGCAGTTCGTTCGTTCAAAAAGTTAATAAAAGGACGTCCCTAAGATCATTTGTACTTGAGACGGCAAAATGCTTGAGATCATCAAAATGTAATGGAACAATTAACTGCAATTCAATTACTAATGGAGAGCAAATAATGGCGAAGTTTAATTAATCTTTTTCACTCAACTACAATAGCAGGCGAGTGATAGATTAAATTGAATCGTATGAGATATGATTCTCTCGGTGTTAGTACAGACGCCGTCCATTCGGCCGTCTTCCGTCCGTCTGTCCGTCACTCCGCCGGAGTGGCCGGCCCACGCCACGGCTTTTTGTTTCACCATTATAACACGATCGTACGTCCGTCTGTTGTAAATTGCGACACGAATATCGTTTTGATTGACGTTATTTGTATTTTCTATTTGAATTATACATCGCCCACAACGCACTTTGTACGTTTCAAAACTTTTATATCTCTTTGTGTCGTGATTAATTGAACCGGTTAAATTTTTATTTAATTTTATATAATAGTGATAGTATACATTGTATCAGGGTAAATTACGTGTCTTTTGTATTGGTAGGTATCTATTGATAAGTTATCGATTTTGTTGTGCCGAAATTTTACTGCGTAGTTTAACGGCCAGTGTAATTTGATCTCTCACAGTTCGTTCACGTCCGTCCAATGGGCTATTGAAATGTCGAAGAGTATGCATATTCATGTCACGATCGACATTTAATCGATCAACTGTTTTATCTAAGCACACTTTAATACCTCCATTGATTTGAATTTAACTCCAACATAATGGATCGTCAATGATTTATTCATTTCTCATACTGACGAAGGCTTACATAATTATACCATCAAAGTAAACGATTACTATAGTTCTATAAATTTAACAGAGTCTACTAAAAAGATATGAATAGCAATTTAAAAAAATATATCAGAAAATACTGTTATAGAAAGATTAAAATTACATTATATAATGTGTGTATTATTTTTTAGTTTCGAATTTGAAGTCTAAATATATAAAAAAGACAGCAAGATATGTCAAGTAGTAATGTCGAAACTGGGACTAGAAGTAGGTAATTGCTCATAATACGTATTCTGGGAATTAATTGACACGTTGATTGTGATGGTAATCACACTCTGTATCCACTTATAAATACCCTCGACCTATTTGATATATTGTCTTTGGCTAATTCTTATAGATATCCACTTGTGAATGAAATGGATCGTAGACCTTGTTACAAGAGTTAGTCTCATAAGAAAGTCTCATCTACATTTAGTTAAAGCTAGGTACGTCACTTTGCCCAAGATGACCACAGATATCAGTACTTAGATACAACAAAACAAAATACAAATGCTAGAACGATGATATATATTACAAACCTGTGCATGGTCGGACCTATTTAAAAACCACAAGCTTTCAAGTGTTGTTTGAAAGCCCCGTAGCGCAGTTGGCTAGACACCAGCTTGCGAAACGAGAAACCGCGGGCTCAATCCCGCACCGAGACAAATATTTGTGTGATCCATAAATATTTGTTTCGGGTCTGTGTGTTTATGAGACCGAAAAAGTCACTCGTTGTACCTAAATACCCACGTCTCAAGAACTTGTAACCTAGTGTGAGACCAGTACTGTATGTGACTGTTGGGTGTATTTACTTATTGTTATTATTTATGTTGTAAACTCGAGTGCGTCCGGCCTAAAGTACCACGTTCCGTTGGCACTGTAATACCATTCTCAGGCGGCGTGATACCGACCAAAATAAATCGGTTATCACGCCGAGATAGGGCCAGTTGTGATAGTGTCTCTCCACTGATACGGGCCGCGCCCCTTCAATTAAGATTATCACACCTCGATTAATAGATTATGGACGGCCTCAAACTGCGCGACATAACAATAACCGGCGAATGTTTTTCATGCCTATATGTCACATATAACCGTTAAGGAAAACATCGTGATGGAACCTGCACACGAATTCTAAGGAATTCTTAGTTGTGTAGTCCGATAGCCCGCACTAGACCACCGTGGTGGACTATGGAAATGGCGAAGAGGTGTGCTGGTTTCGTCACGCTGTTTTCCTTCAACGTTAAAGCAAGTGATAATTCATGGTGAATACACACATAACTTCGAAAAGTCAGAGGTGTGTGTCTGAGGTATGAACCTGGGACAGCCGAGATTCTCGACCACCCGGTTTACCTCTAGGCCCAAGTCCAATAGCTCTTATTAAATTCGTAATGTTGTAAGGTAAACTGGGCTTTTGGGCTTTTATGGAAGTATCACCACTGCGCACAAGCTGGATTAATTAATTTGGGCCATCTAAATCTGTCTAGTAGTATGTTTGTGTTGTGTGCGCGCCTCGGCGGTTATCGCCCGCGTTGACAATTATGTGTAATCGATGACATACGGACAGACGATGCCCATTCGTTTACAGATAATACTGTACTAATATTTGTTGTTGTTTCTGCGCAAAATGGAACGCGATATGGATTTTTTTATGCTCACTAATATGGCGGAGCTTTGAACGTATCGATTTCACTGATCTGGTAGTTTTTGTTTGTACTGGTGTTGTGTGTTTAATAAGTTGTTTTTAGATATTATTTAGCTAATAATGCGATGTTTAAAAGACATATTAGGCTAGTATGTCTAGCTAGTATTACTTGTCATTGAAATGGAATATTTTTGTCACCTGTCACTGTTAAAGATTTTGTTGCTTATTTTATTTTGTTGCTTATATTATATTGCTTTAGCAGGTTCTTATGTGTCTACAAATTTAATTATAAAATTGTTGATTGAAAATCCATAAGTTGTTATTATGTAAGAGGCAGTGGCGTGCCTAGGGTGTCAAACTAAGGCAAGCCCAAATGTTTATTTAGTAGCAGCATATTTTTTTTGGTACGTAGGACTAATAAATACCTGCCGGTTAGTACTCACATTCACGTTTATAGCGTTATTTTATAAATAAACAATCGTTCAGTTCGTTATTCGGAACTATGTAAGGCAAGTCGGGCTTTCGGGCTTCTATGGAAGTACCGCCACTGGTAAGAGGGATGCTATATAGACAAAAAAAGACCCTACTTAGCTGCTATGCACATAGAGCAAAGTATTTAGCTCGTGTTTAAAGTAATGTCCATCTGGCAATCAATCAGCGAGCCAATGCGGAACTAATTTGCTGAGTGACTTGTTCATTTATTAACCTCTGCCGATTGGAGACGACGCTGCTTCCGCTGAAACTTTGTTGGGGCCACTTTCTGACGTGCTCTCGAACTAATATTAATGGAGGGGACAGAAGAGTATAACGCATAGTGTGTAGCCTCTGCAATTATATTTGTCTCTATAGGTTTAAATACTTTAGTAATATACAAGTATGGATATTTGCGTGATTTCATGTCCTTTCATAGTTTAAGATGTTCAACAAAGAAGAGTTCATAGACGATAAATGTTTTACATAAATAAAAAAGATTTTTTTTAGTTTTATTACATTTAATTAGTATCGGTAATAAAAGGTGCCGCCTCCACTGTGTTACAGTGATAAAATCTTTGGATTTAAGAATTACGTTAGGCTTAAGACAATATTTTGGATTCGATAGTTAATTACGTTCTGTTGACTCGTTTCAACAGCAATGCGATTCTTCCCTTCTTTATAAGTGACGGCAAGTATAGCTTGTAAGTTTTTTCCCTATGTGTAGACCTTGTGTGAATCCCAAGTACACGATCCCTAGTGATAAGATGTTGATAAGATAAGATACGTTTGGAAGAAGCTGTAGAAAATATCCTCACCGTAACCGTTAGCGGATTGCGTGGGAATTGAAGTTTGCTCTATGTTAATTCTAGTGACATTATAAATCACTGTGAATACTAAGTGCTGAGGCTTAATTAATTTATGTATTGAAAACTTGCCCTTTACCATTACTGTTAAACATTTTAATCAAGCGAATAGGAAAGCTGTTGAGTACACATCACGAATAATAATAATAATCTTAATACTGTAATTTTTTTGCACAAAGCGCCTGAAGGGATACAAAATCAACGCAACTACAGAAACGCCCAGACGCGAACAAATATTTTTAGGTGTGATCTAAAAATTGTGTATGTCTTCGGATCGAACTTGCGGCCTTTCGTTGACAGGCTGGTTTTTAGCTACGTGTACAACGGGGCTGGCATATGTGTGTTCCTCCCTTCTCTTATTCACAGACCTTCATTTTAAAAAGATTTAAAACCGAAAACCATTAATGAATTTTAAAATACTAATATGCTAGTGAGTTTCAACGGCTCTAAGGCGCTCGCTAGTCTGTATGAGAACGTTGGAAATGTGTAGCAAGTTGTATGGACCACTCCATTAGCGTTTAATCTGCGAGGTAGCGTGCCGGGAACCCATCGACATGTAAATGCGAACCTCGGACACACTCCGCGACAAGTCCGACGATTTTAGGCCTAACGGGCTACTGCTGATCCTGCTTATATCTTACACCAGCAAAATTGCCAGTATTAACTGCAATATCGTTGGTAAGCCAGTATGTAGAGGAGTGTTTTTCTTTATCCATTTTTCGCCAACAATTAAGTAACCTTACGGGGAAGGGGGCTATTAGTTAGGGATGCTGCTTTCTACTTGAAAACCGAACCCGGTACAAAGACTAGGCATTTCATGTGAAACTAAAAAGCATAGCATCGTAACTTAGGTAAAACTTAAACGTAACTTAGGCCTAAACCCTCTCAGTTATAGAGAAGGCTCATGCCCGGCAATCGGACGCATGTAGTCTTACGATGACAACAACACGAAAATTGTAAAGGATTTAAATCGGGAACGAAACCCGGGATCCCTCTATCAAAAACACAAATTCAAACCGCAAGAAAATCAACAGGTATATTAGAAGCCTAAGATAATGAAGGGTTATTATCTCGTCCCATTTGACACGCAGCTCGATTTAACTGCTATCGCTCATCTAGAGTTTGACGGACAAGGATACCGACGCTGAATGACCTGGTTTCCTACGCCCGGGGCGATGCAAAGCCGAGTAGCTAATTAAACTAGCCTCGGGAAATGCGCTTTGATTGCCCTATTTACATGACTTAGCCTAAACTAGTTGGGGGTATTGATAAATTTGATTTTTCCATCGATAAATTTCTTAATAGAAAATTGATTTTATTGCTGAGGTTCTGATAGGTTGTGATTTAAATTCTACTCTTGGATTTAATTTTTCTATGAAGACATTATTAAGTGTGTATGTAGTCTGGCAACCCGCACTAGGCCAGCGTGGTAGACTAAGGCCTAAACCGTCTCAAGGGTTGAGGGGCCCGTACCCAGCAGTGGTACGTAATGGGCTGATGATGATGAAGTCATTTGAAAGCAGTACGTTCATCGTGGAAAAATGTATGTTTTCAAATATCTTTCTTCAATTGCCATAGGTGTACTGCAATTTTTCTTAGAATATAACTACCTAGACGTCCATTGAAGTCAGACAATGGCGGTCAGTGGTGACTTCGAGCGCTTCCATTGAAATCGATAGTTGACTAAAAATATGGAGTGTTTATAAATAAAGTACGTAATCGTAGATTAATTAAGGCGTTGATAAGGTGCGCTCATGTCCGCCGTCACGTGCTGTTGGCGTGCTCGCCTCATGTCGGACTACAGATATCAACACAAAGTGACCATATCGACATCTCACTGGGAAATTTGCGTATTTCCGACCGGTTGATGAAATTTTGCCGGTATAAAGCTAGCTGGATGAATGGAGTAGGTTTCGCATAAGACAAAGTTGAGTTACATTACTGGTTTTACACCTTATTCACACTAAAGGTGTTAATATAAGTACAATATTAAATTGTAAAATTATAAAATGTCCAAGCAGGACAAAATTTTATGAACATAAACTTATAAAATCATCTACTTTAAATAACCTTTTTTCATAAATTTTTAAATCTGTTTATTTCTGTATTTATAAATTTTTGATATTTTAAAAACTTTACAGTGGAAAGAGAATAACGTTCTATATATAGACTTTTCAAACCGTTCGACATCGTACTAGGAAATGTATGTAGGTATAACAAAAAACTTCCTCATATCTATGACACGAGACACGAGCTAAAGCGTGATGTCACGATTTATAAGTTAGATGAAAATAACTTTTTAAACTCTACTATTTCTTCATCTTCATCAACCCATATACGCCCACTGCTGAGCACGGGTCTCCTCTACCATTGAGAGGGTTAGGCCATAGACCACCACGCTGACCTAGTGCGGGTTGGCGGACTACACATCTAAGAAATTCCTAAGAACTCTTAGGTGTGCAGGTTTTATCACGATGTTTTCCTTCACCGTTAAAGCAAGTGATAATTCAATGTGAATACACACATAACTTCGAAAAGTCAGAGGTGTGTGTCTGGGGTTCGAATCCGCGACCGTTGAGATTCTCGACCGCGCGACCAAACCTCGAGGCCATCACTCTACTATTTATTTATCATTATCCACTTCCTTGGTAAATACATAATACAACACTAAAAAGTAATTCTAAGTACCTACGAGTTCTCCTAGAGTTTGAGACGTTCAACCAAACAAACTCTTTAAACCTTATAGTATTGTACAGATTAATATAATAGAAAGTTAATTTGACTCTACATTTTTTTCATTTAACAACCTCTATAGGCCAAATCTCGTGCCAGAATATCATTATCATCATCACCAACAGCCTTTATTTTGTCCACTACGCTCGATCTTCGGCTCTCCTCATATGCCTGAATGTTTCAAAGAAAAATGTTGACTACAATACTAGATTTATTCAGTTTGTAGCAATATTTACTTGTTGTTTTGGTACTCGTGTAGATAAATATAATTCTGTGAGTACAGGATTCTCACGTCAGGTACACAGTACACAGATAACGGTCGCGATTGCACGCTTTTTGTCAATATTGAATCACTTGTCGACCGATATCTGGTTTCGTTGAACCCGAACCACTGGGGTGCTTCACTGGTATTTGAACTCAGACTGTATACGGCCACTGGACAGTCATTTTCTAATTGATTGGGAGGATGAAATTAGGCATTGGTTCGCAACATTTTACATTTGTTGTTATCGTGAACATACTTTAGGAGGTTTTATTTACATATTATGTTGACGTACAAAGCTGCCTTAAATATAATTTTAAATAAATAAATAAATACACCCAACAGTCACATACATAGTCCTGACCCCACATTAAGATACAAGTCTTGTGTCGTGGGTATCAGAAACTACGAGAGACTTTTCGGTCTCACAAACACCCAGACCCGAAACAAATATTTGTGGATCACACAAACATTTGTCTCGGTGCGGGGATCGAACCCGCGGCCACTCGTTTCGCAAGCTGGTGTCTAGCCAACTGCGCCACGGCCCACGGGGCTGTCAAAGCTGTTTGAGCTTGCCTACATACATAAACTGCGAGTATGACGTTCTTATGTTCTATAGTCTTCATACTAAGTTACTATAGAGGGTCAAATGTTACGGTGTGAACACACTTTTTTTGATTTCTCAAGTGACGCTAGCTCTTTCATCCATGCACTTCTGAGGCTTGCCTTCTTTTACACTAAAATATACCTCCTCTTTTTCTTTTTAGTTTCATCTCGAGCGCAATTTCTACCGCGTCAAATTTGTGTAATTTATACTTATATCTAGTAAGTATTTTAGTAGAAGACCATTTGTGGACTTATTAAGATGTGGTATTTTTGTTATTGAGTAATATTATTAGAATCTAGACGCGTGGAGCGCTATCAGGGCCGTCGTGTTGCATATCTGCGCGCGTTGTTGTGAGCGATTATTTGTATAGCATTATAAATATTGAACATGTACGATACAGGTTGTGGTGTCGCCGCCGCTAATGTTGACGTTGAGCTCATCGCAGGAAGCTGTTGCAACATTCGACTTCATGTCAATATCAAGAGACTGGTAGTGACAAGGACAGTATTTACAATTTGAGGTCTACTTTCCTAGGGTAATGGCGCGATAGTTGTTTTGTTAATGTGGTGTTGATTTAGGGACTTTTTTTTGGTGTAAAAGATTCATATTATTTTCTATTTTCCAATTGTCAATTTCACTGAGATGATGATGCTAAAATGTTCCTGTGGTAATGTCTGGTGACCTGCTATTTGCATAAAATTTGGGCTTCTAGAACCACACAATTGTTAGTATATTGTTTCATGTCAATTCCTAGAAATGATATGCGTGCGAGTCAAGTTGTTGCGTCGGATACAAATTGCGCACTGTACAGGAAATTGTTACTATGATTATACGTATGTTGTATTTCTCACCAGTAGCGTAATTGTAGTAGATAGCCCGGTATCATTCAACACTTGCCAGCGAGTTCAATATTATTCATGCCCCAGCCATGAACATTCGATCACTTTTATGATAAGGTTTCAAACCACAGACTTCATATTTGTCACGAGCAACAAAAAATAAAATTCATAAAGCCGTGCGAGATTAAGGGCGTGTAAAAACTATTACGTAACCGACGTTTAACTTGATACCCCTTAATCCCGGGGCGAGCACAAAAAACGCGGGATCCTGTCGGGACTGAGCGACGAGATGCGGTGTGGGCGCGTGCGAGCGGGACGGCGGCCGAGGGCCATGCGCCACTCTGCCGCCGAATAAATTATGCGTTGCGGGCCGGCCGTATCGCGCCGCTGGGACCTTATCGATCGACTTGGATAATCCTAGAGGTCGCCAGTTGAACGGGCAGCGGCGCCTGCGCGCCCTACGGAGATGACCTCTCTGGCCGGCGCCGCGGAATGCCTCCACAGACTACAGTCACGACCGAATCGGACAGATAACGCGCCAGAGCGGGGGGCGGTGCCGCATCTAGCACGCAACTACATGATGTACCCTCTCTCTTTGTGATCGCGATGCTATCAGTGGCGCAGGTGTAGGGAGGTTTGTAGATGCTATCGTCGCTTTCGCTAGTTGTTGTTTGTATGTGCGTAGATGATCGATCGCCGCCGCACGAGTATCTGTAGCGGAACGATTTGTATGCCAATCGGTGCACTCGGCGAACAACATCTGCGCGATACCAAACGAGTTCTGCACGTGTTCGCAAACGTCGTCTCACTCGGCTACCTGTGAAAGTTAGCACCACATCGTGCGATTTATTTAATCGCCGCGGATGGGGCTGCGGCGCGAGCACGTCCCGCGACTTGCGGAACACATTGGTACATCAGAAGGCCGCTCGCGATACCTATTAGGCTAATAACTTGGATTATTTGCAAATGTGCGTCTCGGAGCGGGCGTCGGCAACAATAGCGTGGGTGTCTCCGCGCGCGTTGATAGAATTCATAAGGTGCGCGGTGTGGCGGGCGTGCGGCGGTGACGCGCGGGCGGCTGCAGATGCACTCGCCTTGTGGAACAGTTGTTCACCGAGATATGACGGGATGCGAGATGACGTCGGACGCACCACGTGCGCCGCACACAACGCTTTTGCAATACGAGTACACGACGCGAGGGCAGGCCGCCTGCGGGGACGAATCCAGGACCAAATCAAAATTCAGCCTAATTTAAGACTTTGATTCTTAAATAACTAAAGTCATTTACATTTGGCACTATTGTACGCCCAACTACATAAAAAATAATAAAAAGAAAGATAGAAATTTGATGTTTTATTACATTTGAAATGTCTAGATCGTGGTAAAAAAACATCGTGATTGGGAGTGTCTGTGCATGAACATAAAAACCTAGTGATGGTAAATCAAACAGGCAAAATTGATCAGAAATGATGCCGACTTGCGATAAAATGATAGATGCTTTATGAAAGTGACTAGAATAAATATATTTTTTCGTTACAAATGTCTGTTATCGAATCGAAAACGAATTTCCCATCACAAAAACGTAAATCGGGTTCAAAGATTTATTTGTTCATCCTGCTTCTACCCTGCATTGGCCAGTGCACACGAGCGCGCAAATCACGAGACCACCCCGGAACGTTTCTTACTGAGAAACAAAATGTAAGGGACAACATTAAACGTACATCACAGGAATTGAACTCGAAACGGCTTGTAAATACAACATGCGGCTAACAAACCTTACTCTATATAAACTTTAACCGCACAGTCTCTACTCTTTCAACAGCCCTTTGATTTTACCATTTTATTCAAAGTATATAAAATGTGATTAATTCTATTTAAGATGAAAACTTGCTTTTAAATGAGCTCTGGTTGTGGTTGAAGTTGAGCTTTGAATATCGATGAAATCTATACATCTTTATTACACACTTCTAAATCTAATTTCTTATTAAATAGGATAAGTATGTTAAGTAGATATATTAGAACTTTCCTATTTATAACCTCTTCGCTTATAAAATTTTTATATTATAATAAAGATTGTCAAGCCCAGCGACGACCCTTAAGTTCATAAGCATGTTTGTAATTTTCAGTTACATCCGATATAGATAAATTATTACAGTCAATGTGTCGTTTATGAACGTTCATTTAATTTAAACCATACAATTATTGGACAAACTAATTAAATTGACCATTTCTTCTCATCCCTCTCCATCAGTCGGTCATTTTACAAAAAGCGATTAGTGCATCGATTAGGTCAGGGGATGCCTTTTCCATTGATCTAGCCAGTCATGGAACAGGGCTACGAGTACGCGAGCTCGGCCCCCCGAGCTGTTACAGTCTCCTAATACTTCCTTATCCGGGACTGTAGCATCCTTACCATCAGGCCAAATATCCTTTCCCTCAATATCCTGTACCCAAACTCACGCTATCCCCACACCATTCCCTTTAAAACATAGAAATTCCCAAGGAGGGTTGGCGTCAGGCAGGCGGCCGGCCGTAAAACATCTGCCAAAACTCTTATGCAGCATGTTTTGTCCTTCCACACAGGAAGGAAGGACAAAACATGCTGCGCCGACCCCAAACAAGAATTGGGATCAGGGCAGGAGAATGATGATTAGTGCATCGATCCCGTATATGGTGCGCTCGCAGCGTCATGTGGAAGTGGCATTATAAACGTGCGTCGTAAACTATAAAAAGCATCAGTTTCCGACAGATGTTGGGCATCAAGAGTCGGCGAGAAATTTATGTCCCTTGCTAAAATTACTTGAGCAGTACTCGGGCGCGCGACTCCGCCCGCGACGATGATCATACATACATAACCTCACGCTTACATATATTTCCTGACGGGGTAGGCAGAGATGCATTTCTCCACCCACATTTGGCCAGGTATGTATCAGTTTCACGTAATAGGGGGCGAGCCTATTACCGTTTTTAGGGCACATTTCCAGACTCTAACACTTTGCCCGACCCGGAAATCGAACCCAGGATCTCTAGATCGCACGGCACATACTCGTAATGCAAGAACACGAGGCGACGATGATCGATCGAGATATATGGACCGCGTTAGACAATGTGTAAACTATCATTGTGATGTGTTTTATTGAAATACATTAGATTGTTTTCGTTTGGATCGCGAACGCGCCGAGGCATGAGTGATCCCATATTTTTATGGTAGTTAGTAATCTTTATAAATATATCTTTCGCGTATTGGTATTGTTGGGCCCATGGCAACGCTTATAATAGTTTTGATACCTTTGAAGCAAAAAGCATCAATACCTAATCCGACATCTGAAATATATGAAAAAAATCATTGGTAGTATTAATTAGCATTAAGGACAGCACAAGAAGACGAAATCGTGATAAAGAAATTTTATATTGGGAGCTTTTTTGTTTAAAAACTGCTTTTTCAAGTAGATCTTGTGATCTGATAGATTTTAGCCCAACTCTACATGAAAAATATCGACAGCTATCAATATTTTCAAAAAAGTAGAGAAAACTGGGGAAGTCAATAGACTTCCTTAGATGCTTAGATTGATCTAATCTAATTTGGCTGCCGTGGTGTTCTAAAGCCTCAATAATAACAAGCGATAAAATAAAGTACCCGATATAATATTAGTACACAAGATTAGTTATCGCACTAATTTCGTGAACAATGTACTCTTGTCAGCTATTTATAGTGCGAATAAACAGCCATTGTAAACGATCAGTTTTTTATTGGCAAACTCGGTTTTGTTGTGAAAGCCCCTGTTGTACCCTGTTACTTATCGGGCTCTTACCAAGACTTCCTCGGTTTTCTCTCAATGGCTCTTTTTTCGAAGACGCTTATCGCTTCCGTGATACTCTGGGACAGTAGATACTGTTTCGACTCAAAGATTGTGCGCACTATTTTTAGTAAGATGTTTTTGAATGCTTTAATTATTACAGAAATGTATAAATAAGAACACGATTTTGGAATTGACTTATCTTTATTTCTTAGTTAAAAGTTAATAACAGTTGAAGATTTTTAGCTGTTTGTATAAAACAATTTTGCACGGAAAATAGAGTAGGCATACCTACCGAGGTACATATTTTACCTAGAGGCCGTGGTTTTGAATACTTGGTCTAAGGTCTGTAATTAAAGCAGTTTTTACGCATCAACTATGACTAGATGTAATCTTAGTATCCATTTGCGACCCGCAAAATTATACTGTCCGAGCTTCGAGAAGAAAAATTGTAGCAAATTGCAGCAAATTCCTTTTAAAAAAAGTAATTACTGCAACTTGCTCTATCATTATATCATCATTATTAACAGCATATATACCCTACTAGCTACTGCTGAGCACGGGCTTCCCCTTAATCAATAACTCTATCCAACTTGCAACTTGCTCTTATAACTCTTCCAAGCGCCGTAATTGATAGTACGCACATGCGTCGTGTTTAGTACAAATTATCGTACTTAGCACTTGTACGTAGGGACTCGCACGCGTCAATGGATCGCGAAGGGAGCAGCCATCGACTTTGTGCCGCGGACTCAACACACTGCAATTGTCTGCTACGGAGCCATGTCGGCACAATTCTACGAATGGTGTACGGAAATGTCGTCGAAGGCATTGCTAGAGTAGAGTATTCTATTATGCGCAAATTGTTTAGAATTTCCATTGGTGTGGAGTCGTATTCTAACGAATATATAAATGATGAGTGAAAAAGAATTACTGCCAAAATTGAGATTTCGGCAAACGTTGAAATGTCAGCCGAGTTGGCAACACCTCCAGAGCCTGTGCACCGGTGCATACTGCACAGGAGGAAGGGGGGCGGCGGGCGGGCGGCGATGCAACTCGGAGTGAGGGGGAGGGGGGGCAGTGACAGCGGGGCGAGGGGGGAGACGAGTGTGAGGGGGACCCCGCTCCGCCCGGCCGCGGCGCCGGCATTCGCGCGCCACGCGTCCGCCGTGTTTGACGTGTGCGTGAATCTAGTGCGCGCCCAACGTGATCGTGTCTCGTAAGACGGCGCGCGTCGTTCGTCGTCACCGCGTACAATCTGGTGTAAAAATAAAGCCGGCGACAGACGGCGGACATCCAAGTTATATTTAAATGATAGCGACCGGCACCGAGGCAACACTCCGACGCCATGAGACTAAGTACGTTCAACCACAACTCGGTACATGTAACAGAGTTGCCGATCGCCAGTCGCAGTTGGAGTCGGTGTTGTTGGCGCCGGCGCGCACTCAAGTGTTCCGTATGGGATCGGCGGCGCGGCATCGCCCGCGGCCCTGTTTCCGTTTTCTGAGCGGATTTGTATAATGAGAGGACGTGCACGTAGAATGTAGATTCATTCATTGTTTCCCGTCATTGTGCTCGTTTGTTTGCATCGGCCGTGTGCGTGCAGTGTGCAGTGCTTGTGATCTGCCATACGCGGCATATGCGTTTACTATAAGTGATATCATCTGTTTATCATGATTACCGTATGTACACGAAAATTAGTTTGTTTGGGATACATAACATACTGGTATGTTTTTCTACGTTAAATTTGAAGTTTAGAACGGTAGACCCGTTGGATAGGGTGAGATCTGCAGAGCTGACTCTAAACAAACGAATGCAAGTGAGTGTTGGCCACAACCTTGCGCGTCCACTGATGTGTTTACAGCGCGGTGACTCGAGGCGCGGATGGAAGGTCGCACGCATAAATACATACATACATACAACACCAGCGTAGTTTGCGCTGATTTTATTACCATTTCCTTGGAAAACTTGCGAATCGTTCACATCGCCCGTGTTGGACGTATGATGATGACAATTAGGGATTTAGATTGTGTTTTGAAAGATGTAAAAGGTGATGAAATAGCGTAATCATTGTCTTTATATGGTTGGTGTTTCAAATTATCGAATTAGTGAGACGTATGAAATTGTGTTTTGTGTACACAAACTTTACACCAACTAGGTAAACAATACCAAAATGTGAAGGCGAGGGTTCAATTCCCGTAGTTATTATATGTTCAATAACGTGTAAGTTACCAACTTTGAAGTTTTATATGCCCACAAAATAGAAAAATACGCTATGATAAATGAAAAAATAATTTTCAAAGTAACAAAATTCATAGCAAAATATATTCTTTGGTGATATGAAGATTGAAATGCCCGCGAAACCAAAATGCACCGATGTGACTTTATCAATACAATTTTATCGTTGCAATGTCTTCCAATCAAGCGTCTTCAGTTTCGTGTCGTGCGTTTTACAATATCTCACGTATCGATATGTTATCTTTATTAATCGTGCTTAATTTTGTTTCCTGTCCTTTGCTTTAGAAGGCCGTTTTTCGACAGTTTTACAAAACACCGGTTTCACACCAGTGATTTGCCATTGCGTGGGCTTTTGTATCCGATATTATAGATTCAATTTTGTTTGAAATATCTCCCATAAATATCTTTATTCCTCAGTAGAAAATTACATTACATTTTATGACAGCCATGAATATTCAAAGAATGAATTTAGAATTAAAGTAAATAGATGTGTAATATATTGTTTGAGAGTATTACACATCAAATAAAACGGTTGCGTTGGATAACAATAACGTTTCATAAAAATGTATAACGCAAGAGCTTAGAATATCTCTTAAAAGAACAGGGAGTTATGGCGATGAGAGAATCGCGAAGATTAAATTTTGGAGGGAAATGTTCATGAAAAGCAAAGTAAAGTTAAATACCAACTTAGTCACTGTAGATATATTTCTTTGATAAATTTTGGTATTTGTAATCAAATATATCTAAATTTTGAAAAAATGAAATTCACCAAATAAATGAAAACTGCGGTAATATTTTTCGAAAACACAAATTCGTCTTTATTAAACTGTAATTTATTTGAAACATTGACTTATAATTATTTTTTGTTGTAATTCGTAAAAGTATAGCAATAATAACACAGCAACAAGCATTTCATATAATAGTCTTTAATATTATGTAGTATACTACTACAAGTTATTTTATTCATTTAAATGGAGTCGAAATGTCTATAATAATAAAAATCTCAGATATAGTCATGCATCTTTGATACAAAAATAAAATGCATCCCAATTATTTTCCTGTTTAAGAGTTTCAATTGTAGGTCCAGTTATGATGTACTAGTAATACCTAAGTACTAAAATATGAAAGGTTACGCCCCTATATGATGGACTTAAAAATGATACAATTTTACATTTTCAGAGATGCTGTTTGATCTTAAATGTTTACCTATTTTCCGTACTAACAAAATTTTTAAGTAAAGAAGGAAAATATTTTTGTGTACATTATAATCTCGCTTGCTGACATTGTTCATTAATTCATCATTGATAACGTTATTGCATCTAAAGCGTATTAATTCCACCAAATCATTTGCAAACAATATCTTCGTTGTAGCTATTAAATGAAACATTAACACATACGTGTGAATTTTTAAAAGGTTTCAACTCAATAGAGATATCGTTAGAATTGTTAAAACAAACAAAATCAATCCTTCACAATATATCCGAGTCTAAGAATAAACATGAATTCATACATACATTATGAGCAAGATAAAGTAAAAAGCACTTTACATAATTCCGTACAGTCTAAACAATTGAATAGTTTACCGAGAAACGATGTTAACACAAAAGTTATGATGAATACATCTCCATCTCGACAATAACTCTCGTACAATCTCGCATTTACAACACGAATGCATTCGGCCGCGCTGTAGAGACGTCATACGCGTTTATATTCCTATTGTGTAACACGCAGCGATGATTTAAATTCCCCCCGAACATGTGTTGATGTACGAGATTTACCTGTCTCGAATGCATTGTGCCCGCACCCAACCTTTTTCCATTGTCTGCATCTTTTCGACCAAAAGGCACGGTACCTGTGCGTCAAGAAAAAAAACGTCCTATTCTATTTTCAAAGACGTGTTATGGCCCGCTTTATATTCTAAGATATATTCTGGATTATATCCGTCCTTTTTGGTCAAACGTCTTGGCTTAGGAATTACTACTTAATTGGTACTTATATAGATAAAAAATCTTATCGGCAGGAAATAGCTAATAAGCATTCCACTTAATTAATTACTTGATTGCAAATTATAAGATATTATTCATTTCACTGTAGGTCAACAGAATTCAGGAAGAATGCGTTGATCGTTTGCAATCGACGGTCTTGTTTTAAACCCAAAAACATTCAGATGAATTGATAACCTCCTCCTATTTTGAAGTTTATTGAAATTATATCGTAACTAAGAAAAATAAGATAAATGTTTTGCAGGTGTACCAATTGGCCAATGTTTTTGTACGATCATAAAGCGGATTTAATAACAAGCTATTTGAATGGTACAGTTCGAGCGCTGCCACTGTGTAATTACAATTTATTACGTCCAAGATGGTCTAGGGGCGCGGTACACGCCGTCAAGCTCTCGGACATTTTTTTGCTTTGCTTCAAAGTAATCAAACCTTTAGGCCCCATTCACACGAGAGCTTTTTTAACGTCCGTTAAAAAAGCGTTCAAATAGAACATATGCATACCCAAGTACGTGTTCACACGTCGGCGCTTTTAAGACGCGACGGTTTTTTATCGAGCTGTGTTGCATTTTCAACGCAGAGCGTTGGGAATAGGTCGTATGAAAATTCTTATTATTATTCACACGAGCGTTAAAAAAGCGCCGGCGCTGCGATCAGTACGCCGCGCGCTCTCTCAGTGGTCGGACGTGTTTGTTCTGTAACAATTGAAGGGTCCACTGCAATAATGATGAATGTCCGTTTTCTTTTGCTTTAACATAATTGGGCTTTAAGTTTATAAACTGTGTAAAAAGCTCGGACCTGAAGATAACAAACTGTTATTTATTAAAATTAAAGTATGTATTTATTTGGAAAATATCATTCATTAATTTTTTACACCGTTTATAAATTTAAAACCCAATTATCTTAAACCAAAAGAAAAAGGGCGTTTATCATTATTGCAGAGGACCCTTCAATTAATAATAAATTATGATTGCTTTGTATATTGGTTTTATTGTTTTGCTTACCTCAGTGTTACAACCAGTCGTAGTGTAGGTGGTATAGCCAAACGCATGTTAGTATCTTGGAGTGTTATTTGAGGCCCCACTATTTCCAATAATTCGTCAAATGTTATTATTATTATTATCTATTTAAAACTTTATTGTACACCTATAACTTAAATTAAACTTAAGAATAAACAAAAAAGAAAGTACAAAGGGCGGCCTTATCGCGCAAGGCGATCTCTTCCAGGCAATGTTGTTATACTCATTCGAAAATAATTAAAGAAGTTACTGAGATATTGCCTCAAATCTTCGTACCGTGTCACAAACTGTCCTTTAAATATCTCCTGTATGTATGAATCCTTTTAAGTATGAATGAACATTCAGAGGATGTACTCAGAATGTCTTTTGTTTCCTTTTTCGTCTTCTAGCAACACAAATCGCTATTGCTAGTAATTTAGCAGCAACCATTCCCACGTCTTACTAAAGTGAAGGACGAGACGAAAGTGATTTAAAAGCGTCCGTATGAATGATCATATTGAGGACGTTATAAAAGCGCCGACGCCGGGTTATAACGCAACGCTGTTTAAACTCTCGTGCGAATAGGGCCTTATGAGATATAGAATATAGCTTAACATTGCATTTGTTTAATATGTGTATGTATATCGGAGCAATAAGCCTAAACTAGCAAATATTATCTGACCGTTCGGTTCAGATTCGGAATGCATCTGAATACTTGGAAGGCAAATTTAAAAAATATCAAGCCCGCTAGTATGTGCTCGATTAGAAGAGATAAAAACGCTTAAGAATTTAAAAGGCATGTCTAAGTTAGACAGTTAACATTCCAGTATGATCAAGTATAAAAGGTCAGATGGTCTAGAATTAAGCTTACAACAAAATACTCGGTAAGAAACTATTATTTAGTATAGCAAAGTATATCTATTACCTAAGCTGTCGTAATGGTAATACATAATTTTTTTTTGAAATAAGTGGAGATGTATTTTATTTTTCTTACAAGAAATCTAGTGGTCGAGGAAAATTGCAGTGATTCTTTATTACGATGTAAAGTGATTGCTTGTAGGTGAAAAAATAGCTACAGTAAGATTGCGATAGCTTTTCATTGTGCCTAATGTGTTCTATTTAGGATTGCCAATAAGGCATTGATCACTATTTGGCGTGTTTATCAGCATCGTGCTACTTAAATAACATACAATTGTTTCATTTAGATAGAAGAAAAAACAAATTGTTTTGATATTTTCATGCCTAATCCTAATAGATTGCATAATGTAAAAAGTAGCTAAACGAAATAGTTTTATTTTATTTACACTGAGAATCTTCGCAAGGCTTTAATGTAACTGTAATCTTTAATGGCATTTAGAACTTGTTTAAGTAAGGAAACAAGATGCTTTGTTTTTTTACATCTGTCTAAAATATTGTAAATCTTATTTAGTTCTGTATGTCTTTTTAAATGACACTTCAATTTCTCTAATGACTGGTTTGATATAATAAATTTCTGTGAATTCAGAAATGTTCGTCGTAATTTTCAGTAGAATATTTTTTCAAATTTCACAGTATTTCGCTAATACATCATTTACACTATTTTAAGCCTCTGATCTTTATGTAAAGGAGCAAAGCTGTATACTCACATTTATCGCCTCGAGTATAAATTGTTATGTTCAAAACAAACCCTGCATCTTATGTAATTAAAAGTTCCATTACACCGTATCTTGAATAGGTTGATGATGTTTCTTTAACGACGATATGGTAATAAGTTAAACGCTTCTAGAGGTTTCTCCGTTGGAATGGCTTTTAATCCCTACCGTCTGGGATAATGTTACGGGGAGACGATTTATACTGAATACGTTACGACGACCTTCAAATAAGGGGCTATTGAAGCTACAGGTCTACCTGGTCACACGACTTTAAACTTGCTTACTAAATTTGGTGTAATCTTAAAATTTAATGTGATCTTTAATATGATTAACCAATAAAAGTAATTTTCAATAGCTCCTGAGTATAATACCTTCGATATTCATGATAGCAATACCAGCATTTACATGATATTACAATAATTTAAACATTCGTTTCTCTATGAGATCACCCATATAATTGTCTACCAATAATACTAGAATTACAAACGAAACTATCTTTTAAACGTGTTCCCAGACGTATTCGCTTATCAAGGAATTTATCAGCTGATTAAATGGCACGATATAATTAATTATTCGTCGATATGACATTAACTGATTGAATGATTCGTATCGAGTTGCCGATGCATGGCGAATTTATCGTTTTCGGCAATCCAAATGATGTCCTTGTGTTGCGCTGCCCCAATATACCGACACCTGATAGCCGATTGCGTGGAAGTTGATATTTTTAGTGTATTAATTCAACAGATAAGATTTGGCTCATTAACAACACAAAATTTAATTATAACGTGGCCTCATTGGGGTTTGCAAATGCGTCTTAAAAACCGGCTATGATTTTGTATTGTTTCATGTTATTGCAATCATACGAGACATTGTTTAGCTGTTTGTTTGTGTCGTGATTAGATTGTAAATCAGTTCATATACGAGTTTAACTGTTTTTGGTGAATCGATGACGCATGCAGCGATGACTAGCACTATAGGTAATCGTGTGTTACGGCTAATTTTGATGACGTATGACTATGGGGAAAAATGCTAAGTTATTAGAATATACGCGCATATTCAACACCTATGGTGTTTTACCACAAAGTTAGGAGGAAGGAAATCTGTATCTTATGAGTTAAGTTGTTGCCGATTGGATATTTTCCGTTTCACAGCATCTCCAACGGCTTAAATGTGATGGCACAATGAATGAAAAATAATGTAGTACCATGAATCTTGAATATTTATGCACCTCTCGTGATCGTCCGGCTACATGTAATGACGAATTCTTCATCAACCCATATACGCCCACTGCTGAGCACGGGTCTCCTCTACCATTGAGAGGGTTTAGGCCATATTCCACCACGCTGGCCTAGTGCGGGTTGGCGGACTACACACCTAAGAAATTCCTAAGAACTCTTAGATGTGCAGGTTTTATCACGATGTTTTCCTTCACCGTTAAAGCAAGTGATAATTCAATGTGAATACACACATAACTTCGAAAAGTCAGAGGTGTGTGCCTGGGGTTCGAACCCGCGACCGCCGACATTCTCGACCGCGCGCCCATACCTCGAGGCCATCACTGCTTAATGACGAATTATGAGTATTAAAATGATATTTCGTATGACGTGTCTGTACGTTACGAAATCAATAATTTTATTTATTTTGTATGTATGGTGTACCCTGTTCGTATACTAAAGAGGTTTTGTGTTATGTTGCAGGTCGGGGCCTCCGGTGCGAGTGCGGCGGCGTTAGCGCGTGCCCGGACGGGGCCGCCAACGGCACGTGCGTGACGCAGCCCGGCGGGTACTGCTTCGTCGCCGTGGAGGAGGTGCTCGACGACAATGGCCGCGTCGTGCTCGACCGCACCGCCGGCTGCCTGCCGCCTGACGAATCCGGCTTCATGCAGGTGCGGACAACAACACATTTCCTTTTCTTCATCTCTCCTCTCTCATTTTATTCTGCTGCTTTCATTATTTGTTGATATTAAGACTTCGGCATTATATCTTGACACTTATCCTTTTCCAGTGCAAAAGCTCACAAGTTCCACACCAGCATCCGAAAGTGATCGAGTGCTGCTACGACAGCGACTTGTGCAATCGTCGGCTGCAGCCACAGCTGCCGGAGCCCCCGCCCGACGTGACGGAGAGCCCGGGCGTGCGCCCTCCCGTGCCCGGCAGCCCCACACTCCTGGTGGCCATAGCGCTGTGTGTCGCCCTGGTGGCGTTCCTCGCGGCGTTCTTCCTGCTGCTGCGGCGGCGGCGGCGCGGCTGCAAGCGGCCCCCGTCCCCGCCCGCGCCGCAGCACCACGCAGACATCTCCTCGGGCTCCGGCTCCGGCCTACCGCTGCTCGTGCAGAGAACCGTCGCTAAGCAGATACAGATGGTCGAGTCGATAGGCAAGGGCCGCTACGGTGAGGTGTGGCTGGCGAGGTGGCGCGGGGAGAAGGTCGCCGTCAAAGTGTTCTTCACCACCGAGGAGGCGTCGTGGTTCAGAGAGACGGAGATCTACCAGACGGTGCTGATGCGGCACGAGAACATCCTCGGGTTCATCGCGGCCGACATCAAGGGCACCGGCTCGTGGACGCAGATGCTGCTCATCACCGACTACCACGAGAACGGGTCGCTGCACGACTACCTGCAGACCGTGGTGCTGGACACTCACAGCCTGCTCACCATGGCGTACTCCATCGTGAGCGGGCTCGCGCACCTGCACATGGACATCTTCGGCACCAAGGGCAAGCCGGCCATCGCGCACCGCGACATCAAGTCCAAGAACATCCTCGTGAAGCGCAACGGGCAGTGCGCCATCGCCGACTTCGGGCTCGCCGTGCGCTACGTGGCCGAGCGCAACGAGGTGGACATCGCGCCCAACACGCGCGTCGGCACGCGCCGGTACATGGCGCCCGAGGTGCTCGACGAGAAACTCGACGTCACCAACTTCGAGGCGTTCAAGATGGCCGACATGTACTCGCTGGGGCTCGTGCTGTGGGAGCTGTGCCGGCGCTGCGCCACGGGCGACAAGGCGCAGCACGTGGACGCGTACGCGCTGCCCTACCACGAGCGCGTGCCGCCCGACCCGTCGTTCGAGGACATGCACGGCGCCGTGGTGCGCGACGGCGCGCGGCCCGCCGTGAGTCCGCGCTGGCGCAGCGCCGAGCCGCTGGCCACGCTGGCCGCGCTCATGGCGGAGTGCTGGCACGCCAACCCGCCCGTGCGACTCACGGCCGTGCGCGTCAAGAAGACGCTCGCCAAGTTCCGCCACGACGCGCCGGTCAAGCTCGTGTGAACACCGCACAAGAGCCGGTCCCGAATCTCTACGACAACTCTACCGAAGGTTAAAGACTTTTTGTTTCTAAATTACCTATTATTTTATTACTGTTGTTTAGATTTACAGGGACGGACGCACCGGCAGGCGACTGCGCAATAGAACCGACCGCTGATTCTTTTGTACGTTACGATCACGAATGTCCGATTGGAGTGCCTCGATTGTGAATAAAAATGTGTAGTATGTGAATTGACGGCAGGTCGCCTGCGGGTGCATCCGCCCCGAAAGTGTTTTATAAAAAAGTGGTCTTCCGTTCGGTATAAGCAATCGTTGTGTTCGTGTTGAGGCAGCTAAAGTGGCCCCCGCGGCCGCCGTGTGAATTGTGATATTGTTGACAATAAGACGCCTTTACATTTGTACAAACTTTAGCGTGTAACCGCGACACTGTGTCCATACACAATCCATTCTAAATCTTCAATATTTAATATCTTCCTTAAAAGTAATTCGTCCATAATAAATCCTCATATAAAAATAAGTTGTATCTGTGTACTCAGTTGCACATTTCAATAACATACGATCTCAATTGTTGCCCTCACAGAAATGTGATTGTACTCGGAAACGGAGAATGAACCAGATGTGAACGAACCGTGTCGCGTTTGCACTCGACGAAATTGTCACCGCAGCCTTTATAGAACGCGTTGTATACACTTTAGACAGGTGTTCGTTGGACTGTACTTAATGTTAAAAGACTAATGTCGTGCGAGTATTAGTGTGGACGCGAGTGCGCGCGAGAGCGCCGCCACTAGTATTAACGTCGGTTACGACTCTTTGTAACGCTACACTCACAGTACTACGCTAACCGAATATATCATTTCACCATCTACCCACAGTTTTTGAAAAATTGATTAAATAAAAAAAATATGTTTAGTAGCATTCAACTGAGAGTACAGTGCTATTATTAACTTTGATTATGGTAGAAAACACAATTTTCAAAAGTGTCTCAAATGCTTTCGTAGTGTCAAAATGTTTTTAGAAGTTAAATCTGTAAAGAGATATTGGAAGCAGAATAATTTACTTTTTACGTGAATCAATTTTTCAAAAATTGGGGATAGGTTTTCTATTTTAAGTAAAACTGCGCCCAGTTGCCTTAATTGTAAACGCGTGAATATTTTTTATGAGCGTTATACATGAACTGAAAAATACATTTTTATATTTTGTACAAATATGAGTTATAAGTCCGAAGGTAGTGTAGTACTCGCGGAGTGAGAGCGTAGCATTTACGAAGCGCTTGTGCGCACCTGTACAGTGTCATGTAAATATAGATGGTAGATGATTGCATAGGTATATAATTCATGTTGATAGTTAAGTTACGAATAAAATATAAAGGACAAAACACACAGAAATTTCATTTAAACCTGTCCCTTATCCTCAATTCCTAATTTCCAACAATGATAAAATTAAACATGTACAAAATACCATCTAAGTACTTTAATTATTCATTGACTTTTTATAAGCAATTTGATAAAGTATATTTGTTTTTTGTAAAAATCAGCACGATAAAACGGTTATTGGTAAGAATTTACTTATCATATTTCAATTCATAATATCGTGAAGTTTGGTGCAGATCGATATTCATAACCTCATATCGTAGGGACTTATACAAAAAAATGGTTTTATAAACTAAATCTCAGTGGACATTGCCCTGAACCTAATATTGATTATTATATTATTTTTGATGAAAGTTCGTAATGACCCGAGAAATTAATAAGGATGTACGTTCTCGTGTATCAAGCAAGGTATGGCCTACAAATATTTTATAAGGAAATTGGAAAGCTACGTGCCTTCACTATTATTGCTCTTGAGCGATAAAATTAAAATTTAATTATTTAAATTTGATTAAAATTTAAATGCCTTAACCTGAATCAGACCCTGGGTATAAAATTTGACTTACAAGTTACAGTTATCTGTTTTTTCATTTCAACACTACATGAAAATACGTAGAACTTCTTTAAATATCCTACATCATCCGGTACACCACACTTCATTTACTTTCAGTTCAGACTGACAAACAACATGGGAGAAATAACCTATCAGTACTGATAGTTTACTTAAAAAAAAAGAAATTACATTTTAGACAATACAATATTCCTATTCTCCCGCCTGAATTGCAAAATTATCTATATGACACTTTTTTATTCTATTTTCTTTTTAAAGAAAATGCAAAGGAATCCCAATCATGCAGTCTCATCATAATATGTAAAGAATAAATAAAATTTCACAAAATTTTATAATAAGCTTAAGAATTCAAAATAAAAGATAGCTTTAAAAATTATACCCTATCTTGCTTTACTGAACTTTAATTTCTGGTTTGATTGGTAGTAAGTCAAAAATATTAAATAGCAATATCAAAAACTAAATTTCTTGATAAGTTTTTATTGCGTTCATATTTGTATTCGCTAGACCTATTTCCGGTGTTATTTATCGACCACGTTTTAAAACACCTGTATAAAATAGCAGCTTATGTATGCAAAGTAGTTTGCCTGAACTTTGATTTTGGTACTTGGAAGAAACGTCTGTAAAAGTCGCGTCATATTCTTAAACGGTTTTATTATATAGAAGGTCCGGTAACTTTTACACATTATTTGGCTTTAGTTGTTTAGATATTTTTTAAAAGCTCACTTTATTGATTCAACTTGAAAAGAAAATAGTGTGCTTTAAATTTCGTATATATCATCACTATCACGGGTTAGATCTGCGTACTGAGACAAATGTATGTTGATCCACGAATATTTGTTTCGGATTTCGGTCTGAGTGTTATGACCAAAAAGTCTCCAGTTCTTTCTGATCCTCACGAAACAAAAACATGAAGTGGTTATTTTGGAACGTGATCCATGTATGTGATTGTTAGATGTTTATTACTTAAAATAATTTTCTTAAGAAAAAGGTACTCAGAGAAAAAGAAATGTGCGCTCATTTTAAAGCTTAAAATTATTTCAAGGGATCCCTGGTCTAGGGTTATTTAGGTTAATATTTTTTCTATTGTTGAGTAAAAAGGTTTGGGAGTAAATAAATTGAATAATAAAGATTTTTTATCGATTTATTTAATTATTAATGCCAAGTTAACCTTAACACTCAGATTTGTAGTAATGCAGAGTGAGATGTGAATTTGGCAACTTATCTAAATAGCTGTATCGGTATCCTATAGATGTTTCTTTTATGAACAAGGAGGCCTTTATATTTCAATTGTTGACATTAACCTTTTGACCGCCACGCATAAAAACACTCGCCGTGTCCCCCACGCCAAGCCCTCAAAACTGCAATAAATACCTAAAAAAATATAGGGATGGGAATCGCATGTCGATAACGTTTTATTTTCTAATAAAAATAATGTGCATAAATCTGCCAACATATTAGAAATGAAGTTTTTTTTAAGCCCACATCAAACTAGTAATTTTACATAGCAAATACTATGGCTTACAACGATGTTTCTTGAAGATAAATACATTAGTCAAAAATATTACACAGTAACATTACCCCAGCACTACTCAATAGATGTTGTCGGCTCTAGCCGACATTGGCGTAGTCGACACGGTGTTTTCATACATGCTCGCGGTTCATTATAGAGAGGGGACGCGCGCGGCACGGTGCACGATATTATGTATTAGCATCAAAAATTAAATAAAATATTAATCCGTCAAGGATTATTTTAGGAACTACATTAAATACAATTACTTATTTTACTTACAATATGTTTCGATGCGATGGTTGTATTGTAAGAAATACTTTAGTAAAAGCCGCTTTTGCAAAAAAAATATCATAAATCTTTTATTTTTGTTACTTCTTTGTTACTATTACAAAGAATACACGAGTGTAAAATTAAATCATAAAAGTATATACCAATTGATGTCGTAAAAAAAATTAATTTAATTTGAAATACACTGTTTGTGGACGGATTGTTGTTGTTTGGGAAAGAAGATAACTATGACAAAAATATTTGTTTGCTAAATGGCGGTTAAAGTATGGGTTTAGAAGAGTCTCCGTCTTATATTATGTTAAATAAATCAATTTGGGACAAATACAAAATGTTTAATAATCTACATAGTCGCCGTCACCTTCGCCGAAACGTCAGGCGCCAGATAAATCCCCCGAAATGGGGATTGGCAATTGGTATTTCACAAAAGAACGACACGAACACAGGACAGCTTTATTTGAGTACTCGTACGCGGACAGCGACTAAGTGAGTCGTCTAATGCCGACCGTGGCGTAAAGGACAGTCATAAAATACAATAAAATAAGAATGGGCACACTGTACTCTAGGACTATCGATTGTATAGGGGGTAGGTAAAGAATTTTAAATAATTCTTCAATTAATTAATCAATAATGAGTTGTTTATTTTATTATAAATATAATATGATATTTGTTTTATGAAATAATACAAAAATTTTATATTTACTTCGTACATTAGCGCACAGTTTGCTTATTATTTATAAAAAATTAGCACAACACTAGCGGTCGGCTCTTGCCGACAATGGCGCCTGGAGTCCATCCAATACGGACTTTTTTTTGGCATCTTTTCTCTCATGGATTTCTCACATATAATAAATATTTATAGGTAGGTTTAAGGTATATATGAATTATTATATCCTTGTTACTTCAATAAATAAGATATGATAGACAGAAACTCATTTATTGAACAAATTTATCGTTAAATAATAATGCTACTTTAATGTCGGCTATAGACGACCGTGGCGTAGAGGGCACGGCGTTGCATGTCGGCTATAGCCGACAATGGCGTTCAAAAGGTTAAGTTCCTTTTTTTTTAGAAGTTTTATATCTTTCACTGCAAGAGTGCATAATGGGGTAATTGAAACAATAGAGTGCACTTAAATTATATTTAATTCACTTATTTACATTCCATCACAATACAGTCATTAAACTCGGTCATACAATCACACATTGTGGAAAATCATGTCAGTCACTCCAGCTTACAGGTAAATTGTCTATAAAATATCTAATGATTTGTTGAGACAGTCAAATGCGACAACAACTTTTCAACATGAGCTTTAAAACTATTTTAAACTCTGTCTTCTAACATTAATAAGGCGCATATCTTCTGGATGGTGAAGGACCTCGCATACCCGGCCTGTGGACAAAGTATCATTAATAGAATCGGTTACTCAAAAATGAATGTTGGTCTCTATAGTTTAGGACCTTTTGATAAGTGGTTATTTTTCATGTTATTGCTTTTTAACTGATGTAGTGTCATTTAGGTACATAATTAAATTAAAACTTTTTGACTGACAATATTAACTTACAACGAAAATAATCAATAGTCAATTTTAAATAGTTACCTTCTGTCATCAAAGGTATCTCTACTGAAATCCTCATATAGCCTGTAACAGAAAATGAAGTTAGCATACTTAATTATTTTTTAAATTATTTTATAAACAAGATATTAAGAAAAATATTATGAAAAGGTACAGAAATGGCAAAAAAAAGTATGAAGCTACTTTATACACCAAAAGCTTTACATGGGCATTAAATACAACTAATGGCAACATAAATGAAAATGTTACTAAGGAAGAAAAGGGATCCACATCATTGACACAAGTTAAATCTCACCCCCTGGACATCTGGGGTCCTTGCGGGGGGCTTCTTCGGCTGAACATATCATCATACGACGACCTCATAGATCCCATTCCGCTGCGCATCGGCGGCAGGCTGGGCATGGGGGGCATCGGCTCGCGGCGCAGCGGCGGCGACACGAAGTCACCGCGCGCGCCGCGGGACGCGCCCAGCTCTAGCCCGCGCGACCCTCCCACCGGGTAGCGCCGCTCGAACAGCTCGCGCGGGGAGTCAAACCGCGCGCGCTCGTAGTACCCATCGTACGGGTCCTGCCACCACAACAAACAGTCAGTACACCGGCCGACCAGAGCCGACATCAATCAAATGCAATGTGTTCAAGTATGAGTAATGTAATGTAGCTCGACGCGGCATGTAGCATCACCAGAGCCCGGTGCGAGTGTGAGTCGGCCCGAGATAGTACCGCGTGCGGAGACAGACATCCACGCGCTCGGCCTACGTGATGCGGGAACAAGCGTCAAGCGTAACCGGCGGATCGAAATCGGATAGTAAGAGTGGAACGCGTTACCCCAAATCCTCCCATCATGCGATCGCGGAGGAACGGCGGCGGCGGCGGCGGGGGGTAGGGGTCGCGGCCGAACGCCCGATCGCGGAAACCGTTGCGGTCCGGGCCCAGCGCCTTGGGGCACTCCTTGGACCAGTGGCCGGCGCGGCCGCAGCGGTAGCACTGCTCGGGGTCGCCCATGCCGGGCCGCTGGCGCACGCGGCTCGTCGACAGCTGCACCTTCATGGGCTGCCCGTCGACCATCATACCGTTCAGCTCTTTGATGGCCTCGTTCACGTCGCCCGACGCGTCCAAGTGCACGAAGCCATAGTTACGCACGATATCGCACTCGACCACCGTCCCGAACTTCTGAAACAGCTCGCGAACCTCGGGCGCGCGCGTCTTGTCCGATAGGTTACCCACGAATATTTTTGTCGTCGGCGTCGACGGCGCCTTTCGGCTCTTTGCCGCCTCGATTTTGATCGCTTGACCATGAACTATCTCGCCGTTTAGATTCTGAATGGCTTCGCGGCCCATTTGTTCGTTTTCCATGTGCACGAAACCGTAATTTCTGACGATATCGCATTCTACGACCGTACCGTATTTTTCGAATAGCGGTCTAAGATCGGCATCCGTCGTTTTATCGGAAAGGTTCCCGACGAAGATTTTGAAAGTACCGGCGCCCGGCATTTTATTTCTGAAACGCATACACAAGTTGACGAAATGAGTCAGCAGCGTCCATTACGAAAAAACTTCGCATTACCGAGAGAAATAATCTTTTCTTTTTGGGCCACAAATATGTATCATCGTACTCACCTTTTGCTCGTTAAAATTACACAAAATAACACTAATCTAAAATAGTAACACAATTATTACAGCCTCTAACCACCACGTTGAAGACACCACGAAATTTACTACAAAATGGCGCTCCTTGCTAGAAAGAACGAATGAAGACAGCGTTGGCAACGCGAAACCGCTACATCCGGCAATGTTACCATAACAAAATACGCATGTTTTTTTTTTGTTTGTGATTAGTGACGATCATTTTATTCCCATAGACAATTTAAAAGGTAAAATATAATTTAATTACCATTTATTACTGTAAGTACCTAACTATTAAAAAAAGGATTTTTAAGTTATTTAAACCAATACTAAAGGTTTTATGATACTATGGTTTGGTATTTTATGAATGTGCTAAATTTTAAGTAACAACAGATAGATACTTCGGTTTTGAATGAATAGAGTGCCTACATGAAGTTGTTTTCATTATGGAAGTTTAGTCTTTTATCAACATTCTATAGGCTACAGAAGTATTAACTTTAAAATATATTCTGGTACATGTTTCAGTAAACTATTAAATATTGGAGTCATATGATAGTTTTAATTTTTACTGCTACCTATGAAGTTTATCAGTCTTCTTTTAGCATATTTAATTCTTACATATTATGTGTTTCATAATTTTATGTTATAATTAAGTACATATTCATAGTCAAAATATTAATTTATTTCTTAAAGTTTATACGCCAACTTGACAAGATGTATTTAATTCGGAAATAAATTCTTAAAATTGTTCTTTTACCTGCATAAAACTATAATAAGATTGTAAGATTAAAGATATAAATTACAGACAACACAGGCTAATATTCGAAATTGAGTAATTAAAATAGGTGATACATTTTATATCTTGTATAGCAACCCCATTATACTCTGTCAAATATCGTCGATCCGTCGACGTTTTTTTGGATAAAAATATAGAAAAAAATTATATTAAAAAAATAATTTTGTTGTGATTTGAGTGTTTTTGTGTGAAACAAACTTATTTTTACAATGAAGATAGCCTGAGTATATTCGGTAAGTTTTTTATGTCTTCTCACATTTCATCGAGTGTAGGATGCGAAAATAGATGGAGTGGCATTTTGAATTATTAAGTTATTGGTGTTATTGCTAAATTTGTTAATGATTCTGAGATGTTGAGCGCTGCGAGAACACTCTACGGAGGGCATCTGATCAGTAATTATTTATGTGAAATAATATATACGTTAGTTTTCGTGCAATGTACATTATGTACTGGGATAGTCAATATTGAAAAAAATGTTACCGAGTTGTGATAGCGTAATGACAAACAACCTCAGCCGGCCTATCACCTTTGGAATTTACTACACATCGTAGGGTGTTCCGTACATGTTAGTATTTGAGTCGATCTATGTTCCTGATGAATGAAAAATACAGTAAAATCGCATCTTATTGCGATATTTTCCCGATGATTTAGTTAATAAAAAATAATTGTGATTGAGATGACTGTTGTTTATTGATTAAGTGAAAGTATGGTCACTGTGAATCATTGGTTTTTGTCAATTAAGTACATATGTATCACATATTTAAATTTATATTGTGTAAACATAATAGGGAAATAATTATTTTTTAGACATGATACTCTTCATTATATACACAAAAGATTACTACAGTATATAATATTTATAGGGTGTGAGAGTTGTATCTTTTTCTTTAAATTAAAATAATGTGTGATCTATTTTCAAGTATTTGTAACCTTTTTAAATTCTTTTTTAAATGCCACGCTTTTGAAGAAGTAAAATTACCGTAAAAAAATTGGGTTAAAAGATGTTCTTGTATTGAAAGTTTCAATTATGCCTGGGTTTTTGTGTGTAAAGTGGAGTGAAATTTATATACAATATACCCTAATGTAATAAATAAACAACTTGAAGTAATCAAAAAATATATATTTTTCTAAGTTAGTTATTTAACACAAAAATCACTTTGTAGTTTACAATGCTACATACATAAGGATCTGCTATTAGATTTCATGTCTGTTGTGCTCTACATAAGATTTACTTCAAGAATGTCTATGGATTTTCGAAAATAATTCCATATTCACAAACGTCTGATCCTTACGAATTCACCTATAAGAACTTTATTTACCAAATGTACATTGCATATCCAAGTATTTATGTATGTGAGATGAAATTTTATAATTTCTCAATTGCAGAAGTTACTATGCAATAATAGCCTAATTTCACAAATGAGAATCAAAAACTATATGTAGCAGGGCAAATGTTAATTTAATAGCATCTACAACAAATATTATAAAATAAATTTCTGCACTATTGCACAAAACAGCGGCAGGTTGTTTCATCGAAATGAAATAATTTGTTCGTTATCCATTATCTTATTTCTATAGGCAAGTCAGCATCAGTGCAATAACAATTATAACTTTGGTGAGAGACTTTAATTATTTACCCGAGAATAGAATTAGTTGCACTCTGAAACAATTGTATGTGCTTTTATCAAATGTTGATAATTAAATAGAAAAAGTCATTTCATAAAATATTTTGAGATTGTTTTTCCACCCAGTTTTACAATTATTATTATTTTATTAGCTTTTGTAACATTAGTTTTGTTAAATAATAATATTGTGCTTTAAAAATAGGAATAATAACATTGCCAGAGCATTCCTTTTAACTTATAACCTTTGCTTGGAAATTTTATGTTTTTGGTGTCATTTGCAAACTTGCACTTTCAATATTAGTAAGGAGTTAAATACTAAATGTAAGTTTGTTAATATAATATGATCCTTAGGTACTAATTGAAAATAGCTAAGAACTCCCTTATCTCACAGCCATTAGTTGAGATGCTGATAACATGATACTGTTCCGTTTATGATAATTATGCATAGTTAATTCAAATTAATATTGCTGGCTGAGGGTGCATTGACCTTTAGTATTGTGCTTAAGTTTTATAGACTGGATTAAATTTACAGGAGTTAAACTAATTTGGGTTTTGTTTCTTTTGTACATTTGAGTGAAAAGTTCCACGTTATTAAAATAATCTACATTAACAATCGATATTTTATCGAAAATAAGCATTAAATTGATGTCGTTTTTATAATCATTAAAAGTATTTACTCTTATAATTTTTTTCGGATTTGGTGTCGAAAACGGACTTTAAAATTTGGTACTATATAAAAGCCTGTTATTGTTGATCTTTCGTTTCCTCTGCTAAATGTATTGAACTTATTTCAATAAATATTAAATCTACATGATTAAATTGATCCTCTACGTGTTCGAATAAGAAAAATACCCTTATAAGTAATCGCAATCGTCAAAAATAGCTTGGCACGTCTCAAATTGCGAATAACACGAGCCAATTTGCCGTATCTGGGGTACCGTCCTACCACTTCCCATGGTACACTGAATTACATAAGCCTCTTGTTGCGGGGCGGGGGACGACCCTCCAGCACAGAGCCGTATCGAGCGGCATTCGTCCCTCTCGCACGATACCTCTCTCTCGCACAACGAAGTAACCCGGCTGCCTCTCGCGCCTTTCACACTTCCTCATTCATCGACTGCCCACAAAGCGTCACATTATACCGCCAACGTACTGAGCTGTCAATGTATAGACGACGGTGTTTTTTCGAGATTACGCATCGATCTTGACTCACGCTCGAGGGAAAGGCTTTGTGAAGTTCACCGTAAAAAATATCTAACAGTAACTCCGGTGACTAAATGTAGTTTACTTAAGGTATTTTTTACGATTGAGATGTATGAGCAATGTCTTGAATGCGACAAGTTTTGACTAAGACAGACTTTTTTGTTTATCATGATTCGTAAAATTGAAAAAATGTCAAATAAAAAAAAACGTAGACATTGCTATTTTATAAAGAATAGTAAATCATGACATTTCGTATTGCTGAGGGAGTTTCTTGCCGTTTCTTCTTTACAAAGATAACACGTACCGAAGCGGCAATAGCTTACATAAGATTCGAAAGAACTTTTACAAGTCTATTTCAATAATGAGTATTTTGACTTAAACTTTGACTTCGTAGTGATGGACTAAAATAGTTAGGTTGGTGTAAATACTATAGCCGTCTAAGCAAAAACCGTCTTCAGCCGGTTTCATTAGGTGAACTATGTAAATAGGATTTGGTCGCATGCTTGTCGACTCTTGTGAAGAACAAGGTATAATTGAAAGCATATCGGTCATTCAATAAAGACGAGCAGAATTTATCAGACGTATATCGAATGTTATCTTCGACATTGAAATGACAATTTATCAGCAGTCGTAAAGGTCATCTCTATTTTCGTAAGCAAAACGCTGCTTGGGAATAAAGAAATTGTTGTTTTCTGATGATTTCCAACTGGTTGCGAATATACAAGAAATAATCATGCCTCAGATATAAACAGCGGGTGTGGACACACTATAGTAAATATATTTATTTCTCACCTCTTGGATCTCTGAGAAATCCTCGAAAATTTATAATATTTTCTTATGAAAGTTAAATTTAAAATATAAGTTTTTAAGAAATTTATTTATAATAAGTCAAGCTGCGTTACATAATTGAGTACATATTTTACTTCCAATTTTTTCCCAAGAGTATAACGTTAGTTTTTTCGTTTTTTATACTTTCCTGGAATACCATAATTTTATTTTTATATATTTTTTAATTACACGTTTCTCACAAACGATCTTTAATTTATTATGCCCGTGAAGTGGCTATTTAAATGAAGAAAAAAAGCAATGTCATTTTGTTGATCCTGACGACATGTAGACGAAAATTCATGATGATCAAATAAGTGTTAAGGCATGCAATCATAGCAAACATATATATTTGCTTTCATAGCAATATTCTAAAACCTAATAAATTAACAGAATTCCCTAACCATCTGAATTAGGTCATAGCTCTTGATCGCTGCTAATCTAGTTATTAGAGTGTGCCGTTCAGTTATCAAGTACTTTTTAATCAGTACATTTAATTTTAGCATTGGGGCGCCGGAAACGATGCGCATACTTTCCGCTTTATCTGTTGATAGTGTTGTACTATGTTTACAATTTGATGTGATAATACAATCATTGTGTTCCACGAATTTAAGAATCTCATTAATCCCTTTATATCTTTGAATAGACACGTGTCTGTTATCAGCTTAAGAGAGGTGTAATATTGTTCTTCATGCCATTTCTTAGGTTTCGTCTTTATACAGTTTACTGTCCCATACGTATATACGAGGCATTGACTCCTCGTGGGTATTAGAAGCTATGAGAGGCTTTTCGTTCCTACAAAAACCTGGACGCAAAATATCTGCTTTTATTATAATTTTTGAATTATCAGCTCTAATTATTATCAAAGGATATAAATCTTGCCGGTTTTGATAACCTGGTCGGCTTCTGGGGAGTTGGGTTTATACAATACGATTTTTTTAACAACAACAAGAGTGGATTTAAAACTTTTTACCTAACCTACCAGAAACGCGGGCGTAATTGTATAAAAGTCCAAAATTGTTTTGCAGATATTTAGATTATATTGATTGATTGTTTTTAGTCCAAATAATAAATCGCAGAAGTTTTACTTCAACTTTTATTGCTGCTCAATTAAGTATGTTGTAATTCGCAATGCTAACGCTGATAACGCGGATCTTCCATAAGTCCAGATAACGTGGCCTCAAAGCAATTTATTTGAACATTCACGTGCGCCACGTTAATGATGTTTAATGGTATTAGATCACCGTCTGATGACGCTGCGCGGGCTCGTGTTTCATCAACGAAATTGATTTCAAATGTAATCTTCTTCTTCTTCTTCATCAACCCATATACGCCCACTGCTGAGCACGGGTCTCCTCTACCATTGAGAGGGTTTAGGCTATAGTCCACCACGCTGGCCTAGTGCGGGTTGGCGGACTACACACCTAAGAAATTCCTAAGAACTTTTAGGTGTGCAGGTTTCATCACGATGTTTTCCTTCACCGTTAAAGCAAGTGATAATTCAATGTGAATACACACATAACTTCGAAAAGTCATAGGTGTGTGCCTGGGGTTCGAACCCGCGACCGCCGAGATTCTCGACCGCGCGCCCAAACCTCGAGGCCATCACTGCCATTAGGCCATCACTGCCAAATGTAATCTAGTTCTTATTAAATATACGAGAATGGATTTTTAGTAATATTATTCAGGATATTTTTATATTTTTTTTCTACTGTCACGGTGCTGTGATAATTCTGCTGTAGTTGTGTAGTACTTTTCAAAAAGACTGTTTACTGTTCGAAGAGATGTGTCGGTTTCTTGGAGTCGGTTAGTTGTAAACAAACTTATCCCTCATTGCGGATTTTGACTGAGAATTTGGGTTTTTAGTTGCCTTTGCCAGTATTAAAAAAACCTGCATTGTCTGCTTTTATTTATTTATTTTATATTTATTTATTTATGCTTTTTACACAATGTGTATAAAGGCGGACATAATGCCTGAGGCATTCTCTAACTGTCAACCTTACTTTTATGATGTAATAGAATTGTCTTGGGAGATCCGGCTCCATTACTTGTACAGCAGTTACCTTACATGTTCGTTAGTATCATATATCCTTATTATATAGACAAGCCGTAATATCAATAAGGAGTATCAACTACCATACATTGAAATATCCCATCAGACGGCTACCTCATCGGAGGTGAAACTTCATGCAACATTGGAATGCTTCTCGATATTGCTGTACCGTGCCGATGCAATATCTGAAATGGAACGGTTAGTGACTATTCCGGGCTGATAGTAAGGCTCTTTTCAAACGGAGTCAACTACTAAAGGGAATTGCCCATCTGTAATGGATACGGGTAGCTCAATGGACTTTGTAGACTGCAAAATAGCCAGTTACTAGTTTCAATCATTTTGTAAATGCTTTCACATTGCGTGTGTGTTTTTTGATAAGGAAACTATTAGGCATGGAAGGAAATAAGATGTTACAAAATTAATATGCGCCGATGTACTGGGTTGAGTCTTAAACCCTTTCAGATGCAGAGCAGGCCTGTGCCCAGCAGTTGGACGTTCTTGGACATATGATGAGTGTACCGTACAAAATTGACTAGCGTAACACGTAACACTGCAATAGCAGACCACATAACATAGCTAATTGATAGGATATTTGATAATTGCGATACACGAAAACTTGGGACGGATTCTGACAGTCGTATATACTAGTGTCAATACAGGTACAAACACTTGTACAGTCAAAGTGAAAGTCAAATCTCCTTTATTCAAATAGACTTTTACAAGCACTTTTGAATCGTCATTTTTTATGGTATTTTTTAAAAACTAGTGCCACTTCGAAACGTGTTATCGCTGTGGAGAAAAAACGGCAAGAAACTCCCTCAGCAACACGAAATGTCATTTTTTTTTAACAAATTAATTATCAGTATTATCAGTACATTCCCTCCTACATTACTACAACAACTTTACAACTTTGAGCATTTTGCATTAAACGCACGAGCCTTGCCACGTGAACGGGGTTGGAGTGAGTGAGGGATGGGCCCGGGCGGGGGAGAAGGATACAGGGGCGCGGGAGGGGGGACTCGGGTTCAGGGCACGGGAGCCGCTCATTATAGAAACGCAAATTAGACACGGCTTTAATTTGAGCAAACGAGAGGTGCCCGGCAGTCTGCGAGAAGCGAGAATAGACACATTACCGGCGTTTCAGCAAATACTTGATGAAGATTGTGCAGATGACGATTCTGTTATTTCTTTCTTTGCCTAACGTTGGTATTTTCTGCTAGGGCTTGTTTTTTTTTTCTTGCATATAGAACAAAACTCTGTGTTCCTCATAACAATGCTTAAAGTTACTTATATATATAATAAGCGACAAATAGGTCGGTGTTTCATAGAATTTTACTTGCACGTCAAATTAGACGTTGTTTTTATTTGAATGTTCTTTTGCTTTGGAGTTTTTTAGATAACTTTCAGACTTGTTTCGATGTTTGCGAATCAAGTTGCACCGTTATGTTGATTAAAATCGGATCAGCTCGAATGTGGGTATCCTGTGTATGAAAACCTATATCACTAATCTTATATTCAATGGCTCTTCCATTAACAAGATAATAGAATTTGTGGATTGGTACACCTTATCTCAGTGCTCGCACCTTGTTATTAAGTGAGTACAAAGGCGAATCATCCGTTTAGCACGTCTTGGATATCGCCATAAGATTACGTGTTCATACCGTCCGGATTAAAATTCAGTGCGCGTGCGTGAATGATTTATTGTTTGCCTGCGATGAGGGTAGTTCGGCCTTTCGGCTTTCATCAGTAGCATGTTTGGGGCGCACCTATTACTAACAAAATGGGTGGTTGTAGTTTTGAAAAATTTATTTTAATCTTGGAAATTGTGGAAAATGAATATGCGCAAAACTGTGTGTAATCTTAATGAATCTAAATTATCATTTAAGGGTAGCTTTCAAATGGCATAATTTTCACCAGGTTACGAAACAAGGATGTGGGTTTTGTTCCGTACACTGAAATAGTACTTGATTAATTCTAAAATATTTTTAGAGTGGCTTTTGTGTCACGAAAATCTATAACGATTTGTAATACGATACATTCACAAAAACCAGTGCGGCATTAATTTAAGTAAAATAGCATTATTTACAATTTAAAACTTTTTGCCCGTAGCTCCGTATGAGAAGCATAAAACTTCAAAAATACTTATTCTTTCCCCCTTTTTGCGACTTTAACTTTTGCTTCTTCGCTACTTTTGGTCGTAGCCTGATAATTTATAGCCAAATTGGGCTATATATGAGGGATATCTTTTAATCGGATTAATAATTTCTGGGATTAATGCGTTCAAACTTCAAATGCGGTAAAACGAAACTATTTAAAAGATAAATTCTTTATAATCCTTTTATAATCTAATTCTATACTAATATTATAAAGAGGTAAGGTTTGGGAGTTTGTAAGTTTGTACGTTTGTATGGTTGTGATGTTGTAGAAAGTAAACTCGCGATATACTGAACCGATTTTGAAAATTCTTTTACCAATAGAAAGCTACGTTCTTTGTGAGTGTCATAGGCTATATATTAGTCCGAAAAATGATAAGACTTTTTTGTTGTAGCAGGATTTGCGAAGTAAGTCTGAGAAAAACGGGCGAACGAAACCATTTTTTGTAAACGCTGCATTACCTATAGAAGATGTATAGTTGAGTCCTAGAGAAAAGTTGTAGAGCTTGATAATATCTACAAAGGCGGTAGTATATGTCTAAGTATATGTCTCTTTTATGCTAACTAAATTTATTATAAAATAAAGCATTGTTTGTGAAGGTATTTTTAAAAAGATTATATTAATCTTTATCCAAATAAATGCATTATTCAGTATAAGTATTTAATTTAAAAGAAATTTGCCTTTTACATCATTTGATTTCGATGAGTATCTTAGAAGATATCGCAGTTTCAAAATAATCATCAAGCGCGCAATAATTGGCGCGTTACGGTTTCACATTTAAATAATTTTACCGATTTGTATGATTTTTGGTATGGGCATTAATAGGACTTTAAGAATTAAAAAGACTATAACTTATTTTCTTTCTGAACTCAACCCTGTAGTCTACGCGGACGAAGTCGCGGGCAACAGCTATATTAATATATGTAGATATTTATACGTTTTATAAAGAAAATCTTAAGTGTTTTGTACGTCTGTATTGACATACAATAAAACCGAACTACATATCTCCTATTGCTTTGGTATTCTTTGAAAAAATAACATATATATCAGAGGTTGTGTGTAATATGTTTGGAGAAACTCCATCCATTAGGTTTGGAAATAAATGTATCACTACGCCACTAATAGGTTCCATTAGAGTTTCACCTGTGTCCACTGGTAATAAATTTATGAACCACTCAGTTGTAGAAAAGAGTACTTTTTAGAACGTGTCTTAGATTCGATTATCTTGTCAATGAAATAGACAATATTGTGAGAGGTTCTATATCGATTAGAGGATATCCTACGACTATCCTGAAGAAGATATGTAATTGGAAATTAAAGCGCTTTTTCATAAACGTTTTATAAGTGAAGTACAGAAGCCCGCAAATTTAAGATATATAAGACTTTATTGATTAAACACCGGCTGTGCTAATTTCTACATGAGTGTTTTATCACGTAGTCAAGGGTTCGATTTAGTGAATAGTCTCATCAGGAACTCGATTGAAACAAAAGCTAAGAAAGAAAAATACGGTTATAGATTTGCCGACTATTCATTAATTTAAAACGAGGAAATGAACCTATCATATTCGACCTATGCATAGAGTTACTTACTCACCACACTACACCAAAGTACTTTTTATGTGTTTATAGAGTTAATCTTTTTTATATTATATTGCACTAGTGAAGTAATAATAATCATAACTTTTGTTGTTGTTTGAAGAACAAAAATAGCTACAGATAGTTTTGTGCCCAATTAACTTAAAATCGCTGAGAAAGGGAAGTTGAGATTTTGCACATATAACTTTATTCTGCGCATAGGTCGATATTATGTATTTAAATATCTCAAAAACTGCGTGTATTGAACTTGTTATGTTTAATGTGTAAACTCAACTGCCATTAAATATTTTATCGCGATGGTTTTCCACGCCGTTGGAGTTTATTATCACACACGGGTCATTGGCTGGACCTCCGTTACGGGTGATGGAGCTTTTAAAACGGCTATTTAAACTTGTCTGGGTAATGTGGTGACTGATCAGTCGTGTTTGATGGTTCTCGACAAATATGGAGGATGAAATAGAGTGACTGGTAAAATTTGACGAAGTAAAAACGAGAGGTTGAAAGTAATTAGGACGAATGGTAATGTGATTTAGCAATTTAGGAGATTTGGTCTAAGTCCCAGCTAAGGTCTTCAGGATTATTTATATATATGTCTAGTATAGATAGATCTCTTTAATGCAACTGAATACTACAAAATATGTTAGTAAAATCTGTGTATTCGTCTCCTATCGGAAATAAATTTTGTCACTTACATAGAAAAAAATATAAACCGGTGACTCTTAGAACGCTAAAACTCGTAAGTTTTAGATAGTTTAACCATATTTACTCTTTGAAACGAGTTATGTAGGCCACCAAAAATTCACTAACCCTTTACACTAATAGTCTTATATTTGTCACCCAAATCCACGTCAAAATAAACTAAAAACGAACTATCATTCTTCCGCATTCAAACATTAAATAGAACACAAAACAATAGATAACAACGGACAAAGCCGCAAGTTAGTCTACTAATCCAGTAATTTACCTAACTCCTCGCTCCGCGTAACTCACTGATATTCAAAGCTCTTATCAATAAACTTAATTAACATGGCGATAAATTCACGCGGCGTGCCGTCCCTCCCCACTCCCCTTTTCTGTGTCCCCTCTCCCCCTTCCTCCCCCGCGTGAGGACGAGTTCCCATTGATCGGGCTGTGACGTCACGACGCTGCGACGGTGCCCGGGCCAAACTGGGACCGCCCGCGTACAGCGTGCTAGCCTGCGATCTGTAGGCGTTGTTATTGATGCGTATGTTTGGGGTATTATTTTTGGTGGGTTTGTTTTTTATTGTTTTTGAGATAAGAGTATTTATATTACGCTTGGATTTATCACTACTATAAGTTACGATTTATAAGTTAAAACATTGATATGACGAAGGAGATGGTTATTTCAGAATATATCGATTTTTTTTTATATCTCAAAGTAGTGAAGTGAATTTTTCGGATTAATTTTAAAAATGCTGTTTTGTTATAAAAATATATTACGATGATTTGGTATATCTCTAGGGAATTGTCTTACAAAGCTATGATGTTTAGAGTATAGTTGAACTCTATGCGAGCCCTTAGGGTATTGATAGTCTATAACGACGATAAGATAGCTAGACAATTTTATGACATAAATATATGTACGTATCTATAGTAATCTAAAAATGAAAAACATTATAGTTCCAAAGGAGACCTCACAAACGTTAAAACTTCTTTTAATTTTTCCTTCATTTATTGCTTTTTTGCAATATCGCCCTTAAATTAAATTTTCTGTTTACAAAGCTACTAAAGTTTATAGTTCTAAATATAAGCGAATTCATTATGATGAAATGAACAATATTTACGGTTAACTTTTTATAAATGTAACGTGTTTCATTATTTCATTAATATGTATTTACATAGAGATGATCTCTGTCTCGTCTGGATCGTCGCTATTTGTACGGATCTAAGGAAGTGAGTTCTAATTTGATAAGATGGCTGCCTCCGATGTTTTTACCTCCTCCTGCCTCATTACGAGACGCTCCACCTTCAAAGAGACTATAAATTGGATATTGAAATATTTTTTTGTAAATAACTGAGTTTTATCGTTGTTGATCTTCGGGAGTATGCCTTAAATTATTAATAGGAATGTATTTTGAATGTCATATATTTTGTTTATGATTTGTTGTCAATAAATCTTGCCATTTTTGTTTCTGCGTTTGTGTGTGTTTATGTTTGTTGGTTCTTGAATGTGGTATACATTGATGCAGAAATCTGTAACTTGTGAGTATTACATAGTTTACTTTCAGTTTAATGGATCCGAAAACGCGATAGACTCCAGTGTGGTGTCTTAGAAGTGGCCATTATCTAACTAGCAATATGGGTCAGCATAGTGTTAGCAATTCTGTAGAGTCGCAAACATTTGGTTGTAACCAGTGGTGCCAGAATCAATAGCATTTGTGTGTCTTCATCATCATCATGTACGTCCCACTGCTGGTCACGGGTCTCTTCTATAACTGTAAGTTTAGGCCTTAGTCCACCACACTGGCCTAGTATAGGTAGTAAAATTTATGCTTGTCGTAATTACGTAACGTGTCATCAAACGTATTTAAATAGAAACAAATTTAAATTTAGCTTCATGCACAATTTTATCTTAACAGTTAATGGAATGGTCACAGAACCGTCTTTAGTTCTGAACAGTTCTTCCCACTTATAACTATGACCTAAATTATTCCAGAACTTTCCGAATTAAAGCGCAAAGTTCGGGAGCGTCAGGTTGTGCTAACTGGGCTCTCGCGATGTAGTTAATAAATCGCTGGTTACTCGCAAATTTATTATCTCCCTCGTGTCTCTCTAACCAAGCGTTTCATGACTCATGAGTGTTATTCGTTGTTATTATAATAACAACCATATAATGTAAGAAATGAAGGACATAATAAAAATGTATTATATTTTCTGTGTACATATTTTTAATTATAGATGACCTTTTGGACCACGCCTCAGCCTGTTGTAGTTTCCTTTAAAAATAAGCAAAAAGTTAATTCAGCAGTGTTTGACTAATTTACAAAGATTTTCTGGTTTAAAAAATCACTATTGACCTACCTCAATATAAGGAATTTATAATTAAATTAAAAAGCGAGTTCTTCCTGTGTTTAATTGAAAAGTGGGACAAATGACAAATATTAAGGAAAAAAACAAAAAACATTAGGTACAATTCAGATCGTCAGTAATGTAAATAGAACAGTAGTCAATTGTTTACCTTTTGATCACCAAAAACCGATGTAGTTCGCTTTTTCCTGTTCTAGTATTTGTTGTCGAGGCAAGCCGCAACGCCCCCTAGTGTCCTTGGGATTGTTTCAATTCTTGTTCACACTAAAACACTTTACTTGACTCGATAACTTTGTTAAGGCCGTTCGAGGCCAGCGGCCATTGTTCAGCTGCCACTGACATGTATCGACCGTCATCACTTGGGGTTATTTTTTTTTGTTAGTGACATTGGCTTACAAACACGTCGTGAGGAAACCTTCGCACCATAAAGTGCTAAGAAATTTCAGATATTAGGACTAGAACCAAACCCCATTCGACTAGCGTGGTGTATCTGTTATGGAGTAAGTACAATGGCCCTGAAATGAAATTCTTTATTGTAGGTGATGTTGCGGGATTAACTTAGCTTTTCTAGGAATTTCCTGTATCTACGAATTAGTATTGTACATTTAGTGTGAAGATTACGGTTTTAGGTAATTTTATTTCGGTTTTGTTAAGATGGATAATCCTTGGTAAAATGTGGAATTAAAGCATTTCCACGATGCAGTTAATGTGAGTAGATGGTAACTACATACGTACTAAGTACGTAAGTGTTGTCCTTATTCCCCTTATGAAAAACATGCAACAGCTCTGAAATGCTTCAAGCAACATTACAAAACCCACGTGCAGTAAATATAAGGCGGTTTTATTTAAAATGTCGTAATCGGGAGCGAGATTTATACCAGCATTCTCGGAAACACCGATCACGGGAGCGATTCCAATCCCTCCGACGGTTTTATGGCTCCTGTACGGTTAGGAATATTTGCAGTACAAACGAATAGCGCCAATTAAAAGCTGGGTCAGGTGAGCACGAAGCCTGCGGGCACGCGACAGACGAAGGTCGATGAACTGCACCACCAGTTGGTAACACGGTCAGGGTGCGGGCTACCAGGTATGTGACGTTCTTATACGTCACTTAGTGTGGTGGTACATGTGACCTTATGGTATGCACCACAAAGGTCGTGTATGCTCGAACAAAGGCTGGAATAGGAGTACTCTCATGACTGTCGCATAGTGGTGCACATTCAATTGATATTATGTGTATAAAATACGTTTTATCAAATAAACATCTCGGTGAAAGTCGTTATACAGCGGAATCTTATACATCTCATCAAAACATTATCAGTTTTTTTTTTTCATAGATCATCAACTGATTAGATTCCTTTTCTAATGGATAAGGGATGACTATATCAATTCAATTTACAACGATATTAAGGATACTAAATTACAGATGTACAGCAAAATTTACTCCACAAATAGTTCGAACAAAAGCAGATGTGATGTGTATAAGATAAGACGATCTCTATTGGGTCGATATGAGGATGCGAGAAAACAGTGTAACGTTCTGCAGTATTTCTCTAGTTGGTGTCATATTTCAAAATCTACCTTGCTTCAGCACTTATTAACTGGTCTGTGTCTTTTTGTATCTTGCTTAGCTTCAATGTAGAGAATTTGTATGACACTTTTTGATCTTAACTAAATAAATACACGTAATTCATTTAATGGATTTGAAGTTATTTTTTCCCTTGTAATGTTAAGTAATTTTTGTGCTTGACGTATTTTTGCCTTATGACGCACGGAAAAGTACACAACGTTAGTTTGACTCGATATTAATTTATGAATTTCACTTTGAAAAAGTCAAATATTTATTTAGATTCCGTGGGCAATACAGTATTTTGAGTAGATTGATGTTTATTTAGTAGCGATTCACAACAGTAAGTCAGAAACACATGTCAGTTATTATAGGTACATGTAACTTAGAGCATGATAAATTTAGATGTCATAGAAGCACACCTTAGGCAAGTAAAAAAGCGACAAGCCTTAGTTGCCGTAACAGTTGTATCAAGACATTAATGCCTTCTGAACGAAGGTCTTGAATGAAGGTCTTAGTTACAAGGCTGAAAGTCGGTTTTCCCTTACTCTACATTTATCACAACTAGTTTTGCTATACACCCAACAACCTAATCTATACCGTGAAGCTTACAGAGCCTCTAATATGATCTGAGAACGGTCTATGTTACTCAAAGGATATTAAATTAGAATGGTTTACGATCTCAGCTTTCCACTTTCCGAAATAAAAAAGTATATTCCTCGCGACGCTTGGCCGAGCGGCGAAACCCTTTTCATGCGCGAAAGATAAATATTCAGATGGGAAAGGCGGCGCTGTGCAAGCGAAAATAAATCCTCATGTTTATGCGGTTAGGTTGGTTTTCACTCGGGTGGTGTGGCATTGGCGATTCCCCGCAAAGTGGACGGGGCTTTGTGCGGGCCCGCGCGGTGTACGGCTAATAAAACTCTTAAAGTCGCCAGTTTTAAACTTCCAGCGACGGTCAAAATTTTTCCGTGCATACTTTGAATATTGTCTTCACTTTATCCGTGTGCTAAGAACCGCTTTTTCCACCTTGGATAAGTTCTTAGCGATTTATTAGGGAAGTTTGGCTTTTTCTTGCCATGTTGTTTATGCTCGATGGTGCTTAAGAACTGAGTAAGCCGATAATGTCGGTATTAAACCGCTCGAAAGTTAAACTCGGTAGGTGCGAAAATTATTCACGGTGTAATAAATATTTCGTGTCGAGGGACTAAACCGTCTGTCAGAGTGTTTGTTAGTAACGGTAGTAGAGATATTTTAAAATCCATTGAAGAAATTGTATACGTCTGCAGATATTCTGTGACACTCGATTCTACCCCAAGTATGATTCCGATTCATAAATCTTTATTAAAAAACGCGGGTGTGGCACGTTTGGGCGGCAGGTGGCGAGGGCCGCTATGCCGTGTGGAAAAAACGTTAATGGGACATCGTTACCTGTTTTATTTGACTTCAGGATGCCGGGAAATAAAAGGAATATGGCTTTCTACCATTAGAATTGTATAATTAAATCGTAAAGAACGAACTCTTAATACCATAATAGTTAGTGCTAATGTTTTGTTGTGTCAAATTGTATGTTTTTTTTTATATATTACAATGGTTTAGTGTAATAAGGAAATGAAAATTTATTTTAATGGCCCCGTGGTACAGTTCGGTTGACATCAGTTTGTAACACATAAGGCCGCGGGTTCATTGTCATGTTTGTATGATCCACAAATATTTGATTCGGGTCTGGGTGTTTGTTACACCGAGAAGTCTGTCATAGTTTCTTAGAATGACGGCTTGTATGTTATTTTAGGGTCAGGACTATGTTTGCGACTTTTGGGTCTATTTATTATTTACCAATTTTATGGTACGCCGCACATAGGTAGGTTTTTAGGTTTTATGCGGCCAAAATTGAAAATTTTAAACTAGTTACAAATGCAAAATGGAATATTTTTCTACGTTAACAATAGAACAAGTGATAATTAGCCGGTCTTCTCGGCTTAAATACCAGCGTGGGGGACGTGTGCAGGTGGTGGAATCTTGTTAGTCTCCCGCTGCGCCCGCGCTTTCGCTGTTTACGTTTTTAAAGTGACTTGTTTTTCGTCGTTAATATTTTTGATTTGAAGAGAGTTATTAAAGTAAACAATGTGGATTCGAGTGCTTCAGGTATATACCATTATTTATTATAGAAATTGTCAACCCAGTATAATAAAAAATACTTTATTTTAAACCTCTAAAACATACAACGTTTTCTTGAAAAAATATTCTTGATTTTTCAATTTAAACGTAATTTAGTTATATTATCGCTTCCTCTCGCCTCAAAATTATTTTTTATTATAATACTTAATACTCTTTTCTTATGATTTAGATAAAAATCAACTGCAGGTAGGTGCAGGTAGGGTAAAAAAAGTTATGTTGAAAAATGTTCCAAATAATTTTAATTTTCATTTTCGTCGTAGGTTTTCCTGGCTCATCCGGAATAAAATTAGTCACCCGTCAATTTCTCTACGATAAAATGCAAAGCCAAAGTAATTTTAGAAACGATTTCAAGTGGATACATTATTGATGTCAAGAAATATGATGAATACGCACTAGATACCGCCAAATTATACGTGAAGCATTATTGGTGGCACCCGATGACCCCTACTTTGCACAAAGTGCTCATACATGGTACTGTTATAATAAAGAATTCCATCCTTCCAATAGGCCCATTCCCGGAGAAGGCTTAAGAGGCTCAAGAGGCCCGAAATAAGCACTTTCGTATATATAGAGAAAATTACGCAAGAAAATTTTCCCGCGAACAGTGCAACCGCGACATTTACAATCAACTATTATTGAGCTCTGATCCGCTCATTAGCAGTATTAGTATAAAACAAAGAAGGAGAAAAAAAATGTCTAATTCCTTTTCTCCGTAGACTTTCGACATGCTTTTAACCACCAAACCAGATTCCGCTGCACCAGAATCCTCGGACGATGAGGATCTGGAGTAACGAATTGGCATGGAGTATGTGACGACTGTCAATTCATTACTCACTAACGTTTAAAATGTACGTTTATGATATATATTTTTTAATATATGTCACGTTAGGTTTTTGACATTTTTTTTCATAAATATTATATTTTCTTAAATTAAAATTAAAAAAATCAACAGAAAGTTGTTTTACATTATCAATTATGTCGATTAGAATAGTTTTAGCAATTAAAATAATTTTGGCCGCATAAAACCTAAAAACCTACCTATGTGCGCCGTAGACAACGTCGGACTGAAATTTTAAAAAGTCATTGGAGAAATATGCATAACTCATGCAAATGTAATAGTAGTGACAGTTAATGCTATCAAACCTATGAACTTTATAATAAACTCGTCTTCAAAATCTCACACATTTTCCGTAGAAGAATAACCTTTGTGGCCTCATCAATAACAAAATGTCCGAATTATTAGTCTTCGAAATTTTTACTCACATGTAATTTTGAAACAATTTTCGTTGTCAATATAAAAGCTGGCAAATTTATTTCATTAAGTGCAGTAATTCGGCGTCTACAGAATGGTGTTATTAAAGCCAGGCCTCATAATAAATAAATTCTAATTGAAGTACATTGTTCAGACGCCAAGACTCGCTGGAATTCGCCGTCTGTAAAAATAGCTCAGAAAACGTTAAATAACTTAGGTATATAAATTGTAATCGAATATCGAGTTTATACATTTTATTCGATGATCTTTATCAGAGAAAATATACTAATTACTGCAATAAACTCCTCCCAGCCTCGATAGTTCGGTTAAGTATGCGGCACACAACAGAGAGGACCATGGTTCAATTTTCAAGTCAGTGTTTTTTCTTAGCAGTTTCATGAAGTATGTAACTAATGTCTTTTATTTTGGAGCTGTTGGCTAATCGGTTTCATATAATTCTGGTGGCCTACTTTAAAGTTTTTCTTACACATAAACGCCCCCCAAAAAGCAATAAAACATCACCACAGATAAATAAAAACATTTCATTCGGTCTCTCTTCATTCAATGCGGTGTAATCGAATGAAAAGATCGCCTTGATGTTTTCAGTGAAAAGGTTTTAAAGTGGGATTGATGGTCAAAACACGAATGGAATGAAATTAAGTGATCCCTATTTCCGTATAGAATAAATCATGCCATCTTTGCCATGCCATTTTCAACGAATAAAGGCTTTTGGTTTGGGTGAGCGTGTTTTTAGGCCAGATGTATAAAAAGAGTAGGTATTCATGTTAAGTCCATACGAAATTCTCAGTAACATCTCGGATTCCGGAAATATGCTGAAGAAAGACAAAAGATTCGTCGCCTATATCGTGGAACCTGTGTACCTCTTTGAGAATACAAAGACGAGTTTTTCCTGTTTGTTTAGATATCCTTGATGTTCTTATTTTGAAACTGGTACCCAACATGGGATTAAACCTGACAAAAACAATTTTTTAAATTTATTCTTTCTTTATTATATTTATGAAGCACAACCATTGGATTCTATGTCTGATATTTATGACACTTAGGCATTGCATTCTTTGAAATCATACAAAATTAAATAACAAAGCAAAGAAAAAACAAATGTAATAGATTGTGAATTATTGCTGTAATTTTTGTTCATCTCACACAAACCACGACATTATAGTTTTCCAGTTATTGTATTGGTAACGAAGTCCATTGTGGTTCCCCTCGCAGCGAAATTGTAGAGTTTTATCAGTACAGTCGCGGCTCCATTTCTCCCGGGGGCTGTTGCAGCCTCTGCGGCGGCGATATATCCCGGAAATGTAAAGTGGCCACATATCTTTGAATTTTGTGCTTAGTGTTATTACGCCTCGGTTGCTTTGAATAAGAATTCATAGCGTTACTTGCATTGTCTTTATGCAAAATATTTTAGCTGCACATAATTCAACTGCCCTAGCCCATTGTAGAGAGTTGGTAACAATAAAGGCGTAGGGATTTTTTAGCGTAACTAAATAACGTTATACGACACACATGCTTATTATTATATACTTCTCAGGAACAAAGCAAAGCATCTCTTAACTTAATCTTTAGTAAAATTTACAAAGAACTTAAGAAGTGACTTTGAATGCACAACAAATAAACTCATCTTCGGATTTATAGTATAAAGATTTTGTATAGTCAACGGCCGTGTGTTCGTTCCTGAGCAATACCCGATCAGTCATCTTTATTTTTTCATTGGGGTTTTACGACGACGGCTCCTGATAGGATACTGGTTTCGTTTTATGGTACGGCCGCGTGCGTCGGAAAACTCGAATGTTTTGCGTGATTTAATGGCGGACAGTGTTATCTGCGTCACATATTTTTAGCACCACTTTATTCCAAGCTTTTCCTTATTACGCTAAAAAAGGGAATTTTGGCAGTTTTTTATCTAGGCTGAAATGTCCCGAGAAATGTCTATGAGTTTATAATAATTAAGTTATTTTTTGCAGAGAATTGATAAAAAATATAAAGATCACATTCGTCGTGTACTCTGCAAAGGCTAGGTTAGGAGTACCCATAACCGACGTATATGTTTGATGTGAAGTATGGATGTTGAAGAAGCAAACGGTGTGTAAAAAATTACCCCTTTTAATCAATTAACATAACTGTTATCTATATCGGGTGCCGATGAATGTTTGTTTACACTTTTTATATTGAGATTACATTACGTAATAAGTTACCATTGAAAATAAAATTAGTATCGTTTTCCGCAATTTTTAGTAGCAGTGATTGCGTAAATGTTTGCTCGGGCGACAAGTGTAGCGACATAAAATTGCTCGCAAAATGCCAGCCGAGACGTAAATAGGATGAGTTGAGAGGCTTCTTCAGTTGTTTTGCCGCTGGTTTATTTTTCTTAGCGTTTCTCGATACATAACCTCGCCGTGGCTGTGACGTAACGTATCTACGTTGCCAGCCATTTTCTTTATTCATAATTTTAAATTGCAGTCTGTATTGCGTATGTTATAGAAATGTTTTTTTTTTTTTATAGAAGTTGTTGAATAACTGCGTCGTTTGTTAGACAATGTAACTAAGAAGGTCCGAGGTAAAATTTTAATCATCCAAACATCTTATAAAAACTTCACGTGGAATATTCGTAAACGTAACTCGTGGTCTCGAGGTACGAGTATGTGCCATGTGATCTTGACTTCCTTTTTCGATTCCCAAGACGGGATTGTTATTTGGTTTTTGGAAATTCTCAGTAGCACCACGGAGTATGAAAATGTGTCCTAAAACGTAAAAAGCTGGGCCGTTATTACGTCGGCGGGTGCTAGAATGCACCTCTCTCTACCCTTTCGGGGTATACTGGTGTGAGGTGTATATTCGTAAGGTTATGTAGATGTATATTCGTAAACAGTTTCTACTAATTGACACTCCATCTAGACAGGACTGCAGTTACCATCAGCGGCAGCTTTACTGTGCCAGTAAAAAACATATATTTCCAAATGAAAACAGCTAGCTTTTAATTTGAGTGCGAGGAGCGTACAATGTTATTCCGAATAGACAGTAAACATTAAATACCTCGCTTTCAGTTTACGAGCCACTTGCGTATGTTTTATATCCTACAACGAAGTTGCTAGTTTTAAATGGAGAAGCTTAAGTATACGCGTACTTAGAGCCGTAAGATTCTGGGTTGGGAAATGAAATTGATTTACTTTCATAACTTTTCACTTACTTCAGCTCCTTTAAAGTTCTAGAACAAAATGTTATTGTATCTGAAATATTCTTATTCGTTAGTTAATATTACTGACCTATACGATATTGAATTTCTCAACATCACTTAGCACACGACTCAATAGCTGTTTTGATATACATTGCTGCTTAGCCACCGAAGAATTTAATAGAAGGTAGCACTAATTACTACCATGTATCGCTTAAGATAAGTACTATACGTTTATAAGACGAAACAATCATTAGGCTCCCTAAGCGACGGGTCCATTAGATCCCGTGGCCTATTTACTGCTGCAAGTTTCATCCGTATTGGGTCAATAGGCCTCTCGCAGCCTCCTGTGTATAGGAAGCTAGAATTGAATATCTCGGCTTTATATTTCTACGTACATTTTTGCGTTGTCGGAAATGGGTTAAGTTGGCTGTGTGTTTATGTTGTGTTTTCAATTCAACTTGGGGTAATTTAAAAGGTTTTATAAATTCCTGCTTGGTTATAATATGAGGGTATATAAGGGTAATTGTTCCTTCTCCTGATTTTTTTCTTTTTATCAGAATGATTTTTGTAATTAAGACTAGTATGAATGTAACGCGTTTATTTATATGGGTATATTTTTTAATGTTATTTGAAGTGACATACTTTTGATCCTTTAAGTCACATATCAGTTACAAATTATACCATTCCGTATATAGCTGTACTCTGCTGAATGTAGATCTCCCCAAGTAAGAGAGATACTTTTTGCGGTAAAATTAAATTAATAATCGACGTCCCTATACCCTACACTTAAAACGTAAGAGCTAATGTGTATTTCGGCGACTTTGAAACTGAATGTCCCATCTAGAGTTATCTGCTCTTTGTGTGGGGGTGAATCGTAACGGGGTTAGGTTATGGCGCGCATGCCGGCCGCGGAGAGGGCGCGCCGCGGCAGTACGCCCGCGACTCCGGCCCAGAGCGCACGTCCACACAGCACCCGCTCATATCACACCTAAATATTACCAGTGACAAGTGCATCGCTCTGTGTGCAACCTCTTTTGACTATATAGTGAATGTGGAAACTATTTCGGTGAGTTGACGACTGTGCCCGCCTAGTACGCACCGATCGCCGCTAGGTGGCGTTATACCACCGCGTCCGTACTGCAGCTGTAACTGTGTTGTAACTTTTCAGTGAAACTTGTTTATTATGTAACTTGATTTTAATGGACAAGCTTCGTAAACATGTGGTATGTGATGATGCCAAAGTATTGTTCTGGTTCTGTTTTAAACTTTTCATTTTTTTTTCTGAATAAATTATAAATTTATATGATTTTAAGGAGATAGTCTAACTCTGGGAGTCGAAGGCGGAAGAATTAACCCTAAGTATCTCAGTTAATATATTTCTGATTTTAAGAATTAATTATGTAAGGATGATTTTATATTTTTAAATAATTATGTTTTAGTTTTAGAAAGTAACATATGATATTCAATATTTTCAAACTAGATACATTTATCTATTGCTTTTCATAATTAAATATACGCTTCTTCAGAATATAATTAATAACACTACAATTTGTAAGTTATCGTTTCTTGCGGCTTAAATAAAAAATCCGCGCGGACTCGAGTTACGCGAGCAAAGTCAAAATATTAAAAAGAAGCGAGTAATTTCTCCCATAGGTATTCTACTCGCCACAATGTCCATACCATAAGGTAAAAAAAAAGTGCCGCACGTCACGACCAAATGGCATCCATGAATGATGAAAACTCATATTTGAGCCGAAACTATTCCAATTTCACGGGACATTGGTAATATTCGATAAACGTGTCACAGGCGGTGCCTGGTTTAAAAAATAAATGCCTTTCAATGTTCTGAATATTGATTTTTAAATGTCTGGTGTGTTCCGTGGGGCACTGGTTTGTATTAACTGCTTAGGTGATCCCCAATTTATAATCGATAGATATGTTGAAATATATTTTAATAGATATAATGGAAGCGGCTGGATGCAGCCCGCCATCGACAGAACACTTTAGAAGTCTTTTGCGGAGGCATACATATGCCCAGCAGTGTACGTCTTTCGGCTGAAGATATATTGAATTCTCTATATGTTTCATTTCGTGTTTATTCTTGCTTTAGATTAATGGAAACAGGAACGGTAACACTTCAGATGGTATTATGCAACTCTTTCAGTTTAGTTAGAAGTTGCTGGCACAATATAGTATAGATTCGTTTCGCATTGTTTTAATATAAATATTGAATCCTTTGTAAGAGGCTATCGTATGATATTACAATAGATTTTTAACGTATTTTTATCACCACACACCCGCCATTATTACTCCTGTATTTCCAACGTAATGTAATTTTAATTGAAGAGTGTAAATATCAGTTTTTAAAGACTTTTTTTTAGGATTTATTTACATTATTATCTCATTTGTTATGAAAATATCTAAGTCCGCTGAAAATAGCTACGACAAAATCTCCTAATTACATACTGAGATTATTCCCGTTTCGTGACATGAGATTATTAATATTCTGTTTATCATCTCATTCCTCATAGCTTTCTTATGTAAAACAAATATATTAGGCATTCAAGGCACATTCATATGTTGAGTGCTATGACAGAAACCGAATTACAATCAAGAAAATTCGGTTGCGGGTAGGAAACAAAATAACAAAAACTCGCTCCCTTTAGAGATCAGGATGTGCACAAATCGCTGTACATTTAAGCAAAAGGTTCGTCAATTGCTGGCTCGTGAAACTGCGGAATGTTCATAAATATAACTTTCTGTCTGTTATTGTTTTATATGTATATATTTTATATTTATATGTATTTATATATGCATATATGTAGTAATATTTATTATACGTTTATATTTTGTCAATTGTATAGTTTTAACTTTTTACACACCTGCCTCATTTCATCTCTGCATCACCCTAGGTTCGACTGTGAGAGAATGCCATGCTAGGCATTAAGTCCGCCTATACAACCCTGTATAAAGTGTAAATAAATAAATAAATAAATAATAACAAATGATAACAACTTTTGGCGCTTCCAAATATGGTCATAACTTGAAGAAATATGTAAGTTTTGTATCGTGAGTATTAGAAACAACGAAAGATTTTTTGGCTTCAAAACCCACAGACTAGAAACAAATATTTGCGGATCGCTCAAACATTTGTCGTGATGCGGGAAATGAATCCAAATTATAAATATCGATAGAATATCCAAACTTTGTGTAAAAGTCATCTTGTGCAGCTTAATAATTTTTGACTTGTAACAAGGTTCAAGTTGATAGTGTCGTCAATTCTGGTGAAGGAAATTGTTATAGTTTTGAAAAGTCTTAACTGAGGTTCAACTTTTTCTACCGTTCCGTTCCTCGTTTCTTTTTCTTTTTCAAATCTTAATCTTAACATTCTAAACGACACTTCCGAAAGCGGTAGCTGCCACCTTCAGATAACTTTTTACCCGCCCTTCTCACAAGAATAGTGCTACTTTTTTATACATTTTTGAAGCACTATCCCCCGAGTGGTGATTAACTAACACAAGCTTGTTAAAAATAGCTTCAGTCAATCAGCGCTAAACAAAGGGGCGGCGCGCCCTCCCGCACCCCTCCCGCGCCTCTGTTTAAGTACCGTGCCATTAACCCCATTTTGCCGTGTCCTCCCGCCCTCCCGACGAGTGCATTCACTGTACGTTGCGTATATTCGGGGATGCAGGTAGTTCCGATACCCCGAGGAAAATGCTCAGTGAAGCTTACCAGGTTTCCGTATGTGTATGCATGAATGAGTTTCCTTTGTTCTGTGAAGTGTCTTAATTGGCAGAACTAGAACAGAAAGTCATAGAATTTTCTGATTGTCGTAAATGATTGTTTCACCAGATATTGAGCAAATATTAACAGATTTAACATAGTCTCATTAACGTATCGATGGAACAAAATATGAATAGCAACCTTCACAAATGTAGGTTTGTGCAGAGCATTTTATATGGTAGCTTTTAATGTGGTTGATGAAATGGTTGCTAGTCATATTTTATCAGATGAAGTGGCAATGTTCTTTTTATATATTTAAGTGGCGATTGAATAAAAAACTCGCACTTCATCTATCGCACGATTGTATTAACTTTTGCACTATTATAGCTATTTCAATGAAATGTGTTCTTTTTAGAAACTTAAGGAACATATCCACCACGAGCTCAAAGTAGGTCTTACCCATTTTCAAACATATCACTAATTTATAAAACTATGTTTATTTTTTTAAAGTTTCTATTAATTTATAAATATAATTCAATTGTTATACTAATAAAAAAGCCTGTACCTATTATATGACGCACTCAAAAATAACAAAAAATGCGTATTTTCACGATAAATTTTAGCATATTACGCTAAAATTTATTAAAGTTCATTAATTTTTCCAACAAAATGTAAATTAGTTTTGGTCTTCTAATTATTACAACTCGCCCGAGTTGTCAGCAAGCGGATAATTTAGAGTCAGTAGTTAATACTAAGTTATTATTTGTACAAATTTTGCTCTGTTAGGGGAGATATCCGCCCACGGTCGTTAGTAAAATGTCTAGTAATTTGGGTGTAACTTACTCGTTGTTTTCTAACAATTACCGATAAATTTGCTCGAATTAAGAAGTAATTAGTTTTGGTTTGAAACCATTACTTGGAGCACTGGGTGTTGAAATTCGTTGGTATCACTGTCGATTTACGTTTGATGAATGAAATTAATTAGTTTGATAAGTTCTCTTTAATTTCTCCGTTGTTTGACAATGGATTTTACTTCAATACAGAAGGGATTAATTATATACAGTTGTTAATGTTGAAAAGGAACAAAATATATTTATTTTCTAAATGTCAAGGCGTTGCTATGTATGTCCTAGATAGATTGGTGGCGTAAAGTTGATTTACCGAGGAATTCATTAGCATAAACACAGTATGCGGCTCTGCGGTTGCTGGCATGCATTCACGAGATTGTTGTGTTGAAATCCAATGTTAATTACATTATACGTGTCTTAATCGCATCATTCATACAAGGAGATAGCGTTCCACATGATTATTCTATAGTTTTATAACAACTATTCCTTTTATCATTTTGATAAATTAAGTTTTTAGCATACTGATAGCATATAAGAGAGGTAGTTGGAATTGTATTACCACTGTTCTGACTCTACATAATATTAAAGTCTTTTATCAGAAAATACGACACTTTTCTGTATGATATTTATCACGACAATTCACAATTCAACTCTTTACAAATGTTGCTCATGTAAAATGAAATTATTCATACCATAGCTTACAGTTTTTTGAAATACTTATTATAAAAATCATTAAAACCCGGTGCACATGAAACGCGTGACCGTCGTCACGAGCTAAAAATAGTTCTCTACTTGGCGTCACGTGATCAACTGTTTGTATGTAATGTGACGCGTTAAGGTTGTTTAATGACGCCACGGCAGGTGTCGCGCCGCTCCCCAGTCTCCCCGGCGCCATGTTGTCTCCACGCCCAGCGCTAACGAACCTACCACACACACTATGTTTATCGTAGGAAAATGCTTTATATAAAACATCATGTCAATTTTTTTTAGGTCTTTTTCGAAGTATTAAAAGGTCTTGGCTTCGGATTCTGTTTGAACGTTTCCAAAGTATGAAAATATCTTCGAAATATATTGATAACTTCAATATCTGGCGTTCATCACAGAGCATAAAACCCTTTTAAACCATTTAAAGTCGTCATTATAGAGAGTATCAAGCCTCTTAAAACAATTTCGTCGTCTGCCCCATTTCGTCCATATGTTTTTTACAGACTCAAGATTTCAAGCGTTCTTTTATTCAGAACTCGTTTAAGCTTTTTCAATGTATTATTTGAGTAATGCTTAAGTGAAAGGGCTGAGATAACTTATCAAATTGAAAAGAAAGCTCTTTTTTGGATGGCAGTAAAAGCGTGTGTAAAAGAATTTCGTGTCTGATAGATATAATCTATATGCTTTACTTTGCTCTTGATTTTATGAAAATGATACCGTATCGAATCCCGTGCAGCTGTGAAAAGAAATCACTTAAAGGGAAACCTTTTGAATTTTCTCCCAAAAAATAAAAACAAAGATCTTCACAAAAGCGAGGAGGAAAGTGTGTCCAAATAACTTTGAGTCTCTGTAATCATAAAATGCTTTTCCATGTCGCTTCGACTGTTTGGTTTGTTGCCAAATTTTATCAACTTCGCATAGCTTTTTGAATATCAAAAACAAGTTACGAGGGCGATTACGCTGAATCGTTTTGCATTGTTAAGGCTAAATATTTTTACATAAAGCCAAGTAATGTTAAATGGGATGGCTTCTAATGAACTATATTAAGACCTTTAACTGTGTTAAAAAACTGATCACAGATAGGTTGTAGTAGTTACTGCAATGCAATTATAAAATGCAAGTTAAAAATAACGGCCTCACATTTTCTTCTTCTTCTTCATCAACCCATATACTCCTACTGCTGAGCACGGGTCTCCTCTACCATTGAGAGGGTTTTTAGGCCATAGTCCACCACGCTAGCCTAGTGCGGGTTGGCGGACTACACACCTAAGAAATTCCTAAGAACATTTAGGTGTGCAGGTTTTATCACGATGTTTTCCTTAACCATTAAAGCAAGTGATAATTAAATTTGAATACACACATAACTTTCGAAAAGTCAGAGGTGTGTGCCTGGGGTTTGAACCCGCGACCGCCGAGATTCTCGACCGCGCGCCTAAATCTCGAGGCCATCACTGCTTCCACATTCTCTTGCTAGTATTTAATTCCATAGTTTTTCATATGTCATTTTTAATACAAAAAAGTATTTATAGCGATTTGTAATGAACACAACAACACATACATACCACACCGGTAAATCTATAGCCGTATCTCGTCTGACAACTACGATAGGTCTACGAACCGCTACGGCAAGTTACGTTCGCTACGCCGTAGAGGCTGCTACGCACTCACGCTCCGTCAGCTCTCGATGGGCACTCAGCGGCGTAAATGAATTACGTGATGGGATTATGGACAGGTCCCTACTTTATCTGCTATGAAAATATATGGAAATGTACTGGGTATTGAAAATATGCTTGTAAATTTGTTTTAACTTTGTTGTGTACGAGAGGCTATTTCAAATACATGATGTTTTAAGTTTAACTAGGCCAGTGTAGATGGGTTTAGTTCATGGTGGCGTTTTTTGGGTGTTAATGATACATGGTTATGGTTGTCTTATGTCTATCTAATATATTCAAAATACAGACAATAAAATATTCATTGATGCTAAGAATACTGTTGGTGTAGGACTCCAAATTTACCTCCTAATCACCGATATCCTCCGTCAATTTAGGAGAGATACATTTAATTTGATATTACATATACTACGAAAAAGTAGGGAGTACCGTTTTGAATTATTTCTTTAACTTGTTGCCTACAAATACAAACAGGCGTACACTAACGAGTTGTAATAATGAATATCGAACCCGCGTACTTGAACTAAGCCATGAGAAGTTATCGAGGCGCGGTCGCAGCGGCCCGAAGCTCATTTAATTATAGTCGGCGCGACTTCGCTGCACTTTGCCAGGGTATATTAAGTACGAGGGGGCAAGGGCGGACTTAGAACTCATTTATGAGGGTCAGTCTGTACTTACTGTCCAACTTGAGGGCTTATATTAACATTTTAAAACAGTCTCTTTATATTTCACGTGCAATTCTATTCATAAAAATTGCTGACCACAGTCATCCCCAGTCTGTAGCCCTGTCCTAAATTCCTTTGGTGGCGACGCAGTATGTTTTATCCTTCTAAAGGTCTGTATCAGTCGTCATGCCTTCACTCCTTTTTCTTTGATCTCTTATTGCATCCCTCATTGTTCCATTTCTGAATACAATATTTCCCTTTTATTGTTACGATTCCCTAATAAGAAATTTCCTAAGGTATTTTTATTGTACTTTTTTTTATTCTCTTGCATAAAACCCCAATCCGTCCCTGCAGTTGACGGTCACCATGAAAGACGCGGCGTGGTCGGCGACGTTGTGTGAACGGTTTTGTCATTAAGCGTTCCGGCTGATAGTTCGTTACCCAGGCTAACTGTGTTTACACACGTGTACGGACCTTATGGTCGCGACATTCGATTAATGCACATATTACTGTATAATGGGGTTTCAAAGAGTGGGGAAGAGGGGGGAAGGGAAGTGTTTTGATGTTAAGCAAAAATATTTAAAAATATTTATGTCATGAGTGTCTCTTTTTGTAAAAAAATCTGACCGAAACTGTGGCGTACGTGCGAAAATGTCAACTGGCAAAAAATGATTATAACTAAACTCAATTTTCTTGGCTATATCATAAGAAGATAGACACAACCTGAATCTGAATCAAGACACATTAATGTTGGTTTCTCTTAGAAGTTTATATGAGGACTTATAAACAAGTGCTGGAGTCAAGGTTACGTTAAGAATGTTTAAATTGCCTTTGGAAAATGTATGATGTCAGTGACAATCAGACATATGTTATTTGATACTAACGTCATCATGTGATTTTTCTTTCAATACTGCACGATCAATATTCTATTTGTACAAAACTAATGATTGTTTGTTTCTTTGCAGGTAAGTGTTCATATACGGTGCGTCAGCAACTACGTAAGTTTTGGACACTGATTTATTAGAATTTGTGTTCGTAGAGCGGTTAATAGAATTAATAAAAAAGTGACCGAGTTTCTGTGGCGGGCGTAGGAGTTGAATGAAAACTTTGCGGAGTTCAGCCAGGGTCTACGAGCTCACGTAGCGCACCGTAGCTATTTGCTACGTATACTTGTTACTTGGAAAGAAACCGAGTTTATCTGAAAGTTTTGTATTCGCCCGTATTTATATATTTTTTTGGTTCAATGAATTTTACGTTTACTTACATGAGCAAAATAACAATTTTGTATTAAAATGATCAGTGAAAGTAGCACTAAACTTGTAAAGAAATGTCTCACTTATTTCTATAAAATATTTTCAATTACTTTCTTTTAACGCATTACGTTATTCAAACACTGAATAAAACAAATCTATATTCGACATTGAATCTGTCTACAACCGAGAGGATTTAAGTCTTAGTGTATCACGCTTGCCTAGTATGGGTTGGCGGACTACACACATAACAAATTTCTAAGAAGTTTTAGGTGTACAGGATTCATCACAGTGTATACCTTTGAGAGTTATTGATTAGAAAAAAATATTAGTTATAGTCCGAGCCCATAATACCGTCGCTACAAAATGAGTGATATCAGTACATTAATCAAACAACATTGAGGTCAAATTATTTATATTCGGTATTAATTGACTAAGACTAATGAATACATGATGAATGTTGGTAATGGATCGACTGAAAGTACAAAGTTTTCGGCTGTACCCGAGTAGAAATCAAATAAGGCACAACCAGATCATGTATCGGGTCCTGATCAGGATAGAATAAGGCATGCCCGATCCGGCAAGCCCGATCAGGACCAGATCGGGACCTGATCAGGATAGCCTTATTTTAAATGTTTTCAAGTATTGCAAGGCAAGCCCGATCAGGACCAGATCGGGACCTGATCAGGATAGCCTTATTTTAAATGTTTTCAAGTATTGTACGGCAAGCCCGATCAGGACCAGATCGGGACCTGATCAGGATAGCCTTATGTTAAATGTTATCAAATATTGTAAGGCATATTGGATCAGGACCAGATCGGGACCAGATCAGGATAGCCTTATTTAAAATGTTTTCAAGTATTGTACGGCAAGTCCGATCAGCACCAGATCGGGACCAGATCAGGATAGCCTTATGTTAAATGTTTTCAAGTATTGTAAGGCAAGCCCGATCAGGACCAGATCGGGACCTGATCAGGATAGCCTTATGTTAAATGTTATCAAATATTGTAAGGCAAGCCCGATCAGGACCAGATCGGGACCTGATCAGGATAGCCTTATGTTAAATGTTGTCAAGTATTGTACGACAAGCCCGATCAGGACCAGATCGGGACCTGATCAGGATAGCCTTATGTTAAATGTTTTCAAGTATTGTACGGCCAGCCCGATCAGGATCAGATCGGGACCAGATCAGGATAGCCTTATGTTAAATGTTTTCAAGTATTGTACGGCCAGCCCGATCAGGACCAGATCGGGACCTGATCAGGATAGCCTTATGTTAAATGTTATCAAATATTGTAAGGCAACCCCGATCAGGACCAGATCGGGACCTGATCAGGATAGCCTTATGTTAAATGTTATCAAATATTGTAAGGCAAGCCCGATCAGGACCAGATCGGGACCTGATCAGGATAGCCTTATGTTAAATGTTTTCAAGTATTGTAAGGCAAGCCCGATCAGGATCAGATCGGGACCAGATCAGGATAGCCTTATGTTAAATGTTATCAAATATTGTAAGGTATATTGGATCAGGACCAGATCGGGACCAGATAAGGATAGCCTTATGTTAAATGTTATCAAGTATTGTAAGGTATATTGGATCAGGACCAGATCGGGACCAGATCAGGATAGCCTTATGTTAAATGTTTTCAAGTATTGTAAGGCATACTGCATTAGGCCAAGGTCTGGATCAAATAGGGCTAGCCTGGTATTAAAAAATATTCAGTATGATAAGACATGTAGTATCAAGCCCAGATACCGTTATCCTAATTGTCAAAGCAAGAAAAGATGCTTTTAAACATATATTCCAGAAATACAATTCAAAACTTATTATTGTTTTGGACGTGAACGGTGAAACTCAACTCATGACGTGTATCATATCATGATTGCCATATTTATGTCGCGGTGTAAATTTTATTTGCATCAGATCAGGTTATACTGGTAATTTATTTTACAAAAATCTTTTACCATAAATTTTGTTTGTCAATAACGAATTTCTACAACGTTACAAATTCACAAACATTATCTCTTTATAAAATTAGTATAGATTTGATAACGCATGAAAAGTATTTTATTTGTTATGGCAACATTAGGTACTTGATAAACCGACAGGCGACAACAGGAAGTGTAGGAATTAGGTGCATAAATAGAAAGTTACTTATTATCGTATTTATTTTTTTCCAGAAAATGTTAGGTAAAATAATACGTGATAAAACCATTATAATTAAAAACAAGTATTGCGGATGTTACTAACTTGGTGCGCAACTTAAAATAATGCAATACCGCTTTTGGGCATTTCCCGCCTTTTACTACAAACGGCAATTCTACATACAGTCTATAGAACACGGGAGTTAATTTTTATTTTATGTCAAGAAGACGGTATCAGTGGATTGAATTGATTGAATATGCCGATTGGTATATTAATGTAAAGATTAAATAAGTTCATTACAAAAACTAAATCGCCTTAACAGTAGTTACAGAATAATTAATATATTGTGTGTTTACCAAAACAAAGTGTATCAAGGACTATAAACTTATATCTAGACATTTACTAAGTGTGTATTGTGTATAAAATACTAAATTGTGGAGTAAACTACTTAAGTAGATAAAAATTTACATGTTGTGTGTAAAGTTTCGTTATTAAATTGAATTACCTAAAACATTCAAGGATAGTAAAAAAGTATTTAAAAATACATTACAATTCTTTGCTATTTTTCATTATAAATTTATATTTCAATAATCCGTATTTTTTCAGATGACATTATAGTTTTATTTGTAAATGATTTATCCAATGAAGTAATTGATATAGTATCAAGTTCTTGGTTAGATCATTAAATAGAATATAGTGGTACTGGATGTAAATATTATATGCCTGCATCATTGTTAAAAAGTACTAAGTATTGTAAATTATTACAAACAATAGTGAAACATTGTGAAGAGCCTGATCCGACAAGACCAACATTTCATGTTCAAATATGTGGCACAGCAGGTAATTTATTAATATTTGAATTATAGATTTATGAGAATTGATATCTTATTGTCAAAACAATAAAACAGTAATTAATTTATACAATTAATGTTATCAGAAACTATGAAAGAGGCAGAGGAAAAATTAATAAGATTGGAAAAATAACCCTATGCTTTCTCTACTGATAATGAGCATTCCACTAAAGCAAAAGCAGCTGCTGTTGATAAAACTTTCAATATAAAAGCATTATCAAAGAATCAATTAAAAATAGATAAAATATTCAGCCAAACAGCTTTGGAGTTAACCGATAAACCCACTGAAATTTGAGGTAATATCTCTTATTTAAAATGTAAATATTGTTGATTAATTTCTAATATTTTTTTACTAATGATTTTTTTTAACAAAGCATATTAACTGACATATTTTTATTATTGTTAATTTTGATACAAATAATTAAGTTATACTACTGTTGTTTTACTTCTAATAATAGTAGGTACATTATCAATAATTGCTGATAATCTATTTAGCATCTTTATAGTAATAAATCCAAAACAGAAACTGAAATGACTATATTAGCAGCTAGATCATCAACAAAAAATACTGTATCCAATGGTAAAAAACAAATTAATCATTACAACACCTATCTAATAATTATTAGTAACTAAGGTCATAATATGGATTCTATTCTGAAATTGTGGAGTGTTGGTAATTGTTATAATGTTTATATTTACATCAGTGTTGGAATTTTGATATTTTAATAAATGTATAATCAGTGTAAAAATTTGTATTAATATATATTTTATTTTTAACAGATTCTTTGCTTGAATGTTTCAGGCATAATTATAACAGTCTATCAAAACAATTAGGGAATTTAAGAGGTCAAATTGTAAGCATATCTGCTGTTGTTGCCCAAATCCTGTCTGAAATTAAAAAGAATAACAGTACTCAACTGTTAGATTCCAGTCGAATAGATACTAAAGGATCAACAGATGTGGCTCAAAAATTAGAATTTCCACTATCAACAATGGAAAACTTTGATAAATTCAATGAAAAGTTGAAAGACAATAAAAAAATGTGAGTTTCTAAAAAACTATACTCTTATATATAAATATATGAAATAATATTTGCTCTATCTGACCATATTATTGAAATTGTCATATTTAAAAAAATGCTCCTCATTATAAATAATAATAAATTTGCTTTTCCAGAATAAATTTATATACTTTTCCATTGATGGAAAACACTATTACCCATAATATGGGCAATATTATTCGTTTTTTACATTTCAAGAGATATGGCCATGTCATATGTAGCTGCAACTCCAAAAAAAGTTTTAAAAGATACAACTTTTTTCACTTTGGTAAAAAGTATGTTAATCATTATATAGTGCAGGATACTTTCATTGATACCAAATTAATTATTTCTTAATTGTATGTTATTACTTTATAAATATTAATATTTTTTATTATTATTACTTATTAAATTACAACATAATTGAATCAAATTTTGTATTTCAGCTGCAATGAGACAGAAATTTCTAAATAAGCAAGATATTCCTGCCAGTAAATTACAGCAAGCATTGTCGTCAATATTAAATAAAGCTAACGATTGGGATGGTTACTGCTTAAAAAGCCTTTTTAAGAAGGTCAATAAAAGACACTAACAGCTTTTATTTAAATTCCTTGTATTTTTTTTTTATTGTTTAAATATGTTTTACCATACAAAAAATAAATAAATTCATTAATATTGAGTTGTTAATTATTATTATTTATTATAATATTCAATATTTATAAAATCATTGATAATTAAATAAATAACGAATTGATAAAAAATTAATAATAAAATGTTAAGTAACATATTTATAATAACAATTCATATTTTTTTAACAAACAATTTTTTCATGACTATAATATTATATTCATGTTTTTTAAAAGGACCGGACTGGGCATACTCAATTTGGATCAGGCAAGGTATTACATGATACAGATGATTGATTGGGACCCGATCAGGCATTCCTAGTTTGGACCCGATCAGGCATTCCTAGTCTGGACCCGATCAGCCATTCCTAGTCTGGACCCGATCAGGCATGCCCGATCTGGACCCGATCAGGCATTCCTGATCGGGTCCAGACCAATGTTCTGCGTTACATGCCCGATCTGGACCCGATCAGGCATGCCCGATCTGGACCCGATCAGGCATTCCTGATCGGGTCCAGACCAATGTTCTGCGTTACATGCCCGATCTGGACCCGATCAGGCATGCCCGATCTGGACCCGATCAGGCTTGCCCGATCTGGACCCGATCAGGCATGCCCGATCTGGACCCGATCAGGCTTGCCCGATCTGGACCCGATCAGGCATGCCCGATCTGGACCCGATCAGGCATGCCCGATCTGGACCCGATCAGGAACACGAAAAAATTTCTACTCGGGTATATGTATGTTTCGAAAGAAACTGGAATTTACCATACATTATTGTATGCCATCGATTTTATAACAAAGGACTTTTGGTGTGATAAAAAAGAATAAAAGAATAAATAACTGTATAAGAACAGTAATTATAACTTTAGTGTTGCTCTTTTTCAATCAAGAGAATGTACAATATTGATATAAAAACTAAATCAATAAATTGAACTTAAAGTAGATTGGTATGTAATTATCTATGCATTCAGACGAAGATTGTAGAGCTGTTCCAGCAGCTAATACCAACTATAAAATTCCAAAGAAAACATTTCTACCCTCACATTTAAGCTGCAATTTAAAATTGCCAACGTTCAGTGACAGGGCACGGCTATCTGCGCTCGTGGAGCGTTATAAATCTTACTTTTGTTGTGAGTGGCGCTCGCTCCGGTTGAAAAATGCTGATTGTTGCGATAACCCGCGGGAGATTCATCGCGCCGGGCTTAGATAGCCCGTGCCGGCCTTTGTGCGGGCGCGGTGTAGCTACATCTCGCCCATAGTACACAATCTCAGATTTACTTAATAGTAGGGCTAGTTTTACTTTTGTAGAGGTGTTTGCGTTGTGAGATAGTTTGATGTATGGTTTGGGAAAGGTTTTACGGTTTGGTGGTTTTAATAGTAATAGCCGGTAGGACAACGTCGCTTCTAGTGTGACATACGTGCAAAGTTCTACAATAAAATAGCGTGGTAATAATTTGAGATCAATTTTTATTATTTAAATAAAATATGTCACATGCACAGTACGTAGTGTTTTTGGTCCGTATTGTAATGCTACAGGGTGATAGACTGCTTCACCCTCGAAATGTGTTAAAGATTGTTTAAAAGTATGTGCGTATTCATATTACGTTTCTTAATTCACTGCCTTTTTCGTATTTAAGCCAAATCCTCGAAAATCTTCAACATTAATTTCTCTAACCGAGTGTCTTATGAAACGTCAAAAAGGTAATCCTCCGAAATTTAGAATTCTTTCCTTATTAAAAAAGAAAAGTAACAAATTTCCGCCGGGCGCCGCATCATCGTCGCGGGCTGACCCCACTCTAAATTGGAAAATGTCGGAAGAAATTAAATTCCGCCCGTAATCCGACTCGACGCGATTACGGCGGCGGTGACCTGTGAAACGACCTCGCTCTAACGCACAGGACGTATTATTCCTTTCCTAGAAAAAATAAGAGTTCAGGTCCGACGATTGGAATATCGGCAGTGGGATATTATCGAGAATTTAGATGTCTGAGCCGTTGTAGACTATGTATTGGTGTGCTCTCATTAATAAGTAACACAGTCCACTTCTTAGAGTATTTTATTCGCTATTATAAGCGTAGTTTATCTGATACATTTATTGTGTATTTTGAGGCAACAGAGTGTGGGGTCAGAACTATGTGTAAGGTGTGTTTTGTTTTATAAATGTAAGCATATTTAATTTGGGCAAGATATTCAGTTCACCGCATCCACTGTATATCAAGAATCCCTTTTGCCATACACAACGATTCACACAAAAATTAGACCGATTTTCCGCGAACCATTGCGCGCACAGACAACCCCACCATCCCTTTCACGTCGAAACTTATTCTTTGAACTAGAAAGCTTGTCGGAAGTTCGCATGGCAGATCCTAAAGTTAGCGCTCACGATGACTTGTCCGCGTGAATTGATGTTCCCGACATCTATAACTACTTGAGTGCTCTGTGCCTAGCGGGCTTTGAAGACATTCTAGAACAATGTTTCTAACTTCTTGATAGGTTTAAATCAAGTTTAATTTCGTGACATCTCATTAAGAAATTATCACGCACCAATCGGTTTTATGAAACAAAATCTTCGAAATTTAAAATTTATTCGAAAGTCCAATAGACGTTTTTTTGTTCTTTTATCCGGCGAGTGAGGTTCCTGGAAACTCAATTTATTGTTGCTGGATATTCGTATCGTGGTAATCGTTTCTTGCTAGTCGCCAAATAATTTACCCACGGCATTTGCTATCATGGACGGTTAACTACTGAATCAGTATGAAAAGTGATTATTTCCAAGGGTTAAAAACGATTTATCTTTTCCACATTTTATATTATATGTATACACGCATGTGTACACGCCTATCCTCCACTATAGACTATAGATTGCCAAATCCAAACACTTCTCTCTAACATTATTTTTTTCATGCTTGGGACTTGTATACTAGTGTTTTAGTCAGACTCAGAATAACGTATGTGACTGCAAAGTATATAAAATAAATCTCGGTCATCTGTATAAATTACGTGACTTTGCACAAAGCTGGGAAGTTTACGCATCGCCCGCTGACAATCCACCGCGAAGTTACCGAGGAGTGTCGGGCACGCGCGGAACTGTACGAGTGTCACAACGACTGCCTGAAACACTGCGGAGACGTGACATCATTACGCGGAAATGGCCGACAAACACCTGTTACTCTTTATATATGGTGTTCTGAAAGCGGTATGTGGTGGTGTAAGGTTGATACAATGGGTTTTGGGTGGCAGCGGTTGTGGTGCCTCTCTGAGCCATAATTTTTCACGTAGTTCAGTAATTTCTTATGAAAACTTAATTCGGAGCCATAGTTATAAAGTTAATAAAACAAACATTAGCTGATGATGTATTTTTCTGCTATTAAATTTAAAGTTACATGCGTATTTTTGTAGCTTTTATTTCATTATAGAAACTTACAGTTATGTAGTTCTTTTATTCTAATACATAAATACTGAAAAAGAAATAACCGATCCTGCATTTACATAAATATCTATAACTCATGTACACACACGAGCTACAACTCTTTGCTTTACTTTTTTTCTCAAACACCCCGTATAGTCTGTGGAGCCGCAACGCTGCGGGCGTGTTTTTGTTCGCAACTCGTTTCCAGAATAATAAGTATTTATGGAGTTTTTGCCAGTTCACAGTGTCGTACGATTTCCACTTTAACAAATAGGAGCGACAAAAAAGTCAGACTACAAAATATAGTATAGTAGGTGTAATTGTAGCGACTGGTAATTGTAATATGAAAAGAAAATATATTTATTGAATCCTTCAAATGACAAATACATCACTGGTTTTTTAAATTTGGTTTATATCCTTTATTGAAGGGCAGTCATCACTAAAGACAGAGCAAGAAGTATTGCACTATTTAATTTAAGAAATTGTTTAAAAATATTTATACAAAGATTACATTTTCCGAAACAAAGCAGTTCATTGATTTAATCACACACTATTGTATTGAATATAAGAATAATAGAGTCGTCTAGAATGGTAAAACTAGATATGTAGATAATACGTACTACATTTTGACGCAAAATCAGATCCTATTCTTTGTCGCATCAGTATGATTGTTATCGTCGAAACTGTGTATGGGGAGCACGAAAACAAGTAAATCTAAACAAGTTTATTCTCAAAGTAATAGAAGCACTTTCTAAAGTACCTTAAACTAATTTAAAACGAAATTTGAATAGAAGTATTTATTTAGATTAGTTCAGACTTTATTAAGCGTGGAAAACTTACAGCTGAACAATATCACAAACACATTTTAAAACAGTAAAAGGCCAATTAAAAGTTTTCTCTTTTAAACTGAGAATGCCAATTAAAATACAATAAAAAATACACAATAGAGGCTGAAAAGTGTGGGAGGATTTTTTTTAATACTATGCTTCGTGCGGACCCAGTTTTGTATATTATGAATTATCTCACGCTAAAGGAAAGAGGACAAAAAGTAGCGTATTACAGTGGGGTGTTAGTCGTCTCCACGCCAAATATTATTTAAATCTACTCTGAAGATTTCAAGTGAAGAAGTAACAAATATCTTTACATACGAATTAACTTGCACGGTTGTAAATTGTAATATTAAATGTGATTTAAACTCGGTTTGCCCAAATAAAATTTTCTAATTGAAATTTCATCCATAAGTGAAAAATTCGCTCTTTTCGCTCCCCTTGAATGCATCTAGCGCAGTAAGGTAATGTAAGTGTTACTTGGATATCAATCTCTTACAATTACCAGGCGTCGTGTTGGTTTGTACTATGTCGAAAAACTAACATAAGCCCATACATCTGGTTATACATTGATTTATCTATTAATAAAATCCGCTAGTCCGCACTCTATCATGGTATTCAGGTTTTTAGCATAGGAAAATAAAATTGAACAAAAAATAGTACAAAAATTATTTAATTAGATCATCAAGTATATACTCGTGAGCTGGCGAATGGTGAACATTAAGCAGGTATAAATGCGGGTATATAGTTAATTTGTACCGTGCAGCACTATGGCTCGGAAGCGCGCACGAAACAGCGAGCCCCATTCAGCCTCCGCCCTCAATGCCACTTCACAATGTAATTAAAAAATTGCAAATGGAGGCGCTGCTTGGTTTTTATTTATTTAATCACATCGCGGAGGTGCTTCCTCCCTCCCTAATTATCATAAACCTGAAGCGATTCACGTGAATGTAGGTCAAATTAAAGGATCATAATTATAAGGACGCATTTATTCTATTGTCTTTATCCTAGAATAGCAGTCTTTAAAAAAGGTTAAAAAGAATGCAGTGCTAGCTTAAGGTAAACTTAATAATGCATTATGAAGAGGGTATTCATAATTTAACCCAAAATAAGTAAAAACACCATTTTTCTCTTTGTAGCGTAATAATGTTTAAAGCGCAACTCGCTACGGCGTAGCTTTATTAAGTTCTACGACGTAGCACTTGAGAGCTGTACTGTGTTAAACTTATATTATAAATGTCTTAAAAGTTTATGTGCATACATTTTAATAGAAAATATAGTTTTGGATTATCTGACCAGTTTTCATTTGCGAAGTCATAAAACATAGCCTATTTTACTTGATGATAGCATTGGTTAAAAAGTGGGAGATTCTTTTCTTAGATTTTATCTTCGATATAATTCAAAAACTACTTTACCTATAGTTCTATCCACATGATAATTTTACGAGCAACGAGCACAATTTATTCCCTGACCACCCTAAACATATAAACATAACTCATGTGTACCATAAGTCTAGCAGTTGACAGATTGTCTTTGTTTATGCAATGAGCCATCCAGCACACAGCTCCCGAAGGAGTGTTGACACAGGAAGCGAGACTGATGATGGTCGACGCCTCCCCAACGCGCTCACTTGATGAATATATTATCCCTTAGCACTGTAGGAGATAAACAGATACAATGAGGATACAAAAAAAATGAAGTAAAAAGTAAAGTAAAAAACGTAAGTAAGTCAATTATTTTAGCAAGCTTTATTCCGGTATGATGTCATAATCCATTGTGATATTATAAATGCCAAAGTGACATATTCTCTATCGTTCAGAGTTTAGGCCTTAGTCCACCAGTGCGGTTTGGCAGTTTGATTTAGTTTGTAAATCCACTTTATAATGTACCTTACATAATGTACATTTAAAAAAATAAGCATCGTAAAACAAACGTTTAAATAACGTATTACACTCGTAATCCACCTAATTTGCACTGCACGGAATGGCGCGCTCATTTGGTTTTACATAAACCGCACGTCGTATTTATCCAACTACCCGCACGTACTGCAACGGAACGTAATATTCCGTCGGTATGCGACGCAGTTTATTTCCAAACGTTAACTCAGACGCCAGCGTGGAATGGAACGCTCTGGCACACAGACGGTGGTTTAGCCTTTATTGCTAATCATATGGTGCATAATATATGTCCTTTTTGAAACAAAATTGAGTGAGTGCAATAAACTTTGTTTCCGTTACTGCGTAATGCCTTAGGTAGGTTGCTTTTAAATATAAATAGGTCTTCTTAAAGATAATTACTCTAATTATTATTAGTGGAATCGCATTATACTACTTACGCGGCCATTACTCATACATATTCTGATCATTTGTCAAAAAATCCCACTGGCCAAGAACCAAATTCATTCCCACATCTCGCAAAGTAAAGTAATAAAATATAAATCACTTCTAACATTGAGTAAGCAAACTCCATTAAACCCGAGTGATCCACCGTGATCCACAACAAGGAGACGCGTACAAGCACGCTAAAATTTAATTACACGCCCGATCCACCCGACAGCGTTGCAGCATTAGACGGCTCGTGTTCCAGTATTCCCTGGCCATTACCGCCGCTGCATAAAATATTCAAGCGCTCGGTTCGAGCTTGTTGCGGCCGACGCTCAAGCGCTTCAATCGCTGTTGGACCAAATTAGCTACTCCTGTAGTGTTTGCGATGTCACTTGTGACGCGAATACGCTTCCAATCCGATTGGGTTTGTTGTTCGCGATTCTGTTTTAGATATAGCTTTGGACAAAGCTTGAGATTACTAGTTAGGTTTCAAATTGCAGTGGTGTCACAGACACTAAATGATGTGAAAAGTTACTATTAAGTAACAGTGCTCAACACAATTTTATAAAAAGATAAGGTGTTTACATTATACATTATTTACATTATTGTTTATTATTGTTTACATACTATTTTACGATCTATAATAATAATTATTTTATTGCAGTACATACTGTAAAACACTTTTCTGTTTAAAAGCTTTGTTATATAAATCTTATGAATAATCGCTGCGTTATTGGGCACGTTGATGAATTTCTAGTGTTTGTACTTTGAAGTTTGAAAAATGTTTTAAATGAAAAAAAAAACTATTTATGAAAAACAAAGAAAATTTATAGATTCAAAATGATTTAAAAAAAGTGTTTAAAATTTGGCAGAATATCTCAATCTAAAATACCTACTATATATAGATATACGTAGTACATAACATTAAATACTTGAATGTTAAATAATTAAATTATAAATTAATTATTTTAATAACTACATAATAATGTTTTCAGGCTCGTATTTCGCGTTATAGAATAATTGTGTTTTCAGACACCGGAATTAATATGCCGTTTATAAAGTGAATGCGGTTGGCACAGCGCTTCACTCGGCATTAACGTCATTGCACTGGCATCATTCTGTTATTTACATGACGTTAATCTACTTAGTGGCCGGACGTCCGAGATTTACACATTATTTCACACATTTACATGCTATTGGTGATTAAATAATTATACGATTGCGATAAACAATTGTTGTGTAATGTAATACATTCTTTTTAACTATTTCTCTTATTTAAACTATCATCATCATTATTACCCCTTATACTAGTACCTTCCACCGGTTGACATGGGCGTTCTGTCCTCTAACATTGAGAGGATTTAGACCTTATTTTATCGCTTTGGTCTAGTGCGAGTTATACACCTAAGAAATGTGACTGGGGCAAGAACCCGCGATCGCCGAGATTTTCGACCGCGCTCCTAAACCTCGTAGTTATCACAGGATTTTTTTACAACCGGGGCCGTCTAACTATATCTTTTACGAAATTAATTTAAATTGGCGAAGCAATTAAACCTTGCAGTGATGGCCTCGAGGTTTAGGCACGCGGTCGAGAATTTCGGCGGGCGCGGGTTCGAACCCCAGGCAAAGAATTATCACTTGCTTTAACGGTGAAGGAAAACATCGTGTTAAAACCTGCACACCTAAAAGTTCTTAAGAATTTCTTAGGTGTGTAGTCCGCCAACCCGCACTAGGCAAGCGTGGTGGACTATGGCCTAAACCCTCTCAATGGTAGAGGAGACCCGTGTTCAGCAGTGGGCGTATATGGGTTGATGATGATGAATTAAACCTTCAAAGAATAATAATCAAACCTACTTGTATAAATATGACCCAAATTTAATTTAGCCACAAGAAAATGCAATCTGTTCAAAATATTATGCAAATATTTAAAATAAATAAAATATTAAGATGAAGAGACAAAGGAGTGTCCTCGGTACATTCTAATACAGAGCTGAGCGTGTGGCCTGTGGCTCTTTGTCTGAGATGGAGATTTATCCGGCGCCACTAGTCTAGACGGAGGCGATCACCTCGCGAGACGACATTCTAGGACTGTCTTGTCTGTTTGCATTTTTACTACTCTATACTTCACATTGAATGACGCCCATATTGTTATAGTATCTGTACTGTACTACGATAATAAGCAACCTATTAGGTAGGACTAAACAATTGTCGAAATATCACAGCCGAGTTGCAATGCAGTGGGTACATATTTATGTATGTATATTATGAACCAGTGAAATGAATGTTAGTGGAATGAATAACTGGATAAAACAGTTTTTTGTATTTCCTCCGCTTCGAATTCGACTAACATTTTTTCTAAGTTTATGCTTTAATAAGTAAAAAAATAGTCTAATTAAATATTCTAGTATCCAAAGCTAAGATCTTATTTGAATATATACATAAACTTTGGTAAGTGCTTTACAGACAACAACTGGGGAGCAAGTTTAGGCTAAACCACGGAGGTTGAAGATATGCGTTCGAAACCTGCTTCCTCACGCGTTCACTGAAACTCCACAGCACCATAAGGAAACAATTCGCGCCGACCTCCCTTATTACACAGAATCTAGATATTCGTCTGCCGGGACACGTACCGGCTATGTTTCAAACAGTCTAGACAGGTTGAAATATTAATACAGCTCGAATGTTTTAGGGACGGTGTTTTCACTTTGTCAAATGTTTGATAAAGACTTGAAACATGTATTGTGCTATACAGGCGCTCTGTTTCAATACGGACAAAGATGCTATTTTTAATATTAATAAATATGAATTTTCAATTTTCTTGTAGGTTGATGGCCTCGAGGTTTGGGCGCGCGGTCGAGAATCTCGGCGGTCACGGGTTCGAACCCCAGGCACACACCTCTGACTTTTCGAAGTTATGTGTGTTTTCACATTGAATCATCACTTGCTTTAACGGTGAAGGAAAACATCGTGATGAAACCTGCGCACCTAAGAGTTCTTAGGAATTTCTTAGGTGTGTAGTCCGCCAACCCGCACTAGGCCAGCGTGGTGGACTATAGCCTAAACCCTCTCAATGGTAGAGGAGGCCCGTGCTCAGGAGTGGGCGTACATGGGTTGATGAAGAAGAAGAAGAAGAAATATTGGAACAGAATTCGACGTAGTTGTCTTATATTGTGTTCTTATTATCGTTCCTTGAGATTGAAAGATCGTATCTAAACAAGATTTGAATGAAAGTTGGGTGTGGGTTATTTTGTGGACAAAACTATTATACTCGCTATTATTCTTTAATAACTTTTGTTTTGAGTCAAAAAATAGGTGTGATCGAGAAGAAACAACTATTAGAGTTTCGTTTCATTTCGTCTCTGGTTAGAAATGCCTTACGATCCGGGTAGTAAATCCATTTGAAATAGGTTAGAATTTTAATAATGTACATTAACTATTATATTATTTGAATATAATAGCGTATTGAACATATAATAATAAAATATAAAATCGTGTATCGAAAACAGAAATCGATTTTTTTAATCGGCAGCGCTCTGACGTCAATCGAGTCTAATAAATCTATCGGGATTATGGGCGCTCGAGCCTCCACATTGAAAAGTGGCTGTAATTAGCACAAGAGCACCACTACACTCTCTGGGAAGTATTGGGGCGCGCGAATTTTTTAATCTCTGAATAAATAAAAGGGAATTAAAAAAATGTTTTTTAAAGTCGCTCATTTTCACCTATAAAAACTAGGAACGTGAAGGGCCTTGCTATTACTAATCTAATTATGTTGAAATATTTTAGGGACATTTTATTTTATTTTATTTTATGTCGTGGTAAAAAAAAATTCTAAACCTATAAGAACGTGGGCCTAATGAAACCCTTTTTTATATATTAAAATGTGTTCTTAGTTCGATCGTAATGAAATACAAGAAGAACGTGTTAGTCTTTTACTTAAAATAAATACTACAAAACTTCACGATACATTTAGGTCTCACATTTATCACTTACAGTTTACACAATACCAAATAAAAACTGAATACAGTGGGTAGTCTCACAAATCTTGCCGCTGAAAGCGATGTGTGAAAGCCGTGGCTTCGTGTAGTTTGGAAGTGGCGCTGAGACTGCGGTCACTATTGTAACCTTGTTATCTCGGCCTACACAAACTCTTTAAGGACTTGAGTGCTAAGAGGTTCAGAACTATCCGTTCTACATTTTTTAAGTTTTTTTAAGGTTTACTGTTTTTTAAACTTACATTTGCATAAATATAGTAATGTAAAAATAAAAAAATACGTTTTCCATACAAACCACGTACATTTAATACTGAGAGTTGTAAAGCAAAACGTATTTTTTTTGTCGAGATTTTCTTTAACGCCAATGGATTTGTGATCACCGTAACTATAACGTGCCTTAGTGTCCGATCACGGTCTGAATACACCCTTTATATGTGGGAAGTAAAATAAGCTTTCTCAGGCAAGTAAAAAAATTTTATGTTTACGTAACTAATATAGGTAAAGTCGATAATGTCTGAATTCGTGGCCAAGCTCTTGGCCAAGTCTTTGTTATTGACTGTCGGTATTCTAGTCATGCGGTAGAGGTCTGACGTCACACCGCCTGACCATTACTACCCAAATGTGCCTATTGTCAATACCTTCAATATAAAGCTTGGCGTACTCTTAGTCTTTTATAAAGTTTAGGATTAAAAACGTCGTCTTTTGCACATAGCGAAGAGGTGTGAGTATAGTATAGTGAAGGTGTTAGAACTACTGCTATAATATTTTGTGTAGCTGAAAGTTGCAATTATAAAATAAATTGTCTGTAATGGATGCTCAGTATAACGTATTTATATTTAGAATTAAGCTCATCTGTACGAATTTTACAATCAAACGATGCTCCATACTAATCTTCCCGTCAATTTCAATGGTGTCTGTAAAGCAATTTCATTGATCTGAACAGCCTGCAAGTTATTCCGGCAAATGGTATCAAAACGGTCGAATTTTCCACAATATTTGTAAAAGCTATCCGATGTTTCTGTCAATATTTATTTGTGAAAATATTTCGGCGCGCATTGCAGTGCAGTTACTTGTATCCATTGGTCTATATAGATTTATGATGAGGGATTTACAGTACTGAAGCTTAAAAGAAAAACCTATGCTTGCCGACAATAAGACATCTCAATATCGCAATTTCAAGAGCTAAAATATTGGCTAAATCAATATTAAATCAATATCTACATCATTCTTTTTTTAAGTGCATAAAATCTTACTTCTTACAACCTACCTTTAAGTATTATTTGATTGACATTGAAAAGTGGACTAAAATTTTTAAGTGTCTAAGAAATACCTTAAGAAACAGAAATTCTGTTATTTATAATTTCATATTATCGTGCTTGCCACCTAATATAATCACATTATCGACCAGTTTAAATATAGCAGATGTTTTGTGATGACTGTCACAATGTCCATCAATATACAATAAACATCAATAGTATTACCTACTCCTCAATTCAATATGAATAATAAATGAATTGTGAACCAAAGTCGTAAAAATAGCAACAAAAGGCCTTCCACTTTTCTCAGAATAGAACTGTAATGGATTTGACGCAGGTGTATCGTTAAATATTCGGTGCGTTTGGTATATGTTGGGTATTTTGTAAAGTGTATTTTTACGTCACGCGATCCCAAATTGTACACGACTTTAGCATATTAAAGAAATGTTGAAATGTTATTGGGGGTGCTTTTAGTATTTATATGCACAGTTAGATGTCGCTTTTAAGTGTGTGTAGAAAACCCAGTTTTTCCTGAATGCAATAAAAAAAAAAGTGTGCAATATTTATCTACTTCGGTCCACCCACCATAATTTGGTATTATTTGATCGCCAAGTATTTGATAGTCAAAAATGCGAAAATCTTGTATTTAGTTCTGTTTAATTTGTCATGAAGTCTATGTTTTATTACATGCTCGATAAATATATAAAAATACAATAAAATTACTTCTACAGATTTTATTCCCATTTATGTCATTCATAACTATTTCTTCTAACATCTCTTTCATTTCAAACTTTTTAAACTAACTGGCTACTAATATTTGCAAATTAACCAACCAAACATCCAGTCTGTGAAATTGAATCCAATCTGTTATAAAAGCGGTTCCGTGTACATGTCAATGTTGGTCCGAGCAAAATATTACCTCCCGCTGTCGGAGTGAGTCGCCGCTGCATTTTCACCTCGTTTACATTTGAATTCTCGTGGTAAATGCGAGAGCAAACCGACGGACCGTTTGACCGTCTGTGTGTTTACGTGTTTGTTTTGCCGAGCGCTGTTCAGTTAGCGGTTGCAGTGATTGCCGGCGCTCACTTTTGGTACGGTAAAGTTTTTATTTGTTCAAGCTGGATGGATTTCTACGTTTGATATTCTCTTTTAATAAAAACATCGGGAACAATTTTATACTTCATCATCCTAAAAATTGTCCACTTGGTATAAATAAGTTACAGTATGTTGGTATTTTTTATTAAATACATTTTAACTACATTTTAATCATGGAACTATAAAAACCTTGACAGTGTTTGTAGCTAAAGGTCATGATATAAAAACTTAGACATAATGATAGATTTTTATCATTCACGATCCATTTGCCTTGAACAATGGCGAGATGTTGGCTAGATAGTCATTTGTTTATTTCTAATGCAGAAAGCTATTGTTTCCATTTAACTATATTTTTTGTTTTAGAATCTATCAATGTTGATTTTAACCATAATATTGCTAACATATTCTTTAACCTAGACGAAAATTGCATTATTCGACTTCTTTTAACTTTGAAATATGAATTATTTCCTGTAACTTTAAAACCAACGCAGATAAGTATATTTGGTCTTATATTAACTTTCGTAGAAAGCCACATTTTCATTATTTTGTCTACATAAATAAAATGTAGACCCCTATCTAAAATTCGATGCCCCGCACTAGTTTATTACTTTCAATTTCTACCAACATGCGTTCAAATGACCACTCACAAGTAATTCGTCTTGTGCAGTAAAAGGTCTCTTAATAACACTCGTTTATCGTAAAGACGGCGGTATATCAAATAAATGAGGGCCGAGGACGGTTTGAGAGCTGCCAACACCGTCCGCATGTGCTTGCGTCACAGCTGTGACATCACACCTATCATTCATAGCTTATAATAGAGGCAAAGAGTTTTCTCATATTTCGGGCTATTTTTATTTAGTGTCGAGATGGGCTGCTCAAGACTGGGATGGTTAGCGCTTTCTTGGGGAGGCCTATATTCAGCAGTGGATGGCGATAGGCTGAGTATGTATGTCACATATACATACATACAGACAGTCCACTTCCATTTTTTAGTATGAAGAAACACTTCAATCACTTCTAAGATCTTGGAAAAGTAGGGGATAGGCTAAATAATACACCAAAATACACTAAAATAATACAATAAATAATAATACATAATTGGTAACCAAAACTATAAAAGTTTGTAAATTACTTGCTCCCCAAATTACAAATAGTAGAAAAGGCCGTGTCAAACATATGATACCTAGACATATTGAAAGTTCGGCACGATCGGCATGCTGACATTCCATTTCTAGTTTTATTCAACTGTTCTACGCACACCAACTATTGGCTCCTGCCATTTTATACAAGCTGTTTAATTGCTTCTTCAAGAATTCGAATAAAACTGTTTCACAAGATAAGGAAAATACTTTATCGGTTTTTTAATAGCTTGTTTTTTCACTTATAAAACACGACGAGAACAGAACATCGACTGTTTTTTTTTTTCGGAATGAAACTGGAATGAATTGCTGTTGTCTGAGAGAATGAATGAAGATCATGAATGAATAGCTTTTATACTAGATTGGATGCCATAATACCTCCTTTTAACAATTGAACCTGTAATAGACCTTTTTACCTTTATTATTTTAGTTGTATAGTTTTATAGAATACAAAAATATCGTCAGGTATTTTGCCTAACAGTATCGGGTACTATGAATTAATCCCAACAACTACTATATTTCACATATCTAACATGAAATGTGCAAATCCGAACATAAAAGTACTGCATTAATTTTAACGGCAACACCACCATTATTATCAATCACCGCATGCATACATCCATTTGGCTCGCACCATACTTGGCACGTTTGCATTGCGAGAATTTTGTTAATACATAATATAAAATATTTATATAGACATAGAGTACCACCCACAAATAGAATATAAAACTATGTATACCTGTGTATAGACAAAATACTATCATATCGCACACAATTATCTGAAATGTAATGAAATAATATTTTTTGAATCTATAAAATGTCAAGCATATCACTTAGATTCAATCATATCAAAATTTACCACCCTGTTCGGAAGGCAGTCATCACTAGAAATATGCAAGGAACTCTAGTGTTGCTCTTTTCCAATCAAGAGGACAAATTGATACAAAGATCTAACAAAACATTTGTAGTAAAAGTCCATATTGACACTTATACACGAGATCCGATAGACGATTTGCGTGTGGTTACCGAGGACGATCCGCACCGCACCGCGTTGCGTCACAGCAGTGACGTCACAGCCGAGCATTACGTGTCGACGAGCGGATGTATCGATTGCAAATCGGAATGTGAATGCCTCGCTTACATGTTGCGGCAATTTTGTTGCATTTGAGAATTTAGATACTTGGAAAATAGAAAATTCAATTTGATCATACGAATAATACGATAGTACGTAATCAAACTTTTCAATGTAGCTTTATCCTCAGATCAAATTGTGATATATCGTTTTATATGTATTTCTAAATACATATTAACTTGAAATTTCATTTTAAAATGAAATTTAATTTGTATCGGGGTGACATAATCATATTTAGATTGAGCTTTGTAATATGTATAAAATTGTAATCTTCAATCTTAATAACATTTTTCCATCCCCAAATACACCACAATTTATTCTCCCATACTTATTATTATCTACCCATCTATTTGCCTACCAAATACCAGCAATCAAATAAATGTGTGTAGCTCGTATTAGTTACGTTATATCCGCATAGCGTTTACGTCATCTCTCTAACGTCAGCGCGAGTTGCCGACCGCCGACCGCCTTCACTGGAGCCTTATTGCGGCCCGCTCGAATGCCTTATTGGACAGTTTCGCACACGCTCTGCCACTTATGATAAAGATCATTATGCTCTTACTGGAATGTAGGAATTTGGGTTCGTAATATAAGTAACGGATAGGAGGGTTTTCATATCTTTTGTTTGAATTATTTTGTTGTTAATTGGAAGATGGTAAGTTTGGGAAACGATGCTAAATATTTAGGTTAAGAACAAATGCTATGTCATCATTTAAAGCGATTGTAACTAACATATTGATGTAAATAAAATGATTGCGCTGACTCTGCTAGGTTTAGATTGTATATACCTGACCGTGTATATCTATGTTTATTCTCTGGCCGCAAAAATTGAATAAAAATTGAAATGAAAAAATTTTCCAAGTATCTCTTTTCAAAAGTTCTTTTAGAAAACCTAAATTTCACCCTCAGAATTTTTCATCACCTAAGCCAAATACTACAAAGTAGTATTATAGATAAATCCATTCGGAATTGAATTTCACACGTCGGAATTCAATGGTGGGCTGCGCGTGTCGTGTACTCCTGTGCCATCACTACTTGCAACTCGAATATCCATTAACGAGTCCGTCGGTTTGGTAGTTAACCCTTCGTAGCCCAAGATCATAAAAAATTATAATACTTTGGTATATGATAGGCTTGAACAAATAAAAAAACACGTGTTTCGTGGAAATTCAAAAATATTTTTTATTCCATATGTATTGGATCTTTTAGGGTTTGTGACATTACTGTCACATTGGGTTAAACTGGAAGAAAATGTTTTAACGTAGTATGGAAGGATCTAACAGATTTATTTTGTTTTTTGTAACAACTACTATTCCGAACTTTTTAAAAATTGTTTGTGCTACATCAGGACACCGAAGAAACTTGGGCCAAATGATTTTCAAACCTAATTCGGTCAGTAGCCAATTTGATACTGCCCCACCGCCAATGGGGGGACATGTTGCGCCGGACTCTTGTGATTTTGGCTTGTATTTTATTTTCAATTAATCTTCGCTGTTGGACATTAGGATTCAAGCAAAACTTACATAAAGTCTCCAATTTCAAGTTGAAAATCTGCTGAAGACATTTGTTTGTCATTGCATAATTTAGTCTGCCTTACTCTCACATACATCAGCCAAGAACTGGCCATGGTCAGGTCTAATAATTGGTAAAACATCCAAACCTGGCGTCTTTTAATTCGTGTCAAAATACTATAAGCACCCATAATGCTGTTAATAAAATCTACACCTCCAATATACCCATTACATTCTTCGACGATATGAGACCGATCAATGTTGATGTACTTCTATTGGCCTTATCGTAACGACTTGGACCTTCGACCACTCACCAGCAAAAATTGAGAGAAGCGTGACAAGTTTGTTGTCTTTTCATATAAATTTTGACACATCAATTGCGTCCATACCCGAGTAGAAATTTTTTCGTGTTCCTGATCTGGACCCGATCAGGAATGCCTGATCGGGTCCTGATAAGGCATGTAACGCAGAACATTGGTCTGGACCCGATCAGGCATGCCTGATCGGGTCCAGATCGGGCATGCCTGATCGGGTCCAGATCGGGCATGCCTGATCGGGTCCAGATCGGGCAAGCCTGATCGGGTCCAGATCGGGCATGCCTGATCGGGTCCAGATCGGGCATGCCTGATCGGGTCCAGATCGGGCAAGCCTGATCGGGTCCAGATCGGGTCCAGATCGGGCATGTAACGCAGAACATTGGTCTGGACCCGATCAGGAATGCCTGATCGGTTTGTTAAAAAAATATGAATTGTTATTATAAATATGTTACTTAACATTTTATTATTTATTTTTTATCAATTCGTTATTTATTTAATTATCAATGATTTTATAAATACTGAATATTATAATAAATAATAATAATTAACAACTCAATATTAATGAATTTATTTATTTTTTGTATGGTAAAACATATTTAAACAATAAAAAAAAAAATACAAGGAATTTAAATAAAAGCTGTTAGTGTCTTTTATTGACCTTCTTAAAAAGGCTTTTTAAGCAGTAACCATCCCAATCGTTAGCTTTATTTAATATTGACGACAATGCTTGCTGTAATTTACTGTCAGGAATATCTTGCTTATTTAGAAATTTCTGTCTCATTGCAGCTGAAATACAAAATTTGATTCAATTACGTTGTAATTTAATAAGTAATAATAATAAAAAATATTAATATTTATAAAGTAATAACATACAATTAAGAAATAATTAATTTGGTATCAATGAAAGTATCCTGCACTATATAATGATTAACATACTTTTTACCAAAGTGAAAAAAGTTGTATCTTTTAAAACTTTTTTTGGAGTTGCAGCTACATATGACATGGCCATATCTCTTGAAATGTAAAAAACGAATAATATTGCCCATATTATGGGTAATAGTGTTTTCCATCAATGGAAAAGTATATAAGTTTATTCTGGAAAAGCAAATTTATTATTATTTATAATGAGGAGCATTTTTTTAAATATGACAATTTCAATAATATGGTCAGATAGAGCAAATATTAGTTCTTTCATATATTTATATATAAGAGTATAGTTTTTTAGAAACTCACATTTTTTTATTGTCTTTCAACTTTTCATTGAATTTATCAAAGTTTTCCATTGTTGATAGTGGAAATTCTAATTTTTGAGCCACATCTGTTGATCCTTCAGTATCTATTCGACTGGAATCTAACAGTTGAGTACTGTTATTCTTTTTAATTTCAGACAGGATTTGGGCAACAACAGCAGATATGCTTACAATTTGACCTCTTAAATTCCCTAATTGTTTTGATAGACTGTTATAATTATGCCTGAAACATTCAAGCAAAGAATCTGTTAAAAATAAAATATATATTAATACAAATTTTTACACTGATTATACATTTATTAAAATATCAAAATTCCAACACTGATGTAAATATAAACATTATAACAATTACCAACACTCCACAATTTCAGAATAGAATCCATATTATGACCTTAGTTACTAATAATTATTAGATAGGTATTGTAATGATTAATTTGTTTTTAACCATTGGATACAGTATTTTTTGTTGATGATCTAGCTGCTAATATAGTCATTTCAGTTTCTGTTTTCGATTTATTACTATAAAGATGCTAAATAGATTTTATCAGCAATTATTGATAATGTACTATTATTATTAGAAGTAAAACAACAGTAGTATAACTTAATTATTTGTATCAAAATTAACAATAATAAAAATATGTCAGTTTGCTTTGTTAAAAAAAATCATTAGTAAAAAAATATTAGAAATTAATCAACAATATTTACATTTTAAATAAGAGATATTACCTCAAATTTCAGTGGGTTTATCGGTTAACTCCAAAGCTGTTTGGCTGAATATTTTATCTATTTTTAATTGATTCTTTGATAATGCTTTTATTTTGAAAGTTTTTTCAACAGCAGCTGCTTTTGCTTTAGTGGACTGCTCATTATCAGTAGAGAAAGCATAGGGTTATTTTTCCAATCTTATTAATTTTTCCTCTGCCTCTTTCATAGTTTCTGATAACATTAATTGTATAAATTAATTACTGTTTTATTGTTTTGACAATAAGATATCAATTCTCATAAATCTATAATTCAAATAACAATAAATTACCTGCTGTGCCACATATTTGAACATGAAATGTTGGTCATGTCGGATCAGGCTCTTCACAATGTTTCACTATTGTTTGTAATAATTTACAATACTTAGTACTTTTTAACAATGATGCAGGCATATAATATTTACATCCAGTACCACTATATTCTATGTAATGATCTAACCAAGAACTTGATACTATATCAATTACTTCATTGGATAAATCATTTACAAATAAAACTATAATGTCATCTGAAAAAAAATACGGATTATTGAAATATAAATTTATAATGAAAAATAGCAAAGAATTGTAATGTATTTTTATATACTTTTTTACTATCCTTGAATGTTTTAGGTAATTCAATTTAATAACGAAACTTTACACACAACATGTAAATTTTTATCTACTTAAGTAGTTTACTCCACAATTTAGTATTTTATACACAATACACACTTAGTAAATGTCTAGATATAAGTTTATAGTCCTTGATACACTTTGTTTTGGTAAACACACAATATATTAATTATTCTGTAACTACTGTTAAAGCGATTTAGTTTTTGTAATGAACTTATTTAATCTTTACATTAATATACCAATCGGCATATTCAATCAATTCAATCCACTGATACCGTCTTCTTGACATAAAATAAAAATTAACTCCCGTGTTCTATAGACTGTATGTAGAATTGCCGTTTGTAGTAAAAGGCGGGAAATGCCCAAAAGCGGTATTGCATTATTTTAAGTTGCGCACCAAGTTAGTAACATCCGCAATACTTGTTTTTAATTGTAATGGTTTTATCACGTATTATTTTACCTAACATTTTCTGGAAAAAAATAAGTACGATAATAAGTAACTTTCTATTTATGCACCTAATCCCTACACTTCCTGTTGTCGCCTGTCGGTTTATCAAGTACCTAATGTTGCCATAACAAATAAAATACTTTTCATGCGTTATCAAATCTATACTAATATTATAAAGAGATAATGTTTGTGAATTTGTAACGTTGTAGAAATTCGTTATTGACAAACAAAATTTACGGTAAAAGATTTTTGTAAAATAAATTACCAGTATAACCTGATCTGATGCAAATAAAATTTACACCGTGACATAAATATGGCAATCATGATATGATACACGTCATGAGTTGAGTTTCACCGTTCACGTCCAAAACAATAATAAGTTTTGAATTGTATTTGACAATTAGGATAACGGTATCTGGGCTTGATACTACATGTCTTATCATACTGAATATTTTTTAATACCAGGCTAGCCCTATTTGATCCAGACCTTGGCCTAATGCAGTATGCCTTACAATACTTGAAAACATTTAACATAAGGCTATCCTTATCTGGTCCCGATCTGGTCCTGATCCAATATACCTTACAATATTTGATAACATTTAACATAAGGCTATCCTGATCTGGTCCCGATCTGGTCCTGATCGGGCTTGCCTTACAATACTTGAAAACATTTAACATAAGGCTATCCTGATCAGGTCCCGATCTGGTCCTGATCGGGCTTGCCTTACAATATTTGATAACATTTAACATAAGGCTATCCTGATCAGGTCCCGATCTGGTCCTGATCGGGCTTGCCTTACAATATTTGATAACATTTAACATAAGGCTATCCTGATCAGGTCCCGATCTGGTCCTGATCGGGCTGGCCGTACAATACTTGAAAACATTTAACATAAGGCTATCCTGATCGGGCTGGCCGTACAATACTTGAAAACATTTAACATAAGGCTATCCTGATCAGGTCCCGATCTGGTCCTGATCGGGCTTGTCGTACAATACTTGACAACATTTAACATAAGGCTATCCTGATCAGGTCCCGATCTGGTCCTGATCGGGCTTGCCTTACAATATTTGATAACATTTAACATAAGGCTATCCTGATCAGGTCCTGATCGGGCTTGCCTTACAATACTTGAAAACATTTAACATAAGGCTATCCTGATCTGGTCCCGATCTGGTCCTGATCGGACTTGTCGTACAATACTTGACAACATTTTAAATAAGGCTATCCTGATCTGGTCCCGATCTGGTCCTGATCCAATATGCCTTACAATATTTGATAACATTTAACATAAGGCTATCCTGATCAGGTCCCGATCTGGTCCTGATCGGGCTTGCCGTACAATACTTGAAAACATTTAAAATAAGGCTATCCTGATCAGGTCCCGATCTGGTCCTGATCGGGCTTGCCTTACAATACTTGAAAACATTTAAAATAAGGCTATCCTGATCAGGTCCCGATCTGGTCCTGATCGGGCTTGCCGGATCGGGCATGCCTTATTCTATCCTGATCAGGACCCGATACATGATCTGGTTGTGCCTTATTTGATTTCTACTCGGGTATTTGCTACGTAATCAACAGAAAATCTACTTTACTTTTTATTACATCCTCGTCAGGGGGTAGTTTGCAATCTGGAACGAGATTATTCCGTACGGTCCCAGGACTCCCCAAGTCCAAGATATATCCACTTCTGCTAAGTACTCCAGTAAAGTTTCAAGCCACGGAAGTAAAGTTATTATCCAAATATATATGTTATTTCTGATGTCTGGGTATCCCCGCGTCATTCTAAATACGACGTTTTAAGATGCTCCTTTTTTATTCTACTAGGAGCAAAACTCTTTCAGTTCCTGTTTCAGGTTCAATATTATAGACAAAACTTGAAACTACGCTCAGTACATAAAACTTTTAACGCCAATTGTGTTTTTTTTTATAGACATATATCTATTCAAATTGTCTCTTCTCTTAGTGTAGCAAATCTATTCATCCACACAAAGGTATACCTCGAATAGAACTCCACTAGAAGTCCTATTTAAGGCTTATATTATAGATCTAATTTTTGTGTAAGTACTACCCCTATCTTAAAAAATAGGAGAAAAAAATCATCAATATATGGATATACATTAGTTGTATTTTTTTATGACATTGTCACCCAATGTAACAGATATGTAACAAACATAAAAAGTTACTTTTTACATATGAAAAATCAAAAGTATGAATTGGTAACGATATATAAACCAAATTATTTACTTACCTACGGGTATCAACAAAAATTATACAATTTTATATACTTTTAGTATTTTTTTATAAATTTTAAACTTTTTGCAAGTTCAAACATGGCATTTTCATCAAAACACGAAATTCAAAGCCAAAAAGGGAGCAAGTTACACTACTTATGATTTATATTTGATGCTAAAATGTTCGGTGTGTTATTTAAGAATATATTGATATTGATTTGACAAATCTTAAACGTTTAGTTTAAATTTTATAGAGACTTTTTGGGTTTGTTACAGAAATGTCACCACAGGCTATAAAGGGTTAAACGTTATCTATCATCAGTTACTAATGCATTGGCACCCGCGAGTGTGGGCGGATTAATCAATAGACACATACGTAGGGTTATATCAACCTTGTACTGTAGGACACCAGCGGTAAGGAAACATGTGAAGTTATTTGAATGATATTCTGTAATCATTGGTTTGGTAAAATTGGAATTGCTTACGGCGGCTGTTACTAGGCGCATTTGCTTTAAAAATAAAGCTAGAAATCGAGGAAAAAATAGACAATTTATACAGAGAAAACACAAAGATGTTGAAATAACACGGACTTGATTTACCAACAGTCAAGGATTCACCCTGTAAGTTATGAATTAAATCAGGTCTGGTAAAAGATAGATACAAACGACCGACAAAAATATCACTTCCTAAACACACAATCGGAATGCTGTACAAACATGACTGTTACAAAATATAATATTTATGCTTCAACCGATGTCGCCCATCTTGTCCTGGTATAAATAGCAACAGTGGCTCCCCGGCTGTCAACCTCTTTCCCCTCGTTATACCCATCCTCCCTCCTTCATACCGCACCCCTCTGCCGCCGTACTCACGCCCTCTAAAACAACAACGCTGCCTCAACACTGCCAATGTCCCAGGGAACGTTGTTTAGTGGTCACCTGCAGAACTGTTTTTGTGCAATGCTTTTCTTTTTTTTTGGGAATAAAATCGCGAGTAGTTTTAGTTGCCAGGAATATTGTGATTGAATAATATATGTGCGAAACTTGTCGAATATAGAAATTGAATTAAAACAGTGTGTATGTGAACTCACGTTAAATATTTTTATTCTATAAAGTTCAGATACCTACTATGTAGATTTCTCCCAAAACGTTATAATTGAAGTCGTTTTTCCTATATTTGTGAAATTATTTTATTATAGGTATATTTTTATGCATGTGTTCTGTATTTCGAATCAATTCTGATCATTCCAGTAAATTGTTTATTGTTTCCGACGCCAGTATTCCCATGGATACAATTCGCGACAGATTTTCAAATAAAAAGACAAAAAGCCGACAACAAATAGGCCATTCAGCGTCTACGCGAGCGTTGAACCCACTTTAGATACACTTAGAATACCTTACAAAGGATTTATTCTATACAGCCCATGAGAATACGTTTTTCACCTGTAATTTTCCCCCTATTAGCGAAAGAGAAAGGGAACAAAAAGAATGGCAGACGGGTCTCGTCAGAACGCCGGCGCACACCGCGGCGTGCACCTGACAGACATTCTGCTCTCATTAGATTAACTTCAGTTATCTTGCACGAGCCCAGGGACTCGTCTTGACAAGAAACAGATCTAATTTGATTGCTTTGACAATCGTTCGGGTTTAAATACTTATGCTGTGTCATTGCAAAGGTGTGAATTTTAAATTGTTAAATGTTGATTTTCACGTTACATTGACAAAAATAATAAAATGAAAAGAAAATAAAAATTAACAGTTTCTTTATATTAAATTTGTATAAGCGAATGCGATTATGGCGCCTTTCGTATTTCTATGACGTGTTGATAACTAAAAGGTAATTACCGCTCTATTCAATGTCCAATTACTAGCTTACAGTTCTTTGTCCAATTCGAATGTTTTGAACGACTGACCGTCTTCTTTTTACTCACATGTTATATTTTTTACTTATATCAATTTCTAACATCTAAGAAGCGCCGAACCAACTTAATATACATAGTATGTTGTTGTTGTGTCTTTTTTCTATCTATAATAATTATAATAAATACACACAACAGTCACATACATAGTCCTGACCCCACACTAAGATACGAGTCTTGTGTCGTGGGTATCAGAAACTATGAGAGACTTTTCGGTCTCACAAACACCCAGACCCGAAACAAATATTTGTGGATCACACAAACATTTGTCTCGGTGCGGGGATCGAACCCGCGGCCGCGCGCTTCGCAAGCTGGTGTCTAGCCAACTGCGCCACGGGGCTGTCAAATCTAAAAGTTATTTTTTAATCTTGATTAAATTTCAAAATAAATACTGTCCATTATATCTGAGAGATAACATCCTAAGCAACACGCTCACAGAATTTCTACATGGATTTTTTTTATCAGAGAACAAAGATCACCGGCCACAAAGGACAGTGTACAGAGAGGTCATTATTTTCGCCAACACAAAGAGGCGCGTGGGGTTCGTCTGTCATCGTCTCTCTTGTCCGTGATTATTCGGCGTCGCAAGTTTTTGGGCCCTTTGTATTCGCGTAGTCTCGTATGAAGGACAAACACGTGGAAAATGTGGACGACGTTATGTCTCTAGTCTATTTTTCATTAGTTATTATGTCTCAAGTCGTAAGTGTACTAGCGGTGTCTAGGTCCGCCGAGTTACAATTCTGAACGGCATAAACAGTTGCTGACGTTAATTCCCAAGGTCTCACCTATGGCCATATCAAAAATCATTCAAATTGGTTCGGTGGTTTTAGAGATTCCGTTCTAAAAATCCTCTATATATTATGAAATTAATGTAAATGTTAAAATTCATAGCGGTTCTAAAACAATTAATCGCTAAGAAAAAAGAATTGCATTTTATAACATTTTTCCATTACAATACATTCAATTATACGATATCAATATCGGGATAGAATCGAGTCCAATATAGAATGCTGGAAATGAAGCCGTTATAGCTCTTAACAATCTCGAGTCGGCCGGCGTAACTAATTGATGTGCCGGCACGTGCCACACCTTGTTACTGCCAATACCTCCCCATTATCCCCTACTACATGTGTCTACGCGTGTGCTACGAAACTACGGCGTAGCATTTTTGCTACGCCCTACGTCGTAGACATAAATTGGTATTTTATACGAAATTTTTATTATTAAGTTTGTTATATTTTTATTTGAGAAATGAATTTTAGATATTTAGCTTTGTCTGTATTTAAGCCAACAAAAGCTTTTAATGTTAGAAAGTTAAAGCTGCTTAAACTTTTAAAAGTTCATGAAACTCTTTGCCGTTGAGACAAAGGAAACTACTCGAATTAATGCTGATGTATTTTTGTATGTGATAAAATTATGATACAATATTTATTATTTTGTTACAGACTGACGCCTAAAACTGAATTTAATATTATTGGTGAGTTTTTATTGAATATTTTTGAATTCATTACTTATTGGATATTTTTATATTTAAACACTGAAGACATGTAATATATCCAGAATGTCTACCTTATACATTAATTAAACAAATTGATGTCCTTGTTATATCAAACCAGTACTAAGTAATGATACCAAATATAATATTGTGTCTCGTAACGGATACATTTGCATCACTTTGAAATATTTTATTGTCAGTCATTATTAACGAGCATGTCCGTAACCAAGGAATATAATATTTAAAACGTCATTAATAAAAAACATATTAAAAGTTACATTCACACCTTGGACAATCATCAATCTTACACAAAATAAATTGTCAGGTAAATATTTTTTCCCTTTCAAACATTGTCAGCTAGTTTCTGCCAGGCAAAATTGGTCCTTACCACACACAGCATACGCCTCGTCATATTTTATATTTTTCAACTAATAACCAAACGGAAGACGGCTGTACGTGACCTCTCACATGGCCTTGAGCTAGTTGCTTTCACTTTTGTCGTAAGTGTTGAGGCTCAAGCGCTCGCCCACCTTGCACGCTGACGAGCTAAATAGCGAACGCCTCGGGCAAATAATACTCCGCTTTGAAAGGAACCAGCGGCTGCATAGATTTAGTATTCTGCTGGCAATTGAGTCCGCGACGACGGCAAGAGTTTCTTTGATATATCTAGGTAGAATTACATTGAAGGTGTATACTAGGAGTGTGATAGGGGTAATAATGTACCGAGTTTGAAGATTGTAGGTAAGGACATTGTAAAATCTACGTAACGACGCTGAAGGGACTTTGCATTATATGTACTAAAAGAAAAATGTCGTTAAATATAGAGACGATAATCATTGTATCGAAGGCAAGCTAAACCAATCAAAGACAAGTAATTTGAACGCTTATGGAAGATCGTCGTTGAATCGAGTGACGTTACATGTAGTTCACGCTGTATTTTTTGTGAAACGTGTGAAATTTTTTAACAGTTTTTATTTCTCTCGACCGCTAAAATGCGACGTAGCAAAGTTTTGCCTACTTTTTAAAAATAATATTTTGAATTATCTCTTCGTTTCATTTTTCGGGTTTTGAATTATTAATAACGACAGGGGCTACCTCTCCTAAAATAACTAAGTTACCCTCCTCACTTAACAGATGCAGTCTCTTAAAAATCACGTTTGAAGTGTGAACGAGGCACCTGCCGTGAATATCATACGTTCCTATTAATAATTCCCTTACACTCGTCACCTCACGTCAAAGCAGTGATTAAAGGGAGCGATTGCCGCGTGCAACCAACATAGCTTCTTAATTACTGGGGGCTTTTCCGCGTGTCGGTTGCAGCGGGGGAATGAACGATCATCTTCCATGCCTCCTTGTATTTGACATGGTTGGTGGGATTAGAGATCGATTGGGCAATGAAGATTAATATTGCAAGAGATTTTATAGTAATAAGGCTTGGCGTTTGAATTGCACTGCATGTGTATGAACTTATGTTCCTTGGCATACTTGATATGGAGAGTTGAATATTCTGTTCCCGAGATAGGACAAAATTATTTCAGTGTAAATGAGAAAAAAGAAGTATATTATTCCATTTAATACGTTGGACAACTCTATCCGCCTCTCTAGGGATAGAGGCATGACCGAAAAATCCCATGTTTAATTCATCATCATCATCATGTCAGCCAATATTAGTCCACTGCTGGACATAGGCCTCCCCCAATGACTTCCACCGGGATCGGTCGGAAGCCGCCATGTTTAATTACTATCAATAAAAAATATTATTTAGTAAAAGTTTCATATAAAGCAACTCGATGTAATATACTTAAAACAGCGCGGCTATGAATTGCGCTCTCATCAATACTGGCTCGATCAATCATTGCCTAAACAGCGACGGTATAGAACACGAAGCTATACAAATACCCACCTTCTCTATATTTACATAAAGTTCACATCCAATTGTGCACATGTATATGGAAATGTATATAAACACCGATGAAATACAGTCTCTATTACGCAAAGAATAAAGTCGTTATTCGAATGATGAGTACCGCGCGTCGTCGGCTATTTGCGCAACCCCTTTTCGTTTAATTTGCAGAGGGAGAAAGTAATATCTCACATCCTTTTCAGTCTTAAGGCTGGTATATATTTTTGTGTAAACAGTGCATTAGTGAAATTGGCGGTTGGTTGCCCCTTTTGTGATTTGAAATTTATCGCGATTGTTCCATTGTATCGATATCGCAGGGTTAGTGGCTTCATTTGTGGGGATAATTAAATGTTTGTGGACATTGTGATTACTTTTAGCAAATTGAAGGTACTTTTATGGTATTGTTTTTTCTTGAATCTTTTTCTGTTGGGATCATATTTGTGTTTAGGGGAACGTTAAAATATGTTACCAATGAAATCAGATGATTCATATTTAGTTTGTTGTTCTTGATATTTCACGGGGATAAAAGATGTTTGTGTTACTTTAAAATTAATCATCTGTATGTTAGGTTTTTATCCAAATCCGTTCAGCCGTTTTGGTGTGATTAAATTTAACAAAATACAACTTAATTGTTAGGCCTTACGTAGTATGTAGTTTGCTAATTTTTGAATTTGTTATTTAATTTATTGCAACAGTTTGTAACAAAGTAAATGATCTTTATTTCGGTCCTCGCAACCATAAACTTGAAGCGCTCATTCCGTCCAGCATTATACGTGGAATATTTTAACAGAAGCACGTTCAGTATCCATTCGCACGCTCCTAAAGTCCTAATAACCCTGAGTAGTGACAAACAGGTACTGAACCGAAACATTGTCGCCCTTGTGACTCCTCGGCGGGCCGACAAAGGGCTCTCCTGTAATTAAACACTATTATATCGCATTAAGCTGAGACAACAACGATTGAAGAGCATTCGCCACCCTCAGACCTTACTACCCCCTCCCCCGTCACCCTAAGCGTCAGACTGTGTCGTCTACACTTGAGGTTGGTGTCTGCAAATTAATTAGGCAATATTTTTTGTACCTTTCTTGGTATGACATTTTTGTTTAAATTAATTTATTTTGACTAGAGGCGTGTGTGATAGTTGATTCTAGTGTATTTTTTAATCCTATTTATGTTCCAATATTTTTCTTTACGTGAAATTATGAAAAAGGGTAGAGACGTTTTCATGACAATTTTTCGCTAGCTCTCTCCATAGCAGCCAAGTGTGCATTTTATGTTATTATGCTAGCTAAGGACTTTGTAATGAAATATTATACTTTAATAATATTTTAAACAATTCCAGATTATAAAACCAAAACCTCTCGATAGGGATCGACTAGTCATTCCTAATTTACAAGTTACAAAAATAAATGTATCTAAAACTTTGTCGTCGCATATTCCATAGAATCTTCAAGTGCAGCATGAAATACCCATGTGAATCCCCCTCAGTACCCTCGAGTGTAAACTCATTGAGTATTCACAAGAACTAGTCGGTCGTTACTGGCTGTTGTACAGGTACACGAGGTATTTATACCTTCTGGTCGTCACGGAGGGCTGTTTGTAAACATCGACACTTTTCGTACTGTATTTCTAAGGGAAATTAGGTAGGTATTTGAATTGGCTGATAAAGTATGTACATATGATCGAAGATGCATCCTATTGTTTCCTCAAGGTGTTGTCCAGTGGTGTATATAAATTTGAAGAATTTGTTTGTTAAAATTTATTATTTATAATCTAATGTTTCGTGTGCAATTGTGCATATTGAAATATTCGTTTAAACCACAGCGATTTTAACCTAATTTCCACGCAAATTCTAATCTACCAATCACAAAGCATCCGTCGATTCAATCACATTAAAACGATCGAAACATTGTGTCGCGTATTTATCCGTTATTCACATAAACGTGTTATCGTCAGCCTCAGATTGCACGCCGCCCGACCTCATTGCTACGCTGCCAATTTGTACGCGGTTGGACGCATATATTTATTAGTTTGACGTCAAGTGTCAACGCACCATTGTCCTGCTCGTTTATACACATAACAGTTTAGTTTACAACGAGTGTGCTGGTAATGTCGTAATTTGTACCGAAATGGATATTAGGTCGATATAGGCCAGAAGTAGGCTGTTGCTATGGATGAAAACTATAACCTAGTCAAATCGTGTTCAGTTGTACGTTTTCATTGAAGATTTTGTTTTTTACTATTTAAAAGGAGATTGGCATGTGCCTTTACGGCAGTTCCTGGAAGACATAATGCCTTTATAGGCGAGTTCGTATAAGGGCAAATTATAATCGTAAATACCATGAATAAAGCAACGAAATTATCCTAATCCTTGTGTTCTTAAAACGTCCTCATCTCTTTCCCTATACAGAATTCAGTTGTGCTTTATCATTATTGGAATTGTTGTTTGGTCTCATTATGCCTCCTTCAGCTGGCCGTAGCAGTGCCGCTCTCAATCCACTAGTTCGAGTGGTGTTCCACATTTAGCATTCATTAAAAAGTTCCTCAAAGCGAACGCGAGAGCTTGTCCAACTATGAGCAAATAAAAACGAAATACACCCACTCTCGAATATTATGAATTCTCGTCTCGTTTACAGAATTTTATAAGCCAAATAGTACTGATCGGTTGGCCATTCAAAATAATTTACGCTGAATGATATTCCGGATGTTTTTTTTATGATTTAAATGAATGTAAAATAATTAATTCATCAATGGCGCAATTGGCTAGACACCAGCTTGCGAAACGAGCGGTCGCGGGTTCGATCCCAGCAGCGAGACAAATGTTCGTGTGATCCACAAGTATTTGTTTCGAGTCTGGGTGTTTGTGAGACCGAAAAGTCTCCCGTAGTTTCTGATACCCACGACACAAGACTCGTATCTTAGTGTGGGGTCAGGACTATGTATGTGACTGTTGTGTGTATTTATTATAATTATTATAGATAGAAAAAAGACACAACAACAACATACTATGTATATTAAGTTGGTTCGGCGCTTCTTAGATGTTAGAAATTGATATAAGTAAAAAATATAACATGTGAGTAAAAAGAAGACGGTCAGTCGTTCAAAACATTCGAATTGGACAAAGAACTGTAAGCTAGTAATTGGACATTGAATAGAGCGGTAATTACCTTTTAGTTATCAACACGTCATAGAAATACGAAAGGCGCCATAATCGCATTCGCTTATACAAATTTAACATAAAGAAACTGTTAATTTTTATTTATTTTTTTCATTTTATTATTTTTATCAATGTAACGTGAAAACCAACATTTAACAATTTAAAATTCACACCTTTGCAATGACACAGCATAAGTATTTAAACCCGAACGATTGTCAAAGCAATCAAATTAGATCTGTTCCTTGTTAAGAGGCGAGTCGAGTTGCGAAACGAGCGGTCGCGGGTTCGATCCCAGCAGCGAGACAAATGTTCGTGTGATCCACAAGTATTTGTTTCGAGTCTGGGTGTTTGTGAGACCGAAAAGTCTCCCGTAGTTTCTGATACCCACGACACAAGACTCGTATCTTAGTGTGGGGTCAGGACTAGGTATGTGACTGTTGGGTGTATTTATTTATTAATTCAATTCAATCAAGTAATAATTTTTCGTCACATTTTCTATGTCTGATGATCGCCGAGAAAATTATGACCGTCGAATGTATAATAACAAGGTACAAGGTTTACTTTTAGTCGTGTATCTTTTTTCAAAATAAGTGAAAATATATATAAGAAACAAATTACAAATGAAGTAACTAATCATTCTTAAGTATAAACACTAATTCAAATACTTCATTGTTTTACTAAGCATACTTTACAAACAAAACTTCAATACAAAATATTAATCTAAATTGAAAAGTAATCATTTGTATCTTACTAAAATGGATATTTCAATTCTACTGAGCGTAATTTCCTTCAACTTTTTGAAGTAGAAGTAACAAGTTTGACCGCCCAAAGATTCTCATTTCGTCGGCGAGTACCTTGCTTCAGTTTATAATTAAAAGTTTTAAGGTGGAACGGAGGTTTATTGGTTTTAGACTTTCCGTTTTTTTTTTTGGAGCTCCTTTAATAATAAAAATTTATTTAATAAAAACTGTTCTAGGCTTAGTGAGATATAATAAATTTAGTATTAGTATAAATGAGATGTAATTGCTAAAGTAAAAGAATCTTTAGGACTTAAACTTATAACTAGAAATCATTTTATTTCATGTCTTCATGTAATTTGCCTTCTCTCGATATACGTCGTATATACGTCTTCAAATCTTTCCCCTATATTACATTACATTCTGAAGAAAGTATAATTTGAAAGATATTGAACAATATCTCAAAAATATTTATTTGAATATGAGATAAGTAATGTGTCAAGTATCCATAGAAATTATCCCACCCAATACCACCTCCCATTGCAACACCTATACACAAGGATCGATAGGAGAACACACAGAAATGACATCAAGCGCAGTACACCTCGGCAATTCTCTGGGCCTGACTCTTCTTTACCCTTTTTTTGTTTCTCTTGGATTCCTACTAACAAGCAGGATATGTTGGACTTTTGCCGACTAAAATCCCTTGGTTCTCGGTTACCACGTGAAAAGAACACCGGGATCTCAATAAGAACACATACCGGTAAAACTTGACTTTATCCTGTAATGGAATTAATCAGAAGAGTAAAATAAGCCAGACATTATTACGTTCGACTTTTGTTTTTGAGAAGTGAAAAGCAGATGCCTAATTTGGGACAGTTTCTATTTTAGCGCACGGCTCATGGCCATTAGCGCTAATTTATATTGTCTAGACACGGAAATTTGGTACAAGCATTTATTTTTCACACTGTCATGTCGTCCTCGCTTTGTGAGGATTTACTGAATTAATATCAACAGTTTAGGCATTGTTTATTTTTATATCTTTGAAAGTCATTCAAAACTTCGATGGGGCAATACTTTCCTTTATTTTATTCTAAGTTTAAGTTAAGAATTTCACACAATTCTGAACTGCCTTTCTTTACGTAATTAATTCCTTATTCTTGTTTTTCCTCAGCAAAAAATCTCCAAAGCTCTGTTACATTGATATTTTTCATTTTCCCGTCACAATTAATTTGATTACACGGAAAACTGTCCATTTTCCTCATCATATCTATGTATAAACAACGAGTGCCGCAAACGGAAATCAACAAGCCGGCAAATTGAAAAGGACAGACTGTTTTCTCGTTTCTGGGAATATTTTTATGTGAAATAAACAATTGTTGGCGTCGTGGGCCCTTTGCGTAGGGGATTGGGGGATGTTTCCGCCCACGCAGCGCTTTTGGGGCGCCTTAGTTGGTACATTTCATCTCGGGAGAAATACTACTTATCTACTAAATACTAAATAGCAATGACGGTTACGCTTGAGTGAAGCTGTTAGTTGGGATCTTAAGTGATAGATTCATGGGGTTTTATTATTTAGTGCGTATTACACATTTTGTCAGAGAAAAAATACATAAACGGTGATGCTTATATCTTCGTCTAGGATTTTTTTTTGGGAAGAATTTAGAGGATATACATAAAGGCGTCACTAACGTCTATTTCTTCGTTGGCATGTTTAAAATGAGAATGTAAGCCGCGAATGAGACCTTAAACTAGTCATAAAAAATATTTTTATGTCCGAATACAAATAAAGACATCATACATATGAAATATTCTGTCAAAAGCTCTCATATCTATCATTACAAAGCTGAAAGGTATGATTGAAGACTCCCATCTCAAGAACTACAGGTTAGAATTTTTTCATCTTCAATAATTCATGCATCTCGGAATGCTATAGGATAACATCACACTACGACCAATATTACTGGAGTGTTGATAAAAAACCTGCCCAAAACGAAGTATAAAAATGTTCTTCAGACAAAAGTTTCGCATTGAAGCTGCGGGCACCAGCTATAAGAAATATAGGTAATAGTTTTTTGAGAAAAAACGAGAAGTTCAACGCCGGAACTTTGGGGGCGCGCTCGTGAAGTTTCCTTCCTGCAAGTTCACGCCTACGTGAAAACTTTCAGCTTTCCAGTGAACTCGAAGAGTGTTTCCAACACCCACACGACTATTGTGGGTGGTTTTAGTTCCAAAATTCATTTTCAGGTATTTGCCAGTATTATTATAACTCTATTTTGAGCTCACATTGTCTACGATTTTAGCATTGTATTGCGTTCAAATACTAAAGGAGGATCTTTGATATCGTGTGTTTGTTCCGCTCACACGATATTCCCCCGTTATTGAAAACAGTAACACTTTAATTCGCCTTATTATGTTTACCTTTGAAGGAGATTTGCTAAATTAAATGTTACATATTTAGGTATTCAATATTTTTTATATAACAGAAATGCTAGTTGTTTGGCAAATGATTTTATTTTATCACTAAGTCGTATTCTATAATATGTAAAAACAAGATGAAATTCGCGTTTTTCTTTACATCATTTTTTATATCAACAAAAAAGCCTATAATTTTTTTTTTTAATAACTCCATAATATAAATTGTTAACACATTCTGTAGGAGATCTATTCGGATGTTCCTTGCCATCTTTCCATCACGCTCGTATTGAGATAAAATCGACAACATTGAGTATATTGTTCAATATTTTTCGATACCTTTCATAAATTTTCAGTTCCAAACTTAAGAATTGCATTTTCTATAGGACCTTTTTAAAAATGTTAAGCATATCTTTCTCTTCCATCCTAAACCTCCCGACGCGAACAGTGTTACAATTTGGCAGGCGACAAGTCTCACGAGCTGACACCACTAATTCACTTAACGCGAGCGTCGGCCGCCGCCTCTATTATTCAACGGTATCGAACCGACCTGTTTGAGCCCGTAACCTTCCGCTACTGATGCCGGGTGACTCGGAATTATTTGCTAATTAACGAGACATTAATCCGTAATGGTTAGTGATACGGATATTTTAAATTAAATCCGTAATAGATCCGTTAGGTTAACTGTAAGAGAATGCCCAAGGTATTATGTTCGTTTATATAGTTTAATAGAGCATAAATTTATAAATAATGAGAAACTTATTTTCTCTACAGATCAGACTTTGATTTGAAAATTTGATAATGTTAGTAAAGATAAGGATTGAAAAAAGATCATTTTCAAGTAAATAACTTTAATTACAATTTTTTCCCGAAAACAGTCGTGAAGACGACTCATTCCTCGTAAATTACTCACTCAATAGGCTGCCCAGCAGTACTAAGTTAACCGTAGCAGTTTATTTATACCATCCAGCCTTTTTTTTTTAAATCGAGGGGAAAGCTGCTTATGGCTCTACCTCCCGCCAGGCCTTAGAGAGGGGGGTGGGAGGCGTATGTCGGGGTCACCGGCCATCCAACCCGGCGCGCGTCGGAGTTACCTCCGCGCAGATGTTAGTGCCAGGCTGAGCCTGGGTCCCTAACCTACCCTAACCTACACCGGCATACCGACCAAAACCCCCTGGTAGCCATCTTCGCGTCCGGTAGGGCGACCACGGTGCGTGGGTGAGAGATGTCCACAATGGTTCCGCAGCCGCCCAGTTATACCATCCACCCTGACAGTGACGCAACTCTACTTCATTACCGCAAAACAGATGTTTAATAAAGTTTATATGATGTTTGTAATTAGCTCGATGTAAATAGCGTGCCTCTCTCGTATTCCTTTCAAAACCAACAGTTGTGTTTATATTTTAATACATGCCAAACGTTTCCCTGACGCCGCAGAATTTCAAACTCTTAAATACAATTTCCCGAAAACACATGTTACCATAAATGAATGATAAACAAACTTTTCCGCAGTTTCCTTCCGCAAATACATTTCAGCTCGCTCTGTTTTCAGTGTTTCTCGACATATGCATATTAATAATACTCTTGTTACTAAGGCAATAATGTCGAAATTAGCTTAAATGCGTGCGCGTTGTGCGTTTTGCAGTAAGGAACCAAGTGTAATTGGAATTTTCACGGTTCAGAAAATCGAAAGCTGCGCGCTCCCGAGGTGCGTCGTACATACGGGCTTTTAGTTTGTGAAACTTTGTGGCAGCAAATTATGCTCAATAAGATTTTTGTATTGGGGAAATAATATTGATAAAGGTGTGGTAAAAACGATCAAATTAATTGCAGCTTATTTAAATATGAAACTTTAAAGGCGTCGTAATTATGTAAGTCAATTAAATATTTGAAAAATGATTTTTATATTTCTTAATCGAGCATGGCCACATTTTATAACTTTTGAATACAATGGTGGTAACACGTAGTCATACAAGAGTCCGGATAATAAGAACATAATATCAAAAGCTCAATTATTATATTCTTCACATTTGACCGACCGTATTGCTATTAAATCACATTTACTTCTATTTACTGCAGTGGTATTCAAAACCTAGTGTAATTCTTCACGACTTAGCTACACCAAACATGATTACATGTCAAGTTGGCAGATAAGTTGAACAATGAAGCATTCAATGTGTAAGTCGGTTTTAGGGACGATATCCCGGGGTCGCAACGCACCACACCGTCTCGGGACAACAAAGCTACTGCACCTTAATTGAACCTTATCTATACGTATAACAACAAAACAACACAACATTCTGTATAGACCTGGGGGAGACGGCGAAGTTTCTTTCCTTTACTTCACTTTGATAATTCGACGCCTGTGGTGTCAGATAATAGCGCAGTCGTCGCTTAATTTGTATTTTATATTGGGTGGTATATACAAATCGGTATGAAACTGTCATATGGTGTGGCATAATTGTAGTCACTTCTTGCCAGTTGTAAAACTATTTTGACGGCATCACACTTAACAACCAGGCCGAGGTACATAAAAAATTGCGATAGATTTATAATTAGAAACAAGTCAACAATGATCCAGTCAGTTGCGGCGAGGTAAAACCCTTTTTAAGTACTCTATTAATTTTTATATTAACGTCATTGGAAAATTAAAATAATTAGGAAAATGAAAAGTATCCTCTTTTGGAATGACGCTTTCAATTTTGACTTCAAGCAGTGAAATAACCTCTAGTCAATAGAAATTAACGCAACATTTTAGGTATCGGCATAAACAAAATACATAATTTATTACATGGGCAAAGAACTATCTTCTTCAAGTAAAATATTACGCTCATTTTAAATTTGTTTTCTTAAAGTATTGTGAATGTTTGAGCCAAATTAAAAAAATAACTTTATATAACAGCAAAATAAAAATTGTAACTAGCCCCATAATGCTGAACGTTATGCTAAATTCTCATTTACCGCCGAGTGTAATCTCGTCTCCAGTTCCCACATTCAAATTTCTCATACCGCAATCACCATTCAGTATAAAGTGTTTGCAGTTTAGAGCTAGGTCGCATTGCCGCGAGGCTGCCAACGTGTCTAGATGGAGCCGTCTCGCGGTGGAATCTAATTTTGTTTATAAAATAACGCGTATCATCCGCCATGCGCGGCCCGAGGCTCTCGTGAGTTCGGGTGTACCCCGCCGATGTAATGCTGCATACGAGGTGCGGTAATAGTGATAGCGTGGGTAATTCTTTCTTTTCAACTCCTCATTTATATCATTACCACTCCCGTGGCGCCGTTGGCTAGATACCAGCTTGCGAAACAAGAAGCTACGGGTTCGTTGCCCTCAGAAAGACAAATTATTTCGGGTGTAGGTATTTCTGAGACCGAAATGAAATATATTATCTACTGATATATTAGCTACTGATACACACGAAACAGAACCTTATTGATTGGATTAGATGTATTTGGGTCAATCAACTTTTAAATGTACCATCAATGATAGATTTTATTTTTCAAATTTTTTTTTACAAATTTGTATATTTTATACGTATTTGTTGTTGATAATCATTTATATTTAAGGAATTCAAATAGAGCAGAACAATTAATGGTAAATTTTACTCAAAAATTCACGTGACTGTAGTTAAGATAGTCCCTTGAACATTTAAAAATTCAGTCAATTTGTTAATTTACTTTTAAATATTAGAATCATATTTGAAAAACCTTACTAATAATAATAATAACTAATAATGTGTCTTTAGGAGATAAGAAAAAAGTGGTTGTCCAGTGGACATATACGTTTGTCCATAGGAAATACTCGGGTGTCCAAAGGGGATTCTATGATGGAAATCGCCTGTATTTCTTCTTTTTATGTAATAAAAAAACAACTATTTGAAAATAATTTTCAGTATTAGAAGAGAAAATATTGAATAATTCAGACAATGATCTTGGATGTCCAAGGGACTGGTGGTGATATTTATTAGTCTTTCCGCTCCCTGGTAATAAATAATAATATTTTGAATTAGGTCTTACGCGCAGTAAAAAATATACATTAAATGGAATATATTCCACTTTAATTTACTACAATATATAAAATACAAACGTTTTTGTGCTGGTTGTCCAGTGGACACACAAAAAAGCCACGCACTTTTTCAAAATACATTCGATCGTCTGGCGCCGCGGAAAAGATGAAATCAAAATCGGGGCTGGATGAGTTTTGTCACGAAATGAATCCACTTGAGTTCCAGGCAGTAGTCACGCCATAAATGTTTGGATTTTGGAACTTTTTTACCGTTGTCTGGTGGAAGTCAGAATAATAAAATATAATAGGGACTAAAATAAACATGCAAAAAGGTCGTTAAGATTTTAAAGCAAACAAAATCTATTTACTAGCATCATAGTAGATATTGCAATTAATAATTATGTTTCATTGTAATGGATTGCCGTATATAATTTTTTTGGAAAAATTACCGTTTCATTGTACCAACCTACTGGGGGACAAATTTACATAGTACTGACAGGACAGATAAAAGTTGATTGACCCATTTATGTATTTGACTGATGGGTCTATTCATTTATCTTTATCCTAATTATGTTTGTAGCGGGATTATGACAAATGAGGCTCCCTTAGATTCGCTGACTTCAGTCAATGCTATGTTGTTGAACCTGGAGCACATGAGTTACAGTGATATTTCAATCAACCCTTCGTTTTATTAAAATTAAATCAACCTAATTATTTAAATCAACCTTGCAACCCCTACGAGGATTCATGTCAACATGTAGTATGTGTGATAAATTATGCCTTCCTTAGGAATTATCAAAAAGCTATCAAACTGTTCTGTCATGTTAATTTCCCTTCGGACCCGATTCTGAAGTTGCCGCGGCCAATATTCCTTACCCTCTCAATTGTGGGCTTGTGAAGAAGTATTTCTCATTCCGCTCAGCTTATGACCCCGCTATCAAACAGGCCATAACACACGGCGCGAATTAAACCGGAGCTGTTTCGACGTTGCATTGCGTTATGTACAAGCTTTTTACATTATTTACCCGCTGCGGGTTTTAAAGTGCGCCCAGAATGGCTTGTTAATCTGCCCTCGTTTTAAATATTTATGGTGTATTAAATTGTATGAGCACTGAATCCGTTTTCGCAATTTACTTTTTTAAAGGTTTAAATATTTGAAGAGGTAATTGAGTAGTCACCGAATGTGGACGTGTTGGTGGTTTTGCTGTATATTTGGACTATTGAAAGGTAGTAGTAGTGCTATTTTTATACTGCAACGCCAACTTGACAAGACCGATGGTAAGTAAGAACGAACTAAGTAGTAAGTAGACACGAATAGAGTAAAATTTTGAGGGATACCTATCTTTCGAGACTCGATAGTCCGATGACAGTCTCCTGTGATGCCCCATGACCCTAAGCTGAAAGAATCGTAATCTTGGTGTAATAAAAAACGTAAGAAGGTACAGACATTTGAAATAGGGTCTAGTAAAAGATGAAAATATAGTAAAAAATATTAATGCAATTCACAATAATAAAACAAATTTGCGAACTAATCACAACAGTTCCCTAATGGCGCGTGTTCTACCCAATACAAATAAAATAGAAGTTAATTGTTAATGTATTTAGGCGTTGGCGGGCGCCCACAAACCGACCACGAACCGCTGGATAACTTCACCGCAATACAATTATACGTCTAACTAGATTACCGCAACTGTTGACCTCATCTTACACCTGGAGAAACCGCCTGAACTAATGTGGTGATTTTTTATATTTTTATTATAATTGGATCATAGAAGGTAATGTGGACACTCCTTCTTTGAATTTGTAATAAATGCTTTTTTAAGGATCGATACAGTAAAAAAAACAAACTGAACTTGCACCAAGCAATTCACTCAATTATTATTCCGAAAACAATAAATACACAAAGGAACATGTGTTAACTTCCACTCTCACCGAGGTTTATTGTGATACTAACAATACTTTGACGCGCATCAATCAACGCTCGGATTGTAACAACAAATGTGTGTTGTACTCGTAACAACATACAAACAAACGGGCAGCTGCTCATATCGTGTTGTCCTACAGCTTTGTGAGTCCCGCGACAAATGTCCTCAGAGCACACGGAAATATGTAGGCAACTTATGTGTGCAACTGTGTTCAGTTTTAATCTTTGAAAATTATTTGTAACTTATGCTTTCTCGTTTGTCTTAGTTTGTATTCTCGTCTTTTAACTTTTGATAGAATTACCCGCATTTATATGACGTATACGATAAGTCTGATGAACTCGGTCCCATTTAAAAACTACTTTGCCGTATCCGCTCTGAAGACAAAATTGTCAAAATAATAGTAACTTGCTTTACTTGATATTGCTATTCCGTACAGCTATTATATCATTAAGTCAACAACGAACTCTCTCTCTCTATTTCTTTTTTTCAGTAAATAAAGTCGCATAAAGAAAAATTTCATTCTTCCATTATAATTTTACAGCGCCCGCAGACCGCTGTTTATAATAATGATTTAATTTCCGCGAAATAAACGCACTTACACCGTACGAATGGTCGCACACAGCTCACTCAACATTGAACAGTGCTTCGCGCTGAAATTCCGAAGTGTAATTTAAAAATTCTCGCTTTGTATGGCTCGCGAGTCGCGATGTTGGGAATAATTTAGATCGAGTTCGCGAGTCGGTGTGGAGCATTGACTAGCGAAATGATTGTTGGAAAAGAATTAATTAAAACAGGTGTTTGCTGTACGGAAAATGTGGGCTTTTGTTAGTACTACAGCTTCGCTCTTTGCGGGATAAATTGAAGCAGTTTACTCAGAGATAATGTCGATTTATGTTGGTGAAAGATTATTTCGAATTGATAGTTGATATTTATTTCCATTTATAAATTAGGGAGTCTCTTATGTGTGCTAGCAAACAAATTGATTTTCAACACCTAGAGTAATTTTCTACAAGTATAGGTATATGAGACAATATTCTGTAAACTAACCTAATCTTTAGTTTAACACTCTGTTTACAAGCAATTGCGCAAATAAGCTTTAAAAAGTAATTTATACATATTATATTGACACGATCAAATTGCAAATATTATTTCAACTTCTATTTGTTTAAAGGTTAAGTTATTTGAGTAGGATTCTTAAGGCTTTCAAGTAAAATTCCATTAAATTGGATTCAAAGCCTTTTTTAAAGCCTCCGATATTGAGCGTGTTGGGTGATGTTCAGCCCTTCAGTCGGCATTCCGCCGCAGACGTTTTCAAACAAACGGGGTACAAAGGGTACTCCTGATCACATATCTACGCTCTGCATTCGCATAATGTCTCTTAATTACTTTTTGAATTGGGCACGCAATATCGCGGTGTGGGTGTTGTACGAGCTTAGACATAGATGTTGGGAGGTATATATCTGTATTACGGAGGTAAATATTAAGAGTTTTAGTTTCCTATATATGCATGCGTTAATGTAGCCTTTGTGCGTTGAATGAAATTATTAAAATGAATGAAAATGTTCAAAAATTATTTGACTAACAAAAAGTAATGCAAGTATAATTTTGAACTGTGATACGTTTGCCAACAGTAACAATAAAAAGTTCGAACGAATGGAAAAAAATTGTATTATAAATTGAATAATTTGGATGTGACATTACGCCAAAACTAACTTTACACGCGTGTAAAAGCATAATGTTATGCATCACACTATACATAACATAAAAGTTATATTAATGTCATTTTGTTACATGTTTATAGCCTCCATTTTGTCCACCAGTTTTCGCATTCATGGCATTATTTCAGTTGAAAATATTCATTTTTTTTTCAACGTTCCTATAGCCAATGTCTCGTGAAAAGGATGGCATATTTGACCGTGAACGAAGGTCATGAGACTTGGCTAAACGCCATTCCGAGATCTAAGCATTCATGCAGAAATAAATTAAATGTTTTTCACAAGTTATACCTAGAAGTGGGGTGTTTAACACGAACTGTGACTAATAAATCGCTTTTATGTTTGCAATTAATTTTATTAGCCTTAATGTTTTTTCTTACTGAGAAATTCTTGTCAGGCAGTTGATTTAAGGTTTTTATGGGTCCGTGTCTGGGGTTTTCTTTAGATGTATGTGTACCACTCAAGACTTTTACCTTTGTATTATATAAGATCTTTCAATACTGAAATCAAAGTTGGAGAACTGACGTTCATCTTCTAGTATAAATGTGTACAGTACGATCCGGAGATCCCGGTTTTCGATTGGTAAGTTGGGCATCATATTATTTCGTATTTTCATTAGGAAATATTTAGGCAGATCATAGACTTGTAATCTGCCTTCAAAATGGTATTATCCACGCTTCTTAATATGCTGTAAGTTTTAAACACACTTGGAAAAACTTAATTGTGTTCAGGCGTGGGCTTATCATGTATATAAACAAAGAAGCCTCTCCAAAAACCGCAACCAACCAGGTCTTGAGCATTCCTCATCTACATATTTAATTATGTATGTATAATTCACAAAACTATCAATATAACTTCATCGTCATTACACGCATGTTAATATACTAAAGGTGAACAGCCCGTAACTACCCCAAACTTAGTACCGCATAACGTATTATTTTGCCAATTCGGGGTAAATTACTCGGGAGAATTAAATTTCACATACAACGTCGCCGACGCTGTTTGGGCACGAAAATATCGCGTCAGATTTATATCACACCACGCATAAATTACTTTTACACGATTAACCTTCAAAGTTGAGTAATGGGTCATTAGGACCCTGCGGTATTATTCAGAGCCTCGCGAACAGCCTTAGGGTTTAGAGGCCACGTAATGCGAAGCGAAGATTGAATGTGGAATAACATAAACGATGTTTTGTTAATGGACTATTCGCGTTGTTTTAATTAGAAATGTCCTTCAAGGAATTCGTAGAGGCAATTAACATACTCAGCTATAAAATGTCTACTGTATTATCTATTCTGGTGATAATAATAAGTGGTTGTGTCCTATTGCACACAAGGTGCACAGACGAGCTTATTTGCAATCTAACTTTATATGTCTTTTGGCTGATGACATAGAAAACTTTTTTCATTTATTGACAAAATTAATAACGTTGACATTTTATACCTTTGGTAAGTATAAGAGAGAATGGTAGAGGAGACCCGTGCTCAGCAGTGGGCGTATATGGGTTGATGAAGAAGTATAAGAACCAAATAATCCACATAGTCTTCGTTTTGTGGAAATAACCACTGTCTTACCTGTCACGTGCCATAGTATCTTTTGAGCGTCTATTTCATACAAAACTTCACTTATTCTTGGAACACAGTAACCGTTCTATAGCCATGTTAATATAAAATATAACCAAACATGAAACTTTCCAAACTTCGCTTTATAAGGCAGTGGAGCGGTGCGGTAATCAGGGAAAGCACTCAGCCACCGCGTGGGCGTAATAAAGGCATATTCCTGTCCGTAATGTCGGCAGGAAGCTGTAAACCGCGGCCCGGGGGTCCAAAATACCCCACGACATGGATCATTGCGATTTACTCACAAAGATTGGGGTAATCCGCAGCTGCCCTTTGCTCAGCTATAACCAGGTTGCAACGAAAATTTTGAGTTTATACATCGTATTTTTTTTAGGTTTATTATAGCCTAATGTAATATTGCATTTTTGGGTAAGCTGGCGAGGGTTGCGGGGTAATAAATTCTTTACCCATAACGAAACGAAATGGTAATCGTGTTAAAAAAATCGAGATTTTATTATAAATGCGAATATTTACCAACGAAACTATAGATACGGTAATTAATAGTCACATACAGATTGGGTTTGTAAAGTTATGAGTAGGCAAACAATTCACTTTGAATATTTATTGGAGTATGAATTTAATTGAGTTTTATGATGATTGAGTAGTTATATTTTGTAATTGCCGCATAGTCGTCTATTCCTACACATTTACGGTCTAGGGAAATTGAATAGAACGTCATTACGCACACTTAACATTCCTATCATGTCGGCTTTTAATACACCCCCTTGAATGCCACTACTGCCTTTACATACACAATGATTGCGCAAAAACATTTACAAAATGATTACAAATATGACTTCCCTCACTCGTATTGAACTTGCCCCCAATAAGGTAGTGGTCGAAGCGTAGTACGTACATGAGCGCTAGAGGGGTGCGGGCGGGGGGCGCCTCGCAGGGGAGGGGGGGCGAACCTCGGGCGGAATGCATAATTAGCCCCGCGCGATGACAGCGTCGGATTTCTCCAGTTTTGCTCGTTTTTCTACCCTCAAGTTTCGGCCGGAGCGAGCTTAGAGTAGGGGCATAAAATTACCCCATTTTCTCAATTTTTTTTCTCTCTCAAGCTCGCCAGCGCTGATGATGCCGCTTTTGAATTGCTGGAGTTTTGTAAATAGCCAACGTTTTGAATTTGGAATTGCTGTTTACGTCATTTGCACTTGGGTATCGTTGAGATTAGACTAAAACCTTTTTTTGAAACTTGTAAACTTTTAATGGTAGGTATACGAAAAATCTCATCAAGCATGTTTTTGTAAGCGTTGAACTATTATTCCTTTATTGAGAAATATGAAAATATTTCATGACTAACTTACATAAACATACAGACCAAGATTCTATTTTAAGTGACGTTGGCGTGTGAAAATATGGCACAAAGATTCATAAACAAAAATCCTGTACACCGAAAGTTACCGACTAATAACAGTAACATTAAGTAAGCAAAAAAATATGTATTTTCGATACCATAAAAGCAACACAACAGTTACCCCACAAACAAATTTACATGAACAAATTGACATCCTTTATCCGAAAATTTAAAATCTATTTCCCAATTAACTTTCCAACCCTTCCGTCGCGCTTTTCGTCAAAACATTCGGCCGAAAGGTACAAAATAAATAATGAATTCCAACCACAGTGATACACTCTGGCAATTTTTGCGCTAGTCGCGGGTATAAATTGACAATTTACATGTAGACGATACGAGTGGAAGCAATTGGCGGGTTGGGGTTAATGAACTGACAGCCTGGGGTATATCATACCCCGGACACTTGACGCGAGCCCGTAGGCATGGATGCGAAATTGTAGGGTTGCCTTTATGCATATTCTACGGGTATAATGTTATGATCAATACGTGGAAATTTGAAGGTGATTTTTTTGAGATTTAGTTTTTTTTTTAATATTATTCTTTAAAAGAAAAAGCAAAAAGGAAAAGCAGTGATGGCCTCGAGGTTTGGGCGCGCGGTCGAGAATCTCGGCGGTCGCGGGTTCGAACCCCAGGCACACACCTCTGACTTTTCGAAGTTATGTGTGTATTCAAATTGAATTATCACTTGCTTTAACGGTGAAGGAAAACATCGTGATGAAACCTGCACACCTAAGAGTTCTTAGGAATTTCTTAGGTGTGTAGTCCGCCAACCCGCACTAGGCCAGCGTGGCGGACTATGGCCTAAACCCTCTCAATGGTAGAGGAGACCCGTGCTCAGCAGTGGGCGTATATGGGTTGATGAAGAAGAAGAAGATTCTTTAAAAAGGTTTAGTTTTGTGGTAAGGGTTTTTATAATGTATCCTGCTTATAATAATATAACATTTAACACTGAGTTTTCTATTAACTTATTTTTATGAAAATTCTAAAAAAATGGACAAGAGCTATCTATAATTCTATTTGAATATAAAAGTTTGCCCACATTATAATTTGTTTGTGCAAAATCTCGACTGATACTTTCTCCCCTTTCTCGCGTGATGGATGGACAGCCAGACTGAAATAATATATTGTTCTTTTGTCCTCCAGACAACCTGATTTATGCCTCATATACGAGTATAGTATTTTTTCAACACGTAAACACGAACTTCGACACTAGTTTTATATGATAAATATTTTCTTCATGATAAATCTTACAAAAAGTTTATAGCATTCCATACCGTGATAATATAAGAAACTAGAGCTTTGCTTTAAAATGCTGAGCTTTTTGAATTTTAGATTATAATTACTTATCGACTCGATAGAGTCAAAACTCAATTGTTTACATATCTTGTACATATCTTGACTCGCTTTGAAGTTCTCTTTTAATTATTCTTCTTGTAATTTCCAAAGTTCAAAGGTGACCTCTCTTATACATTCACCTTAATTTGAGATTGTATCATCAACCTCTATAACTCTATATGGCATCATCTCGGCTGTATAGCAACTTCCGTAGGTCCAAAAAAAACAAAAGCTACCAAAACACGCCAGTCGAAATCAGCCACTTGTGTGTTGCATTACGTTCTCGATGAGCGAGTAAGGATGCGAGGCTTTAATGGCAGCGCAGTGAGGCACGCAGCCGGCCTAAACTGTGACCTACATGCGATACTCAATGCGAGCGTATGAATGCGTTCATCTCGACTCCTGGCACTAACAACCCTCTCCCTTGTATCACCTCCCAACCCCCATCCACCCTTCGAATGGATTGTGAAGCATGTGCTTCTAGGCCGCTTATCTTTTTGCCTTTGCCTTATAAAGTGACGTGTGTTGTTAGCAATGTTTTTTTTTAAATATAATGTAAAGCTGCCAGTGACAAGTACGGCATAGTTAATGCTGGAATATAGAAATGGATTAAAACCTACTTGGTTTATTGTAAGAAAGACTTATGGTATGTATAGTTTATTTCAATCGGCTGAATCGATACATTCCTTTTGTTGTTTTTGGAAAGAAAAACATGACATATTATTTTTATTGAAATATAAGGATCGGAATTTCCGCAAACTAATAAGTATGGTTGTAACACTTTAATACTTGCAGTTATATTGCTTATTAAGTAATAACAATTACCAAAGCACGTCGACTAATTAATACCGACGTCCGACTCATAACGCCTTCCCATAGCGTGCGTGTAGTGTATTAATAAGTTGCGGTCCGCACGGTGCCAGGATCGATACCCGCCAAGGACGCACGCACAGTGACAAACGTTCGCACCGCTTTATGTCTCTATTGTACCCGGCACTTGGGCGCGAAGCCTGCCAACATCGCGCGAAGTGAAGGACGCTGATTTCGTGTTTTTGTACGTGATATTCACGAATTTGGGTCACTATTTTTTATTGCTATGGGGAGAAATTATGTAAGCGGTACAGCCATGTTGTAGTGAGTGACATGGGTTTTGGAATGGGTCGGATTGGCCGTAGTAATCTCTGCCTCGTTCCAGAGCAGCAGCTGAATATACTATATCCAAAGTAAAGTACCTTAATTAGAATTTTCCTATTGTAAATAAGGCTATATAATATCAAAGATTAAATTGCCTGTAAAGATTGAAGTGAAACCATATATCAGAAAAAAATATGAATTTATACAGGATTCATGTTAACGAAGCAAACAAATTGAAAACAAATATTGCCCTATAACAAAGCACGAGTTCTGTTAAATTTTCACGAGACCGCAGGCTGTTTATCGTAACGCACATCAACTGAATAACAATGGTGTAGAATTTGTGGGCGTTCATAACACGCAAATAAAATATTAACGATGCTAACAAACGAGGATTTCGATAGTCCCACGTAATAGGGACCAAGCGTATTCAGCCGTAGTTGGAACTTATAATTTCCTTGCGAAAAACCTCAATGGCATTTAATGAAATGGCTATTGAAATATATAACTGCCAATACAGATTTTTTTTAGGGTAATAACAAAAAATTAAGGAACTATTTTTAAATGGAACACTCGTAAAAGGTATAATATATTTTTATAATTTTTTTTTGGATTTTTCGAATTTGATAGTTCCATTAGGAAATTCTCAGTACCTAGCAACACGGAGTCTAGAAATGTGTCCGGTAAGCAGCAGTAGGCTCGCCCTCTATTGCGTGGGACTGATGCATACCTGGCACAATCTGGGTGCAGAAATGCACCTATGCCTACCTCTTCAGGTAATATAGGCGTGAGGTTATGTATGTGTGTATATTTTATAGTCGCGCCCAGAAGTAACTCTAGAGGTCCTAGCGCAATGTGTACTAAGTGTGTAATCCATACTCCCCTGTCTAGCCCTGTTTTGTAAAAATCAATAGGAAAAGCGACAACACCGCTGTTGAATTGTAAATGTTGTGAGCACTGTCGAAAATATTGTACATTACTATTTACAACAACAATTTGCAGTTGGAATATATTGTTTATTGCGATTTATTGTCATGAAAAGCCCATTTGTGGCTTTGGTTGCATTTGCATTCGTGTATATAATGTAGTGAAGTTCGAAAAAATCATAATAAAAAATAGATATATAAACTCAATAAGGAGTCCTCATTTATAGTAATGAGTAGTGAATAGTGATGTCCGAAGGGGGTTCATGAACGTTGAAGGAACAAAATAAGTGTGTGTCAGGACCGTAGCTTGTAGTCAATGCAAGCAATATTATGCGCGTATGTGTGTATGTTAATCATTGCTTAACTAATACATAATAAATCATTATTTATATATTACAACAGCAGCCCTATACAAAGATTAACATGATTTCCTCCCTTCTCAGCGTGCGAAGACGCAGCTCGCTAATCTGAAGCTTTGAGCTCGCGCCGAACAACGCACAAGCAAATAGGCTTACACACAGACGGCTTAGATCGGCTCTTGCCTTCCGCCTGCGAGGTAGGGGGTTCAAATCCCTTGACTATAGTATGAAAAAGAGATGCGTACCTTCTTGAGATATTAAAGGATTTGGTGAGCTCTAATGCTTTTTTGTAGTTTCCTATTTCAAAAGATTCAGGGTTCGATTATTATTGGTGTGATCAAGGTGTATGTCCAGCACGAAATTTCAACAAGAGTAATATGCGATGGAAAATGAAAGTGGAAAAATTCGATTTGTTAATTTATGTACGGGACTAATGGCTGTTGATATCAATTATCAACATACAACATCAAAATAAAAGTCATGATGAATAGCTCTTCAGTATACAGATTGGAATACCTATTTATTAATTATTAATGTATCATATTTTAATTATTTTACATTAATATTTTTAAGGTGAGATGAACAAAATCCAATGAACAAAAAATGTACAGTTAAAATTTGCGAATATACAGCCAAATATTTGCTTTCTTTTAAGATACCCCAATTGCCATTCATTGTTCTTAATAATTTCACTCAGTTTCAAGAAAATTACAATTTGTCACTCAACAGTCATCTACTTATCCCAAGTATCCCAAAGGGAGGCGAGCTTTGGGAGCTTTTGTTGGAAGAACAGTCGGGGCCGTATTTAGATGAGATACTTTACTAATAGCGCATTGCTATGATTTTTTTATAGCCCACATTAAAATGTAAAGGATAGCCTTAAAATATAACGTTCCATATCATCTCATACATTTGACTTTTGCTTTAGCTTAGTCTTCCGCACTTAAAATAGCTAATCTTATGAAGGGATTTTCATGATTCTCTTATAAGTAGAAGCTTAACAGTCCTAAAGATTATTATTAGTTCACTGCTAAAATGATAAAAAAATAGCTTAGTAATTTAAATCGAAGCACAGTTTTGTTTAGAGTACGACAATTGAACTATCGTTTACAAACATTAAAAAATCATTTAATTTTCATCTGCATAGTTTTATTTATAGTGATACAATTACACTATCGCTCGCAAAAATAATATCTATATCTTCTGACCCCCCAACCCCCAGCATATACTCTAACTCTGCCTCTGTCCGCAGATGATATTGTATCCACACTTCTTTGGCTCAGTCGCTCCGAATAAATTATCATAATGAGCTCAATAAGAGTTTTACGGGCTCCAAATCCCACTAGAACTTCACCCCACCCCCACCTTCCTCCACCCTGGCCCAGTTTCACGTCTCGACGGCCCGGAACGAATGAACGAATGGGAGTGTACGAATGAACGGTTCCGAATGGACGACAAGAGTTCCGCGACGCGCCTCGACAAACTGTGATGTCTTTTGATGACGTGTTTCGTTTGATATTAACGGACTATTAAATTGTAATTTGATGTTTTCTGTTTTATGTCTCACGGATATTTGAGGTTTGTTACCGTGATTTATTAATGTTTGACTAAATATATTATACTTTAGAGACCGGTGTATTTGAGTACGCTTAAATGAGACAATATAGGCATGAATAATAAAGTATTGATTGTTATCTCAGAAAGCCATTCAAAGGGAGTCACTTTGGTGGAAATGAAAAAAAGAAAATTATTACTATGACGGATTTCCTTTTGTCTCTCTAAATAGATAGTCGTGTAGTGATATGTAAATAATATTTGTAAACTGATATTAAAAGAGATTCGTCTGATACTATCAAAGAATAAATTAGTCAATTTCTGATGTCTTCAGCACACACACTCGAATGATCACAATACCATCCTTTGATGTAATAAGATTTACTGAGAACGACGGATTTTAGTTAACAATTCTGACATATCGTATCTAGATCAATCCTGACTACAAGTTTGTAAGTAATGCTCGCAAATAAATTATTGTTATTTGGTAATTTTGACATTTATTTGGGAGATAAGAATTAGGATTGTTTTGATTGTCATCTGGCGCAAAAGACAAATATTGACTTTATTTTACAATTTTCCACGTTCGTCCAGTTACTTCATCAGAAATATTAAAAAAAATTAATGCCTTATAACTTTATCAAAATCAGCTCTGCTTAATAATGACACTTAAAACATCTTTATAACTCATGATTTATTTACTGATCCTAAAATAGCAATTTACTACGCACAGTATAGTTTGAACGTTTCCAATACAATATAAAGTTGATGTACATAAATCAGGCAAAGTTATTCAAATCCCCCTAACGTTATCCCCGTGCTTGTCTAAAGGATATCTGCGGATATTTGTCGACAAGCCACGGCGGGGGATGATCGATCCGAACACAGCTCTTGTTAACTTATGAGATATTCACTACGGAAATTGCTTACAATCGTATTCATGGTAGTTTTGTTAACAGATAGAAGAATAAGATTGTCATTTGTGATACTGTCTTACTGAGACTATTACTGTTACCAATATCTATAGTGTTTTTATTTAATTGTTGTACAAGAAGGCATAAATTAAATAAATTTATATTTACAGTTTGTTGTACTAATATTTTTTTTTATTCTGTGTTCCAAAAAGGAAAGACTTTTCTGTAACTTTTTCCTATCTAGCATATAAAGTAAGTTATTGTACCTACATTGTCCTAGTAACGATAGATGTTTATCAATAGCTAATACCATTTAAATCCAGCAGTAAGTTGCTTCGATACTAGACCAAACCAGGACAACACATACCATCATTTCAGTACACCTGTATGAAAATTTATAATGTTTCTAGCATTACTATACTGTGTCCTTACGTTTGTTCCAGATGGTGTTGAATCGAATTCGTGAGATTGATGAAAACAATGTGTGCACTGAGTTTATGGTGAGTTATTTAGTTTCACATAATATACTCAAATATAAGAATATAGGATTCCCTGAAGAGCAGAGATAGATTTCGTCAAATACATTACCTAGATTCAGTGAGTCGTCATTTGAGAAGAACAGGCAAGAAAAATATTTAGTATTTCTCTTTTCCATTCAAAAAATAGTTTCCAACATTAATAACAACATTTTATTTTACGAATCAGAGCAGCTTATTAATTGAATTCCAAACTATTGTATTGGATATAAGAATAACATAGTCGCTCAAAATGGAGAAAGTAACATATTACCAGATTAAAAGTTGATTTAAGTATCAAAGTATTTCTTACGTCTACGATAAATCACAATGTGTTTGTAACCGCGTACCACTGCTTACCGTACTGTATCTATATAAAGCTATAGATGGATATATTGTATGTATAAGTTACGTTGGGCGATGTGTGGGCTGTCCGCCAGGGGGAGACATGCGAAATTATTTACCTGCCTGGGTTTTCCCTTCTTCCGCCTACGTATAATGGGTGCAGGTTTGTAGCTCAAAATCGCCGAGGGGCATCGAACCCAGTTCCTACATCTAACACGGCCTTTTCTAATATTATTTTAGGATAGTTTTATTGCCGTATGCTAAAATACATGTTTAGTACACCATCGTAAATTATCGTATATAAAATTTGTATACCCGGTTGAATAACACTGGTCAACACGATTTTTGGGGCTGGCTCCTGAATATGAAATTTTAGTTTCTCCTATGTCACAAATAAATAAAAAAATATCTATTCCGATCAAAGTTTGCTTTTGTAGAAAATAGAGCAATTTTATGAATTTTAAAAAATGTATACAATTTTTTATCTATTCTCTTTAATTTTATTTATAATTATAATAAGGTTTATTTTATTGAACACAAAAAGTGATTTTATACAAGAAATATGACAAATAATAGCAAACAAATAGAAAATAACAAAAAGTCGAGTTCAAAAACGATTTTTTTAGTTGATCTTTTATGCATGTATTGGCTTTTTTCGTATGAACCCCTAAATACCAGTTTGGACTTTAGCATTAGATAATTTAGGAAAGAATCTCTTTAAATATCTAAAAGCTCCCGAATTATGATCTAGAGCTTTCAAAATTATCTTCATTAGACCTTTTTTTTTCACGAGAGGAAAGCGCCTTAAGCTCCCCTGTTCGGTACCTCGGGGGAGGCCGTAAGGGGTATGTCGGGGTCACTGGCTACGCCAGCATACCGACTAAAACCTCTCGGTGACCATCACACGCATTTAGGGCGGTTTTGCGGCATCTCAGGGCCAGAAGTGCCCTAAATGGTCCGCTGCCGCCCAGCGCACCGTCCAATTTTGGACCCCTCCAAATTGGGAGGGCTTGGTATGCCCTCCACTTAATCTATTTGGACGTTCGCCTTTCGGCAACGTCCGCGACAGTTAAGAGGTCACGTCCTCTGCCGCCAATCTCGGGGTTGCATCTTCATTAGACTTAACTTTATACATTACGGTGGTATAAATATATCTTTGGGCTTGACGATTGGTTTAGCATTCATATTATGTTTTCCAATTTGAAATTAAAGTTGATCAGGCCATATACGCCGTTGGTAATGTTTTAAGTCTGCTCTGCTATACCATAAGCATAGGTGACAAGAATATTTGGTTTATCCGCCTTATCCTTGCTTTGATAAATTCACCGCAAATAAAACAGAATGAATCAACATCTTCTTTACACAGTCTTGTTGCCATTTTCTATCTAAATACGACATAAAAGTCGGTTGTTATAACTGTAATAGATTTTTTTTAATAGTAATGGACAAGTAAACACTCACTAGTGTAATTTAGAAATGATGCACTATTTGCAATTAAGATAATAATCAAAGTGCTCCCACCCATTGTTTATAATAATAATCAATGAAAATCTTCAAACGAACTTATCAACATAAATCAGACAAAAGCAAACTTTAAGACCTAAAAATTGATATCCGAGTATTTTTCGATGTTTGGAATCAGAATCGAAGCATTAGAACAGAAACCCAAATTTTTTTTTTTTTTTGTTGACCTGTGTAATTAAGGAGTCTTTTGAACTTGTTCATACGAATAATGCTCAGTAGCTAACTGTACCTATTGTTAAAGTATTTTAACACAAGAAAACTACATAATTGAATCGGTCACATATCAGATGGAATCAGATGAGTTAAAGCTTTGAAGCCCTGTAGTCTTCACTTTTTATCACATGCGATAAAAGTATACATTTTTATAAATCGTGACTAAATATTTTATTAACATCCCTCTCGCCTAACATACCCTCTTATCTGCCACACGCTTCAGTGAGCACACTGCCGACGTATCGAATAGATAGCATACATCGGTTGGACGGTAGCACTGGATAAATCCTTGCACGTTCGGCTGGCTGTAACTAAAAGCCGCGCCCACACGCTCGCCGCGGGTCATCTTTTAAACCTACAACACCTGAGCACACGAATTGCCCGTCCGACGTAGGTACTTTCGACACGACTCTGCGCGCCTAGTACTTCTGGATTTATTTACTCGTGAAATTTTGGTGGTTTTCTGTAGTATTTGTTTGGTTTTAGCAAGTTTTAATAATGATTTTAGATGTGTAAAAATAGTTTGATTGTGAGGCTTTCATAATTATACTCGACGTTTTTGTTGTTTCTTGATATGAGCATAGTTGTAATACAGCAATGATTTTAATATTTCATACGCCAAAAAAACCTAACACTGTTTACTCAAACATGTTTCAGAAATATAGATAGTAGCGCTGCCATACATACATAATGAACTAGCGAACGTAATCAAAACGCCCTTGACTCCACTTTCCCCGGCGAGACATAAATTTCAACCCTACGCGACGTTTCTAAGGTATCACTTATCAATTAAGTCACCGCAACCCTTTTACAAACGGCTCAGAGATAAATTGAGGTCGGGAGGACCACGCAACCCCGGCGAGGACGTGCGAAAATCACAAATATTTTACCGAAACTTACCTTGTTGGGATATTTGCGTGGTGAAATTATAACACCGCGTAATTTGTGTGATAGCCTTGAAATAGGGTTTCAAAGATATACCTATACTCCCGACCGTATTCCTTAACGGTATGATAAAGGTTTATAGGTTTTCTCCGTTAGCAACTACCACAACGAAATCACAAAACCTGCCCGAAAATCGCTAAAAGAGAAGAACAACGAAAACTTAATCGATCGAATGTGTGTGCAGAAATGCTTCTCTGCTTATGCCTTCGGGGATACTAACGAAAAACTATGTATTATCGTGGAAATTATCATCATTCCAAAATAATATAAAACCAAGTATTAGAAAATATATAACCCTGTCAAATTAAAGAGTAGCCCTTCCACCCACTTAATAGTTTTGACTTTTCCAAAGTATGTACTTACTGACATAGACAGTTTGACTTTACAACGTGCAGACATCTGTGTAGGCGGGCTAAGGGTTGAACCTAACTTTACAACTCCTCATGTCAAGAGAATGTACTGTATTCATAAAATTTGGGATTCAGAATGTTAATTAAATTACTTTTAATTATTCATTGTTCTCGATGTAAACAACGACATCCCCATTCATAATATTTCGCTATCTGTATCAGTAATTTAACATTTTGCTGTAAAACATCTCCACCCACGCCTCGCTTAAATTTTCTGCCCAAATCATGCGAAAACGGTGAAACGGTACCGTCGTATTTAGAATTTTATCGAATATTTTGCCGAATATCCCACGCAATACGTCGCAATTCGTATATTGAATTCAGTTGTCTACGCCCACACTTTTTGCTCATTCGCTTTTGATCTACAATCGTGTGTACAAAACCAAGCCACTTTGAGACGTACCTGCCAGGTTTGGCTTTGTCGTGTTCGGCTAATGAACGAAATGACGGTTGTTTTGTTATTTTTTTATTGTGTTCTGAGTGAGGTGATGGTATGGTATTGCTAATGAAATGTATTTTGCAGCCATCTTATTTATTTTTATGTACCAACACTTGCATTAGCGCAGTGGTAGTGTTGAACTATAGTGTACATATTATACGTTAAATTACAAGATACAATTTGCAATTTCCACAAGAAGTTTATAATAGAAAAACCCAGTGTAGCTTTGCTAATGCTGGTAATCAAACCAGACAAGACACTATAAAAATTATATTAAAAACCGTCGACAATTAGTTTCAAATTATCATCAGCCCCTATATCAGTTCTACTGCTGGTCTTCGGGCTCCTCTACAACTCAGACGGTTTAGGCCTTAGGCTACCACGCGGGCCCGGTGGTTGGTGGTCTAACACGCCTAAAACATTACTAAGTTTTGGCTATGCAGATATCATCACAATGTTTTCATTCCCCGTTAAAGTAAGTGATAATTCATTATCAACTCAACATTCTCCAAGCGACACAAAACTTCACCAGGCATTTCAAAAGCAAGCGCTCGCTCTAGATTTCGAAGTACGTGCAGCGCGGCACACGTCACGGTGGCGCGAGCTCCGCCGGCGACAAAAATGCACCGTTACAGCAGCGAACAGACCGTAGGAAACATATTTCACACTTCGAAAAGCGTGTTCAGTATGTCACCTCGCTTAGGGACGTCTTCCATTGGAGGGAATCGAGCTGCGTTTTTTACTGACTGGCTTAGGACTGTCGCTCTTATTGATGTGTTTGCTTATGAGATGTAAGTCAAACTAGAATAGAAGTAAGTTTTATAAATTAATCAAATCTAATAAAGAACTAAAACAAATACTGGCGAAATCGTAATTGATTTTTATTAACATTGTGTATGCATTTTGACATATTGCAAAGTAACATGAGCATTATTAATATATAATCGATTAGAAATTATTACTTTCAGATGTTATATTCTGCATCTATATTTAAATCACTTTAATAGGTTATTCCTCGCACGATTAAAAATTCTTGAAATATCCTCGAAATCTGTAAAAGCCTTGCTACTGTAAAAAATGCAATAAAACCTACCGTCGATTTTAATGTCGTAGCAAACCTAAAGCTGCGGTTGCCTCTTCAATGGGGGTGCCCCCTTAGCTATTGCATTTTACTTCCATTTCCCAGGACGATTCTCGCTCGCTCGACTCTCTCGACTGTTACAACTTCACATTGTGAAACTACTGTAGAATCTTGTCACATTCCTGTTGGAACTATCTGCGATTGTCATTAAACTTAGATTTATGTCCTGTTAAAGTTGTCGTCCGTGTATTTACTATATATGGTTACTTTACACTCCTGTAATGTTACAGTGAATACCTAATTGTATTTAGATATCGAGCTAGTATCAGCAATCTATACATTACCCAATATTTCGCCCTATGCGCAGAATAAAGTTATATGTGCTTTTGCACAACTTCTCTTTCTCAGCGATTTAAACTTAATTGGGCACAAAATTATCAGTAAATTTTTATATTCTCAAACAACAACCAAATTTATGATCATTATTACTTCACTAGTGCAATATATAAACAATTTTGATTCTATTATAGACATAAAAAGTGGTCTGGTGTTATATTCATAAGTAACCTTATTTAATGCATAGGTCGATTTGATGCTTGCAATATTGATACTACGTTTAAAAACTGGAAATAGTTCTATTTATTTACAAAACTAAATTTTTCAAAAGGTTGATGATATTAAAGTTTCTTGACTTCCCACATTGTTTCCTTACCGATATCCCTTAATACCAGTGTTTATTTTCCAACACCATAACAAAAATAAAAAATCTCAAGCATTAACAACGACTCCCAATCTTAGCCAATGAACGTACACCGTTCGCTAATGTCGGTGTAATTCGCCTTATTTTCCTGTTATCGACAATAGTCTGAACAAACGGGCCAGTGTGCAAACATCCCTTCCTCTAGGGGCTGCGAGGGGTGTGCAAGGGTAAGGGGGAGGGACGGAGGAGGGGTGGGCTCCGTTTGGCACCGGCCCAGAACTGTGCTTACAGTATTGTGTTTCGGTGTTAGACCGTCGGCGTCGAGTAAGTCTACTAAATTGAAGTGGATGCCGGCTTAACGTTCAAAACTTGCAGAGTTTCACATTTATTGGATACGCTTTTATGAACATAATGGATGTATCTTAGGCATGCGTATGGGTTGTCTATAGTTTATTGTAGTGGTAGAGTTAGAGACAGGTTACGATTAACGGTATGAATGAGCAATTCGTCTATAAGGTTACCAATTTCTCAGAGCTTACCTACCTAGATTGTGAATAGATTCACGATTTTTTTTTCGAAAAATCAATCTCTCAGGCGAAAAAATTGGATTAAACAAAAATTAATTAAAACTGGCAGAAGGAAGACTTTGTGACCAAACCTGCATACATCAGAGTTCTCCTCAAAGAGTTGCGTTATTTGAAATTAATAAAAATGTAAAGCATGAGGGTGCCCTACGAGGAGTAGTAATTAGGGCGACAAGTGAATTATAACGAAGACTTGAATTCATCAAAATTGATCATAAAACGAACACAATAAGTAATCATTTCGTTTCTATTATAGCGTTTGTGTTACAGGTTACGGCTTAGTTAAAATTCCTCCGACATATTGATCTTCTCATTTGTTCGTTTTTATGCTTTTGTTATTGATAAACATATAGGTAGTTTTATTTACCGGTTAAGGTTTAAAAGCAGAATAATTGTATTGTATCGAGTCATTCACATTTTTTGCCCGTAAATGATACTATATTTGGTTTTGGCAGTGGCTTAGTGGTATGAAGAAACTGTATACAATGATCGCATAGAAAAGCCGAACTGAGATGGACCTTAAGTAACTCCTTAAAAAACGTACCTTCAACATCCTCACTTGTACACAACAAAGCGAACCCAATTATCTGTACATACCCGTGCATCTTAACGAAGCTCGCCGTCCGGCCCAATCAGGCGGAGCTATTACCGCGCCGTGATTCTCGGCCATCCCCGGGGCCCGCTCGCACGAATAGCCGGTAATGGCCGGAGAATGATGGGATACGCCCGGACGTACCGGAGACCCGCTGCCGGAAAGTCGGACACGATCCAATTATTTATTCACAGGGTAAAACCGCTGTTTTGCGCCGCCGTAAATAACGCAGCCTCGCTGGGGAGGAATCTTGTAATTCGCTCAAGTCGAGAATATTAAAGCAATGCTGAGTGTTTCACTCGTTTTTATCTCATTTCGCATGATTAGTGCTCTGTCGACGGTTTGAGATTATATACAGTTTTTCGCCGTCTGCACGTCAGTGGAGTTTAAAAAGGATGCTTTTATGCTCTCGAAAGTATTTTATTTATATTTAAAATAATTTAAATGAAAGTTTTTATTTCGTATAATTTACTTTGGTTTTAATAAGAGCTTGCGGCATTTTTGCATTCCATTGCACACATTCCTTAGGTTGGTTTTTAATTATCTATGTATTTATTAGATTTAAACAATGTTTTCTTTTCTCTCGTTCATAAAATCCCGCTATTATTCAAATAGATTTTCACCGACGAAACTGTAACCCAACTACAGTATAATTATTCAGCATTCACCAACAATTGACGTTACAATGCGGCCAACATTCAAACGAGGCGAGCACTACCACAACAGCGACACAATTGCTCGTCGACTTTGCGTTGTCGGCCGGTTGGAGAGTCCCGCGGTGTCAAGTGAGACTCGGTAATTGGACCTACACTACACACGCTGTGATTGTTGCTCCACTGGCCCGGGGATTTTTCATACGTTCTGTTTGGAGTGCGCTAGTCAGGAATTTCTATATAGTGTTTTGTTTTTTTTTTTATATGAAAACGTTGGCTAAAACCCTGAATGTTTGCTGCCAATTCACGAGGAGCGTGTTCGTGAATTAATGTTATAGTTTCCGTTTGTTAAAATTTTGTTGAATAATGAAGAGTATAGAAATGGATACAATTTTATACCTTGCCAGCTTGCCAGGCATATAAAAGTGAAGATGCGATAAAACCAGTGTTTATGGCTTGATAGCCCAGCTCTAAGACACCCTAAGTCATGAGGCTCGCACCGCCCCAGAGGCCCGGCAATACAAACACACTGACACTGCAAAGAATGCAAAAGCATTAAAAGTAGGAACTAAGCAGAAAGGGACACACGATAAACGTTGTATCACGCAAGTTTTTGTTTACTGGCTCTCTTCTTTTTTTCAGTAATAAAATCACATGATTTCAAAGAGTTTTTCGTGTGTTAAAGTTCATCTTTTAATAAAGCACCAGCTTGATTTTTAAATTGGGTATCATGGAAAATTTTCGGCCTATATTTTACCACAGTACCGCTGGAGTCCATAACGGTGGCGCAATAAAAGCGAGCCCATTATTCAGCCAGTACCGCGGTCTCCAACACGGTCGAGATGTGTATTTGCAATTATTAACGTTTGTGCGCATTGTCGCGCGGCTCGCTGAATTAATGCGGCTCTCGACGCGGCAACGTCGCCTTGTCGTCTGTCGCCTGTCGCCTTGCAAATGCATGCAACACCGCGCCCCGAAACACTCTGTGTCTTGAAGAGTATCTCGTTACTTTCGAGGACTCATTTCTGATTATAATAATCGTACTTTGTAATTACATTTAATGAGGTACACCCAAAAGCAGTGATGGCCTCGAGGTTTGGGCGCGCGGTCGAGAATCTCGGTGGTCGCGGGTTCGAACCACAGGCACACACCTCTGACTTTTCGAAGTTATGTGTGTATTCACATTGAATTATCACTTGCTTTAACGGTGAAGGAAAACATCGTGATGAAACCTGCACACCTAAAAAAGTTCTTAAAAATTTCTTAGGTGTGTAGTCCGCCAACCCGCACTATGCCAGCGTGGTGGACTAAGGCCTAAAACCCTCTCAATGGTAGAGGAGACCCGTGCTCAGCAGTGGGCGTATATGGGTTGATGAAGAAGAGGTAGACCCAAGACTGCTGTGTCAATACTATTTTCCGTGTGATCTAGAAGCCGGTCTCGATTTCAAGATTGCGTAAAGTGGTTTTTGCATTAAGAAATTGTCAATAGTAGTACGGAGTTTGAAAGTAGCAAAATGCACAGAAGTGAACCTCTACCTACTGCATGTACACTTACTCTTGTATCCTGAGCAATGCAAGCAAAGAACAATAACATCTGAAAAAAACATTTTGATACTTTTATTTGTAAGCTTACTTACAGCCTGCAATTTATTTTCCCTCCTACATAAATACGCATATCAGTAGCGAACTTAGCTTTCATCCACAACACACGAGGTCACAGCCACTAGAACACCATCTCATCTGGCGTGTGTCCCGTGCGACACGATTGCCACTTTGTCATGCAAACTAGCGCCAGCCACACACTCGCCCGCTAATCATCGCCGGATTTAATTAAATTTTCAATCGCTCTCCACGCCGCTCGATATCGAACAAGAAATCCCCTCAGGATTTTAATTTGCCGACAAAGACGTTTTTGCATAACGCTCTGATTGCGATCTGTGAATGTCTCTTGCTTTTGAAGACTTTTTATTGATTTCATTATATTTGTAAAGGTCTTTATTCTATTTTAGTACATATAGGTCTTACTTAGTACAGTGCGCTCACTTACATTTAAAGGAGTTTGGGTTTAGTTCATTTAGCATGGTTGTTGGTAAGATCGACAAGCCTCTCCTTACTTTTATTACCTACGTCAAAAGTATTTTATGATAAAATAAGTGTATCAATGGCAGTACTGCCATAGAAACCCAAAAGCCCAGGAAATAATGTTCATTTAATAAAATCAATTCCATATGTAAGTAAAAATATCCTGTCCATACATAATACAATTCACTTAATAACACTTTTAGGCTTTTATGTCAGTACCGCAACTGCCGCTGAATAGATTAATTTGTACAAATACGTTACAATATTGTCTGCAGACGTAATCAAGTCGTCGACGTCTTCCACACGGCCCCAAGACTGACGCTGCCGAGCTGTGATAGCGACGACACGAGCGCCGCCACGAGCCGCGAGCACAGTAACGCACCACGCACCGGACATATATGGACACACGCTACGCCTTCTGTGAGCTAATTTACCAAAAGTAAGTGCAAGAAGACGGTTAAGGTAAAAAATATGTGTGCGAACAAGGCCAGATAGTTAATCAGAATAAAGGGGAGTTGGAAAACAACTGTCCACTTCCCTCTACCGCAAAGTATAAAAATTGAAGTATGTGGCTTCAACTTTACTTAAAAAATACATTAAGTGAAGTTAAACGCAATTAACGCACCTCGGTTAAATTATTACTATATAATTATCGAGGTATACATAAATGCTACCAAAAGTGCGAGCTGTTATGTTAGCTTCCAATAAAACACATGCCAGAAACGTTGAAAAGCGGAAACCATTTCTAGATTGGATCTGTACAATAAACACCAAACGTCACTGAAATTGCACGTACACGACTTGATCTATAGGTAAAGATCTGACCGCCAGACCGTGTGTTGCAGGTAGGGGTGGTCGATGCCCCACGCGGCGCCCGCCTCCGCCATGTCGGCCCCGCCGCGCCACCCGCACTTCTACACCGTCGAGGTCGGCGACACGCGCTTCACCATCCTCAAGCGCTACCAGAACCTGAAGCCCATCGGATCCGGCGCACAGGGTATCGTCTGGTGAGTAGTCTTCATCATCATCAGCACGTATACGTCTCGAGCCTCCTCTACCGTTAGAGGGTTTACCATTGGGAGTACCCTTTGATAGCATCGTAATCTGTATTTGTGCGTCTCTTTCTAGTACCTATTTCAGCGTTATTTGTATTTCGGTTCGTAACACCAGTCTAACGTTACAACTACAATAATCGACATATTGTTATAGCACCGTTTGGATATCACGTGTGGTTTTCTTAATGATAGTTATTTACTATTGTAGTAGATTCTTAAAGAAAAGGTTATAATTATTTTATTTAATGTCCACTAAATTTTCAAGAATATCTATTTCTTCAGAATAACCTGTAATTCACAAGCACTACTTCACTTAAATCTTCAAATTCTATTTTCTATTGTGGCCTTTAAAATTATAAACAACTTTACGAGGTTATGTAAGCACATGACTTTAACAAATTATGTTAATACCAATAAATTAGCCTCTTGTTCATTACCTTATCATAGTATGGTCTTTCATAAAAGTAATATCGGCAACACAAAAACTATAACGCTATTATTACATCCAATATTTTGAACGATCCTTTACTCATATTCAGAACAATCGATTTAATAATAAAGTAATATTTCAATTCTATATTGTGTCATAAGGTTATAATACCTATACAAAAAGCTATTTTATTGAATAATGTTTGACGGCAAAACAATCAATAAGCCACGCGAGGTTTCATAATTTCCATAACACACTCGTTGGCCTTCAATAGTGAGTTACAATAATTTGCCTTTCAGAGTCCACGCAGTCATGGTTTCCTTCTACTTTTGATTAATAGCTTTCTCCATGATGCCTGAATTTTACCGCGTGGTTATGAATAGATCATGAGGTCTAGATATTCAAGATTAATTGAAATGACGGATAGAAATGTGAATATTATTTGGTTTCATAGTGAAATAGCTGTTAAAAAAGTTTGGTCTGACTGAATTTTCATTCTTCAGCAAGAAAATATTCAAGGGTTTGATATGTCACGTAGTGTATAATTGGAATGCATGTAAAATTTAGTTTACATAGTAGAAATGTTTGTAATAATTAAGTATTCATAGTTTTTAGTCCCATTGTACTGCACGCTCATTCAACGCATGTAGACACATTAAAGTTTGGAATGTTGATAGAAAACGAACAGTTGAGGCTCATATATGCGAATGCCAAATGGGAATACGGAATGAGTCCGCAAAACTTCGGAGAAAATAGATGACTCAGCTAGTTGTAGCACATAAAGTTGTTGATGGCTTTTATTATCCACATAGAGATAATAAAAATTAAGTCTACTTGAAAAACTTGGGTACACTTCGAGGAACCAAAACAAGATTACAGACCGCAGTAGTAAACTACATTGCTCATCAGGGAATCTTGCTTCTTGAAACGTTTAAAACGTATTGGGAGGCCTTTGTTCCGCATAGATACAAATAAAGATATTAAGGATAGTGAAGTAAAACACTGAAAGATACAAAAAAATATATCAAAAATCAAATAAATAAAAACATCCGTCAATTACTCACAACAGATTCTGAATTCAAAAAAATTGATCGAGTGACGTCATTAAACATTTTCACCGACTACCCGACACTCCCACACACGACACGCACACACACAAATATAAAATGTGTCTGTTTTTTAGCTGATCGCGACTTACCGTCCAAAATGCTACAGTTTTACTCGGTCACGCTCGGTGACACGGTGTTCACCATTCCCACGCGCTATACCGAGCTGGCGGTGCGCGGCGCCGGCGCACAGGGCATGGTGTGGTAAGGACGCCACAGGCCGTCGGTGGCGGCTACCATCACGCTTGCTTGCATTAACTAACTAACCTCCTTTGGGACATCATGCGACAGTGTTTACAGGTTTTGTGGTTAACTTGGCTTCATCAATAGCCTTTATTTCGTTTGTGGACATAGGCCTCTCCTATAGCACGCCACTGGGCTCGATCTTCGGCTCTCCTCATCCAGTCATTATTTACGATTAGACTAGGTACTACATCTGAGCTGAAAGACACCATAGGCTTATTGAAAGGAGCTGAAAACCAGTTTCAACTTAAGAGTGTTTTGTCTGTTTGAAATGTCATTGCTGTTACTCGGGTCATGACAAAAAAAACGATGGGAGGTTGACGACCTCAACGGAGTTTTTTTGCGCGTAAACCCCATCTGCTTGTACTTTTATGTCTTTAAAAATTTTCATTTACAATATTCCACTATGTGGGTTGATAAAATATAGTATGATACCTATCGTTTGTGCCTATTATTTTGGGATTCATAATAAGCCATTCAATGGTAACGAAAGATTATTTTTTAGTGGGCAATACGATCATGTGGGTATTAGAAAAACATGTCTAATTAATTAATGGATACAAATAATTTAATCTTAGGTATTTGAAATTGGCTACTAAGCCGATAAAGATGAATGTAACAAAATAAAACAATTTGCTTTACGTATTTGGTCTTAAAATTCTCAAATAAATTTGAATAAGATAAGGATAAAATTACTGGATTCGATTTCTACTAGTCAAAACTTAGCTTTCGAAGTATCAGAAAAACCACGGCATTAATTTTGTCGTTATCTTTTTTTTCCATAATCAGGTAGACCAAGAATCCCAAAGTTGTGTTTCCCCCCCGCTCAAAGTTAAATTGATCTTTGATGTCCCTTTATCTCCGATTTCCATCGCGCCAACTGTCGTTGCAAAAGTTAAAACACTTCTAGTTGGAATTGCTTAAAATTGCCCTCATAAATCGTAGCTTATTGCCAACTGCGATCATTAAACGAAGCTGTGACAGTTTCAATAGTTATATTTTCTTTGATTTAAGATTTACTATCGAATACTCAAGAAACTTTTACGTTACAAAAAATAAGTTTAATTTCGGGACATAGATACTTTTAGAAATCAAAAATAGGTATTCTGCTTAATATGTCGCGAGAATTATTGAATCCAATAAAAATTCCTCCATAAATCTTATATAGGAAGATTGACAACGCTTCAGAAAGGGAGGGTACCAAATTCAAGGGTTGGATAAATTGTCGTGTTTGGTTGTGTGGTGTGTGTGATGTCTATACAAAATAAATATTCATAATTTTCATTATAATAAAATAAACTGGTCAGTATACATGATCCGCTTGAGAATTTAACACATAACTATGTTTATCCCCAAACTGCCATGATCATATACTTGCGCATGCATTTCTTGGCGAATTTGTCTTGATGGTTATCTCTGCATATTATGTGCATTGTGCATGTACAATTAATCGACATAGACTAATGGGCTTAGAATTATCAACGGCTTGAGACTTGGCAACTAAAGTACTGCAGGCGTTTTTGATCATTTTGAAAATGTAAGTTGTGTTATTATTCAAAATATTATCACATTGGTAATATAATATGAAGTTATACAATTATTTTTACGAATGAAAAGCGTCACGTGGTCTACGGTTTTGATGCGACTACAAAGCCTTCGTGACATTTGGCCCCACTTGGGATTGGTTGAGCCCACTCTGTCGAAATTCTTATGCCCTCAATTTATAAACTAAAAGTATTGGAAGCATTCATAATCGGAGCTGTGTTTAACACCCAAATTTCTGGAGATTTCAAGACTGACGTAATTAGGGATGAAATTATTGCTGTCCTCATGACGCTGCTAAGAAGAAAGATATAACCCCAATAACACCACCCGACCCTGAAATCGGAGGTTTATACTAGTAAAGAGATAATATAACATCAAAGGAACTAAAATAATGATAAAACTATCCTACATAACTACAATGCAGCATGAAGAAAATCCGACTTACAATGAATGGTTGTAACATGCGTTAAGCAATTATTGCATGGCTTTACGTTTGCTGTTGATTTTGGGTTTGTATTTTCAACGGGTTGTGTTTTTACAGTCTCACCAATGGTCGGAGAGTCTGTATAGAAATTAGCTTTGTCTAATCGGAAACAAATTTGAAATTATTTTTCAGAATCAGTTCTTTCCAAATTATCTCTCGGAATTTCCTGGATATGACCAGATGGTGTATTTTGAGTGTTGAAATGTGTGTTGGTGTGTTGCAGCGCCGCGTACGACACGGTCACCCAACAGAACGTGGCGATAAAGAAGTTGTCGCGGCCCTTCCAGAACGTGACACACGCCAAGCGCGCCTACCGCGAGTTCAAACTCATGAAACTCGTCAATCACAAAAATGTGAGGACTTTCTTGTTTTACTATATCCTTTTATATTTTTTGCCTGACTCTAATTTATATATTACTTACTAGCTCCGCTTTCTTTAGCGAAACTTAGAAAAAAGTAACCTAAGTACTTTTCTATGGTGCCAGCTAATTCTATACCAACAATCGTTAGAATCGCTTAGAGACCTTTAAATTTATCATTCGCAAACTTCTATTAAAAATCTTTCCATTTTGTAATAGTAGTAACTAGAAATGGAAATAGTATGTGGATTTCGTATTCCTAAGAAATTTCTAACTCGTCATAAATTGTATTGTTGCAGATAATCGGACTATTAAATGCATTCACACCACAGAAGAGCCTGGAGGAATTCCAGGATGTATATCTGGTGATGGAGCTAATGGATGCTAACCTGTGTCAGGTACAACAAATTAAAGTTTTACACGTCATCATTGGCAAACCCTTACAGATTGTAAAAAAAATATTGTTAATTACAGAAAATTTCATGATTTTATTGTGTGTGCTTGATAGGAAAAGACGTTATCGAAGCAGATAAATTTTAATAGATTATAGGAAATATGTCAAGTCTCAAGGAAAGGTAACAATAAAATGTATCCTTGAAGTGAATTTATTCTCACTTTTTCAAAATCTTAGGAGCATTGAAGATATATTACAGAAAGTGTTTGACCGTTCTGTTGTTACCAGGTGATCCAAATGGACTTGGACCACGAGCGCATGAGCTACTTGCTGTACCAGATGCTGTGCGGCATCAAACACTTGCATCTCGCGGGCATCATACATCGGGTCAGTACTCTTAATAGACTATCCCAAGGAGGTATAAACTCAAAGGAATATGTTTTTTTTCTCACCCATTACCAATTCTCCATCTACTTTGTTAAATAAATGTTAACTTTTTAATACTCCATCCTACCATTCTATCCATTCTTTCAATAACAATTCTATTCCATATAAGAACAATAGTCCTATTCTCATTATCAGCTTCGTCCCACAATAATCCGACACCCATGTTGATTTCTAGGTTTAAAGATTTAAAATCTTTACCACCTCTCATCTCTCCGTCTATCCCTATTTCGTCTTCCTGAATATTTTTATGTCTAAAAAGATAACAAAAATAGTCTGACGTAATTTTTTTTATTTTTACTTACATATTTAGTTTAGATTGTGTAAATCCCAAAGTTAACAACATGAAAAGTTCCGGAGTAGATGTTTTAGGATCAACCAAAAAATAGTCTAGGTTCGATCTGTTGATCTAGCGGTCTCTCCATATTTTCTCGAGGGCTACCTGACGTGTGTCCGTGTACGCTTGTGCAGGACCTGAAGCCGTCGAACATCGTGGTGAAGAGCGACTGCACGCTGAAGATCCTGGACTTCGGGCTGGCGCGCACGGCCGGCACCACGTTCATGATGACGCCCTACGTCGTCACGCGCTACTACCGCGCGCCCGAGGTACGCACACGCATACACCGCTTGCAGGGCATGGGGATACACAATGGAATGTCCCGTGCTTTGATGGTAAGATCGAGCCCAGAAATGTGCCACCGGAGAGGCCTATGTCCGGCGGTGGACGTGAAAGTCTTGTGAAGATCATGATAATGATGTTTGACGGAAAACATCATGAGAAACCTGAAAAATTTCTTAGGTGTGTATTCCGCCAACGACGTTTTGTTGAACTTGATTAATTTACTTGAACCCAGGGCGTACTATTTATATTGAAATCTGAAATTTTATAGTATGTTTTTTTTTTAATTTAGCTTTAATTGATTTCTAATACTTATTCAAGGGAAACTCTCTAATTGCCTTTGTGAGTTTGTTTTGGAAGACTTACAAAAGAGTTACCCCATAAAAGAGTTATTTATACATTTGGTCCTATTATTTTTGTCGTGTACATTACAATGTTTTCTTGTGTGTGGTTCCGCAGGTAATCCTCGGCATGGGCTACACGGAGAACGTGGACATCTGGTCGGTGGGGTGCATCATGGGCGAGATGATCCGCGGCGGGGTTCTGTTCCCCGGCACCGACCACATCGACCAGTGGAACAAGATTATTGGTATGCACTGACAACTACTAAACACGAACGAAATTAGTTGGTATGAATTGCTCTGAAAGTAATTGAGGACATATGTTTCGTTTTGGGGCTACTAATCGATGCATATAAAGACCACCTTACCTTGACCTTGTTTTCAGTATTCGTCAGAGTCTTAAATTTTTAGAACCTGCACGTGTAATAAAAAAAAACCGGCCAAGTGCATGTCGGACTTGCGCATAAAAATGACATCCGCTATACGGGCGTCCCACTTAAATGTTCATTTCATCATTCCCCTGCCCTGGTCCCAATTTATTCCTTGGATGGCAGTATGTTTTCTCCTTCCACACATCCCTGTCAGCCGTCATGTCTTCATTCACCCCTTTCTTTTTTATATCTTCAGTCACGAACTCCATCCATCTCTTCTTTGCCCATACCACGACAGACGGTTTCCTTTCATCTTTTCTATCACAGGAGCTGCTTTTAGACTTCCCCTAACGTATTCATTCCTCACTCTGTCACTCCGTGTTATACCACACATCCATCGCAACATTCGCATTTCTGCTGCATGCAGTCGTCTTTCATCCGTCTTCTTCGTTGCCCAACACTCTGATCCATACAGATTAAATATTGATTAATTCCATCTCTTAGTATTTGTTAGCGGCAATAATAAATCACCTGTCAAAATTTCAACTATTTATCGCGGTTCATAAGATACGACCTAGTGACAAATAGACGGTGAAATCTTAGTAGTAGGCTCCCTTTGTGTGGGAAACTTTTAAAACGAGTTAGAAATGTGGACACTAGCATTGTTTGCACGGTGTATGCATTGCGCAGAGCAACTGGGCACTCCGTCGGCGGCCTTCATGGCGCGGCTGCAGCCCACCGTGCGCAACTACGTGGAGAACCGCCCGCGGTACGCAGGGTACTCCTTCGAGAGACTCTTCCCCGACATACTGTTCCCCAGCGACAGCAACGAGCACAACAGACTCAAGGTATGTGCACGGTTCTTGATTATCTGATTAATTTATTAATATTTAAACAATTTCTTGATGTTTTTTTGAGTAATACATTTTTTGTAGTGTACTTAATCTTAGGGTACTTAACTTCGGTACAACTTAGGATTGATATTGAAGGTACTCTGTACTCGATTAAATAAAATTGGACACTTAATTTAAACCAAAACATCAAAAGAAACCCAATTCCTGCCTGTCTCTTATAGTCTCTAACATCGTTATTTCCATGCGTTAGTTTATACTACTGATACCCATTTGGAGTACTGTTAGTGTCTCACTAATCATAAACCGGTACATGAACATATAATAGTCCGTAAAGTACGCGTGTTGTCGCGCAGGCGTCGCAGGCGCGCGACCTGCTGTCCCGCATGCTGGTCATCGACCCCGAGCGGCGCATCTCCGTGGACGACGCGCTGCTGCACCCCTACATCAACGTGTGGTACGACGAGGGGGAGGTCAACGCGGTACGTACGGACACGTGTACACACTCAGCGTCATTAGCAGCGGCAGTATCGATATCATCGTGGTTATCATCATCACTATCATCATTATTACCATCATCGTCATCATTATTATTATCATCATCGTCGAGGGGCCCTCGGGGTCGCTGGATGCACTGCGGGGTAGTGCACAAATGTAACCCCGAGGAGGACGGCAGCACGGTGGCTTTTTCCCGTCTTGGGCGCACTAAATAGGGGCGCCCGAATATAGGTAGTGGACGTGCAACTGTTTTCCCTAAACTTGAAGAGGCCGAGACGCTGTCGTCTCGAGGGCGCACTGGGCAGCTGCGAAACCACTGTGGGCGTTCTTCGATCATGCACCGTGGTCGCCTCTCTTGACGTAAAAATGGCCACCGGGTGTTTTGGTCGGTATGCCGGTGTAGGTTAGGGTAGGATAGGGACCCAGCCTGGGGCGGTGTCGGGCTGGAAGGCTGGTGACCCCGACATAAGCCTCCCGCCCCCCTATCTGAGGACTGGAGGGAGGAAGGGCCATAAGCAGTTTTCCCCTAAAAAAAAAAAGTGTTCACCAATCTCCCGGTCTCAACTGCATGTTGGGCCACGTCAAGGACACTGACAAATACTGTAAGTAGTTCAGCGTGGATTTGATCGAGCTTTTTATGCCCATCTTCATCAGTGCATGGAGGATATTAGACGGGTTATATGTATGTAGAACTAATTAGCGCGGTGTTTGTATGTGTGCAGCCGGCGCCGGCGGCGTACGACCACAGCGTGGACGAGCGCGAGCACACGGTGGAGCAGTGGAAGCAGCTCATCTACCAGGAGGTGGTGGAGTACGCCGCGCCCGCGCACCCGCCGCCCGCGCACCACGCGCCCGCCGACCACGCGCAGCCCGCGCTCACCACATAGGTACACTGCTACACCACATACTACACTATATACACTACACTATATACACTACACTATATACACTACACACTATCCACTTAATACTACATACTGGTTGATGTGGATAGTTCCACTAAACACTACACACTATCCACTTAACACTACACACTATCCACTAAACACTACACACTATCCACTTAACACTACACACTATCCACTAAACACTACACACTATCCACTAAACACTACACACTATCCACTTAACACTACACACTATCCACTAAACACTACACACTATCCACTTAACACTACACACTATCCACTAAACACTACACACTATCCACTTAACACTACACACTATCCACTAAACACTACACACTATCCACTTAACACTACACACTATCCACTTAACACTACACACTATCCACTAAACACTACACACTATACACCAAACACTACACACTATCCACTAAACACTACACACTATACACCAAACACTACACACTATCCACTAAACACTACACAATGTCGATGTGACGTGTGACGTAAGATAACAGCAAGGTGATTGTGTGCAGGTATCAGCCGAGCTGGCCGCCGAGATATAATCGACGTGCGCAGTGCAAGGACGATGTCGACGACGGTCCGCAATAACTTCTGTATATACAGTACTATACTACAATACAATACAATACGCCACGTTTAGTGCGAATGTTATGTGCAATACGACGAGTCGCAGTGCAGAATATTATACGTAGCGTAGTGGAAACTACATTTTTAATATTAACGGTTCATTTGTAATTTTATTTTAAATATCAAACGTAGACACTTCCCGTTATTTAGGGTTAATGAGTTTATCGCTATCGGAAACGGTACAATAATGTATGATTAGGTAATGTCCCCATCCCTGTAACCGAGAGTGTTTCCTCCCCACTCCCCCTCCCCGCCCGACAGCCCCCCCCCCCATCCCCCCTCGTGCCCATTACGCGCGGTTTTTAAACGTTGATTTGCATAAAAGGAGTGCCTTTTGCGAATTGCTAAATAGTAAACAATGGTGATTTTCCCGACATATGGACTGAATTTGATATTTTTGTAAATGTTGAATCATTTGATAGTGATCCGCAAGTGTTTGTGCGAACAATTTTTTAATTATTGACATAATATGGAGAGTTGAGCTTGATGTGTTAATGTAAATTATTTTTTAATTAATCGTGCAATTGTATAATTTTAATGTTTATTTTTTAATTATTCAACCCGTTCGATACTTGCTATTTGGGCGCATTGGAGCATTGGTAAAACCTAAAAAAGGTGCTGAGAAGCAGGTATAAAGATTTGCTTAAGGCAATTCGTGAGAAAAAAAATATTGGAGATAATGTCCAGTGGTTCATTTTGGAACTTTGTTGCTTTCACAAGGTAGAGATCAGCCAAGAACCCAAGTGTCAAGAATCGAGCGCTAATTAATTGTTAATTACCATTATATATTGTTCCTCGCGTCCGTCGCAGCGTTCGGACAGTGCCATTATGTCGCAGTTACTTAGCGATCGTGTATCGAGGCGTAGTTTCCGTCACGTCGAACATAGTTGCTCTTATAGGCCATAGTTCTCTTGTTAACATTGTATTGACAGTTCTGTGAGTAGTGTAAGTAATTCTATCCTAAGTAGTATCTTATAGATGGCCTCACACGTTGTTCAATTTTTTTGTGGGTGTAAAAAAGTGTCACTGCCGAGGCAAAGGTAACGTGAATATACAGCCACGTGTTTGACATTAGCTTAATGATTTGTGACGTTGACGATTGAATTAGGGCATAATGGACACGGTTGCCTTTGCCTATTTACCTGGGTGCATTACATTCATCTAACCCAATATATAATACTTCATCATCTGTCAGCTTGTGCAATATTCATTGCCCCTTGTATTATATACAAACAAACTTTGTTATCTATATTCAGATACGATGTAATTCATATGAAATAGTACAATCGACTAAAAATAGACTCGCGGTAGTTTATTTGTTTAAGGAAACACGGTTCTATGGTAGATATTTTGTTTGTAGTAGAATGTGGAACGTGTGGGGCAAGTGGTAGTTTATTGTTTGAAACCTCACTAGGTGATATATTGTAATGTAAGTACGAATAAAGTGTGACGACATATGACGCGTGTTTCGAAAGTGTAGCACAATTCGTTAGCCGTAGTCACAGCGCCGCCGGCGTGATTTTCTATACCAGGTTAATAAATTAAAGCAATAATGTCGTTTATTTGTATACACCCTGGAGACTTCGTGATAGCCGTTCACAGGTTCGCTGCCATCTCGGAACATATCACGGACGGGTACGGTAGTTTTGTTTTTAGTTTTCCATAGACAATTCGCTTTACTTTTGTTCCATAGCGATGTAGATGTTGAGCGGCGGTTTGGGTCATTGCTTTACTGATATGTAATGGTTCAGACAGGCGTAGTTTTTCGATTAATAAGCATATGTATTTATACGTGATGATTGATATTGGTAACTAAATAATCAAGTATCAGAAACAATGTCGACAGATTACAAATTATTTAGTCAATGTTAATCATCAAGCCATTTCGGAGTAAAGTGTAAATTAAAATGACATAAATATATACGATACCTTGGCAGTACATAGCGGATATTTGAGAAGTATACACATAGTCGATTATACTGTAAATATAATATGGAACGAAAGTGAAGAGAAACGCGATTAGTACTGTTTATCGCTAATAGATTAAAATACACAACTTTACGTCCAAAATGTCCATGTATATGTTAATGGTACCGATACAACAATAATGTAATCGTTAGAATACGGTAGTACGCGAGTACTAGTCGAGTACGGGTCGAGTACTGGTCGAGTACTGGGCGAGTACTGGTCGAGTACTGGTCGAGTACTGGTCGAGTATTGGTCGAGTACTGGTCGAATACTGGTCGAGTATTGGTCGAGTATTGGTCAAGTACTGGTCGAGTACTGGTAGAGTACTGGTCGAGTACTGGGCGAGTACTGGGCGAGTACTGGTCGAGTACTGGGCGAGTACTGGAGCGAGTATTGGCGCGAGTTTGTATGCAGTCGGCGCAAGCGATAGCAACGCCGTGTTCGCATGTTCGGTTGATACTACTATTTGAAACTTATTTTTACTGTACACGTAAGTTATTTCATATTTTAACTGAATAAAATCGAAATGGTTATTAATCGTTGTGTTTATTTTAATACCTGAATTACTGACAGCTTCGTCGTCACGCAGCACAAGTATGTGCAGTGTTATCTAGAGATCTCGGGTTCGATTCCCAGCTCTCTAATACGTTCAACTGATATATGTATGTCTGTTTGTACCTGGTGCAGTAGCGAAATTCAGTAGCAGAGATAATTTATCTAAAGAGTGGACCCATTGTTTATTTTGAATGAGGCTTTATACATATTTATTTAAAACTTTATTAAACACCTATCATAACTAATCTAGAGAATACAGTACATTAGATTAATGCAAAAGACGATCCAATCGCATTTTTTCTAATTTTCAAAATATGACCTAACCTAAGGAGCTCAGACAAATAATCAAAGATGACTACCATTGACATTTCACGAACATAGTTATTATGGTATGTTATTGAGATGTAAAAGAAAATTTACTGCCTAAATTACATAATTACTTTTGGCTTCACATTTATATTTGCGCCTTTTCTTTCAGATGTTTATCACAACCTTATACCTGGAACGCTCTATAAGTACTTATATTTTTATTTGTCTATAATTAATTGAATAAGAAATCTTTCTCATCCAAGCGAACTTTTTAAATGAATACAATGCTACAAGCATCTTGATTTACACAAGAGACAAGTCTGAATAAAAATGTAATTAACGTAATTCTATCACAAAATACATTTTTTTTTGTTCTCATAAGGTCACAAATATATCCAATTCATTAATCGAATATAGTGGTATACAAAACTTCCACTTAGTACAAACAATTAGAGCAAACTATTTATAAATACGTTAATGTAATAAGAATAATGCTTATATTACTTACTATCAATTATTGATAAATACATTTTCCTTGTGTACCTAAAAATATACTGCATTTGATTATACAAGATTTTTTTTATAGACATGAACGACATGGCTGTATGATCCTAATGCCTTTGCTACTTAGAAAGTATTTTTTTACAATAGTAACATTGTGACTTTTGTTTGCATCTGTCAAATAAAATAGAATCTAGAGTAGACGCTTATGTTTATTTATTAATTTTAATTTAAAGAATAAGTTATAACAATGTCAGAGAAAGAGAAATCAAAATCAAACACGCAAGCAAAACACATACCAAAAGATGCTCAAGTGATAATGTCAATCATGAAAGAGGTCGGAGTGACGGATTACGAGCCACGAGTGGTGAACCAACTCCTAGAATTTACCTACCGATATGTGACTTCGGTTTTGGACGACGCGAGGGTTTTCGCCAACCATGCCAAGAAGAAGACTATAGATTTGGACGACGTGCGATTGTCAGTACAGATGCAGTTGGACAAGTCTTTCACAAGCCCTCCGCCGAGAGAAGTATTATTGGAGCTGGCTAGAGTGAAAAATGTTAATCCACTGCCGCTGATTAAGCCACATTGTGGTCTTCGACTACCCCCTGACCGGTAAGTACATTTATTTGTGTTGGCGGGAAATTTGTTAATTTCGGCAAAACTAGGACACGGAACCTCCATATTACAAAACTCATGTCAGAATAAACTTTGCAATCGTTCTTTTATTGACGCATTTAAATATTAGGCTTGTTGTAATTTATCATTTATTGATACTCATAATAGTTTTTCACTCATAATTGCTTTGAAAATACTAATATATTTGTATACATGAGTAAGATTTTTGGAGTAAAGAATGTAAGTTGTGAAACCATCATCATCAATCAGCCTATCGCCGTCCACTGCTGAACGTAGGCCTCCCCAAGAAAGCGCCAACCATCCCGGTCTTGAGGAGCCCTCATCCATCCATGAAACCATGGTTAGAACTTTCGAAAGTGGGATGGGATGATTATTTCATGCATATCCTCTTGAAATATGGCTTCATTTTAGAGCCAACTTTTAACTTGTAAATTATGTTTGTATGGCAGACAACATGATGTGCATGTTTTCAGTAAATGATAAAAATAGAGTCAAAATATTGTATTTAAGATTCAATACTTCTTTTTTATTAATAATTATTTCATCACTGTGTAATTATTCATTTTAATAATTTTATTTTCCATAAAAAAAAATTATACATTCTTATATTTTTTTCAGTTACTGCCTATCCGCCTGTAACTACAGACTAAAGCCTGCCACAAAGAAGGTGACAAAACCAACAATTACTCCAACACCAACTATTAAAACAATGACTGCACCGAAACCTCCTCCGAGCCAACAGAATGTTGTTGTGAAGAGACCCCCAGGTGCTATCGTCAATGTCTCTGCAGGGAAACCTAACATGATACCCAAGCCTGTACTAAAATTCTCATCTGGTAGTAAGGTAATGATTATTTTTATTTCATATTTATATTAGCTTCTGTTTTTGTATCATGTGTACAGTTTGCCCAAGGAAAATACTAAAGTATGTATGGTGTAGTTCCTATAGTTATTGCTGCTAACTAAACAACTCAATGAAAAATATCACATCACTTTATTTACTTACCTTTCCAATTAAACTATAATTGAATTTTTCAGGGTGTATGATTATTAAATTCAGTGTGATTGGGAATTAAGACAGGAATTAACCAAGTTGATTACAATCCCTCTGGTATTAAAGAAAATCCTGACAAAAAAAATGTTTTACTAACAACCACAGGTATTAAATGTATCTGATTGTTAGGAAAATATCAAAAATTGTTTTTCCAATCAGTCTGAATTAAAATAATTCACTCTGTATTAAGATTTACAGAAGTGATATAATCAGTTATTAATTAAAGTACTTTGTTCTATAACAGGTAGTAAAACCGGCCGTGAGAGTAACGGCTGGACCTTCAGCACAAACCCCTATCAAAATGGAGACTGACGACCCGATGACACAGAAGCGAAAGCGAGAGGACGACGACTATGATGTTTAGTTTAAGATATATTAGTATTATGTTGGTTTTTTGTAAAATTATTTTAAAAAATATAAAATGACCTTTTTATTAATGCTGGTTTTATATTTATTTTATCTCTTTTGTCTGGAACTAGTTAACTGAAACATCAATGGTAATTGTCGTCATCAATACATTAAACCTATTTTATACACAATATCACAATCATTACAAAAAAGGGAAATTGGCGCACACCCTCTTAGGTGGGATGAAATCAATTGAAAAAATGTGGTTGTAAAAACACCTTTGCCTACAGAATACGGACGTAAATACGTATAAATGTGGTTAAATAAAACCAAAAAGAAATATTAAAATAATATACTCTCAAATCTCAACAACATAATTTCACTTAGGTATATAACATGATTTAGTTTATTTCTTATCATACTTGTAGAATCCCTCTCCGCTCTTGACTCCCAATTTTCCCTCAGCGACTAGTTTGTCAAGCAGGGGGATAGGGTTGAATAAAGGTTGGTCGGGGTACTTCTTGTGCCAGCCGTCCAGGATGAACTTGTTGGTGTCCAAGCCCACGTAGTCGGCCAGCTCGAGCGGCCCCATGGGGTAGCCGGCGCCCAGCTTCATCGCGATGTCGATGTCGCGGGCAGACGCGTCACCTGAGACAAATATTCGTAACTAAAAACGGTATACAGTATTAGACTTGAGTAGGTACCCTTTTCTTACTTATGTGACCTATTTATTTGGGTTCTATTAAGCTTTTCTATACATTTAGCTTTGCTATATGATTCAATCTTCAGGAAATACATCAAGCTTGTTGTGTTGAGTGTAGTTGTTGATGTTTAAAATTAATCAAAACTATAAGATTATAATTGATGTAGGTTGTTTAGAAGAGATCGCAGCTAGCGATGAGACCGCCTATTGTGTCTATATTGTCTTGTTATTGTTAGTCTTTTACTTCATTATTTTTCATGTATAGTGTACAAAAAAGGATATAAATAAATTGATTGTATTGTAAGTCCTTGGGTAGTCCATTTGGCTTAACGGTGAGTCTGAGAGTGAGTTTATAATGTAGCATCATTGTAAATAGTAACAAAACAATATCAAAAACAAACCTCTTTCAAATAACCTTATAGCTTCACAGATGTAGGGAACCAGCAGCCTGTTAACAACAAAGCCAGGTGTATCTTTGCAAGTGATGCAAGTCTTGCCGACAGCTTTGCCCCACTCCATCATGGCTTTGTATGTCGCATCGGAGGTCTCACCGCCACGGACTACTTCCAGCAGCTTCATCACAGGCACAGGGTTGAAGAAGTGAAGACCACCAAACCTTAAAAAAGAAAACTATGTTTTATTGATGTATCTTTAGTACAGAGCCATTGTTGACATGCTTTTAGTCAATAAGCATAATTAAGATTTTTACATCTAGATAAGCAACACTTGCTTATGCTGGTAAGAGGTTTGCCATTTATCAAGCTAAATAAAATAGCAGAAATATTTCTTTTCCTCTTGTTTTGGGCAAACAAATGGGACAAAATATATAATCATTTATCTATTACTTCTGACAATAAATTGAGGAATAAAATGCACAACTTACTTGTCTTTCCTATTGACTACAGATGCAATTTCATTGATTGATAATGATGAAGTGTTTGAGGCAAAAATTGTGTGGCTTGGTGCTACCTGAAACAAAATTTAACAATCAAATAAATATTTAATTGAAGAAGAAATTGATGAACAGAGGAACCCATAAACATGCACAAAGAGACAAAAATTATTCACTTGTTATATTAGAATACAAGTTGTTTTAAATTGCAAGCAGAAACAAAACAATAGCAGAATTAACAAGAAATTACTATCAAAGTAAAAAAATGAATTAACATTACAATTTGGTGTAAAAGAGTTAGTGTTTCATACCCCATCTAACTGCTTAAAGAGCTTATGCTTGACACCCATGTTCTCAACAATGGCTTCCACAACTAAGTCTGCAGATTTAGCAGCCTCAGCAGGATCAGTTGATGTCTTGATTCTCCCCAAGGACTCGGACACAAACTTCTCACCCTCCTTAGGATTATCTTTGTAGATCTTCTTTGCAACTCGTCCCAGGTTTGTGCCAATAGATTTCTGGGCTTTGGCAAGGACATCAGAACTTACATCCACTAAGGTTACATTTTGACCAGCTTGGGCTGATACCTAAAAAAAAAAATAGACTATTATTTTTTGAAGCTAGTAGATATTTGTGAAATCATCACTTTTTTCTAGTTAATTTATTTATGGCTTAAAGTTTTTAATCAGCTAAGAACAGGACACTTCAATCTTCTTTTATATGCTTAAAAGAAAGTATGTTTCAGTATAAATAACCAGAGTAGACAAAAGACGAATAAAGAAGAAGTAATAAGAACAAATGTTAAAAATTTCACTGTGACGTTACGCTCAAAGCAAGAGGTGGCACAAAAGTAAAATATGAAGTTAATGACTAACTTTTTACAAAAAGGTCGTTACTAACAAAATAGAACTTTAAACAATTTTATTTTTGTAGTCTTAAGTTATACTTTCCACAAACCTGAGCGATGCCGGAGCCCATCAATCCACCTCCAATAACGGTAACATTCTTGATTGCACTTTGTACCGCTGAAGAGCTAGAAAAATTCCTAGCTATAATACCGAATTGAATCATTTTGATTATATAAATAGTTAAAAAATATAAACAGTAAAAATATAAGGCACTATTTGTAGAAAGTAATATCAAAGTCAAATTCCAAAGTGCAATCTTATCAATACGTGTGGTACAGTAGTACCCCGCAATCGAGGGTTTGACAGTTCATGAACTTTCATGAATTAACTACGTTAACTCACTTGATTCACGCGGTAAGTAAATCAGAAGGCATCTCCGATAACTTTTTGAAAAAAATTCTTCATTAAGTAATTATTATTACAATTTTCAGCATAATTTTATAGTAATTTGCTATTAAACCGAACGTCCAGTTTCTTTATTATTTTGTTAGAAGTTACAAGTTAGAACGACACTATTACTATGGGAGAAATTTCCTAATTTATCAGTACAAGACATCAAGAGAATAGGACGTTTATTAAATCCACGATTCATCGAAATAAACCGTATAAAGTGAAATGTTTTCTTTAATTAATTATTCTATCAAACTATTTATTCTCGCTCTTGTTTTTATTAACATAAAAATAAATACATCCAACGGTTACATAGGTGCATAATCCTGATCCCACATTAAGTATATGAGTTTAGTGTCGTGGGTATCAGAAAGTACCGAAGACTTTTAGGTCCCACAAAACCCCTAAGTCGAAACATATATTTTTTTGGGTGCGGGAATTGAACCCCTGCCCTCTCATTTTGCAAGTTGGTGTTTAGCCCGTTGCTCCTTAGGGTTTTCTATAAGATTTGTGACTAGAATGTTGATTTCATATTTGATTTCGAAGTTCGCACCAAGTGAAGCTGATCGAAGATCATAGTGTTGCATTTTTCCTCACACAATACGAGTGTTAAAGAAATAAAATATTTTTTTATTTGTTTTAGACTGTTATTGGCATTTCCCCATTCATTACTGTCAACTGCCAACTGTCAAGTGTCAGCAAGGAAAATAAACAGCCCGAGTTGTCTGTTGTTGTTTTATGTGCAGAGTACGTGATAATTTATTGGTTTATTAGCATACAAATTATCAGTATGTATTGCGCAATCCACACACCGTGGGCTATATACCCACCGCATCGGTAAGTAGAAACCTTAATTCAGCCACACGATTGATTATTTTATTATCGTTGTGATATCATGTTTTCTGTACTTCGACCGGCTTTTTGATCCAATGAGATTTCGCGCGGGAAAATTACTTACTTTGTAGTTTGTGTGCGTACGTCAGAATTCAGATAGCGACCGGCTTTCGCTCAAGAAACATCGACCACATTAACTATGAATAAACTAGTTGGATTTACGCGAAATTTTTCTAGTTCAACTAGTTTAAATGCTATAAAAACTGTGACCGTCGTCGGCGGGGGCCTTATGGGCTCAGGAATCGCGCAGGTAAGTTTCTTTTAATACATTAATTGCTGTTGATGAGTTGTATATTTAAACAGCTTTCTCTTCTTGTTAGAAAAACCAGTTACATACTTTATATGAGTTTGTAAGTATTAACATGCTATTATTAGTTCCTATCAAGGTATTTCATTTTGAACAGGTGGTACATCCAAATTATTTTATGTTATAAATGTCTATATGACATACATTGAGAATATGATAGTGTTAATTGTACCCATAATTCATTATAGAAAATCATTGTTACGACTTGGATAAAGATCATTTTAGGTTCATTAATTGTGCCTTTATCACCATTTTGTTTTCATTACCAACTCATTATTGCAAAATTATTTAAGAACATGACCCCTATTTAAGTGTGTAATAAAATATTTGTGTCTGTAAAGATCCTACATCTCTACTTACCTGTGCTATGTAGATATATGTGTGGTACGGATGTAGCCCTTAGCCAACAATATTAGCATAGTAAACTTTTAAACATTAAATAAAAATGTAATGGTCTTAGGTCCTAGAGTTCATAAATCTTCCTATATCATCAAAATGGGGTGATTTCAGGTGTATTAAAACTAGTTTTAGGTCTAGGATACTATGTAGTAATACATGGAATAGTTAATATAAGTCATTAGTATATTTCTCAACTTTTTATGTGCCTTCAGTGGAGACATATTTATCTCAACAACTCAAGTTTTACAATACAATATCTTATCTTATTAATACAACTTTATTTGACTTACTCCTATCAATGCTACAAAGTTCAATCCTCAATGGATTTTGTACTTTGTCTTGTACCCAATCCATAAACATCATAACACACCTTTTTTTGCTAATCATTTTATATTCAGCTTAATTTATCATTTCTCTGTCAAATGCTATCATTGATACTGACCTTGACTTTGTTTGTGTAAATTTTGCTACATAATGTAGCGTCTTTATTTGATATTTTTTATAGTGAAGAGGTATTTCTTAGGAACATTCAAGTCAAGTGACTTTTAAAACTGTTTTCTATAGTAACAGCTCTTTAAAGTGATTAAAATTAAACCTTGTTTGTAAAATATTGCAAGCCTGGGGGCCAGGACTGATTTACTTAGTGTAGAGTATCCCACTAAGCTTAATGGCATTTTTGAAGAATGTCATAGCAGTCAAAGGAATTAAGCTTTGAGTTAAAAAAAAGTGCCCATAACAAAATACACTGCATGTACTAATGTCATAAGGAAACATTTTCTAAGTTAGAGATGTGAATTAGATTTCAGGATAAAATATTTACAGTATAAAAGTCTGTAAGTTATGATTCCTGTTAAAGGTGACAGCGCAAGCCGGCCAAAATGTGACAATAGTGGACTTGCAACCTGAGCTCTTGGATAAGGCACAGAAATCCATTCAAAACAACCTCACCAGGGTAGCCAAGAAACTGCACAAAGATGATGCTGGAAAAATCGAGAGTTTCGTCAAAGATTCTCTGGGCAGGATCAAAGTGTCCACCAAAATAGAAGATGGCGTCAACGCAGACCTCATTATTGAAGCTATTGTCGAGAAACTGGACGTCAAGCAAGAGTTGTTCAACAAGCTTGATCAGGTATAATATATTTTATACATTACTCATTTACTTGTATATATATTCATGTCTGTTATTCCGAATATTTTTCAATTGTTAAGTCCTACGTCTTTAAGGGCTGATTAACGGGGAAACCCAATAACACAGCTCGATCCAATCTAAATTAGGACTTATAGATCGTACGGTTCACAATAGTGCTGCAAGAACACAACACCATCAAAAAATTATAGAAAATTTGCTGCGCCGCTACTAAAAAATAGGCCTTTTAAGTAACGTTGTTGAGAACCAAAAAAAAATAAAAGTGGAATAAAAAAGTAAAAATAATTAAAACTTGTTACTGAAAACACGTCACTTGTTTATTTAAATTGATATTTTAATGGCGAATTTGCATAATTAGCATTTGCACTTACATTACAAAATGTTTATTAAAGTTCTTATTAATTTAATTAAAATCGAAGGAATCGTGTTAAAACATTTTTTTAGTTAAGAGAAAACTTATTAACCACCGAGGTGGAAAAACGCCTAAATCCTCTCAGTAATAGATTAGGCCTGTGCCCGGTAGTAGAATGTATAAGGTCTGATGATGATGATGATGATGATGATGATGATGAAGCCGATGAAGCCTTTCCAAATAGTGCTTTGAAGGCCGTATAACATCGTGATGGAGCAACGAATAAATACTTTCAGTTGTAGAGGAGGCCGGTGGCTAGTAGTCTTTCTGAATGGTGGTACCAAGATCGTATAATGTGTCCTAACAAACGAAAACGGTTTCCAACTCGATATAATATCCATTAATGTTTAAAAAGTGAAGTAGAGTCTAATTGCGCTAATTCTAATCTAATAAGAACTTCTTCTTTTTTTGGAAAATTAACAAATGTGGATATTTTTGTTACTATGTATGTGACTGTTGGGTGTATTTGTTATTATTATTTCATCATCAACCCATATACGCCCACTGCTGAGCACGGGTCTCCTCTACTATTGAGAGGGTTTTAGGCCATAGTCCGCCACGCTGGCCTAGTGCGGTTATTATTTATATGAATAATTTTCCAGTTGGCGCCCGAACATACTCTGCTCGCTACGAACACGTCCTCCATATCGGTCAATGCCATAGGCGCTGGCATTAAAAGGAAAGATAAGTACGTATTGTTTGTTCGTTTTTGCGTATAATTTATTCATCAATTTACACCGTAAAGGTCTTTGAAATGTCATGTTGAAACATCTGTCGGAGGGACACGAATATGGTTGTTCTATGTAGATATCAAGTTTTATGTTCTACTATAAATTGTAATATAAGTTTATATACTCTGAAATAGCATTGGAAAAATGGAGCAGTAATTCATGTCTTTAAAAAAAGTGAGGAGAATATCTACTAGGTCATGCAATCTAGAAGTAAATTTTTTGTTATGTCGCTGGTTTAAATTTCAAGCACAAGGCTTTTCAAACTTTTGTTTATAGTTAATAAGTATTATTAATCACTTGAGGGCGACAAAAACTAAAGTGATAAAACCTTAGAATAATCCGGACTAGGTCTGCTTGGTAGACTAAAGGTCAAATAATGGTCAATTCTTCACAGTTACAGTGGAGTCTCAATCCCAACTATCGAGCGTTTATGAGCTGATATACATAGTGATACCAAACTTTTATCGTCATTCAAGTGTTCCATCATTATCATCATCAATTGGTACAAATGAGTGGACTGCCCTTCATTTGTCCCACTGTAGAGCACAGGCTTCCTCTACCATTGCCCCGGTTTAGGCCTTAAACCACCACGCTGGTCTAGTACGGGATAGCGGACTACACACCTAAAAACTTTTTTTGGGTGTCTAGGTTTCATAACAATTACCCTTAAAGACGTGATAATCAGCATAAGAAACTTACATAACTTCAAAAATCAGAACTTTGGGTTTAACCCTGCGATCGTCGAGATTCTCGACCGCGTGCCTAAGACTCGACGCCATCATTATAATATCATTCTTGAATCAAGTATTGACACTTCCATAATTCTGTACCACAGATTCGGAGGCCTGCATTTCTTCAACCCGGTACCAGTAATGCGTCTGCTGGAGGTTATAAAGAGCGCCGATATTTCCGAGGAGACATACCTCGCCATGATGGAATGGGGCAAGTCAGTGGGCAAGACCTGCATCACGTGTAAGGATACTCCAGGGTTCGTGGTGAACCGGCTGCTCGGGCCATATAGTGCGGAGGCACTCAGGATGTATGAGAGAGGTGAGTTGGTAGAAGATAGTAGGATAGGATAGATAGTAGTATAGGATAGGATAGATACTAGTAGGATAGGATCAGTGGCGGTACTTCCATAGAAGCCCGAAAGCCCGACTTGCCTTACATAGTTCCGAATAACGAACTTAACGATTGTTTGACACCCTAGGCACGCCACTGGATAGGATAGATAGTAGTATAGGATTTTTTTTCCTGTGTTTCTCTGTAGGGTTTATGCATGTTTCACTGTGGAGTGTGTTGGTATACATGATTATGTGCTGGCAAAGAAACGAGGCCGAGTAGTATAGGATAGGATAGATACTAGTAGGATAGGATAGATACTAGTAGGATAGAATAGGATAGATTAGAGATGCTTTTCAGGTTCTGAGCAGTTATTTGCTCTTTTAGAAGGTGATTTTTTGAAAAAACTCTCATAGTGCTCATTTTAGTTCAGGGTGTATTCAGACCGTCATCGGAAACTGAGGCAAGTAATAGCTGAGGTTATCACAAACCTATTGGCATTAAAAAATATCGGGACATAAAATAAAAAAATATATATTCTATACAAACCACATACATTTAATCGCGATGGTTGTATGTAAAACGCCATAATTTATATTTTTTGTCGGGATTTTTTTGACGTCAGGTGGTTTATAATCTCCTTAGCTAATTATCTGCTTTAGTTTTCAGTCACGTTTTAAATACATCCTGCATGTTATGAACAAAAAAATAAAATTATTTTTTTTAAGAAAATCCACCGACAATGTTCATTTACATATTTTACATACACAATCAGTAATTATTTTAATTTGAAATTATAATGTGGGTAAAACTGTAAATATGGGTATTTTATTGTATTAATTAATTATATTAATTATTCACACAAACACAAAATAACATTGTGTTCTTGAACTCTAGTGCAATTTAATGTTTGCAAATAACATATTTTAATTAGCATATAATAGGTATTTTACTTTGAATTTGATATGTGGGCAAATGATTTTTGGGAGTAAAGCTTTGGATACACAATTTTTTTTTAAAGTAAATGCTTTGTCCTGAAAAAGGAATTTAATATTTTTTTTCTATTAGATTGTAATTGCTTTTGGTCTGGGTATTGTAGATGCTGAGAATCTATTGGAAAAATCTGTCTTGGTTGAACAAACTTTGAAAAAAAAAATTGAATAATTCTATTGGTTTTGAAACTTTTTAATTAAATAAAGGTGTAAAAATGATGCATGTGGTGGCGGTGGAATGCTCTTTATTAGTACTATGTAAGTATTGTATTATATTTTTACTACTGTGTAATATTTTTTGGGTGTGTATGGTATCAAATTTGTTTGGGTGGTAGTTACTTAATTTTAATATTTGTCATGATTGTAATATCAACACACATATGTGTTAAAAAAAATCCTCAATTGTGACACTTTATACAATCCTCACAATTATACAACTATAGATATAAACTTTATTTTACACACAAAAGACAAAACAAAGGAAGATACATATACAATAACACAATGTAACAAATGGAGGTCTTATCGTTTTGAGTGATCTCTTCCAGTCAACCATTAGGTGAAAACTTCTATTAGCATTTTGAAAAATAACAACACACAATACTGATTAATTAGAACAGTCAAAATTATATAAACATCTGTAAATAAGTTCATCACACATACCACTACAGGCCATTGGTTTCCTCTACCATTGAGTTGTTCTACCAGTTTAGGCCTTAGTCCACGACACTGAATAAATTGTTAACAAACTTTCGTTATTATGTTCTTTCTCTCTTCAGAAGCCGTGATGGCCTTGAGATTTAGTTAGTAATTTGAACCCCAGGCACACCTTTGATTATAAGACGTTATGTGTGTATTAATGAATTATCACTTGCTTTACCGGTAAAGGAAACTATCGTGAGGAAACCTGCACACTTAAAGTTCTTAGGATTTTTTTAGGTATTTAGTCCACTAGGCCAGCGTGGTGGACTATGGCCCATACCCCTTAATGGTAGAGGAGGCCCGTGCCCAGCAGTGAGACGTATATGGTCTGCTGATTTTTTCCCAGGGGACGCGAGTAAAGAGGACATCGACACCGGCATGAAGCTGGGCGCGGGCTACCCCATGGGCCCGTTCGAGCTGGCCGACTACACCGGGCTCGACACCAACAAGTTCGCGCTGCAAGTCATGTATGAGATGACGGGGGACCCGGTGTTCAAACCCATCGCCTTGCTCGACAGGATGGTGGCCGAGGGGAAACTGGGCATCAAGGCTGGCGAGGGGTTCTATAAATACAACAAGTGAATGAATAAAGTTGTTTTGCAGTTGTTTTGTGTGTTATTTCAAAAGGTGTGGTTGGTTGGGGGACTGTTTTGGGAGTTGTAAAGGCTAGTTTTACTTAATGTTGATGCGTGGTAGATGTTTTTATTTTGTCCGTGACCGAACTGAGAACAAAGACTCGACCAAGACTCAATGCAATGATTCAAAAAAAAAAATACAACAATTACATAAGCATATCTTGCTTATATTAAATACGGTTCACTCTGTAGAACCAGAGCTAAAAAAAAATGGAAATTCTATATACTAATAGCTCTTTAAAAAGCTGATACTTTATACAAATAAAATCATCTATTTTAAGGGATTGCCAGTAACCTCAGGCACACATCTGGTTTCAAAGTATGTATTCACAATGAATTGTCACGTACTGTAGCGGTAAAGGATGTTACCAAACCTAAATTTTCAAATAAAAGAGAGCAGAGATATATTTTTTGTTTATGTATTGTGAACAAAATCTGATAGCATTTTTACGATATTTCGTGACTATTCTTAGTAGTCACTTTGCCTCACAAGTATATACACAGATTCAAGCAATTCCGATTACGTCAGGTATTTAGGTTTTGACGACGCAATGAAGATTACAGTCACATTGTCCTATACCTTTTATCTTTTTCTATAGGTAATTCAGATAAATATAAAATAATATTCAAGAACAGGTTTACCAGGTATTTTTGTTGAATTTATTCGTATTTGCGAGTATAAATACCCATATTTTATCGCGCGTAATGGATTGATAAAATTGGCGATATACATTCATGAGATTATATTTTATTCGCATGCGTTATCAAATTATGTAATAAAACATTGATATTGGTCTCACAACACACCTTACAATTCTTCGTAACTTCAGTTTTTAAATATTCAAAATCCAACGAAGTTCCTCATTATTGTAGTAAAAATATCAGAATTACTATAAACATGTACCTATTTGTATTCTTGTTTACCTGCATGACAAATTATTTGCTATGCTGCAGATATTATTTTAACAGAGACCGTATAGTCTCAGATCCTAGAATATTTGACCTGTGAAAAAAAAATACTGAGTAAAAAATATGTGGAGTTAAAAGTAAATTGTTGTCCACTTCCTTCTATAGTAAAGCAGAAGGCTGGGCCTTCTGCGAAATTATAAGAACGCTTATCAGGCTTACCTTCGAAGAAAGGAAATATAAAGCTATTAAGAAAATTAACACAATATTTATATGACCACCTTAATGGACGTTAACTTACCGACACTTTTATTGTTGATATCTCGTGTACCTATTGCAAAACTTGGGAAATTTTCTCGAACTGAATGAATCATCATTCGCGTAACGCACTATTTTGGATTTGTAGATGATTCATATTTTAACGACTGTTAATAAACTTGCAATCAAATAGCACATTTTCGAAGTAATGGATCATTTATATTTCTTAAGTATGCAAAGAAACCTTTCAGACTAGAATAAGTCCTCTTGATTGTATGTGTAGTAACTATACTACTGGAAAAAATTAAAGGATCAAAAAATAAATCCAAATTTTTGGGCGATTTTCAACAGCCCGCAACTTCGAGAAAAATGGTCGTACAGGAAATTTAAAAAAAGGAAATTGTAGCTTCAAGTATCTAGTTTTTGAATTAAGACAATACAATTTTGTAGCATCAGCGGTTTTGGAGTGATCTTAGGAAAACCAGCAACAAAAAAATCTTGAAAAATTTTTGGTTTCTTTTTTTTATATACGGGCGTGGAAAATAATGTTCTTGCTTAATGACTATGAAGATGGGATACTTAGTTTATTTAGCTTGAATTTCTTTTATTTAAAACCTCGATGCGTTTAGTTCTCGTCGAGATATCAGTCTTCAAATGGAAAAGGATCCTTTTGTCTTTAATTATCGATATCTCAGCAACCAATAATTACACACCAAGTTAAAGGAGCGTTTTAAGAACTTGAATACATATCCTTTAACAACCAGCAATTGCTTTTTCGAAAAACCAAAAATTCTTTTTGTCACATGAATTTGAAAATGCAACAAAAAATGGGCTTTGGGTGGCTTTTTGGAAAATCAAGCGCTGGATCGAAAATATTGTGAAAACCAATAATGTTAAGTGTGCGTTTTACAGTTCAATATGTCCACAAAAACTCTACAAATAACCAAATTAATCCATCCAGCCGTTTTTTTGTTTCACTCGATCAAGTTTTTGAAAAAATTAAAGGATCACGTTTTTGCTCTGTAAAGCTCAAAATTTAAGAAATGAAAAATGTTTATTTTTTAAAGCTTTTTCCACGTTTCTGTTGAACGAATTTGTTGTTCTGGGGCAACTTGAGGAAATTCAAGTCACTAACGCCAATATTGTTCGTTGTTGCTATTGTGTGCGATTAGGGAATTATTGAGCAACAAATTCGCGTTGACAAAATATTGAATTGATTGGGCTTTGGTTTCTTAAATTTCCTCAAGTAGACCCAGAACAACAAATTCGTTCAACAGAAACGTGGAAAAAGCTTTAAAAAATAAATATTTTTCTTTTCTTAAATTATGAGCTTTGCAGAGCAAAAACGTGATCCCTTATTCTTTTCAAAAATTCGATCGAGTGAAACAAAAAAACGGCTGGATGGATTTATTTGGCACTTTGTAGGATTTTCGTGGACATATTGAACTGTAAAATGCACACTTAACATTATTGGTTTTCACAATATTTTCGATCCAGCGCTTGATATTCCAAAACACCACCTAAAGCTCATTTTTTGTTGCATTTTCAAATTCATGTAACAAGAAGTATTCTTGTTTTTTAGAAAAAATAATAGCTGATGGTTAAAGGATATTTATTCAATTTCTTAAAACGCACCTTTAACTCGGTGTGTAATTATTGGTTGCTGAGATAATGATAATTAAAGACAAAAGGATCCTTTTCTATTTGAAGACTGATATCTCGACGAGAACTAAACGCATCGAGGTTTTAAATAAAAGAAATTCAAGCTAAATAAACAAAGTATCCCATCTTCATAGTCATTAAGCAAGAACATTATTTTCCACGCCCGTATATAAAAAAAAGAAACCAAAAATTTTTCAAGATTTTTTTGTTGCTGGTTTTCCTAAGATCACTCCAAAACCGCTGATGCTACAAAATTGTATTGTCTTAATTCAAAAACTAGATACTTGAAGCTACAATTTCCTTTTTTTAAATTTCCTATACGACCATTTTTCTCGAAGTTGCGGGCTGTTGAAAATCGCCCAAAAATTTGGATTTATTTTTTGACCCTTTAATTTTTTCCAGTAGTGTATATTGTATAGCGCAATGTAATATGTGTTTTAACAGTTGAAAACGACTTTATCCGCGAATACAAAACGTATATTCACGTTTCACCAGTTTTAAGTGCCTTGAAATAGGTCGTTCGGTTTCGTTTAAAATTTTGCTTGCCTTCCAAAAATCTTTAAGCTCTAAATCTTTATTAAAATAAACAATTTGACATGTAAATGAGAATATACTCAATTCATAATAAAAAATTATAGACTAGACGGTTCATAATTAACGTGTAACGCTTTTGGTGTTCTATAGAAGTCCAGCCACTAATGAAAGTGTGTTATATTTTTAGGCGATGCTTCAGCGAAAGATATCGATATTGCAATGAGATTAGGCGCGGGCTATCCCATGGGACCTCTTGAGCTGGCAGATTTCACGGGATTGGACACAAAGAAGTTCATACTAGATGTGATGCTGGAAAAGACTGGCGATCCAGTGTTCAGACCTATAGGAATCCTGGACAAGTTGGTCGATGAAGGCAGATATGGACGAAAGACTGGCCACGGAATTTATAAATATGAAAAGTGATATTTCAAAAGTATTATTAAATGCATCTTGTATATGATTAGATGATTGTTCATAGATTTTAATAAAGTGATGGTATATTTTTTGGTGTTTTTTTGTACTTCATAGATAAAACCCTGTTAAAATAAAATATGTGATCTTAGTAATTAGGTAATTAAAAACAGAAACTGGTTGCCTCGTTGCCCGCGTGACATTAGTGTGTGGCGTGGAATCGAGAATTCCTAGATTAGCTTTCAGGGTAGGAAATTCACAGTAACTAAAAAGAAAAATAATCACAAAATTTAATCTTATGATATCTGAGTCATATGGTGCTGAATCACAACAGTTTAAATTTTATTGTCAGTATTTCTAAAATGAAACTATTAAAGTCATTCTGCTGTTTTTCATTTTTATAACCACATGAGATTTTCTATTCCTAAGACTACTACAACGTGACGAAGCCGCGATAGCCTACTATTATTAAATAGTATTTATAAGTTATGATAAACAAAAGATCCCAGAGATAATTTAGTTTCGCAGAAACTTTGCGTATCTGTACATAATGATTTATTTATAATTCTTATCTAAGCAATCAAGAGTATCTATAAAACGGTCATTGCTAGGGTAAATAATATCTTTTTAATTTTAATAATCTGTGACTATTATGACAAATATGAAAGTAGTGGGTCTGTTTTTGGTGTTTTTTAACGAAACAAATTAAAATAAATGTTTGCCCAGTGAAGTCGGTGTTTGGGTGGTAGGTCATTACCCTGGAAAATTTCCTATATAGAATATAGCTAGAGACATGAATCAGTTTCGTAGTACTATTATAATTCTCCAGAAACCTTTTAAAGATCCAGACATACTCAGCATGTACCAAGTACAAAAGTATTCAGAAAGTGTCTGAGTCTTGAGAGGTATTCATTATTTGATTATAAAATAAACAAATAATGGATACCACTCAAGACTCAGACACTTTCTGAAATCCACATTAAGACGAGAGTTTTTCGAGTACTATTTTATTTGGGACTAACATTGGCGAAATGTAATATTGTAAGACCACGCTGTCCTCATAAGGCCAATGGACCTCACACGTGAATTAAGGGAAATGACCTTATTGTGTCATTTTATAATTATGTTACGAATATTAGATATCATTTGATACTATTCTAAATAAACATGATTCATTGCTATTTTACAAAGTGATCGCGTTTCGCTTGCGTCAGTAGGTGTTACGACATGTATTTATTTTCATTCAGATATGCATCGTAAAATTTTGTTTTTACATATGTCGGTAGTTTTACCATCAATAAAAATATTTGCGCGTTTTATTATTGCTAAAATAATATTTATAGCTCTTATCAATCTCAGAGCGTTGCAAACGCTGCTAGAGTTTTGTTTAAATAATAATTAATTTTAGCTTTCTAATCATAGTGTCTTCCAAAAGTGTTACATAAATTCAAATGTGGCTAAATAAAGGGTGAGTCATAGATTCAATTTATCATAGCGATGGTAGTCACATTTTTTTGTGAAGGTAGAAAATTCTAGCGAATATAGCTACCAGGTAGCCCTGGGCATCATTCAGCGTAAAGAGTAAAAAAAGTTGCGTCAAGGTCAATGAGTGAGAGACGATCGCTATTGTTTGGTTTCTATTAGTTCGGACTGCTCTCTCTAATGATACTGTTGGACCTAACATCAGATGCTAGTGAGGTCACTTCCGGAATAATAAAAAAAGTCGCGACCTTAAAGTCATGTTTATTTCGTCTGACCTTTATCACAACAGCATCAGTATCTACAAAATGACGATCACTGTTATCATTATTTTGACAGTTGTTCAAATAGAATCGAACAATTTTATTTGTTTGTAAACATTCAAAAATACCAGAAGAGATGCGTGTGTGTTCAGACATTGATTGTAAATTTACTTCCCGGTTTTGAAAACCAATAGTTTAATGTAATTATTATTTTTAAGTATTAATAGTTAAGTTTACCGTGGCATTAAATTTTTAATACCTCCTTTAAAATAACTTTCTTACTAGAGGCGTATCCTTGGGTAATTTTCCATAAGCCTTTTTGGAAATTCCACTTGGAAAATCTTTGAAGGAGCTGCTGGTTTAATCTGTTATCTTATCCGGTGAATGTTCCTTACATTGCGGGATGTGAATCCGACTAGATAAGCATAGCCTGAAAAGATACTAAATACTTAACTGCCTTCATCCTTTTATTTCGACATATTATATTCTATTTTTACCGGTAAGTTTATAAAAATATCTAATCAAAAGGTTTATGAAAAAATATCCTGATTTTTGGCAATTTCAATTATTGTTATTATTTTAGTTTTTGAGCCACAGGCGGACTATAAGTCATATAGACCTCCTTACCGACTTCGGTGACTGCGACAAAACATATGTAAAGTTGGTATATAAAATCAATCGAGCCCTTCCACATAAAGCAGATGTGGTTAATGCAGATCTAAGCCCCACTTAAAATTGAAAAGACAGGAAAAATACCTTTGATACATTATTATGACACTTAAATATGAATGAATCCATATAAAACTATGTATTCATACATTTTTTCTAACAGCGCTATATAATTATAATTTATTCCTAGACACGTGTCATTTATATAATTTTACCTTTTACTTTATTCATAAGGGTAAAATCATTTTTCAACGAATTCAAACTTTAATTTTTTTTTCCGAAAACTATAGCAAAGCTTTCGGGAAGTATGTTTGCACTTTCTCAATGGTACGACATGGATTATATACGAAATAGTTTAGCAGTGAAAATAAGGAAATAAGATAAACTCCTTATCTCTTGATATAGAAGATATATTGCCCAAACTTTAGTGATAGATAAGTATAGACTTCGACTGTTTTCTCGAATATTTGAAATAATTTTGTTGACATTCCATTAAAAAAAATACGCAATACAAGATTAACTTTTAATATCAAAACTTAACCAAACATTCGCGCAAACATTGCAATTTTCTTCCAATACCCTTCAAATTCAGTACAAGATAATAGTAGTAAACAAAGAAACCTTTATCATGCAACAACACGACCGACGTTCTCATACTTTTACAATTTGTATATCTCGCGATAAACGCAAGTATATCTTGATTTATGTTTCGATTAGATTATGCGTATCCCTGAAAATTGACCAATGTCTTGACGACGTAACGTTTTTTTCAGTGTTAACCGTATCGTATGCGAGAACGGGCAAGTGTTTCATACAGTGTTGTGTTCACAAGGTATTATTTATATGTTGGTACACTGCACTAGTATCATTCATTTTAGGAATTCCCTCACAATTTTTTGCGTTTTCATTGAACGTCATAGATGATTAGGTAATATCAGTTAGCGTGCATAAGCACTGAATTATTACTTAAATATAAAATGCGATAAATTGATTCATGTCATGACTATTTCGATTAATTTAAGTTATTTTTATAAATAAAAAAATATTTAACTGCAAATATCATTTTGTGGATTTACGAGTGGCATATCTTTGCCTGATGTCAAACAACATTTCCGTGTTCTAAATTTATGTTTGAATGTAGAACGATTAATTTTAATAGACTACCTTCAATTTTGAAAGTATTAGGAGGAAGTGTACGTAAAACTGTGTATAATTTTATGAGTGCAATTTGTTTTTGTGATTAATAAAGGTGGAATTACAGGTATAAAAATTTATAAATCATGATATATTGTGACGCGAGTGAAGTAATTTGTTTATCTTCGTAAATATTATCGTAATAATAAAATTACAAATGTTTGACAATGGTCTTGTAACTAATTACCTCTTATGACTAATTTTTATGTTACTGAGTAATTTTACACCAGAACTGTTTGATTGTGTTAATTATATTGTAATGAAATGCTACATTTCTATGAAATTAAATTAATATGTATAGATATGTGACAAAATTTCCCGTTACTACTTTGGTCCTTATATGAGAAATGTAATCAGTGTCAAGGTTTCATAAAATATATCGAACATAACTTTATTCATATATTTCCGCAAATAAATATAAAATATATGCGCATTGATATATTCTCGTAAGCTAGGAATTCTAATTCCGCTTTGGTATAGGTACTATCACTGTAAAGAAAAAGCCGTAAGAAACTTCCTCAAAAGTAACATTGTCGTTTTACTCTAATTTACGAAATTTAGTTTCATATTACTCTATCATATAACTATACCTTTTTTGTAAGTAATTTGGAGACAAGTGTTCCTTACTCCCAATTCTATATAATATGTTCAATTAAAAATGAATTGATTGCGACAAAAACTCAAGCCACAAGCCCTTAAGCTAATAAATCTTCTTTTTCATCAACCCATATACGCCCACTGCTGAGCACGGGTCTCCTCTACCAATGAGAGGGTTAAGGCCATAGTCCACCACGCTGACCTAGTGCGGGTTGGCGGACTACACACCTAAGAAATTCCTAAGTACTTTTTAGGTGTGCAGCTAATAAATCAATTATACTTAATTAAATAATATGTTTGTTTCGCCACTTTAGGCCCCAAGCCTCAATAAGAAATCACATATTGAGGTACACAAATCCGTTTGTGTATTTAGCAGATCTAAATGAGCGATGTGCGAGAGCGTCGCGGCGCTCGCGTGCGTCGGCAGCGCTCGATCCACCACGTGCACTACGACCTGGCGCGGCGCGACGAGATGGCCACCAAGCCGCTGGCGCTGCCCACCTGCTCGCTGCACGTGCAGGCCTACGCCACGCAGGTGGCGGGCCACAGGACCGCGGATGACGCCAAGTATTTGGGTACGTGTCTTAACTAGCCTATTATTGTATACTATGATACGACTTAAGGACCTTCGAGAATCATCATCAGCAATATATATTTCCTATTGCTGTGTATGGGCTGTTTCCTCTGGTATTTATCATGTTAATACAGGGAAGCCGTGAAAGACTAGAGATTAACACAGTACTTATAATTCAAATCAGTTACATACAAATGAAAGTAATAAAAGCGTATTAAAACCCATATCCATATTTCTATCTCATTTCCAGGCCTACTCCAATGCAACAACGGCACTATCCTCAAGCCGATTCTGAAAGAGGCCCAGCGGCGAGAGGTGGACTTCTACAACCGCCTCTACTCCTCCAACGACCCTGACCTGGTAGAACTCAGGAAGTGCACCCCCAAGTACTTCGGCTGCAAGAAGTTCACGTACAACGGCTATGAGCAGGAGTACATTATTCTTGAAGATTTGACGCAGCGGATGTTGGAGCCTTGCGTTATGGATGTTAAGATCGGTATGTCGGTACTTATTAGAGGCGTTGTGATGATAATTACTTTAAAAGCATTGGCTTTTTGCTAGAAATTAGCTTTACTCTTTGAATGTTTGTGAATAAATTAGGTTTTTTTTATATTCTTGCTATTGTTTTGTCACCACTTATGGGTTGTTTAAAGAATAACCTTATTATCAAAGTCAGGTAAATACAATCTGCTTAGATGTTACTCAAAAATTTTTTTGTCTTTATTAACCCATCAACTAGGAATTTGATGTTGTTATCTAGATTTTAGTGTAATTCTCGGATTTTAATTCAGGCTTACGTTTCAACTTTAGCTTCCTATATAATAAAATTCATTTTATATTCATCACCATAAAATCATGGTCTTTCTTATTATATTGAACAATTGTTAATAATTTAATTATTGTCTAAATTTCAGGTAAAAGAACTTGGGATCCCTTAGCAACAGAAGAGAAGAAGAGAAACGAACAGACGAAGTACGCATTATGCAAACAGGAATACGGGTTTTGTATCCCCGGCTTTCAAGTGTACAAGCTCAGTACAGGAAAACTACACAAATACAATAAGGATTATGGAAAGAAGTTACACGGACAGGCTGTCAAAGACGGTATGTTTTTTTATAAAACATTTTTTTTTATAAATGTACCAAGCTAAAAAGTAATTGTTTTTTTATAAAATTTCAAATCAAAGATAGAGTGATAAATAAAAGAAATTATGATGATGTAAGAAAGCGTGGGATGTTTTATGGAAACATTTGAGGCAAGTCCGCGCTACAACCTACATCCATCCATCCATGGTCCAAGTCCAAATATTTTTTCCTTTCCACATCGATAACAGGTTTCGAAGCGGCAATATTAAAAAAAAAATAGTGACGATTCAACAACACTTCATTATTATCTTCTTGTCCTTTTCCCAATTTGTTATCCTTCCACACATCGATTCAAAAGCTTTTGTAAAAGTATATTTGAATAAAAATGACTTCGACTTTGAAAGTAAATGAACGTGATATGGCGGCTTCCGACCATTCCTGGTGGAGGTCACTCTGGGAGGCCTATGTTCAGCAGTGGACTTAAATTGGCTGATGGTGATGATGATGATGATGGTAATATATATGTTTGTATGGTGTGCGTGTGTGTGACCGCTTCATGGTCTCGCGGTACAACTATGTGCCGTGCGAGCTAGAGGTCCTGGGTTCGATTCCCGACAAAGTGTTATTAGGTTTTTCCATTAGGAAATTCTCAGCACGGAGTCTGGAAATGTACCCGAAAAACGACAATAGGCTCGCCCCCTATTACGTGGGACTGATACATACCTGGCGAAATGTGGGTGCAGAAATGTGCCTACCCTTTCGTGGAATACAGGCGTGAGTTTATGTGTGTATGTGTGTATGGCTGTGCAGCGATCCGCGTGTTCCTGAACGGGTCTGGCGCGCCGCTGTGCCGCGCGCTGGTGCTGCAGCTGGTGTCGCAGGCGTGGCGCGCGCAGCGCTGGGCCCGCGAGCCCTCCGCCCTCAAGCTGTACAGCGCCTCGCTGCTGCTCGCCTACGACGCCGCCAAGCTACGGGCCTGTTGCAACACCGCGCCGCCTAGCGTGCCCAGGTATTGGATGTATCGAGCTGTTTGTGGTAGTAACTCTATATGAAGAAGGAAGAAGGTTGCCTCCTTCTTGTGACCGCTTTTTTCCCCTCAATATTGCGCTCATTTATCATAATCAGTCCATGCTCCACTGCTGAGCATGGATCTTCTTTGTAGCTGAGAAGGTTTTGTTCTTGATCCAACACACTAGCGTAGTCCACATTGGTGGATTACATATCTAAGAAATTTCTTAGGCTGATAAGCCTAGATAATTTCGTTTACCGTTAAAATACCTAATAATTTATTGTAAACACATAGATACATAACTTCGAAAAGTCTGAGGTGTGTACCAGGCCAAATGCTCAACCGCATGCCCAAATCATGCGACCATCATAACAAATCTTAATTAACAAAATCCTTTTACGTTTTTACAGTTTGCCCATGAACTGTCGCTCAGCGCCGGTGACGCGGCGGAAGTCCATCCACTCGACGCACAGTCCCGCCACCGGCTCCAACTTCAGCGGACAGATCTCCTCCAAGGGTCCCGTCTACAAGAAGGTCAACCCCGTGCCCATCACCTCCATCACCCTAGCACAGTCGAGCTTCGCCCCACCAGCGCCCATCAACTCCCCCTGGTCCGAAGCCCTAGAGAGACTCAATCTGAACCACTCCTTCGAACACAATTACGAAGATAAATTGTCCAAAATCAAGATGAATTACCGCGCCCTCCTAGACCAGTTGTCATACGACTCGCCAAACCCTAAACCCTGGGGCACCGTCGCCATCATAGACTTTGCTCACGCCTTCTTCGATGAAGACGACCATAAAGAAGTAGACGAAAATTTCAAAGAGGGAATAGACAATTTCGTAGAGATTTTAGAAGAGTTGCTAAGGGAAACAGACGATCAAGTCATTTGATGCTATAAAGATATTTAAGAATCTTTGTGTGAATTTCTTCCATTAGTGATAGATGAGCGCTGTAATTATTTGGCGGACATGTTCAGTAGAAAGTTATAAACAATACTTGTTTCATAGAAGCAAAATAATTTTACATCATGATTTAACTTTTGGATCCGGTCCGAAATAATTTTATCCTTTGATTTACTCCAATAAAGGATTTTAATGTTGTGATGCTTAAACCTTCCTTGCCTTCCAGTATTGAGGAAGTGTAGGCTTTAAGCCTTTTCACTATTGAGAATGTTTCCTAGTCGATCATAAATTAAATTAGTTAGCTTTGAGGTCTTTCCTCTTCCTTATTGATCAAATTTTAAATATTTTTTTGACTAAGATGACATAGAAATCCCTTCATAATATTTTTATAGATATATTTGTGTAACGTTAAATGATAAGTCCCAATGGTATTAAAACAAGACTCTTCATATCGTATTGTGATGTAAACTTATTCTCCTTAATGGGGGTTTTATGAAAAATGTAAAATATTATGGAGCCTTTAAGCTGAGCTTAAAGTAACGTGAAGCGAAATCATGACATCTTCATGAAAAGACACAGTCTAATATGATTATTACAATTATTGATGTAAAATGTTAAACTTTCACAAAAAAACTAAATTTTTTGGACCTGGCTGAGAAATTTTAATGTGAAATACTCATATGCTTCTTTGTCATTGTTGAAAACAAAGTTGTTTATTGTTGTCTTTGCAATTTCACTGCCTTTTAACCAATTGTGTTCATAAAATCTGGTAAATACTTAAAGCTTTGTTATAGCATTATTCATTGATTGTTGGTTATAAATGAAAAAATTTGCTCAAATTATCAAAATACTACTAAAATTGAGACTTTATTTTAAAATCAATGGTTACAATACATTTAGCTAACAACGATTTCCTACGCAGGGTATCTTTTTTTGTCTATAGTTCATTTATAGCTAAATGTTCAAAGCACTGTTTCTATTCTACATAGCTACATAAGAGATTTTTTCATTGGCTCTACGAATTTTGTGACCTTTGCATAGAATATTCCGATTTTGCGTATGAAAAAAAACTACTCTGTGGTTACGATCATGTATTAGGTAGCCATTGTCTACTCTCCATATAATAAATAAGCATTTCTCCGTAAAATATCGTGCCAAATCATATGTTCTAGCCATTTTACCTACGAAATGCTACCTGTGTTCATTGAAATCAATATTTAATTACATTAAAATTAAGTTATGTACTTAAAGATATTATAAAATTGTTATTTAGTTAGTTTGAAATTTAATTGTCAATAAATACCTATATGTAAGTTTTAACCAGTGTCGTAAGTAAAATAAGTGAATGTGCAGTGTATTAAATGTCGATTCTAATCAAATTTGTGTACTTAATAAAGTGATATAAAATTGTAATCTGTTGTTTTATGTTATTTGCATATTTGATGAATCATAAATTTGACTGTCTGGTTGTGCCCGCGGCATAAGTTTGACATTTCTACATAGTATGTATATTAACATATAAAAATTTATCTTAAAAAAATAAACGTGGTATGTACCAGTGTAAAAAGGATTCTTTACGTTCTATTCGTAGTGTTATTTTTATTATGCGTTCATATTCGTGATGCGATTTTTTTTGTGTGGTGTAATACAATTTCTAATGAAAAAAAAATCGTTTATAAGATACTCAGATAATTCATTCATACTATTTTGTGTTACAAGTGAGCCAAATGAGTGAAAAAAAGGTGCGCAAATAAAAAGGGCGGGAAACTTTCGACAAAGAATATTCATTTTCTAAGTACATGTTATGTTTTAATTATTATCATTATAACACAAATTTGAAATATTCTATGAAACATTTTGTTATTATTATAATCAGATAAATACTTCCAAATTGAAGTTATTATATTCTACATACCTTGGATACAAATTGGTAGATTTGTTGCCTAGGTTGAAAGGTTACAATTTACAAATAACTATCGCTATTGCATACTGCAATTTTGGCGCCAATTTTCTGATACTCATCAACTTGGAAAGCCCTCAAAGTAGTACTTTTTAGTCCATATTTTTAAAAAGATTGCATGATTACAAATATTTGGTTTGGCTCACGAAAAAAAACAAAAGTATTTTTTTTTAAGAAGGAAAGGAAACTAAATACACAGCTCATGAAATGGCTGTTTATATGCAATTATTTTTGAAAAAACTAAGCAAATAAAATTGAATATTTTTTTAGTCTGCTTCACTGGATCAGTTAACTTACTCGACGAGAGATGAAATTTATTACTGACCCTTTCTTTAGTAAGATCATATTGATTCAATTAAAAAGCGTGTAAAAAGAATATTATAAACATCTTTTGAATGAATTCTTTTCTTTAGAAGCACAGCTTAGTATTTTTATTCATTCTTTGTCAAGTTAGTGTTTCCCAACTCCTCAAACTAATTTCTAAAGCGCTGTATTTTCACATTAAATAAATAATGCCCTATCAAGTAGGATAGTAGAAATGTCAAAAATAAATCAACAATTAGCTTTCGCATTATAAATATTTATTTTCAAAAATCGGCCAAAATTATCTCCCAAATAAAAATGACATATATAAACTTAAATATAAAGTGAATATCGACGAGGCACGCAGCCAGCCCGCGCACACGGGGCGACTCCTCGCGCGTGACGTCACTTCCACGACAGCCGCGAGGTTCGCGCCCAAACGTCAAATATCGTGCTCTTTTCAAACCAAAAAGTTCCACGCAGCTTTGACTGTGTGCTATTTTTTTATTTTCAAGTGATTAAACTCACCTAACATTAGCACATTAATTCCATGTACCTAATTATTAATGACAAAAACAATTGAATTGGCCCAATTACAATTTTAATAATACATTTTTTTGTAAAATTTATTTGGTCATACATGAAAAATGCGTAACAAGCAGTTAGTGTCATTGGTGAATGACTATAATGTCTACAAAATATTTTGTAATTAGGCCAATTTTTCTTTCCAATAGTATTTCCAGAACAAGTATTATTATTATGACTTAATTTTAACGCTCGTTAGTAACAATTTCTAAGAGCACTTTTTTTTTCACAAAAGCTTTTTGTCACATAGCCAAGTATAGTGCATTACAAAAACATTGATTTAGGCCTTAAATTCCCCTATATTAATTCACCCTATATAAAGTAAATCACCTAAATATTTAATATAAACAGAAAGTGAATGTAGTCAGTTAATACATAGTCAACATCTAACAAACACAAATGAAAAACAATATTAATTTCTATTCATATTTAAATTGTGGATCTACCACAGCACTAAAATAGGTTACAAATTGTCTATTTTACTGTGATGTGTCACCATTATTTCATACCAAATCCCATTCAAACAATTTGTTACAAGAAAAAACATACACTTTAATAACAAACTCAGAAACCATACAGCCACATCTGTCTAAGGTTAAGATGTTGACTTTAAAATAATAAACAAAACTCCCTTAATAATATTGTTTTCAATTAATATTTTAAACATGCAGTAATTTGGCGAGCTGGACTGTGCACCTTGGTAGATATAAAAAAATAGAATTAATAATTATGTGTGTTGTATAAGCATCAATTAAACTAGTGTTACTAAATAGTGTAATATACAACAACGAATTAGGCCGAGCGCGTGCAATCCCACCATACATTTTTACACAATCAACAAACCAACAACATTATTCTGTAACTATATTACATATCAATCGTTATATCACACGGTTATAAAATTATTATCCATTTGTCTTATTTAGAGAATTTTTAACAATATAAAATATTTACCGTTTTAGTGGTGTAGAAAAACTGCGCCAAGGAAAATACACACTAATTTGTAGGCGGTCGGCGCTGCGACAAGTCACGGTGGCGAACGGAACGAGTGGCAGCGGGTGAGCCTGCGCGCGCCCACTTACAGAAACCATACGAGTACAAGTGTTCTAGCTCAAAACAAAGCACCTCGGCGATTAAACTAAACGCGATTATTTTTATAATTACATATATATATAACTTTTTTTTGATAATTTTCGCATCCGTTTCATTAGAAAAAACACACATGGCTGAAGATTTTCAACATTTTTATCTTAATTTTAGTTTCAAATACGATATCACAATCAGTTTGAACGGCGAGTGCGTGCGTGTGTGGGCGCTATATCTTGGGCAGCTTGGGCGCCGTGACGAGCGGGTTGTGGTGGCGCAGCAGCGACGCGGCGCCCGCCTTGTAGTCGTACGCGCAGCCGTGCACCTCCGCGTACCGGTGGGCCGCGCAGAACCGCGCGCCGCAGCGGCACGAGTGCACCGTCGCGATGCTCAGCCGCTTGCGGCACAGCCCGCAGCGCACGCGCGACTTCTTGCCGCCCGCCCCCGCGCCCGCGCCCTCCCCGCCCGCGTCCGCCGGCGGCGCGGGGGCTGCGGGCTGCGGCGCGGGGGGCGCGGCGTCCGGGTGCGCGGGCGGGGCGGAGGGCGCGGCGGCGGGCGGCGAGGGCGGGGCGGGGGGCGCGCGGGCGGACAGGTCGAGCCCCTCGTCGCTCAGGTGCAGGTGCTCGCGGTTGCGGTGTCTGCTCAGCGCCGGCAAGATTCTGCTGCTGTGGATCGAGAACATTTCGACTTGAATACTGTTTCTCATAAAGCTACTTTTTAACATAAAATTTAGCATAGATTATTTCTAAGATTTTTGTAGTTAATAAGTAATGTACATACCTGTTCCTCTTGAGGTTCTCTAGGTCCGACGTGGAGGACGAGAAGAGTGCGTCGGCGAGGTGTTGGTGGCTGCGGCGCGGGTGCGGGTGCGGGTGCGGGCGCGCGCGGGCGTGCAGCGCGCCGGACGACTGCGAGTGCGCGCACGGACAGCGCCACACGCAGCCACCCGCTACAGGGGGGACATACAGCATTATTGTATTATGTTCAATCAATTTGTTGGTATATAATATTCTGATTGAACTATAAAAATGTAATTTTCTTTGAAACATTTATAAATACGAATAAGACTAGTCAATTAAAGTGAACCCATAAAATTATTTATTTATTTACTACTCTGCAGCGAGCGTCGAAAGTGGCGCCAACGTGACGAGGTTTCGCGACACTTATGTAACTATTAGACGTCTCTTTCCTCAATGATTTTTGCGATGCTATTTTTGGTTAAGGACGACAGAACTCAATTACATTAATTAATTGTTATGTAACAAAGACTCACCATACTCAGCGGCGGAGATCGGCGCGAGGTTCTTGGCGACGAGTGGCGGCGAGTCCCTCCTGAGCCGGCACTCGTCGCTGTCGAGGCACTCCTCTAATATCGCCCCTTCCTCGTCCCTCTCGCGGCGCCCCTTCACGAGTATGGGCCCGGCGAGCCGCTCGCTGTCCACAGCCTCCTGCACGGACTGGTTGGACTCCGCCCTGGTGCCTATCGGCGGCAGCAGCGTGTACCGGTCGGGGTAGCTGCAGTCGTAGTCGTACCGCGTGTACTTGCCGTCGTAGAGCGGCGCGAACGAGTCCTCGGCCTCGCTGTAGGGCGCGTACGTGCGCAACTTGAACGGCTCCGCGCCCTCGTCTAACAAACTACGGACGGATAATGTTTCCTCGCTTCTAGTCTTCTGGATTTCCACTTTGTCTGCAAACATATGGGAAGGGGATTTAGTTTGGATATTTTATTAATTTATATTATCTATAGCCGCACTGATTTTTAATTTAATTACCTATAGACTATTGCTAGAATTGATGGTTGTATGATTTTTGGTTTGACAAATTTGTCTATTTAAAAAAATATTCTAAGTTCAAAATATTAATTAATACACTACTTAGCGACTAGGCATTAAACATATGAATGTGGATATTCCCAGGTAGATAATATAGTTACCAGTGTTGTTGTGGTGCGGCCTGGCGAGCGACAGGCTATCCATGCGCCGGCGCAGCTCCACCATCTTGGCCATGGTGACGGCGTTCTCCCGCACGCAGCCCGCGCCCCCCGCGCCGCCCACTCCCCCCGCAGCGCCCGCGGCGGCCCCTCCCACCGCGCCACTGCCCTCCCCGGCAGAACGGTCCGTGCCGCGCTCCCACTCAGCCTCCACTAGCTGTGTCAGCGACGACGCATCTGTGAAGTTAAATTTCAATTAAGCCCCACTAAATTTACTGAAATCTTTGGAAAACCTAGAAATTTCTTTGCAAAGAGTGTTTAGACATCTTATTGGTACTTGACTAGAATATCATCTACTACGTTTTTAAAGAATATTTACGTGTAACTTTATCATGATTGAAGTTTAAGGTCTGTGATAAAAATTCAACTATAACGTATCTTATTCAATCTTTAATTAATATTAATTGCAATCACAACTATTTTACCATCTGAACTGTTATTCTATCCATCCATTACGTTAAAATAGAAGGAAGCTTCTACACCAGTCCAGTACATCTAGTCTACTTAGTCCCAACACTACAAGGTATAGAGTACGACGTACATTTGTTGTGGTCGACGGGCGAGTAGGTGCCGTCGTGGTTCTCCCGCACGCGCAGCATGTTGACGCGCTCGCCGTCGCGGAACACCAGCACCGTCACCTTGCACCCGCTGCCGCCCCACTCGCCCTCCTCTCTGGACCAACACACACGCATATTCGTCATCATCATCATCAGCCTACAAAAGTTCCACCCCCACCAGGTCTTCTCTACCTAGACCTCCTCTAGAGGGTTTAGGCTTTAGTCCACCACGCTGGCCTAGTGCGGGTTGGCGGACTACACACCTAAGAAATTCCTAAGAACTCTTAGGTGTGCAGGTTTCATCACGATGTTTTCCATCACCGTTAAAGCAAGTGATAATTCAATGTGAATACACACATAACTTCGAAAAGTCAGAGGTGTGTGCCTGGGGTTCGAACCCGCGACCGTCGAGATTCTCGACCGCGCGCAAAAACCTCGAGGCCATCACTGATTAATCAATACATATTTGATAATAATGTCGATGAAGGAAAGAACGCTTTGAGCTATTAAATTTAAAAAGGGAAACGAATAATGCGATTAAGTTAGTGCACGTTAAGTTTTCCATTGTTTAGTCTGAACTTTAGTATTGGTATTCTTATTAAAACCCTTAAACTAATTTTCAAAGTGCCTTAAATATCTATGACAAATTATATACCAGTTTTTCCTTATAAAAGATGGGCTAGTAGATTTGTAAACTACATTTGAATATCTCGAATTCACTCATAAAAATTCCGCCACAATTTGCCACTTTGTATTTTTACAATTTCTGCTTTGGATTAACAATTTTATATCAATTCATAAATGACCTATCGTTTTCCAAAAGTGCTGTATCTCGATGTTGGTTGTGTGGTGCTATTTCGGTGCACGCCGTGGCCGGTCCAGGCTCACAGCTGTTGCGGTCATGGCTGCGTGGGCGAAGTAATCTTTCACACATTACATTTCACTTCTCCAGTGTATAATGGGGATAATCCACTTGAGCCATTATTTTTATCAAGGATGTGGAAAGTGCACAATATATTATGCTTATCATTAAATATATGTTTATTATACCCTAGATTGATTTAACTTTACGTTAAACATGAACATTGAACGTAAATAAATAAAACATTTCTGATGCTCTTATTTGAAACACAATTTTAAAGATCTTATTGCCTCTAGGATGTATGTAAAAGATAGAATAGAATAGAATAGAAATAAACTTTATTGTACACACACACAAAAAGAAAAGAGAAAAAAAAAATTACATATACAAAAACACAATGCAGGTACAAATGGCGGTCTTATCGCTTTGAGCGATCTCTTCCAGACAACCATTAGGTGAATATAGTAGAATAATTTTTGGCGCGTATACATACATATAATACATAGGTAAAATAGATAAAATAAAATACAACAAATATAAATAAGATCTGATAATTACATACATACAAGTATTTGAAAATTAATTAAAAAAAAAAAAAGTAATAATAATAAAAATAGTTAAAAATATAATAAATAATAACAACCAATGAGCAGCAATGTACTAAATTATGTGAAAGATAAATAATGTTTCCTTAAGAGATTTCTAAAAATACGAAATGAATCGGCACGCTTTATATAAATAGGCAGTGCATTCCAAAGTCGTATAGCTTGTACAGAGAAAGAATGATCATAGAAGGAAGAGGAATGGATAGGAGTCTTAAGTTGATAGGAGTTGATTGAACGCAGAGACCGAGCCGTAGAAATATGCAAAAACTGAAAACGTTCTTTAAGGTAGAAAGGAGCAGAAGGATCAAAGAGGATTTTATACAAAAGAGATAAAATATGAGTATTCCGGCGAAGGCGGATAGGCAACCACTCGAGTTTTTTACGAAATTCCGAAACGTGGTCATATTTGCGTAAACCAAATATGAACCGTATACAAAAGTTTTGAAGTCTTTCGAGTTTATTTAACAGGTCTTCAGACAAGTCAAGATAGCAGGCATCGGCATAATCAAGTACAGAGAGTAGAAGAGATCGAGCTAGGTCAATTTTGGTGATAATTGGCAAGAAATTAGAAAGCCGCCTAAGGGAAGCAGCCGATGCAAAAACTTTTCTGCTGATTTCAGATACGTGGGGTCTCCACGATAGTTCTCTATCAAGGACGACACCCAGGCTCTTTACAGTAGTACTAAATTCAATCTGAATTCCGTCAAAAATAACATGTGGGACATTAAACCAGTCAATTTTTGAAATCATACGAGAGCTTCCAATAATAATGGTCTGTGTTTTGAGCGGATTTACAAGCAGGCCGTATGATTTACTCCAGTTCAAAATGCGATCGAGATCTCTATTGGTGGCTTCAATCGCTGAGTTTAATGTCTGCAACGGAGACTGAGTGTAAATTTGTAAATCATCTGCATATAGATGGTAGGAAGAAGATAGATTGTTGGATATAGAATTAATGAAAATAGCGAACAATAAAGGAGATAAAACGCCGCCCTGAGGAACACCGGCTGTTAAATTACACCAGGAGGAATAGGTGTCATCAACCCGTATTCGCTGCCGACGTCCCTGCAGGTAAGAACGAAACCAGCCAATTACAGTTGGAGATATGTTAAGAGAACCGAGAATTGCCAGCAAGATGTCATAATCAACATTATTAAATGCGTTGCTAAAATCGAGTAGTGTCAGCACAGTCAAATGGCCCTTACTCATTCCAGACCTGATGTCATCCGTTATTTTAACGAGAGTGGTTACGGTACTATGTCCAGAGCGAAACCCGGATTGGAAAGGATTGAGTAAGTTGTTTTTAGTGAGGAAAACAGAAAGTTGTTGGTGTATAAGACGCTCTAGGACTTTAGAGAGGAAAGGAAGAATAGAAATAGGACGATACTCGGAAAAGTTAGAAGGGTTCATTTTCTTAGGTAAGGGAATAACTTGAGCGTCTTTCCACATGGAAGGAAAAGTTCCGCTGGAAATGGAGTAGTTCAGGATATGGGTTATAACGGTGACGATTTCATCCAGAATGAGATTAACCATCTTACGACTAATGCTATCACTGCCGACTGCATTCGATGAAATTGACAAGACGCTTTTCTTAACATCACAATCTGTAAATTGACTAAAATCAAAAGGAGAGAATTTAGGAGCAGGCAATGATGAAAGATGTTTTAAGGTAATAGACTTAGCAAGTCCATCAAAATGAGCAGACGAGGAAAAATGTTGATTTAATAAATCAATGTTTAAATCTTTTGGAATATTATTTTTACGTGCCTTTCCAACTCCTAATGATCTAAGAAATTTCCATACTTTTGATGGTTCGGAGTTAGTTACAGATTCATGAATATGTCGGCGTTGTGCATCCCTACACAATCTATTGCAGTGATTTCTGTGCTTTATGTAATTTGCTTTAGCATCATCAGATGGGCAACGCTTGAATTTGGCTTTGGCATTGTTTTTTCTTTTCATTGCTGCCTTAATGTCATCTGTAATCCAAGGTGCTGGTGAATGTTTAATTTTAACAGAACGTATGGGTGCATGTACATCGTATAACGAAACTAAAATTTTACTAAACTCACTGATTTTGCCATCAATAGAGGTCGCATTAAAAACATTTGACCAATTTAATTCAGCTGCATCTCCGAGCAACTTCTCCATGTCAATATCACCAAAATTGCGTAGAAGAATAGTTTTAGGGCGATTTCGCGGTGGTCGAACTTTATATGACAGAAAAATCAAGTCATGATACGAAAATGCATCAGCTGGTAATTGACCATGCACATGAACATGATTAACAGAAGAAACAAGAATTAAATCAAGGAGTGAAGGTGTAGAATTAGGGAAATTATGAGTAGCGTTTAGAGGAAGAATAGTTAAATTGCTAGATTTTACAACAGAGTTTAATAAATTTGACCTATAGTCTCGTTTGATTAGGCATGTATTAAAGTCTCCCATTATGATGGTATGATCAAAGTTACCAGAGAATTTCTCTAGTAAGTTTTCAAAGGAAGAAAAATAATTGACACGTAATGACGGGCAATAATATACGCCAAGAAGAATTTTGGTGTGGGCGAGATTCACTTCAATGAGAAGATGCTCTCCAGCATTTGGCGGTGGGGGTTGCGCAGACATACTTAAAATAGAATAAGGTATGTTACTACGAAGATAAATGGCTACACCACCACCTGCACCACTGGCCCGGTCATTACGTATCAATTGGAAACCTGGTAAGGAGTAAGACGTCGAAGGAAGACAAGGTTTCAACCATGATTCTGAGATCAATATGGCATGGATGTTTTTATGATTAAACGATGCCAGCATATCGGAATAATGTGCCGGAATACTCTGAGCATTGATATGTAGTACATTAAAATTTTTTAGACCATCAATAAACAAAGAGTTAATCGAGTCTTCAAGCGAGGGTATACTGCTATAACTATCATTGCTTTCATCTGAGGTAACAGATGAGGAACAGGACAAATATTCATTGCTGTCATTTAAATTGCTGCTGTACAACATGTAAATTTAAAGTATAAATAGAAATATAAATATCTTAAAATTATTCAAGCTAATTCACCTGCCAGTTGTGTTAACAAATAAATATTTTAAATTAAAGAGAAAAAGAAAATCAATATAACAACCACATAAAAATGACAAAATAACAATAAAAAAAAAAAGAAAATAATTCACAAAAGAAAAATGCTGTCATACTGACTAATTAAGAAAGAAATAAAAACAAATATTGTATGCTAAGAAACTGACATTCCTTAATATTGGAACACTATTCAATACAAACAATCATAACTGAGGGTAAAATAAAAATAAATTTTATGCTATCAACAAGAAATGTCAGATTCGCCAGTAGCGTGATAAGTCAGTACTATGTATCGCAAAGTATCTTAATAACAGATAAAACTTAAAATAAACAATACGGATCTATTTTTTAATTGCTGCGCCTCGTCTGGTCTTCATCGGAGCTGTCATACGACCACCTGTTGCTGCTTTGGATGGTGTTGTCGTCTTCACAGGCGCAATAGCATCGAGTTCCTTCATAGTGTCGACACGATGTCGCGCATTGTCGGGTCCGAGAACATAAATGTTGCCCTCACGCGTCCAGCATTTGGTGACTCCAAACATTTTCCTCGCCGCCATAAAAATGTCATGTCGAGTTTTTGTAAGAAATTCTGATAATGTGATTCCTGAACCTTTGAGATTGGTTTTAGAAGACCACAATTTATCCCGAAGAAGCAAGTCGTTTAATTTCACTAAGATTGGACGTGGTTGGCTCGTATTGCTACGGCCCAATCTATGACAACGAGTGAGTTTATCTGCTGTGAATCCAGATATTCGAAGATTCTCAGTCACGCATTTGACAACAACTGTTGCGGTATCTTCGTTCTGTACCTCCGGCAGACCATGCAGCAGGAGGATCTTGCGGCGCCGCTGCATTTCCAAATGGTCAACTTGTTTAGCGAGTAACTCAATTTGACTTTGGAGAATGTTCATGGACTTTAACATAAACTCTCGGAACGTGTTGAAGCTACTCGCTAAGGTATCAGCTGGAGTATTACAATGCGGTGTCGTCTTCGGTAGCTGCTCCTTAAACGCTTCCATTTGCTCATTAAATGACTGGACGATTTGACTCATGGATTGTGAAACAATAGCCTCCATATTCGTGTGAAGTGCAGTGGTAGTGAAGGACACAGTGGAAAAGTTCGTTGTGTGGTTAAGTGTAATATCTGAAAACACTCACTGGCAGGTACTGTAACTTCTAATTACATTTACACATACTCAATACTTGTAAATACTATAATTAACAATTTTAAATTTTAAATTTCGAAAACAACGTATGTCACTTAGCACCCGACCATAGACCATATATCAAAGGAAAAAATACCAACAACTTACTACCAGAAAAAAATACAAGCTACTAGATAACCTGCTCCTTTTTGGAAGTCTGTTAAAACCAGTTGACGGTGGCAGTACCCTTTATGTTACTGACCTGTCAGCATCGAGCAGTCTTTCGATATCCCTCCAGGGTTCGGCGGCGGGCGGCGGCGGCAGGCGGCGCGTGCTGATGGGCCCGCCGCGCATGCCCAGCACCAGGCGCAGCCGCGCGCCGTCGCCGATGGAGTGCTCGCCCAGCGACGACCAGTCCTCCAACTCTTTCAGGTTGTATAGTAGGTGCTGTTGGGACACTGGGATACCTGCAAGGAAAGAGTAGAAGGGTTAAGTTTGTTCCTAGAAATTCCTGTGCTGTGGTGGTATAGAATACAATATATAGGTAGGTCTCGACAGACGTCGTCCTGTCCGGATAAGCTTTAAGCGATACGCAGACAGCAGCACCACCTGCCGCGTCCAATTTTGTTTAGAAATGATCCAGAGATCTATTGGAATATAAAAAGGATCTATGTGCCTAAATTCTCTCCATTTACGTTGGAATGACAGAGGCACCACCTTTTGATAATTGGTCGTACCAACTCCGAAACACTCTTTGGCTCATACACAACAAACTTTGCTAAAGATCTGCACATGATTAAAAACCTAGTTTACGACTCTTTTAAAAACATACAGACATGCATGTTTTTTTAAATAGTTTATATAAATTAGAAAAATCATAGGAAACCTTTAGACTCTAAGTTAGACTCTTTATTTATCTGAATTAAGAATGGAAATAGATAAATAAAACAGATACAAAAGTAAAATTATTGTTTAAAATAATGTTTGCCGTGTTGAATACAAAATATTACCTCTCTAGCTACGGATAATTGGACATAACATATTGTAACGAAAACCGAGAACTTCCAATTACAATTCATAAAACGTTCGTTGCTGCAACATAGTGAAATCTTGAACATCCTTTCTAAAACGCCTAAAATAGAATCTCCAATTTAGGTGTTATTCAATCAAAAAAGGAATTTGTGGAATAAGCTCGTCTGCACGCTATTTCGGGGTAGAGGTACAATTTTTTAAAAGAATAAATACCGCTGCACATATTGTCTACTTATTATATGTAGACTAATTGCGCTGGATGCACATACCGAGTGGTTAATGAACCATTAAGTTCAGTGTATGTTTACTTGGCTGTATTCTCCAGTGAACATGCAAGTATATAGAAAACTTTAACAGTCGATCTTATAAATTTTCTCGTTGGTCCCATAATTGGCCACGTGACCAGATTGGTCATATAAATTTTGGAGATTTTGTTTTATCAAATTTGAATAGCAGCACAGATTGAAATATGCCTTGGAAGCGGTAATAGGCAACAGGAATGATGAACGTTGGATGTTCCTTTTTTACCCCTTAGAAAGACAGGGGTAAGTTATTTTTCAAGCAATGCATCCAGCAACTATGATGACAATTAACACTACAGATGACATTTAAGTTGAGAACGCGCCGCCGTATCCCATTAGACCAGTCTTTCCCAAAGTGGGCGATAACGCCCCCTTGTGGGCGCTGCAGGTCGGAAGGGGGGCGGTAAGAGACCCAGAAAGAAAATAGGGGCGTTTTGTAGAGGCCTGGGAGGTGATTTGTAATTTTATTTAGCTAAGAGGCCTCTTAGAGCTCTGGACTCTCAACAACAACTTGTGAACATCAACTTATTTGAATTAAAAGATTGCTCAAACTCGGTTCTATATTTCTCTCCGCGTAGTTCATATAGCTGTCCTATTTTATTAAATATAGAAAAAATGAAAATCATGTCAATCGGTCGCTCCTTTTCGTAATGAAAGTAGATAGTAAAGTTTAGAATTCTCCGTTAATATACATGTATGGGTCACAATAATTAATTAATGTAATTTGAAGTTATAGTGGTTTTTAAATAGGTGAAAAAGTGGGGGCGCTAAAAAAATGTTTATTCTCAAAGTGGGCAGTAAGCAAAATAAGTTTGGGAACCACTGCATTAGACGAATGCAAGTTACGAAACGCGTTGCATCACAACAATAACACGCACAATAAAATCAAACAGGATATTATACAACGCGCAGATAAGAGGGCGAACGCGACCAGTGCCTCTGGTGGGGTGATTCATGCTGGAGCGCCGCCAATCTTTGATGTCAACTAAAAACTAACACTTTCTTTTTCATACACAGCTGTTCTATTAGCCTCCACAACAAGTCTTTTTACAATCGTTTATCCATCAATAGCTCTTAATTATACCGTTGTGAGACTCAGGCGCCCTCTATAATTAAATGGAATGAGGCCTTACTCGACTACACTGAACTAAATGAATTTAACAGATTTAAAAAAATTGTGAACTCTTAGGTACGGGGCTTGACGCGCGATGCTTTTTTACATCTTCAAAATGTATATTTCATATATTATGTGCCTATTTTTTTTATAACAAGTGCAATCAGAATATGACAAGGAATCAAGACTTTAACTTTATTTTCCACTTAAACTTCTTTTGTATATTTTTAATAGCTAGAATTAATTGATGACTTCATAATTATAGTCAAATTGTTATGTAAGTGTAGAAAATATATGTATATGAATGCTACATTTTAAACTTCTATCTATATAGCTTAATATTAAATTAAACAATTAGATGTTGGCCGAAGTTATCTTGTGTCAAGAACCTTTGCTCCACCAGTCAAATATAGTATAGGAATAGTTTTGTGTGATACTCAACAGTCAACAGATCATTAAGGGATTTGTGCGGCCAGATATCGTTTGTTAACTTATAGTTAAATAACAATACACTAACTTCCATAAAAATTGTAATCTAGTTGGCATTCAGTGGTAAACTGTTTAAAAAAACATCACGTTTGTAGAATCACAACAAACTGAGGTATTTACCGTACATTGCTGATAAATAAAAAGAAACTGGCATAGCAAAATGAGAAGACAAGGACCTATTAGTAAATGTACTGACGAGAATTATTGGTTTACAAAAGCCGGTTGCTTAAAAGAATTTCTATTTGAAAAAAAATCTGTCAAGTTCATTACAGCTAACATTTTGACGAATACCTAAGTGTTATATTTAGAAACACTTGTTGTCAAGAGACAGTAATTGTTCTGCCAAAAAACTTTACGAGCTTAGAATTTCTGGCAATGGACTCGTATTAGTCATGAATGAAAAAGAAAACAAAATTCATTTCTTGCTTTATCGAGGTAAATACGGATTAATTCATGAATTAATTGTAACAATTATAATTATTGGATTACTGTGTACGCAAATAGGAAAACCTCAGATGGCTTCTGTACGTCATACAAACACGTTATTCAATGGAATTTGACTTTATTCATGTTTTTCATTATAGGCTGTTGCAGGATACATTATACAATGAATGGTAATTCAAATAGATACTTGTTAAGTCCAGAAATCATGGTAAAAATATTACGAATATAATTAATAGGAATGCTTTAATGACGAAGGAAAATATGGTTTGAAAATACGCGTAACCAGGGGATCACTTGGTATTTCTTATCATCTTCTGTGACTGCATTAAATGTATTAAGTCTCTGTCGCAGTAACATTCAAATAGAGTAGAGTTTTGGCAATGATCGTTTACTTGTAATTTTTTCATTATTCTTCACTAAGATCAAATCTGTTCCAATAGACATAACTCCCACTTTCATGGTCTAAGTTCCGTAGTAAAACATGAAGAAAATATCACTACCACCGAAACGTATCTATGGGATCTTAGACTACCTTCAAACTCAACGAAATTAATCAGATCTTAAAAGTAAACACGAGTTGAGAACATTAAGTTGGCCTTTCCCCTTTATAGCGAGGCGAGTTACAAAATACAGTGGAATCCCGGTAATCCGGCCCCTGTATAATCCGGCACCCCTTGTAATCCGACAATTCAACAATATTAAAAAAAAACAATGATGAATATTTTCATGCATTTATTGATTCATAATTTTTGATTATTTTAGTGTGTACATTTGTTTGTACACAATTATTTCCTAATGTTAAGTTTTGCATGTTTTTAATTAATTAATTACGTAAATTTTGAAGTAAAACACATAGATTTTTACAATTGGATCTGTGATTTGTCGGATTACAAGGTGCTTTTTGTAAAAAAAATTCGGACTATAGGGGGTCTATGACAGTACTCTTTAATGCGACAAATTCGATAGTCCGACACTCCCCTGCAAAATGTTTGTCGGATTACCGGGAGTCTACTGTATTGGAATACGAGTATATGTGACACACCTCACGTCCTATTAGCACAATTTCCAACTTTATAATATTCGCACGTAGTAAAGCCATATAATTTACAATACCTAATTTACGCGATTTTAATAGCCGAGTTACAAACGTTCCGTTTTTGTATTAAGGTAATAACAAGTGCTATGTAATTGTTTTCGTAATAAATAAACAATCATTTTATTTCATTAACTCCAATGTTGTACACATTACGCATTTCAGACCGAGTTTAAATTGGCGATCTTCCTACTCGCATCCAGTGTTTAATAGGCGACCAATGTCGTGCGTGGATGCATATTTCTTACAAAGAATTGCATATCATACGACAGTCTCTCTAAAGGGGGTGATAGACGTTTTCAATACTTACTAGTCTACATAGAAGTTTACGTGTCATAAAAACTTAGAGGTGCTTTTGGAAATTTCCTAACGGAAAAACACAATAACCCAGACTATCGATCGCTCGCACAACAAGGCAGTAAATCCGGTATGGCATTATCAAAATGTCTAACAATTAATATAATATTCTAAATACAATTGCGCCAGATATCCACCACAAAGACAAGGAAACGGACAAAGCGTGTTGCACAACGACCAAAACAAATCCACTAACATAAATACCAACGATAGCGCACCTTCCATTAATACCAGATACGTTCAAATATCAATTGATTTATAGCGATCTCAATAAAACTCAACCGCGCGATCCATCACGTCTTAACACTACACATAACCATGGAATTATACACCTTACATGACATACATTTAGAGAAGCCATTCGTTTGAATTATACTACGCATTTACATATTTTACGTGCGGAAGGACGAGATGTGGAAACGCCAGTGATAAAAGCGTATGTCGAGCGATTTTGGCAAGACATCAAAGTTGTTACAATGTAAATCTCGTTGACCTGCCGCAATAGCGGGACTCCGTAGTGTTGTGGATTGCTGGTGAAATATAAACACCTGGCCGATGTGGCGGCTGGCAAGTATTCGGTCGCCGTGTAAACAACTTGCGCCGATTATGTAGGCAACGCTAAGGGCTGCCGCTATTCTAACGTTAACCGAGCGTGATCAAAACGATAACAATTGATCAAACATTGGCAAGAATAAACCACCTGCAATAAATCGCGGGTAATGTCTCAAACGCGGGGACTAAGATTAGATTTCACATTGGGTGTGAATTGAATTGAAACCCTAAAAGATTTTGATCTAAATCGAGCTATTTGGAATAATAGTTACTGTACTTATTTCAAACACTTTTTTTTAAATTGATCAATTCGAAAATCGAAAACGTTATCAATTTAAATGAATGTTTAAAATATACATAATCGATCAAGACATTGAAACACGACAACCCTGCATGGATGTTGTCCAGACGCCCTCCAAAGTGGGACAATAAGAACCCGGGCAAATGGCAGCCCTATCTATACTGGGTCGGCTCAGGCACGGTGGAAACGAGGAAGACGCGCGTGCTGACCAAATTGAACAAGTGAATATTCCATTAGGAACGCTTACAAATGCATATGAAACATCAGTTTGTTTGTCTTAATTTGACATAATTTTTATAATTAGGAGAATCTGGGCTTTAGTCTGTAACTTTTACAATATTTATGCCTGGGAATATCTATTCTCCATCCTCGTTTGACATGGTACATTTTGAATACGCTGAATATTATTGGAAAACTACGGATATTCCTAAAACAACAAAAATCAGACCTAGAATTTATAATGTAAGATTTTAGAAGCTCATGAATTACTTGAAGAGTTACGGAACTATCTTTGAAGCAGTATGTGATCTTGATTACGAACCAATTTTTGTCAATTATAACCTTGAGACATCGCTCCTAGAACGCTTCAATAGTGGCCTGTTTTTTGCATACAAAAATAGAAATAGCCTAGAAAATTATTGCAAGCAACGTACGTCGAGCTAACGTGGTGTATTACGACCTTAATCTCCTCCTAATGTGAAATAAACGTGACCGTGAGGGAGGGGGCGGCAGAGGGGTTTCAACGCATAAGTGTGGGAGGGAGATTAGATCGACACGTGGTCTAGCAACTTGACTATGTTTTCTTTTCTCTGACCTTCTACGATATATAACTTTTTTTTTTGTATCCCCCATTGGATTATATTGACAAAAAATATTTAAACAGTAGCTTAAAAATGGTTAAAACAATATAAGTAGATGTTGATATTAAATTTAAATCACACACATTAGAAATTATTAAAGCTATGTGTACATTGTACAATGTACATGCATCCATAGTAAACTATCACACATTAAAACGATAAAGGAAACCATAAAGGCTCTTTAGAAGAAAGTTTTCAAACATGTGAAGTCCATCTATGCTAGTTATCATTCTCAAAAGCGAAGGTACCACACAAAATGCATTGCCAACTGATAAACAAACATGAAAAATGCAATCACTACATTTATTTTTAATCTGTAAATTTATACGTAAACCGTTGATAGCTAGGTACATTAGTGCATATTTATTTTTACTAAGCATCGCCAGGTGCCAACACGCAGCGCGATATGACAATACACGCGACACTTGTGACGATTATGTCATGCACCGAATCAGTGTATTCTAGATTAGAATTTTATTTCAGACCAACTACACTTAACAGACATGTAGATTGTAGACGTTAGGAATAGTTCAGATGTATTAAAAGATACAATTGCTTATTACAACATTTTTTTTATAGTAAAACAATTTATATCATGATAGGCGATTCTTTTAGAAGCATTTCTGTTATTCTCTAGCCTTCCTAATAGAAAAACTCAATAACTTTCCTTTAGACATCTGGATAATACGTAACCCACTTATATCCTGGAATCGAAAGGGCTACGGCTAAAAATACATTTGTAAGTGGAAAAATAACGATAAGTAATGTGAAGTAAATAAAGTGTATTTTTAGTCCACGATCCCAGAACCGACAGACATAACTTATTTTCTGACTGATAAACAGGATGGGATTGGACAATATTATTGTATGCAATAAACACGCGCACACCAGCTTAGCCTGAATAACAATTTTGGGTATCGAACGGGTACCTAATTGGTTTGAAACTAAACTTTTTAAAGAAGTTATTATATCCCATCGAGTTTATTTATTTTTGTATACAAATACGTGCTAAAATGAAGGTGAGAAAACACGTAAATTTTTCATACATAAAATCCTACACCCGGAAAAATATACGAGGCTATACAAACATTGAACTGCATCACAACATCAATACGTTAATTTGTGAATTGTTTACTTATAATAAAAATATTTTATAAAAAAAATCAGGTATCATGGTAGTAGTGCAGAAAACCGTTAATATTCGGTTGGTGATGATTCAGTCGCCATGGCAAACGAATTGTTGCACCTGCCTCCGCGCCGGATTTAGCTATTCCGGCGTCTCGGGCGGAAAGAGATAAAATACTAAAATATACGTTCATTCACACCCGTATCCTCATTATGAATCTATTGTTTCGTGGGAGCTTTATTGTATTGGATGCATCGCAGATGAGGGTGGTAGTGCGGCGACTCTTAATTACTACTTCCTGGGTGACCTTAGTTTCACCTTTCCTATGTCTGGGACAACTTTCGATTTCAACATCATAAATAAAGACATATAGACATAAGAATTCTCTTGTGTTCTTATGCAGGTATAAGAAACAATCTCCGATTTTTCGATTGTATAAATGTCCAGACACAAAATATGGCTGAAAAATTTTTCCAACCTGTCATTTTATAAGAGGGATTGAAATGTATTGCGCCAGTGCGGCCGTCATTTTGTTATGCTATAGTACATTTAAGTGGCTGAACTAACCATGCCTTACTTGAGTGTAGTTTCTTTAAAAAAAAATTGGCAATAAAAATACCAATAATGTATTTCTTGTATTGTGACTAAAAAACAAATGAAGAAAAGTATGAAAACTATAGCCACAATTAACAAATGTTTTTGGTAGATAAAAGTCATAGAGGAAACTACAATTTAAATTAAAAATAAAAGAAGTGCTAAGAGTAGAAATATGAAGTATCACGAAATGAATAAAGTTTATAAGTTGCATTTTAGTAGTGCCAATTCCCACCAAAAAAATCATGTTATGAAAGAAAAAATATATAGTTAAAGTAAAAGCATTGAGAGTAGAAATAGCATAAACTATGGACAGTATTTGTTTCCCGGGATATAAAAAATGTTTGAACAATTCTTAGTATGTATTTTTTTCAAATTTTTGGCCCCTATTTCTATTTTCAAATAAATGTGATATAGTTTAATATGTTCTAGAATGAATTCTCTAATAGCCTAGTCACAATGACTTTGGCTAGTTCAATCATTTATTTGTGCAATAATTGAACTGGCCAATTCTGATACATAAGCCTCCCCCAATGATTTCCACCAGGAGGAGGAAGAGAGAAAGAAGGGGGAGGCCTATGTCCAGTAGTGGACTTCGATTGGCTGATGATGATTAATTTTGATACTATTATCAAAATAGTAAAATAGCCTTAACACTGCTGATTTATAAAAAATATTTCTAAATCCACTATATAACAAAACATGTTTGAAATTGTTAATTTAAAAAAAGAATCACGCGGCTCTTTATATGATGAATGCCATACAGTGTGTAAATCATAAGAGTGTTTATGAATTGTCACTAAATTTCCATATGGTAAACTTTTACTACTTTTAAATATGACGAAATATTAAAGCACTGATAAGCAGTTCTTGGTATAAAAATACATTTTAATACTAGAGATAAGACATCTATAGCTATTAATGTTATGTGTCAACACTATGCTACACTCATATACATATGAAAAACAAATTAAGTGTATTAGTAATATTTATCAACCTTTAATGTCTTCCTTAATGTTTTAAAAAAGCTAATGGTTTGAAGAGTACATATCTTTGTATAAACACACAAAAATGATGTGGGGAGTTTTATAAGTAGACAATGAAGTATATTCAATAAACACTTATACAAAACTATACTTTTCTTGATTGTTATTGGCAGTAATAATATATTGGGATGTAACAAACCTCCTCCTTTTTTAAAGTTGTCAGTTAAAAAGATGGAATGGTCCCACTAGTGATTGTTCTTTCTTCTTTTAAAATATTGAAAACAATACTTACATTTCCTTTATTTAACTTAATAATTTATCATATCTGATGTACCAAAACTGAACAAAAAAAATAAGGAGAAAAATAAAAAAAAAATATTAATCACCATTGTTTTATTTGCAGCACTAGTGACAGGATAATCAACTTTTTAATATAAGTAGCTGAATGTTTATATTTGCTCTGAGAACTTATAAACTTTCAGGATTAAAAATCCTAAATAAATAGATAAGATGGTGTGTGATTATTTACCATTTCACAGGAATTTCTTTGGGAATTTTTAATTTGACACATGCACATTCTGGCTTTCCAATTTACAATTTTAAAATATGGAACATATGGTATGTTATTACATCATTTGACCTGTATTGTTAGCAAATGGGCATTACTGAATCAATTTGATACCATAAATATTACTGTGAAGTCCACATGACAATCAAGTTTAGAAATCCCTATCAATTCTGAAGAAATTTTGTACAAAAATACATCACGGTTTTCTCTAAAAGCTATGTGTATTCATTTTAGTAGTCCTTCATAAACACATTCCAAAAAATAGATTTTTCTACTCACATATTATAATGTCTAAATCATATGCATACAAAATTATGTATATTATCAATGTTGTTTCAAAGTAAACAATAAATAGTTACATATTGTAATAAATACAGGGCAATGATTAAACCTGTATAATGCAGGAGTCTTATTTTTCATTAAAAAACAAAAGATGATTCTGTCCTAGATTTGAAACTCAATGCATTATTAAAAGTCCAATAAAACAGTACATTCATTAGTTGCAAAGCATTATAGGTTTTTGTTCATGAAAAACTAGCTTAAACATTAAGGAATGAACAGCTTTTAAAGTCTTGTTGGCAACAGTTTAAATGGCTTAAATATTTCTCCTCTCTTAACAATACTATTTGTCAACATTTTTTAAAAATACCTACACATTATCAAGTTGTCAACAAGGACTTTAACCCTCATTACTAACATTGTTTACACAACAATTGAGTTGCATGTTGTTCCCTCAAGGGTAGGTTATTTGGCTTACCCATAAATAGCATGTGCTTTGAACTTTTCCATGTAAATACGATTTCCAGCATTCGCCACGACTTATTTAACACGCTTTAACTAGAAAATGCACGTCACCGATGGTATCCTTTGTCGAGCGCCAATGACGCACAAGCAAGCATCGTCGAACTAAGTTACACAACTTTATTGTAATGACACGGAACTCACCTTCTACCCTGAATATCTTCGATTTGATCGCGAAGATAGTGTCCGTCGGCGATACGGTCATTTCGAAGGCCGTTCCAGTGAGTGTTTCCACCAAAACCTCCATCGTTGGCTGGCTACCAGCCTCGTCCTGGAACCCCTTCGACCTGTTCGACAGTCTCTCAGGGCATCCATGTTGTGACATTTCACACACGCGGCACGCACAAACTATCTGCACAACATCGCACTCCACAGAAATGTTTGAAAAAAAATTTCAAGATAATGCGAAGCAGAGAACACGGTCACACGATGACGGAGTAAATAAAGTTACGTAGACGATCACGTACTAACGTAAAACTGTTTGTTACGAACATTTGGTTTAAGAGAAAAAGCTAAAAAATAAATTTATTAACAAATCTAATAATTATTTAGCAAACAAAAAAATAATATTACACAGTGAAATAAATTCTTCGTGACAGACGACTTTTATTTTTTTTCTTGTGATTGATGATGAATGGAACGAGTGATTCATTCGAAACCTCGGGATGTAAAGTTTACTTTGTCTATTACTACTACGTTACTAGATATAAAAAGAATAAGCTGTTTGAAATTACAACCTTCAAGAAATTTCATGTGTTTTATAATGTGTCGTACAAAAATCAGTCATTTTAAAATATATTGCAATGTTATTTCACTAAAAAAGTAAATAATGGTTACGGTTTTAATTTTTACTCTGTTATCAAAAAGAATGAATGACCGGAAATCATTCAATGTCATCAAGCAGGTTGTTTGTCTATGCTAAAAATTTCTTTTCCGTCGTTCTTCGTTCTCGGTATCGGAGGTTAGAAACATGGTGCGTAAAGATTTTACAAATAAATACTCTAATTCAACACAAAATATGCAAAAATAAAACATATTCAAATAGAGGATTATTGAAAATGTGTTATTGTCAAGTTTAGTTCGTGAGTTTCGTAGTAAGAGTGAAACACGCGTCACCATTGCTAGACGAACATGTGGCCTGAGGATCCCCCGTTATTGTTTTCAGACTCGCAAACGCCGCAATGGAGGACGCGCCAAGCACGGCCGCGGACACGTGAAAGCCGTGAGGTGCACCAACTGCGCGCGATGCGTGCCTAAGGACAAAGCCATCAAGAAATTCGTGATCAGGAACATTGTTGAAGCGGCGGCTGTCAGAGATATCAATGAGGCCTCCGTATATGCATGTAAGTTTCATGATAAAATCGGAATCTGTGTAGTAAATGGGTATGGCACAGCGATAATCCTCTGAATCTTTCATAAAATTGCACTAAGGCAATGATTAACTCCTAGAGGTTATGTTTTATTGGCAGTATTTTCATAATTTACCTCAACTTTGGTTATTAGGTGTAAGTTGTGGATGTATAATATGGACAGAGTTAAGATCTGTGCTTACAGCTAAATGATTACTTGAATAATTTTATCATTAATATATTCAGCCCTTCTAAATTATTTAAAATTAAGAATGAATGTCAACAACCAACAGTTCATATTTTATAATAGAAGCACCAATGTCTGGTCTTATTGCTGTACATGGTTGTAGTAATATAATTTTTCTAAAATACTGAATGTGCGTATCATGAAAGCTACTTGCTCATTTCACACACTTGTTGTACAACAAATAGTTGTAGTTATTACATCCTACACAAAAACTAGTACAGTATAATCTCGCTAATATGGTTCTATCAAAAACTAAAGGATGCTGGATTTTTGGTGAGTTTCTATAACTGCATTGTAGTAAAAAAGTCACTGACTGAAATAAGCGTTTCACAGAGCACAGGTGTAGAGGGGTGAGGTTGGAGGGTGCCAGAGTATCAAAGTGCTGCAATAGTGAAATTATACTGTAATATGTCTGTTTCCATTATCATGTTTCTTTGAGTATTACAAATTTTACTTTTCACTATTAATTTCTACCCGTAATATTTGTCAAAGTACACTTATAAAAATCTTTTACAAGTATACTCTTTGAGTCCACAATCCATAGCTGCTGAACACAGCTCTTCCCAAGAAAGCTCTAAGTATCCCTGTCATAAGCCTCATCCATCCCTTAAAAGTTTTTATATTGAATTTCAAGTAATTCTATAAATGACCAACATAATGTAACTAAAAATATCTTTTAAATATTTGGTACACATTAAAATTTGCTTTTGATATGAAATGCTTAAGACAACCACAAAGGTCATTTTACCTTTATTTTAATTTAAAAAAAATTATTTTAGACTTTTTTATGTCCTGTCATGATCCAAAAACATGATTCAGGAAAATCTTGCACACTACTATTAAATGTAGCCTAATAATTGCCCATTTATTAATTTCCTATAGTATAAGGTGATTAATGTCACTAATTTATATAATAATAACATTAGGGCTGGACTTGTAAGGGAAGATCTGAAGTGAAGAATAGATGGTATTAGGGTGGCAAATTGAACTGAATTACATATTCCCTATACCCGTCACATCTACAAAGGCATGGATGGCACATCTATTCCTTCTGTAACTCTCATTTTATAGAAAAGTCATTTTCATTTTACAAGAATTAATATTGTTTTCTTAATTCCAGCATTCCAGCTTCCCAAGCTGTATGCAAAGCTCCACTACTGCGTGTCCTGCGCCATCCACAGCAAAGTAGTGCGCAACAGGAGCAAGAAGGACAGGAGAATCCGCACACCGCCCAAGAGCACCTTCCCTAGGGACATGGCGCGCCCACAGAACGTGCAGAGGAAGTGATGTGGTTACTAAGTAAAATCTAAAAAAATCCATTGAGTTGTTTCATTTTATTGTACCTTCTATGTGACATACTGGAATATACCTGTGGTATAATATATGGAATAAGTTATATACAATAGTTACATTGTACACACATTTGAAACAGATTGTAGATCTAAAGCTAAAATCGCAGATCTTGAATAATTTAATAGAAAATCGAAATATTCATATTTTTATTGCCTTCCATATTAAGTAAGTAAATTAACGTAGATAGCTGTATATCGAAATTAATTTTGATAAAGAACATGTCCCGCATTCGGTAAAACGTAATTCGGGCACTTCGCAGTTATTGTGTTGCATCTATAAAAATCTTATGGGTAAATATAACACTGGCTAAACCCGCGCCTCTCCACCATACGCTGCAATCTGCGTGACTACTGAGACAGCCAAAGTATCATACGAGAATTCATAACTTTGTAATAAAATATTTAGGCACATAGGCAGACGTAGTGTAGGGCGTCCTGCAGCACGATTGTCCAACAACTTCAAAAAGGTGGCGGATGGATGAGGGCCGCTGAAGACCGGGGTGGTCGGCGGTTACTTGGGGAGGCCTACGTTCAGCAGTGGACGGCAATAAGCTGAACATATACCATTTAGCAAATTTAGAAAGCTATTATTTTCCAATCTTCATGGCTTTTATAAAGTGCACATGGTGATAAAAGCAGTAGTCAATGGCACGCGTGCCATTGATGGCACGCGACACAATGTTTTGGGCACGTCGCCGATCACACAGAAGTCACACTAATTTTACAATAATTTAATTTATGCGTGTAATAAAAACATTCCAAAACGTACCTCTTTTGTTTACTTTATTTCATAAAGAGTTTTGATAGTATTTATTATTGTTATTCTCCAAATAATCAGAAAGTCAAAATTATTTGATGGCACGCCAATGACCCCATTAAACATTTTTTAGAAAAAATGGCACGTTGATGCATAAAGGTTCGCCTACCCTGTTCTAGTATGTGTTTTACTCTAGACTTCGAGAATGCCGAAGACCAGGCAAAGTGGAAGATGATTAGCACTTGAAGGAATAGCCACAGATAGAATAATTGAAACAACTAATAAAATGCGACTGAACTTTATTATCAATATACTTAATGCTACAATATCAAATTAAAACATTCAGCTGAAAATTAAATTTTCATTGCACATTGGTTTTCAATATATGGTCAAGCAAGATGGATTTATGGAAACAATTACAATCCAATTTTAAAATGCATAAAATATTGTCTCAATCAGAACTTAGTACTTGGAATGATTAAAAAATCCATTTAATATTTTTGCCTTACACTAATGTGTAAATTGAAAAAGAAACACATTTTTTTTAACTTGCATTGTAAAGTAAAAAATTATTGCAAAACACTATGATTTTCTGATTATAATTACAGTTTATGTTTTAGTGAAAATAATATGGTATTGTAACTGATTCCCAACATTCAATTTCATCATAATTACTATTTAAGTAATGTTTACCTACAAGCACTTGATGTCCAAATGGCATATTAAGGAAATAACATACAGCTTTACACTAAAATAGTTAAAAAACCCATTATTTAATGTATACATGTAACAATAATCCAGCATCATCAAGATATGTAATATGCACCAAAGCAAAAATACTAGTAGCTAGACAATACTTCATAATTTATTATATTACAAAGAAACAACTACAGAATACAAACTTACTTTTTATATCAAGGGCCTTTAATTTTGTAAATTGTTTGTGGGAACTTTGATCCAGATGGTTTTTCAGCTGTTTCTAATGCTTGCTTTAGATTCTTCTCAAACACTTTCTTGGCATCGCAGAAACCTTGTTTTGTCTTGCCAAAAGAGTTAGGTCCAGCTGAGGTTGGAGTCTCTCTGGTGAAAAAAAAAACAAAATAAAGGTCAGTAAAACATGAATGGGAGGTGAGGGCTAAGATAATTTGTAATACAACTTGTAATGTTCCCAGTCTGTACCAAAGTGAATGTTTTTGAAAGTGAAAGCTTTCATAAGACTACCAGACACAAAATGTGTGTCTTGTAGTTAGTTTTATAATTCATCATCATCATCAGCAGCCAATATTCGTCCACTGCTGGACATAGGCCTCCCCCAATGACTTCCACCGGGAACGGTCGGAAGCCCATGTTTTATAATTACCTCCCAATATTCCTCATCCTCATCCTGGCTTCAGCAGGCATTTCCTCTGGTTCTTCATCATCGTCAGCATTGAAGACTGACGCTACAGCAGGTTTAGTGACTGTTGTTGGCTTAGGTGGCCCACCAATGCTCATCTTAATTGGTGCTTTGGGTTTAGTGAAACCAATGGATATTTTAGTGATGCGTGGAGGTGGTGGCGGTGCTGGTACGGTCTCCTCGTGTTCTGACGATGTGGGAGACTTATTTCTTTCTCGTCTGTCTGAAAATTTATATTTAGATTAAATAAATTTGACGTTTTTAAATGATGAAATGAATATAACAATATACCTATTTTGTTCTACTTTAGAATAGTGAACCTTAAAATTAATTATAGGCTTTACGTTTTGTTTACATTACGAAATGAAAAAATATATTATCGCACGTGATACAATTCTGTTTTTAGTCTACTTAAACCTACTATTGAACTACACATAATAAACGTTCATAGCCTAAAAATGATGTTTTAATTACCATGATCTCGTCGATCTCTGTCTTGGCTGCGGTGCGAACGCTCTTCTGTGGAATTCCTCGGTGAATAACGTCGCCTAGGAGATCTAGAACGACTCCTTGAGCATCGCCTTTCTTCACGCCGCCCGTCCCCTCTCTCATGCCTCCTAGAATCATCACGGGCGGATCGAGACGACCCTGCCAATGCGAAAACACTGGCAAAGATAAATAAAAATACAAATCTGAGTAAACTACCACTAATACTTTTGCGAAATTCTTAAAATTTTGATCACTATACTTTTATATAATACGGCTATTACACGAATACCTTTGTCGTAGTCGTGGTATCGACTGCTCATTGCACTTTTTTGTTTAAAAGCTCCGTATTTACTATACTAAAGTAATTAGTCAAAAAAAGTTAATTTTGGACTTAAAAATATAACTACGCTGGAAAAGCGGCCATTTTCATTTCTTATTTTTTATGTTGCTCGTTCCAGATCACCAAATAACAGAATTTTTTATGAATAGCACTGTATGCAAACTTTTTTGTCACATAATAAATGAAAATTTAAATTAATATTATGTAGTGGAAAAAATCGCCAACTATATGCATTAAATATTACAATGATTATGCATTTTTAAAAATGCAGAGAATATGTACTTCGATTAAAATATTTTGTTTCCTTTTTCCAATCTGTACTTTTATATACCTCGATCTCTTTCTATAGTTTCATGCTACAAAACTCAAATTTATTATATGTCAAAATCAGCTGTTACATCGATTATATGAATTAATATGATAGAGGTTATTTAATTTTATGAAGATCTATACATTAGTTTTTAAAAAAGACTTATACTTTTAAGAAATGTTTTTTATACGGCAGGCAGCACGCTTGTCAAAAATTTCTAGTCCACGTGCTGCTCAAAAATGTTGCTATTCAAACACAGGTCGAGTAAATATATTGAAGGAAAAACTTAAACAAGGACCAGGTTTAAAAGAGTTTGTCACTGAAAATTCTGAACCAGTACTCCTAGATCGCCCGCACATTCCCTATTTATCTGAAGATCTTCAAGTTAGTGCAAAAAGAAAAGTTTTCTTTGATGTATATGGATGCCAAATGAATTTAAGTGATACTGAAATTGTATGGTCTATCCTTAAAAAAGAAGGGTTTGAGAAAACCGAAATCGAGAAAGAAGCTGATGTGTTCCTTGTGATGACATGTGCTATTAGAGAAGGAGCTGAAACTAAAATATGGCATAGGCTAGATCACCTAAGAGGGTTCAAACGGAGGGCCATGGCAAAAAATAAAAGTAAAGATGTGAAAATCGGTATTTTGGGATGTATGGCTGAGAGATTAAAGGAGAAACTGATTGAGAAAGAGAAAGCTGTTGATATTGGTAACATAAAGTTCAATTTTTATCACAAATTGCAGGATAAAATATGAACTTCTTTGAGTTAGGAAAATGTTTATTCTGTTTATCATTAATAGATATTTTTTACTTCCAGTGGCTGGACCTGATAGTTATAGAGATCTTCCTCGTTTGTTAGCACTCACAGAGAATGGCCAGACAGCAGTAAATGTTCTGCTCTCACTGGATGAAACCTATGCTGATGTTGTGCCCGTGAGATTGAACCAAAATAGCATATCAGCTTTTATGTAAGAATACTCTCTATATCTTTTTCAATCTTAATCAGCTCTTCTGCGCATTTCGCCAATAAGAATACAAAAAATTTTATGCTTGTTGCAATTCACTGCAGTCATAGCATGTTATCCTAATATTTCCAGATCAATAATGCGAGGTTGTGACAACATGTGTACCTACTGCATAGTGCCATTCACACGAGGGCGCGAGAGGTCGCGGCCAGTCACTTCCATAGTGGAGGAAGTGAGGCAGCTTGCTGACCAAGGAGTCAAAGAGGTCACACTGCTTGGCCAGAATGTCAACAGTTATAGAGATGTGTCTATGGTTACTGAGAAGAGTGATACGCAAATGGCTAGAGGTATGAATTAATTTTCAGTGGAATATCTGAGTATTATAATTAAAAATACTGTATATGAACTCTTTCACTTTAAATTCGCGATAGAAAGAGTTCATTTCTACATTCACGTTTCGTTAATTAATAACCTTCATGTAACAAATGGCGACTTTTTGATTTACTGAATCCTCCTTGTCTTCCTGGGGAATTGGACAGAACCGGATCTTCATTGTTTTTTAGGTAGGGCAAGAACTGAAAAACGCCGCCCTAACACACTTTTATCTGGGGACACCCTTTTTTTGTTTGGTTTTTCGAGGTGAAAGGTTCTTATGGCTTTACCTTCCGCCCCCCTCGGGAGAGAGAAGCAGGAGACGTAGGTCGGGGTGAAATCCGCGTAGATGCTATTTCCGGCTGTGTCCTTGCACTTGTGTGATAGGGGGCACTGTTGCACGCCCACTAGCGTTGTGTGGGCGCCCGCGACAGACACAGGCCACCGAGCTGCCGCCCTTCTTAGGGTTACTTTCATTAAGCGACCTCAAGGCAGTCTTACACAGGCAGGGAAGACCGTGGTGGAATTCTTACGCCCCCTTGCCACAGGGCTGGGCGCCGGGTCTAATTTTCTCTATTGACCCGGCGCCTCTTTCTTCGACATCTACGGTGGGCGGGATAATGATGATTTTCACGATCCCGCTCCGTGCTCTCCTTCTGCGAAATAACTCGTTCGCAGAAGGAGAGCATCGCTCGCCACGATCTCGGATTCCCGACCATCGACGAAATTACGGCCGGGAGTGAGAGGGATTGACCACAAATCGCGCGGAGAGCGCCGCGCTGCATCTCCCAGGCTGGGCTGTGTCGTTTGGGCAATTGTCACAATGGTGAGACATGGCCGACTCCTTTCTCTGTGCCAACCGACAGAGGTAGTTGCCGAAGCAACCCTGCGAAAGTCCGACAGTACCTACGTCAAGCCGAACGTACGGCAGTGCTCCTGCCAAGTCGAGCAAAAGCGGCACGGCCGTACTATACTTTTTTACTTTTAAACCTCAATTTTCGGTCATCAATCAGGAATTGTATAAATTCGGTATAATTCAACTTTAAAATAATTTCTGTACTTGTACTTTTATTTATTCTGCGATCAAAGTTAAGTAAATGATGAGTTATCCATACGTCTGTAAAGTGTGAATTTTGCCGCCCTCTGAACTTGCCGCCCGGGGCACGGACCCCGGCTTGCCCCCCCCTAGATCCGGGCCTGGAATTGGATGCATTAATTGAGAGCATGTTATGGGGAAAACCAAAATTTATGAAAAGAACATATTAGTTGTAATTTTTTTTATCATAAAAATGTTTTTAAAAATACCCCCTCTGCTCACTTAAATTTGTTAAAAATAATGGACATCTAAGTATTTTATTTGTACTACAAGACATTTTTTAATATTATATTCAGGTTTCAAAACAGTTTACAAAAGTAAAAAAGGCGGTCTGAGGTTCGCGGATCTGTTGGACAAAGTATCCGCTATAGATCCCGAAATAAGGATACGATTTACAGCAGCACATCCTAAGGACTTTCCAGATGAGGTTTGTTTAATCATTTTATCTTTATCATTTTGGTTCCGTTCGCAAAATAGAACCAAATAGGCTAGGCTATAAAATTAACTTTAGACTTTTATAAATGTATAAATACCTAGATATGTGAGCAAAAATGTAATTAAATATATACATACTGTCTTCCGTTAGGGTAGGCAGAGACTATAAAGCGCTAAACACACCTCTTTCGCGTTTAATAACTATAAATCTATGTTTTTTAAATAAATCTCGTGGTATCATATAATTATTTAAGAATTTAATTTAATTAGTCGATTTTTCTCATATTTGTAGGTGCTGCAAATTATCTCAGAGAGGCGAAACATCTGTAAGATGCTGCACTTGCCGGCGCAGTCTGGGTCCAGCGCGGTGCTACAGCGCATGCGCAGGGGATACACCAGGGAGGCGTATCTTGAACTAGTAGACCACGTGAAGAATACTATCCCTGGAGGTGACTTTCGATTTACATTTATCCTTCATTGTAATTCCATGTCATTGTTTGTTGTAGGGTCATCGAAAAGCTAGATAAATAAAATAGATTACTGAATGGGCAGGTAAAGGTATTTTTTGTATATTCTCGTTACATGGGGTGACCCACTCAATGTATTTGCTAATCAAATAATGATACTACAGAATGAAAAAAGCAACCACAACAAGTAAACAGAAATTATTTGTGATAGATTTTTATAACATTCCCTAAACATGCCACTTTGAAAGTTTTTAAATATTATTCTGAAGTCGTTGGAATCGTTATCAGTGTCGGCAAGTTTTCATATGTTTATAAATAGCGTTACTGCTAATCGCTAAATGTTAGTTGTTAATAATTTAATGTTTATAGAGTTCAAAATCTCATAAATTGATTCAAAATCTGATATTGCGATTATCCTCATTTTTAAATAATAATGACATTATTTCTTTTCCTTCTTCCATAAATATTTTATAGTATTGTTTTACAGAGGATTGTATTGTTTTTAGTTGGACTATCCACGGACATGATCTGCGGGTTCTGCGGCGAGACCGAGGAAGAGTTTCAGGAGACGCTGTCGCTGATGGAACTCGTGGACTACAACACCGCGTATCTCTTCCCTTACAGCATGCGAGAGGTTAATACTTAGTTAATTAGTCAGTAATTTCGTATCATTACATTTATCGTTTTTTATGGGTAAATTTTTAGTTTATTTGTTGACTTGCTTTTGCTTACAGCTTAAAACTCATTCAGATTTTTCGAATTTTATAAAGGAGCAGTCCACGATAGTTTGCTCGGATAGGGTTATCCCTATAAATGTATTCTGTGTGGTATCTTTAGAGCCATAGGCCTCCTATGGCACGCCACTAGGCTCGATCTTCGGCTCTCCTCATCCAACCGCTGCCAGCCACCTTGTGGATATCGTCACCCCATCTAGCCAGAGGGCCTACACTACGTTTGCCGAGCCGCGGTCTATGTCCACCAGTGGACGAATTAAGGGCTGTTGATGTTGATGATGATGATATTTAGAGACATGTCTAGAAGATTTAAATTCATGGAATGCTTATCAAGTGAATTCAAGATTTTAATATATTTTTTTCCTATTTTAAAATAGAAAACGACTGCTTACCGCCGATACAAAGACGACGTACCAGAGCCAGTTAAGAAAGACCGCCACAACCGCATGATGGAGCTTTACAGGCGGAAAAGCCAATTATTAAACGAAGCAGAAATTGGGTCCACACATTTGGTCTTAGTAGAAGGCGTGGTACCAAAAACTGGTCAGATTTTGGGAAGAAACGAGTTGTACACTAAAGTCGTGTTCGATCAGGGAGAGATTGTGGCGGAAGATGGCGGGAAAATGAAAGTGAAGCCAGGGGATTATGTGGCCGTGAAAATAGTAGGGGCTAGGGCGTCTGTGTTAAGTGGTGTGCCTTTGTATCATACAAGGTTGAGTGATTTTTATAGGGACAGAAGTTGGGCTGATAACAGAGCGATCAAAGTTTAAGTCATGTTTTTAGTGTGGTGAACATCAAACTCACCCTAGACTTGAGATTCTCAAGTTGAGAATTGTTCAAAGTCGTCAGTAATTTATCTTGTGTGTTCTTGTGAACATTCGTACTTACCTCAAATAATGATATTGTAGGTAAATATTTTGAAAATAAATTTTATGTTGACTATTGTGTTTTTTTATTTTATTATATACCTGTTGGATACAAAGAAAAGAAAAACAAATTAGTTGTGGACACTTCAGAAGTGCATTTTATTAGGTTGAATCATTCAGTCAGTACAAATTACAAATAAATAGAAATATATTCATATCAAAAACATTCAAATGCGTGACTACATTAACTCGGCGTGAAGCACGTTTTTACACATTTAGTATAATACAAACATTGCTCGAACGTTAACTTAATCTAGTATATTTAAACAATAATACCTAAACACACGTGACCAGGGGCTGTAGAATTAAAGATGGCGATTGCACATTTTCTTAAATACTGAAGCAAAGGACATTATGGTCAATAGAAACAAATTCAGTTACAGTTTACAAATATTACATTTTATGAACTGGAACATATTAAAATAAATATTAAAAAAAAAAACAATTTCAAAATTTTAATAATGTAACAAAAGTTTTACAAATTTGTGAATACTAAAAAAACCTTATTTACATAATTCATAATATTCATATTTTATTTCATAATAACTAATTATGATAATGTGATACATGGCATCAGTGTAGTCTACATTAAATTTGTACTTTTTATTTCTATATTAACTTATGTGTGTGTGCTTACATTATAAGAACTTAGTGACTTAGGCAGACATGGTTTGCACCATGACAGTTTAATGAGTATTTTAATGAATTAGATTGCCTAGTTTCTGTGTACAGTGCTGGAAGCAACTAATTTTCAAAAATACATTTCAAGCCAATTTTCATTCTGTTAGAGTCTAATTCAGTATTATTTTTTGATAAATGATAATGTAATTTTATTCTGCAGTTCCATTTCAATTTTATCATATTTTTATATACAATCCTGTCAAGAGAGACACATGAGAAACCAGTTTTTTTTTTTTCACGATAAATAAATGTAGGTGTCATCTACAATAATTTTAGCATGAATGAGAATGAGATGCTAGGTCTTTTATTGTTAAACAGACACGATAAAACGGTTTCATATGATTGATATTTTCTTATAATCAACTTTCGAACTTCGATTTTGGACAACATTATAATAGTAATAAGAATAGTGGTCGCGTTCACATAATGTGATTTTTAAGGCACTAGATTTATAATAATGATGTTATTTTACATTTTCATAGCACCTAGAACACTTAATTAACATTCAATTCGAGACTTGTTATACTAAACTAGACGCACCAATTTGCCCTATAGCTTTTCCTCCACTGATGTTCACTCTCTGACCAGACAGATTATCATCAACATGTCCAGACAAGCTTGGAGACGGCCCCTGTGAACTTCCGTAAACTTTTGTACTGTACCCAGAATCATTGTGGGAGTCTCGGTCTGTTTGACTCTGTGTTTCAGTAAGATGCGTGTTGATAGCCAGAGATTGCAGGCGGCTGTGAAGTAAGCTGTGGTCTGGTGCTGGTTTCCTCATATTCCCTCTTGGATACATTGATGGACGGTTATCGTAGTAAACGCCACGAAAGTGTTCATTCTGATTTGCAATTTCGACCTCAGTATTCTGATCTAAATGCTCGCTGTAGCAATGCGGCATACGTTCCATTTCTCTCAGAATATGATCCTGCATCATCGCATCGAACACTCCTGTTTGATGGTGGTATAAAGGGTTCCTGTTTCTCCCCTGAATCTGGTTTGGCAGACCGGATTGGTTATAATCGTAAGGAGCTTGGGAGTATTGGGGCATCGGCAGACCGTTTTCCATATATGGTTGCTGGCGGTTTGGCATTTCGTGGAAATATGCGTCTTTAGGGATCATTGGCCGTAAATCGTAATGATTCTGAATAGTGGCAGGAGATTGAGACTTGGTCGACATCGTCTCGTAGTTTGGGAGCGGCAAGGTTTGTAGCAAGTTGGAATTCCTCATCGGTCCTGGTTGAACAGAGCTTCTGATTGGATTGTCTTCCTCATCACTGCTTTCGGAGTTATTACCGTTTTCCTTCTGAGGGCTTTGGAAGGTTTTCCTCGTTGGAAAAGGGATTAGATTATGTAAACTAAATCGTTTACTTTTCGGTGGCTTTTCTTTCAATACAGGTGCAGGTCGCTGCGGCTGTTGCGGCATTTTTAAAATGCCAGGGGGTGGTGGTACTGGTTCGGGGATTTCGGTGGGCTTCCTTAGTATCGGTTCGGGAGATAGAGATCTTTGTTGTTCAACTTGCGCGACTAATTCCTGCACGGACTTTCTCGGTTTCTCGGGTTCCTGATAATTTTGTTTCCGTAGCTTTACATAACCATCTTGGGATATATCCAGGGGCTTTGTGTTTCTTCCAGGTACCTCCGTAATGTTTTTCTCTGGGACAGCTCTTTTTCTGATATCATCAGCTGTTCTTTGCAATACTTGGCTTTTCCATAAAGGTACGCCTTGCTCCCTTTGTATTCTCATCTCCTCAGACTCGATGGGTTTAGTGGGTGACTTAGATTCTGTTTGTCGACTAGGTGATACATATCTCTGGCTATACGTCTGGACTTCTATTAGGGATGGTGACTGTGACACTGATACTTTATTAGCTTTGACATGGATTTCTGCTGTCACGTTTTGCATATGGCTATCGTCTATAGGACTGGGTATGGATTGAGGTGGCCTTGATAGTCTACTGGGTCCAGCGTCGAGGTGGTCGCTGCTTTTTGAGTTCTTTAACAAATATCTCCTTCGAGGACTGGGTGAACGTCTGGTGTCCAGTATCTCGGTGCTTTTCGACGTTGCCTTACTGTCGTTTAAGTCTTTGGCATTGGATTCAAAGTGATCAGCGTTCTGATTGAAGTTCTTTATGATTTTATTTACTTTGCTCCATTCTTCCGTATCTAGTAACTCTAGACTTCTCGTCCGTTTCAAAGGAGGTATGTCTAGTGAGCCTTTTGGACTGAAGTCTAACTTCTTTACCCTTTCCGAGGCCCTAAACATCATGCCTCGCGTTAACCATTGCTCCAAATGTTTATGCCTTTCTTTACACAAAGCTCTTTCAGCCGCAACGAATCGTGTAAGCTCCGATATCTGGCCTTGAGTTTTCATTTCAAGATCTGTTACTTTTTGATCCAACCGGTCGTGGGCTCGGTCTATATGCTTCTTCAAGTCTTTCTTGTCTTCATTTAATTTATCTTCCATATGTTTGAAGAATGGCGCACAATAACAAGTGTAACCCGCCCCGATCGGGCCTTTTTTTATGTTTCCGGCCAAGTCTAAGTAGTATTGCTCGCCTTTTTTAAGAGGTTCGGTGGGTAACGAGCTTAACTTAGGCTTAGGGAAATATTTTGGGTCTGGGTAGTAATGACAACCATAGGGAGACCACGCGACTTGCGGCGTTTCAAAATGCACGTTCTTTTTCTTTTTATCCTTACCCTTGTCTTTCTTTTTAGCATCATCTGGCTCGTCTATGGTTCGTTCCTTACTTTTGTCCCGGTGTTTCTTCTTGGGTTGTTTGGCTACTGGCGTGTTCAATATTTGAATTATTTCTTCAAGGCCTTTTCTAGTGGCGATATCTCGGGCAGTTTCTCCCTGTTGGTTTTTGATGGATTTGTCGCAGCCTGCTTCTAGAAGTATCCGCGTCAGTTTCCGCCGGCCCATGGCAGCAGCGATGTGCAGGGCGGTGTCCCCGTTCTTGTTTTGTTCGGAGACTCGACACTGCGCTGATATGAGGATACGAGTGACGCCCGCGTGTCCATACCTCGCTGCTGTGTGGAGCGACGTATCGCCGTACTGAAAGTTAAAATTGAATTTTTGAGAATGATCTCTCCAAATAGAATAATAGATAAAATTTATAAACAATCAAGTAGCCACTAAATCATTAAATTTATATTTTCATGTAACACTTCTAAGGACTATAAATTAGTCTATTTACCTGATGCAATGTAAAATCATCAATAAACTCACATTGTTCTGCAAGTCCGGCGGCGCTCCTGCGAGCAGTATTTCGCGGCACGACTGGTTGTGCCCGTTTTGGCAGGCAAGGTGCAGGGGGGCAAATCCTCCAGCGTTCCGTGCGCGGAGTTCTGCACCCCCGTGCGCCAGCAGGGACACGCAGCGGGAGTAGCCTTTCCATGCTGCCTCGTGAGCTGCTGTGTTTCCATGCTGTGGAATAATTGATAGTAGAAGTGTTCAAATATGTTTTTTTGACATTTAAGACTTGGAGATGAATAATAGAGGGATTGATATGAAACGTGCATTCGTGGTGAATTTGTTATTATAGATAGTAAAAACACAGTGTAGACATCTAAGTCTTTATTAGGGATTTTGGAAACCTGGATCTTTGACAAGACGGAGTTCATATTTAAAGGTATTAATGTATGAATTATTATTATGGGGATTATTAGTTGTTATGTAAACAAATAATTTCGTAATAAGCTAATAATAATATTTACCAAGTTGTCCTGCTTGTTGGGATCGGCGCCGTGTTGCAGCAACAGATGCACGACCTCCACGTGTCCGTCGGCAGCCGCGCGCTGCAACGCTGTGCACCCATTCTGCAACATTCAAACATGGCATCAGTACAGACATTATACCTAATAGAATTCTGCTGATATTTTAAAACAATTCATTTGATGTTGAACTGAGAGAATATCTGTTGCAGTTTAATAAATACGTAGTAGGCTAACGAGGTGACATCTTTTTACAGTTAAATTATTAACCTTCAATATCAGAATAATCTCCCATAATCATTTCCAATTATTTTATTTGGAAATTGAAATACAAAAAATGACAATCAGAACAATAATGGATATAAAAATAGCTGGTAGAAAACACTTAAAACTTACTTCAATTTCAAACGTTATACTTAAAAAATCGCAGAATCAAAAGACTCAATTAAATTCGCTTATTTTCTGACACAAATGTTCGATTTCATTACTCGAATACCCGTTTGATACAACATGCAAACTGCTTTGCAAATAAAATATTATTTTGGAAAGCAACCGGTAAAGGGAACCTGTACGCCGATGTCTGAATTTATCGTTTCCACTGATGTGATTTGCGATCGTTGTAATTGAGTAGTAAATCGATCGATATGCGCTGTAACCAACCAATGGCTTCATTTGAAGAAACAAATTTCAATATCCCATTCCTAAGAAGGAAACTGGGAATTACGATCTTTTAAATAAAGACTATTATTCCTTGGCTAGATCTAGCAGAATAGTTGAGAGACTGTGGATATTTTATAGTACGTCTGTAACTTTTAACCGGGTTTTAGATTTATTTTCATATTTGCTTGAGAGAATATTCCTATTTTGACCACTAACGATGTGTTTTTTTCTGATTAAGACCCTTAGTAAATCTGCATTTAAGACCAACTTTATAACTCCATATTTCCTGACAAGAATTTTCAGGCTTGTAATTTTTTTATATTCGTTATTATATTTTATGCAAAATTAAATGAACGTTTTGCTCTTTAATAGGACAGACTTCAAAGCCAGTATGCTACAAAAGATTTGTTGATGGAAAACCTAACAGGACTGGCTGTCCCGGATACGAACATGGGACTTGTCGATCGCAAGCTGCATGCTATAGGGGAAAGTGGGGTAATTGGGAACACCTAACTTAAAACCCTGTAAAGTACTAAAAAATATCAAAAATGTAATCAAATTTTGATTGCAACATGAACGTTGCTTATCTAGCTACAAAGAAATTAACTCAAAACTGTTGGAAATAAACTTTATAATAAAAAAAATTAAGAAAAGAAAAAACATATGTGTTCGTATTTACCCGACATCATGTGGGGTAATTGAGATCAGTCCGCGGGGGAAATACGAACGATATGGGGTAATTGCGAACGACTTAATAAGTACTATAATTATTTAGTTTGGCACATATCACAGACGTAACCCCTACTGCATCGGCTGCTGGTACATTTATCATGTGCCCAGTTGTTGCAAATGACGGACATGATCCAATCTTCTGCGGGTGGAGATTCATATTTTTCACCGCAAAATATGCAGAAAAAGTTCTCTTCATTTTCATTTCCTTCAAACTCCTATAAATTTCTGACCTCTATCCGCTGAAGTTGTGGCTTCTTTTTTGTAGTTTTAGTATTCTCTTTCTTTATAAACTTCTCTTTTTTAATAATTGATATTTTATAGGTCTGCTGGACAAAATCTGCGATTTTATTTATTTCGTCTCTTAGAAAAGGTTGTTTTTAGAATGACAGGTACGTTAGTTATTTCGGAAAGATGCACAGAAACTGATGGAGGAGTAGTATCAAGAGGCATACCCATAACAGTTTGATTTATAAGATTAGAAGCGGCGGTATTTTGACTCTGATTGTCAATAGGTTCACTCCGTTCACTCAAGCTTTGCTCAACTGGAGTTTCACGAATGCAAGTACTTGACTCTAAAGTTTGACTGACGTTATGATATGTTCGTAATGTTGTTTATGGTAGTGAATATTTGATGGCTACTTTGCCCAAAGTTAGCTGTTTACTTCTAACATCTTGTATTGCACGGCGAAGATTTTCAATTTCGTATCTCGGTGTGGTTTTACTTCCGTAATGTCTAGGCATCTAAAACAATTTTTTTCAAATATAAGAACACTTTACATGATCAATTAACTATTAGGGGTAATTAGGAACGTTCACATTTACCCTCCTGATGCCGTTCCTAATTACCCGAACTTGGAAAGTCGAAACAGAATGACCGTTACTTGTGATAATATTGACCGTGAACTTAGAACTACTTGGAATTTATAAACAGATAGTACATGTAAGATGGCAACAAAATATGTTGTCGTTAACCTCAAAAAGATACTTTTTACACTGATTTTTACTTACCACAAAAATTGTAACAAAGTTACATAAAATATTGTTTGACTCACCGTGACGAGACGAGGAGGTCCTCTCAATCACACTTTTGCGGGCATACTAAGGGATGGTAAGCGCATCGGCTTAGAAGTGTACGGGTGGTATAGTGCGGGGGGTGTACTTGATATTCAACTGTTCTCAATTACCCGCCGTTCTCAATTACCCCACCTTCCCCTATTGCGACATCAAAGAGGTATATCGGTACAGTTGACAATTATTTAAAACACGTTGTTACAAGTCAAAGAGTCAGAACCATAGGATCGAATGACAACTGGGATCAAAAGATGTTCGTCTGATTTGTTTGTAAACTTGTTTCATTTAGATTCAAACTCAAAATTAAAAAATATCGTTATATTTAAAATGAAATATCGATTTAAAAAACTTGGAAGTTTACCTATATCGATAAACGTTTTTACACTCTAAACTAAAATGGTATAAATAAAGCAGAAATAGTTCTAAGTAGGCTTGAATAAAGCAGAAATATAAGCAGTGATGGCCTCGAGGTTTAGGCGCGCGGTCGAGAATCTCGGCGGTCGCGGGTTCGAACCCCAGGCACACACCTCTGACTTTTCTAAGTTATGTGTGTATTCAAATTGAATTATCACTTGCTTTAACGGTGAAGGAAAACATCGTGATAAAACCTGCACACCTAAAAGTTCTTAGGAATTTCTTAGGTGTGTAGTCCGCCAACCCGCACTAGGCCAGCGTGGTGGACTATGGCCTAAACCCTCTCAATGGTAGAGGAGACCCGTGCTCAGCAGTGGGCGTATATGGGTTGATGAAGAAGAAGAAGAAGGCTTGAATAAATATAAAGTTGCATCGAACGAGTACATGGTAAAGATAAATTTACGTCGGCGTTCTGACGCGTTCCCGATTCACATTTTGCAAGCGCTCGCAACTCGTAATAAAGGCTTAACGACCATTCCATGTGTAGAGAGAAAAACGTAAGGTGCTAAATGGATAAAAAATCTTTGCTTATTACATTCGTACAACTATTTAGATATTATAATATCCACAGAAGATGACAGACACTCACCAAGAGTTATAATTGATGATCAGTATTTTACAATCTGAATTAAGGTTTAAATGTAAGGTAACTACCACTTACATAACCAGAAATTTGCTTGTCGATACAACTATGACTTCTTTTTGACAAAGAGTCTGAGAAAGTAATTTAGAGGTTACTATGGCGGTTTAAATAAAAATACGTTAGTTAGAAAACTAGCAGAAACGACAAATTTATCATCAAGAATGAGAATCACCTTTGTAAAAGTTTCTAAACTACTTTGTACAAAGATTCTGTGCTTATTTGCCAACTGACAACCGTCGCGTGCAATTAATAACGTCCTGTTATATAAGCCGCTTTAAATCGCTTGAAGCGCTTTAGGCGTTTATCCGACTAGACGCTTTAGAAGCAGACTCTCAGGCATTGTCGATACAAATGGGAGCCGTGTCGTTTTCTCGGCAGTATTAAAACGATATTGCAATAGAGTAATTAAATGGAGTGTAAAGACAATTTTTTATTTAACTGGATAGTCGATGGTGCAACAAGAAAATTACAATTAGTATTTTTAAGTTCGAGTGCGGGTAGAATCGATCGCCAATTGCAATATTGATAAAGATACATTTGTTGCATTTATAACAGAAGTTTATATAAAAATGAGGAAAAAAAAGATATGATTTTTTGCCTCGGAACGGAAGACAAATCAAAACCGATAAAACCGATTGAAGATTAGGGATCTAACCGAATAATTAAAATATATATTAGCTTTAATTAAAGTGATATGTAAAATATAAATTAAGATATGTTTATGATAAGCTAGTAGTAAGTGAAATAATCCTTTTTAGTTTTTACTAAATTTTGTTCAAAGGTCACATTTGAATTGATTTATTTAAAGTCTTAGGAACTAAGTGCATTACAAGTTTGACTCGGACACCCTAATTAAGTGACTAATAAATGTCGCTTATGTTTTATGAAATCTTCCTCGACATTTTCCATATTACGATTCACAAATCTATCCGTAGGTTCTCAATTCTTTGTTTATATTCAATTCTTCTAACCAATTCTAATGTAACTTTCAATCGATGTTTATATAATCGATAGAATAGTCATAAAAATCGATACCAAAGCTAGTCTTTACACACAACTCTAGGTGAAAAGTTGTGGATGGCGCGTCGGCCAGTTAGCCCGGCTTTAATTAAAAACGACCATAAAAATGTCGAGCAAATGGTAACTTTTTGTTGGAACATGTTATTAAGTAATTGCAACGGCTGTTCACGTCATTTTCATCTTTATGAATCATAAGCGGCGGTTTTATGATGCTAATATATGGGATATCTTAATATTTCATGGTTTTTGGTGGTCGTAATTGACTGCGGATGTTGGTTTTATTGATTGACTCGGTGAGAGCAATTTTCCAATCGAGCAACATAATAAAAACATTATCTCACGCCAGTGTTCCCCGAAGGTAAAGGCGAAGTGTTTTTCTGCTCCCCTACTCAGCTAGGTGTGAATCCTTCCTAATAGTGGGCAAGCCTATTACATTTTTTCGGGCACATTTCAAGACTCCGTGCTGCTACTGAGGATTTATCAATGGAAAAACCCAATAACGCTTTGTTCGACCTGGGAGTCAGAGCCGTGATACTACGCGCCAATAAGGCAGTGAATATTTACACACAATTTCAAAAAGTCGATGGCAGTGTCCGAGGTTTGAACCTACGCCTGCTGTGATGATGGCTAGCCAGACCGCGTAAAATGCCCGAGGCAATCACGCACTAAGAATTAATAGTTTTAAATCTTATCCTTAATGCACTGCTATACAAAGGCGAAATGGGCTTCATTTTACTATCTTGCTTGGAAAGCTAATTGGGAATTAAAATGGCGGAATTGATGCGGTGACCCGCGCGATCGTGGCCCTTTCCGGTGAGGTTTATGGCGGCAATCAAGTTGTAGTTTGCGTACAAAGAGGCCGTTATGAAACAGCAACATTGCCGGAATCACATTTGAAATGGCGCGGTTCTTGGATATGGTCACGTGGTGTTGCATTCCGAGCTCTTCACACTATTGAGGTAAAAATAACTTCCATATAGCTAGATAGTAGTAGCTGCTGTTGCTTAGTACGATAATAAATAAAAAAAATACTGTGCTATACGACAAATAAAAGTTTATATCGAGAGAAACTCCTCTTGATCACAACAAAAGCATAATGAGTTAAAAATCTACAAGGCTCAAAATAATCTTAAAGTGAGTATTTTTAATTTTAAACTATATCACGGTGTAATAATTGAAGCAAAGATCTATAAAAATGATAATAAACTCTTTAAAAATAAAAATTGACCTAAAACCAACAAAGGTGTATTGAAATTAAAAAATCATTTAAATAACATACTTTTGATTCAAAATCAAGGTTAGCTTTTGTGTACACAAAACAGCGTTTGCTATAGACATCCAGACCCCTTTATAATCAGATACCATAAATTGGTGTGGACAGTTTTGCTCCCGGAGATCCATGCGTTATCCCAGGACACCGCTAGTTAGGGGAGTGCGGGCCAAGGGCGTCAGTCATGACTGTATCCACGACGGATTTAGATAAAGATCGAAAATGTTTAGGATTGCTAGCTTGATTTGGAAGGCTAAAGAAAAGATAGAGTGCGTAAAGGAAGATATGAAAGACAAAAGACATGAAAGAACAAGGGGTGAATAAAGACAAGACAAATTTGGAAAGATAAGACATCATATCCTAGGCAGAACTGGGAATCGGAAAAAAGGATGATAGTTTTTACTGAACAGATTTACACATTTATTTAAGATCGGGTCCATGTAGGTAGAGAATTAATAATATTACAGTGAAACCTGGTTAAGTGAGACATCAAGGGACCTGCAATGTCGTTTCACTTATAGAGGTATTTCACTTACCCAGTGTCTCAGATATACAGGTATAAATAAATGTCTGTCTCATTTACAGAGGGTTCCATTAATAGAGGTGAGAATACATGTTGATCCATGTTAGCAAACACTGTTCAAGTTCAGGATATTCTGATAAACGTGCACGTTTTAGTTTCCCTTGTCCTTCAGCACATTGCGATTCAATTTTATGTTTACTCTGAATTTTTCTACAAAGAGTCGATTTTGGCACATTAAATTCGGCACAAACTTCTTCGCGTGTCTTCCCACTTTCATAAACGGATATTAACTTCAGTTTTTCACGTAATGATAACGATTGTAGCTTTCGCTTTGGCATTTTTCAAATAAACATCTGTATGATAGTAAAGCGAAACTAAAACTGAAGGTAATTGAAGCTCAAAATTTGTACTTACGTACTTGGAATTACGTGTGGAATTTGTGGGTAGAATAAGAATGAGTAAACAAACAATGTTATCTCAGTTACAGAGGTTTATGCATATAAAATTTACTCGTTGTCTCAGTTATAGAGGTAACTATGATGATAAATCGAAAGAACAAATCCCAGATATAGAGGCTTACCTCGTCCCACTAACAGAGGTAATTCAGTGCCAAAGTGTTGGGACCTCAGCATGAGTTCCAGTTATGGAGGTTTCTCACTTATCCAGGTCCCACTTAACCAAGTTTCACTGTACTTACTTATCTCCCATTTGAATACTTCCAACTGCTACATTCTAAGACTAGCTTAAGTAGTTTGAAGAGTTATGCATAATTAAGAATCATCTGATTTTAAATTTACATTGTATTATTTAATAAATGTTTGTAATTATTGCATTGCCATGACGTCATAAAATCATTACTGCAATTTCTTTTCAAATTTTACCAAATAATCTAGAAATATATAGGTATACGGAACGTAAAAATGTACTCAAAGCTACATATTGTTGTACTTGTGTATCCTGACTGGATCATCAGGATTCCGATTACGTTACATTTTATTGCGTTCAACACAGTCCAAATGCGATAGTGGTGTGAAAATGTCGACAGAACGGCCTAATGTCGATGTCGTGGCGCTCGGGGCCGATTTATAGACGTTGTAGGTACAACCTTCGTTCCTCTGAACTCCCCCCGACCCTCTCTTCTAGCCTCCCAGAACAAGGCGTGTGATCGTACAGCCAAGAAATTATGTTATATTGTTGGAATACTAGATTAAGCTACTTAGATAAAATCAAAATCATCTTTATCCAAATAGATCTTTGCAAATTCTTTTGGCTCGTAAGTCGTAACTCTTACGCGATCTTTTTAAAATTATTGCCGATATAGTCTTTGGAGATTCCGTGCAAGCCGGTTGTTAGGTTTACACGCGATTTTTATATTCTCATATGCGGAATCGTAAGAAGAAACAAATAGGGGTGTGATACTCGAAAGCGTCGTTTATTAAGGATTTAAATTTAATACCCTTAATTTTACGATCTTCGCTTTTTATGACGTATCATTAAATAATTCATGGAGACGACATAAATAAACGTTCAGGCCGTCAAAGTCCGCGCATTGTTATAAAACAAAAATGACTTTTAACTCATCGAAGTCGACTCTTGGTCTCATTTTAGTAACGCGTGCAATGGTAAAGAATATATTTCTTATTTCTCTATAATTCTAGCAAGAACGTTTTTGAAAATGGACACTAGAAATAAATGTAGAAAAACACGACTTAAAATTATTGCAAAAACTACTGATCATTATTCACGGAAATGGCTTCCAGTTTAAGTCGATATTTCAAGATATTGTATGTGGTACGATTGATGTAGGCGACTCACTGCGGCTAATGTGAACACGTAAAAAGTGCATTTCTTATGTTGTAACAGTTTTACACAGCGAGACAGATCCATAGATCATGTACAAGGGTAAAATATATTTAGTGTTTTTTCTAAAGTTGAATCATGATTAATGACAGAATATATGGTCACGGCATTTCTGTTATTTAATAAATATATAGTGCTGACCCTACTGAGGATACAAGACCTTTTCGGTTGTCCCAAAAGCCCAGACACGGTAGAAATATTTTTGTAGCAGAAACATTTCTCTCGTGCTACGGGGTTGCCGTATATATTGTACTTTAGGCGCCCTTACTTGGCTTTATTATTACTAGCTTTTAAAATTATTATCCAGGCTCTATATATACCAATCATTGTAAAAATAATAACGCGGGTGAAATTTTATTTATTTTTTTATGACGTCAAGGATTTTGGAACTGTAGACAAAAATAGGCAAAAGACTTATGTCTTAATATGAAAGTTTTGCTTGCTATTGAAAAATACGTTAAAAAATATCTCTGCTTATACATCTCGCATGCAAGCGCGATACAGGCAATTACTCGTTCACTGTACATGTAACATTCGATTACGTACATACGTGTGTAGTGTATTAAATTAAATAACAGGAAGTGAAAGGTAATAACTGATAGACATATTTTCTAATTAATCAATGCTTTTGATTTCAATTTCACCTCTTATATGGCTTAGGAATTTTCAAATATTGCAGTTCCTATTATATTAACGATTTTATATTCGCTCAATAGCTTCCTGATCTCTGACAAAACAATAATAAATTTTGTTGTTCGGACATTAGGTCTACAAGGGCCTGTTCAATCTTTACAACAGCTAGGAATGTTATAATAATGGTATAAATCTCATAAAACAACTGTTTCAATAGGATTAATGGTTCCTCATCTCGCCGCCAATTATGGCATCAAAGCTGTAAGATTTAATTGTTTACTTTAAGAAGTAAATGGTAATTTAATACAATTATATCTTATAAAAGCATATCAATCAGTAGATCTAGTTTACAGCTGGGTTACCTATTATTATATCGTTTTCTTTATTAGAAGTACTTGTAAAATAATACAACATTATTCCTTTATATATACAACGTTTCCTTTACATTATAAACGTCAATTGTACTGCTGCAAATATAAAACGTAACAATAAAATTGTTTATAATTAAACATTTACAGAGAAATTATCGTACGGTGGACATAAAGGTCACATATAATTTTTTGAGTTTCTAAGTCGGAATAAAACTCTTGGCATTATGTTACTGCGTCTTTGCCACGCCATAAGCAAGATGGCGTCGCATCGCCATTTTTTTACGTGACAACCGGCGCGCCGTTGACATGGCTCGTGTTAATTAGTTGTACGGAGAAAAACACACATTCTCTCCGTGTCAAGTACCACACTGGAACATTTGTTTTACTTTTGTACACTTTAAACTTAGTTAGAATGTTTACTTATGGCTTTGGGTCGTTTAAACCAGTGATAATGCGAGTGTAAGACTTTTTATTTAAAACCCTGGATCATAGAATTTCCTGACTCAAGATACATCTATATATCTTTCTAAGTGTTTTAAAAATATAAATAATGCAAATAGGACTTTGAGAAATCAGAGGCGTATACTTTAGGTTTGAACCTGCAGCCGCAATCTTTTTACAAGCTTTAAGTTTGCGAATTCACAATTCAGATATGAATGTTATATATTTTATACTGATATTAAATAACTTTCTCTTTTAAATATAAATAATATTTTAAAATAAAGATATCATCTTTTAAATTTACTCCGTGGGCAATTGCTAGCTAATAAACATACAAACTCAATTAAAATTGTTATTCAAAATAGAGTTCGATTTCATTCAATCGCCACTTAATCTACATCGACGAGACGAAAATATATTTTTGTACTTAATTAAGCGGTGTCCATTAACATCAAGATGGGCTTTAAGATGCAATATTATTTTTTATACAGCCATAAAAAGGTCGACTCGAAACAGGTGTAACGTGTCGCCGTATAAAGATTTGACGGCAAAACTTATCTTAGGTACCCACTTAATTAACACTTGAAATAATAAAACGGTCTTCTCGCATTGAGCCGTAAATATTCATGATAAACAAAGCGTGAAATATAAATATATTTCGTCAATTAAAATAGACATGTAGCTATTTGTGTGTCGCTGTTAGATTTCGTTTCATTAAAATATTTTTAATTAATAATTGATTTGACAAACCTTGAATGATTTTATGTTCACTGGATGATTGTAAAACGGTTAAGAGAAATATTAGGTACTCATAAAGTGGGAACTTTGTGGCAAACATATTTTCAACGTGAAGTTATTATTTTGCACAACAAAAAAAATTGTGGACAATATTTCAAAATACTGATGGTAAGAAGTATTCACGTTTAAAGAATCTCCGAATAATTTTTGAAATGGATAAATTCATACCAAGCAGTTTCTTTTTAGTAATTTTTAATACGAAAAGAGGATGAAGTATAAAGAAGAAAGCTGAATCCTCCTCTCTCTTCCCTTCTTTTAACTCACGGGTTCAGCCTCTTAAGCTGTTAATTTTATGAATAAAAAGTATTTTAAAAACATATTCAGGGAACAGTTATTTGCTACCGCTAGTTATCAACGTGCGTAAGCATGCAAATGATTTATAACATACTAAAATAATTATTAATCTCAGTTATATTGAATTAGTTTGTCCAGACATTCTCCACATCCGCACAGAGCAATCGCTTGTTATTATGATTGCATCGTAAAACGATCAACAGATGCTAATAATTCTTTTATAAACCACTTATTGAGGTCCGCTATATCATAAATCATTGATAGAAAATTGGCAACTTCCTACTAAATTATAATGAATTAAGTTTTCTACTGTATTTATTGATCAATATATTTAGAATAAGACACTGCGGCGTTGTAAATATTGTCAAAATGGCTGTGGTGATTATTTTGGATATCAAGTATTTAAATTGTGATTTTTTATCATACTTTTCATTTTTGTACAACGTTGCATAAAGGCGAATTTCTTAAAATTTCAGTGTTTAGGAGTGTGTATTTTCTTTTTTATTGAAAAAATATCAATTATTTCAGCCTTGGGTCAATAAACTATATAACATATTTATTTTTACCCGTAAGCGCATATTATCTTTATGAGTCCATAAACTCAGGATACGTAATTGCTCAACAAGATGCTGTTTTCTTCAATAAACTAAGTAGTTACCATGCTTAAATAATAAAAGTTATGTGTTTTTATCCTATTCCGTAAAATGGCTTAACGGTGAAGGAAAACATCGTGAGGAGGGCTATGCACCAAAAAAGAATTAAGGATTTTCTTAGATGTGTAGCCCGTCAACCCGCACCAGGCCAGCGTGATGGAATATAACTTAAATCATCTCAGTAGTATGTAGACGAAGCTCGTGCCAAAAAAGGGACGTATTTGTACTGATGATAATCATGACATGATTTGGTTGAACTGTTTTCGACGAATTTAATATAAAAGTACACACTTAAACCAGCATTTGTTACGCCCTACTTGACTACGATATTAACGCTCAGTTATGTTCATGCTATTTATAAAAACCCACACATTACTAATTCAAATAGGGTGTTGGGTCAAAAAATTACTAACTACAACTCAGGGGCCCGTGACCGCAATAATCCCCCTCTAAATGCGCACCTGTCATCGCGATAACATCAATAAAGCAAACGTGTCGTTTATTTAAGCACGTGATGTCAATTTTTATAGAGTTATATCGTATTTAGATCGTACAGAGTTCGTGAAAAACTTCGTGCCACTACTGTTTGTGTGCAAGTCACGCGCAACGATCTCGAACGAATGAGCGAATATTTCGGAGGTCTGTGTGGGAAGTACATATTATATCGAAGTGATCTGACTTTGTTGAATCTAAAGGTTTTAGTATGAGAAGTTGTGTGGGTTTTTAAGATTTAAGGATTAATATTGAAGGTTAATACCGTGAGAAAACTTAAATACATATGTGGTGGTTGGCTATAAATAATTGTTTTGGGTTGTAAAGTCCACTAACTGTAGACTGGACTTATCTTTTTTAATCATAAAAGGCACTAAAACTCAAGGCAATTCTTTCTATCGATAAAGATTCCAAAATGATAAAGAAACATAGCATAAAACGCGAATGGAATGTAAGCGATTAACTATTTTGCTTCAATCTATTCTAAGAAGAGGTGGTTGTTGCTTTAACAATAAAAATATGGTTTACGAGTCCGATGGTAGCGTCAACTCACATCCCACATTCCGATAGGGTATTATAAAAGTTAATTGTCTCTCGTACAAGGATGGCAACCGTTGGAACTTTTTCCTCCCCTTCCTACGTCACACACATAAATTCTTCGCTGCCACCGTCCATACCTTGTACGGCCACAAACCATACTATAAAATTAAAATAAAAGTCATAGGGGCTTTCGTATTTCCTTAAAGAGGCATTAAAGCGGAGTTAACATTTATAGTTTAGATTTCCTTATTTATTTATTCAGTTGGAGATTCTTCGTAATTTTTATTGTGACTTCGCGTAACTTCCAGGTAAATATATTCAGACATTTGATGTTCATAAGCTATGCTAATGACACAAAACTCATGCAACCTCGAGCATTTATCGTGAAAATAGAGATTACATTACAATACGTAGACTCAAATTTAATTTACACGACACCGAGTAGAAAATGCCAGAGCATTTGGCATAACCAATTATCCTATTATCGGGCTATCAATGTTGTATTAATTTTAGGACCAAAATATTTAGAAGGCGATCGGTTCAATAAAAAAATAGATTAAAATGACGAGTGCATGACATAATTGGATAGAAGTTTCAACGTGCACCTATTTCAACCAATTTCAAGATCGGACAAAGTAAAAGTGCTATTTTAACATCATAAACATAAAATATTTCGATTTAAGTAGTGAAACTATTCTTAACTTGCAATAAGAACTATCGTAATATACATAGCATTTCCTAATAATAACCATAGTATAGGTCCTAAGCCATGCCTCCCCGTCTCAAACACACTTGTAACGTATAATTGAAATTACCTTTACATTAAAGAAAATAAGTTCCGGGTGTGGCCTGAGCTCTGTTGGCCGGTTTGTGTTTACCCGCTGGCCCAGATAGGGCTGCCTGCTTTACTGTAGCTTTTATATACGTAGACAAGTTCTTTAAACTACATGTAATTATAAAAAGCACATACTGACCATAGAATAAGTAACGTAGGAAATGAGAGCAGAGAGATCTGGACTAGATTATAAATTATGGAATAATTTGAAAAAAATATTTTGGTGTTTCTTTGGTGTGTAGTCTACTAATCCGTACTAGGCTATCGTGGTGGACTAAGGTATTATCCGTTTTAATAGTAGAGGAAGCTCGTGCCAAGGAGTGGGGAGTGAATGTTATATTATGGGCTGGTAATTATGGTGGTAGTAGAAGATCTATAAATTCGCCGTTTTTAATGATGCATGTTTGTTATTGTAAAACATCAGATCAATGATAAATATTCAAAATTTTAACATTAATTATATTCTTATTTAAAAAAATACCAGTACAATCGACTAAATTATCTTTGGTGTACGCAGTTATCAAGCAACAGAAAATAATCGCCAAAAATTAAAAGTAATATCAATAATGAAAAATAACGAAAGAAAAAAAAAGATTTTTATTGCATTTAAGTTTTATGATATAAAGAGTTTAATTAGGTTATTAAATATAGTGAGTAAGCCTAACTCATATCAACCTGAAGAAGGCCTAGATGTAGGTTTTTATTAAATTTATCTGAATTACTAGCACTCAATTATAAAACAGTTTCAAGTAAGAGCCTCATTAAACTTTTTCAATGTTTGATCGTATCTATTCCCAGGAAATGGGAGTAACTTTTTAAATAGCTCCAGATCGATCAAACCGTCACCGAATTAAAAGCATCCAACCTTTTTTCACCGGTGAAATATTTATTGTCGCGTACCATAAACATTATAGACGAGAGAGGTCCAATAAGAATGGAAAAAAGTGTAACAAGCGCAACCGGTTGAGCCGAACTAGTTTTTTTAATGATCGCTGCTTCGTATGTGTGCTTCGGTTGCTAGATGACAGGAGATAACATTTGATGCTGAATAATAATTTGTTTTATGTATACGCTACCTGGTGTTTTATTTTACAACCTCCTTTTAATTATGTAACCCTAGTAAAATTTATACTAATCAACAACCTCCTTTTAGTGATGTAATCCTGTTACGATAGAAGATTATGTAGAAAAAATTGGCATGTAATATTTGTTTATTTACAGTTTTATTATTTTTCTCTTCTTATTATTCACGAACATGTTTCAGGTGTTTGTGAGACATAGAACTTATAATCTAATGTGGGGTCAGAACAAGGTATGGTGTGTTGGGTGTATTTATTCATTTATTTGTCCTAGCAAACAGTATTAGGGCTCGCCTCCAACTCAGTGAGACTTAACACATGACATTACGTAAGTGTTTATTATAAAGCATATTTTCAATCTGAATAAAATATATCGAACATAAAATTAACTCAAGGAATATATAAACATTTGAAATAAATTACATTCTGCACAGGAACAAATTAAATTTCTCGAAACATTAATTAATACAGCAATTAATTGTAAATTCTTCAGTGGTCATTAAAGAGATTGAGCGTCGTTTACGTGCTAGACTCCATTTAATGGATCCACATCAGACATCAAGATGAGAAGATAACGTCAAATCATTTCTAAATGCATACGATATAAACATACACCACCATCTTTGAATTTATGGGTAGAGCTGAGTGTTCAAACAACATCGATGTTGAAAAGTATTCAATTAAAAGCAATCGATTAGCAATTTTTAAATTTTAATGAAAGCACTAGTAGAATGTTACTTTGTCCATGAGGCCATCAAATGTATTTTACCGTGTACCTTTTATTACATTGTAAAACCACTTCAAAAATAATGACACTCAATATAAGAACACGTGAATGAATAGAATATCGATTACGCTATGCAGTATCGATGAGAAAATCGATTATCGCCGACGTCCCTGTCCACAAGCGGGTTACGTCAACATTAAAATGGCGGCTACTGTATTAGGCGGGAAGGGGCGATTCAAACGAGATGATCGTTAATGTGTAAGCCGCATGCGGTTCATCAGCTTACTTGTTTAATGACCACTGATCTTGACTGGCATGTCTGATTTGTTTCGCATAAATTAAATCGATTTATCTTCCTTTAAAGTTATTTTGAACGGATTTATCAAGTTGCTTCAAATATTTCATTTCAAGTTATTAAACTTTTAATTTGTAAGGGTTTAACTTGGTTAATGAGGGTTATGAATCCAATTATCAGTTAATTGTGCGCAAAAGATTTTTATATATTATACAAATTATTTAAAATTTATCCTTGTCAAATGAGGTAAATGTATGGATAAGCAGTGATGGGCTCGAGGTTCTCGTCGAAAATCTTGGAGTTCGCGGGTTCAAACCCCGTGTGAACCAAATGTGTGCATTCACAATGTATTATCACTTGCTATAACGGTGAAAGAAAACATTGTGATGAAACCTGCACACCTACAATAGTTCTTAGTAATATCTTAGGTTTTTAGTCCTCCAACCTTCTCAAGGCTGACGTAGTGTAATAAAGGTCTAAACTCACTGAGTTTTAAAGAAAGTCCGTATCCAGCACTGGGACGTATATGGACTGAAGATGATGAACTCTTTTCTCAACTGACCTTCCTGGTGTCTCACGTAATTAAAATTAAGTCTCGTGACCAGAGCAATAATACTGCAACGCACAATTACCAGGTAAACAGAACAATGAAGCAATTACACGTACGCGCTAATTTCTCTCGACCCAAACAATGTACCGTATCACTCAAACTGACGTTTTAATTAAGTGCGTCAGTTAAAACTGAACTAGTTTTGTCAAACTACGGATTGGTCGGACGAAATCTAGCGAGGTACGACCCGTGAGATGATTGATGGTGAATCTGTGAAATCTAATCAGTTACTGGACCGAAACTGTGTTGGTTATTGTTTGTTTATTTTGGGGCAGTTTTTGTTTTTTGTACTGGCATGTTTTAATTTATGCTTTTTTTCTTTTAGCTAGGTAGCCGGAACGGAAGAGGTCTTACAAAAATAAACCTCTAATAAATAGAAGTCTCTGTCCTTTTCGAGGCTCATTTCTAAAGTTCATTTGATTAGGTCCTGACAGATTGGTGCTGAAAAACGGCAATAGGCCTGCTTCCTATTACGTGCAACGAAAAGGAATCGTATCTATAAAAAAAATTAGAATAAAATATGTTATACTACACAATAATTTTCATTCAAGTAAAACGCGAACGTGTTGCGATATTAATCTCGATACGTAATCGAGAACAAAATGATATTAGCGCGTCTGCCGCGAGCCAGGCCCCTGTAGCGACATCGGCAGATTAATCGGTACGCACAACGATGTATCGATGAGTTACAATTATTTATTAATCGGTTTTGAGAAGCAACGCGCCATGTAGGGATGGGAAACGTAACCGCAAAAAAGGGATTTTAAAGTTGTAAAGAAATTTTATACATACTATTCGTATAAGCTTCTGTATAATTTCTTTCATTTAGTCTTTTTTATTCCTCATGTGTTTAATTTATTTTTTACATTTTTAAATATAAAGTTTTATAAAAAAAAATACATTTAAAAATATAAAAATTAAACCCGCAGATGGCGGGGTCTACGACCCAAGCCACCGGTGGTTAGGGTCCAAGAGTTAGAAACCGTCTCACGATACGTGCCGTGTCCAATAACACTGCTTTTTGTATCTGGGTTTTAACCCAACAACCGATTGAGAGCCGCCGAAGATGTTGGTCGAGGCTCTTTGGTATCAGCCCATTGGCAGTAACGACTATCGGGACAATGACGGTTGAGTCAACATCCCACATATCAGTAACCCCGTGCGCCAAATCTATCATTATTATTAGTCTTATTATTATGATACATGATGTTATTAAAGCTGTTTCCTATGTATCGAGGAATAAAATATAGTGTATGATAGAGCAAGTTTTAAAATCGACTAAAGTATTGCCGAGTTTTTCCGTTTGGGAATTGTGGGACTCTGAAAATGGACGTTTTTTTTAAGGCAATGTTTGTAAATATTATTGATTAAACCATGTCGCAACACCTTTCCAAATTCCCTGCCAAAGTAAACCAGTTATATTGCAATGAAATTCAACGAATAATTCGAGTTTAGGTTTGACACGAGGCAATTTGCGCCGTTGCGAACACTCATAGATGTGAATGTAAATATATGGAGATCACGGAGCAGTTTTTCCCAGTTATGTGAAGCGACAGAACTCATTAGTGCATACACGTCGTGTTTTGATGTGAATTTCTTGCTCGAAGTCTGCACATTTTACACACATAGTGGTTTATTCATGACGCCACGGTATAAATATCATACAAACGGACTGCGGAATGGCTTGCTTTCAGACCAGATACTATATGTTACAATATCGTAAGACTTTTTTTGTACAAGGCAAAGGCTCTTGTGTCGGACGGTTACTATAACTATAGTACAGAGATAGCGTAAGAAATAAATATAGAATTTTAATGGTCACCAACGTGTAAATAAAATGATTTATGAATGCAAATAATGAAATATTTAAAACGCCAACACAATTCTGCGGGTAGTGAATAAAAACACCCGTCCCAACCCTACTTCATGGAGAATTTTCTACTCGGTCCTTTCAAACCTACTTTCGACCCTAAGTGACGTGGATAGAGTTCAGAGTCCACCAGCAGCCTGAGGTGTTAATTTCGCGTGATTTTAATTTGTTCCCAGTGGGACGCCGATTCAGTTCGGACTACCGTCGTCACAATGTGGGGTGGAATGAAAGAGTTTTTGAATGCAGCCTTAAATCATGCTATGGCGTTTTATTTATTGTGACTCGCTTGTTTATTTTAATTTATGTGGACGGGTAATGTAAATATTGTGGCCAAGGGGTGCCACTGCTCATCGTTTTTTATGCAAGTCAAACATTTTGCTTATATTAAGAAATAAAAATAAAAATCTTAATGATGAATCTGTCTGTCTGTCTGCCTTGTCAAGTTTTGTTTAACTGTTTATAAATTTGGGATAGAGAAGCTTAGGCCTCCTAGGTGCGAAGAATGCCACCTGTGTTGTACCATGATTTTGGTCAGCGAACCAGCCCAACATTACCATCTGGCGAGATTTGACGTCCCTACGCGACGGATTAGAAGATCAATATTCTGACATACGTGGTTATTCTCGATAGATAGCAGGAAAGAGTGCCATAATCAGATATAATTAAGATAAAAATGCGATCCAATCGCTTAGTAGTAGCAAAGGATTCCTGATATCATTTTTTGTTGTCTAGACCCTAGTTCAAAATTTGCGTTCTACTTTAATTTGGGTTTGGATTTAGTTATTGATTTTTAATATTATACATTCAGACCGTGATCGGAAACTAAAACAAGTACTAGCTAAGGTGATTTAAAAATCCCCAGGGAGGTTAGTTGTTGCCTTAGTTAGAGTGTATTCAACATTCTGTAGGTATTGTGGAGTCAGTATAACATTGTCAGCATTGTCATCGAACCTAATCTAGGTCAGATTTTAATATAAATATCAATAAAGATTATTGCACACAAGGAGTCACGCAGAGTTACCCATTAGCACGCACCAAGACCAGTCGTTTTATTTACCTCGCTGCTACCTCATCATACCTCACACGTGTACCATAGCTGCACCAGCATCGGTACACAACGTGACGCTGTCCACTTACAGTATGTATATGTAGGGAAGTAGTTTTAATATTAAATGTAAATATCAACCCTAGAAACTTAGAATGTATCCTTTAGTATGACAATTTAAGATGAATGAATTCCGTTAATGTTTTGGCGTGTTTGGTGGTGTCTGCGTTTAGAGGGGCACGGTATGAATATGCATAAAACTACGGTTTGGGCGTTAAAACATTATGAGGAAAGCTGTTGATTTAATCGTTGCTGTAATTTGTTTATGTGAGAACGTTTACAAAGTTAATATTTTGCTGTTTTTTTTCGTAAAGAAAGACTAAGCTTTAGTTTGGTTATGTATTGTTAAAACGGTTACTCATCTGTCATGTCATCACATAACAGAGGTGATTTTATTCATAATATAAGCTGGTCTGCCTTGTAAAGCTTGCAAGGCACTTGAATAATCGAAGCCTTGCTATGTTTGCAAGCCGTAATGTGACTGCCGTGATTATTGTTTTGTTCATCCATTTTATCGAAGCTTTTATCATCGATATAGTTAGTGATTTAAATGAAGTTAGTAAGTAGTACATAAGTTTTTACATTTGCAGCTCCTATCGCCAATCAAAATAACTATTTTCTATTACATTTTTCGGACAATAGAGTTAGTAACTAGTACATAAGTTTCATTACATTTCTGCCTCTCCTATCATCAATAACAACTGTTTTTTTATATCATTTGGCTTGAAGATGAAGTCAATAAGTAATAACTGACCGCACTGATGAGGTCAAGTATAAGAAATTATTCTTATACTCAGCTATTGTAATACTGTACTGAATATTCTGTTTGCTTTTGCTCGAAAATAGAGACAATATCTAATAAACGACTTCCTTAGTATTAAAATACTTGTTTTCTATTTCATTTTACATGAAAATCGAGTGGATTAGTAGCTTACCTCGTCAGTGACGTCGACGTGGTGCGAGTCCACGTGCAGCAGTGCCGCGAGCCGCGCCGCATCGCCGCGCGCCGCCGCCTCCAGCAGCGCCGCGGCTAGACCCATGCGGTATCACACCATCACTGCAACAACACATACGTTGTCCTATTTCTGTCGTTATTGTACAGGCGTGTTCAGAGTGTGATCGGAAACTAAGGGCAGATGATAGCTAAGGTAACAAACTCCCGAGATGAAAGAAAATCCGGACAAAAAATAACAACAATCTTAGGTAAAATGTGTGTGTTTTTTTAACGCCAGTGTAGTAATCACCTTAGCAATTACCTGCCCTAGTTGCGGTCTGAATACATCACGTATAAGGGTACTATGGGGCCAGCATTAATCAATTGATTTTAAGCTCCAAAAAAATAATAATAAGAAAAAAATAACATTCATCATAGTCATGCTTATAGTTGGTAGCGGCTCATCATCCTTTAATACAATTGCTACATAATATACAGGTGGGTAAAAATGTATATAATGTATGTACAACCATCTTTTTTTAATTACTAGTATGGACAAGTTTATTGCTTTTTTTATCGAACCACGGACTGCTATTGCACTGCTTGAACGGAATTTCGAGATTGTGGTCTATCGATTCAATTCGGATTAATTTCGCGGACCAACGAAGCAGTGAAAGTAATAAAGACTTATACGTAGGGACTATTTCATTTTTCTCAATTACGATTTATTGTTTTAGTCTATTAAAATGACTGGTTACAAGCGAGATGACATGGTGAATAAGTTCAAGAAGCATATAAGGAATTTCCTAAATCATTATCACATAATTATAATGACTACTATACAGATGTAGTAAACCAATTGATGGCAGTGATGGCCTCGAGGTTTAGGCGCGCGGTCGAGAATCTCGGCGGTCGCGGGTTCGAACTCCAGGCACACATCTCTAACTTTACGAAATTACGTGTGTATTTAAATTGAATTATCACTTGCTTTAACGGCGAAGGAAAACATCGTGATAAAACCTGCACACCTAAAAAGTTCTTAGGAATTTCTTAGGTGTGTAGTTCGCCAACCTGCACTAGGCCAGCGTGGTGGACTATGGCCTAAACCCTCTCAATGGTAGAGGAGACCCGTGCTCAGGAGTGGGCGTATATGGGTTGTTGAAGAAGAAACCAATTTAATCTCTAAATCAATAAATGTTATGAATTTATAGTTAACTTGTAATACAAATTGGACCATTTAAGCGTTCCATTTTTACTCTGTGAAGCAACATAGCTTAAACGCACGTAACCAACTAGTTTTCCTATATGTTGGAAAAATGCGGGACTTATTAAACATGTCGGCTGTTAATCTTTTTGCCTATTAGCAATAATAAATGTTGAGTGTTTTACGCGGGGGCAAAAAAGTGTGAAGGAATTTTAACGCTCGCATTATCGTGGTAGCGTAACTGAGGGAATTATACAAATCCTTAAACAGCTCTACGAAGATCACTTTTATATTTATCATAGACACATTTTTGGACCTTATCATAGATAATACGTTGACTACGTAAGTAAAAGCCAAACATTAAATACATTTTATTTAAATAGATTTTAACTATCTATTGACCTAACCTAATATACTTCCACTCAGAAAAGCCTGTAAACCAAAAATTCGCAAGTTTTATTTTTCTTATTCCTGAGAATTTGTTAAAGTAAAGTTTTCGAATATGATTTTTCGTACTTAGAAACCACGTATGCTGCTTGATTGTAGCTCTTAATTATGTGGGATCGACAATGAAATGGGTTGACATCCGAAGTATACCTTAGTGATTAATTTGAATTAATATCTATAAATATATCTCTAGATTAAATGTAATAAATAAATTATAAATTTAATTAATTATTTTATTGTCATATGAATACTAAGTAGTAAACGTGCTCAAACTTTAAAGGAAACAACGTTATCAAATTATTATAATGAATTAGAAAAGTATATAAATCTTGGAAAAGTATATTAATTTCGTGAACGTAATAGATAATGACAATCGACTACGCCCCAGGCCTTCCCAACTCTAGAATAATCCCATCCCATGTAACAAATAATAGGTAATATACACAGATATTAAAGAAATTAATGTTCCTACAACAGACACACGTTTTTGTAAGCCTAATGGCCCGTAAATAATCAATTTTAATCAAACACACGGGTGATTCCATGCAACACTGTTATTGATAGCGCCACGAAAGAAGTTTATAATGAAGTTAGCTGATTAACGCGTGGGCGTAATGGCTTTAGTCTAACGACCGAACATAAAAGTTTTTTTTTTTTTTTTTTGGCCCTATCCCACCACACACCCGCCACTGCAACTCCTGTACCACAGGATCAACAGCGGCACGCACAGTATTGGCGCCGAGCAATGAAGCTCAGCGAATCTAAGGGGACCTAAATTGTCACAATCCCGCAACGAAGTTAATCAGAAAAGCAATGTAAAGGAGGAGTTGGAAAACAAAGAGTTGTCCACTTCCCTCCACAGCAAAGCGGGTGACAAAATATTGAGCTATGAGGTTTAACCTCACATAAAGAAAGACAATTACAATTACCAAAAATTAGACGCAATTAAAACGCAACATAAAAGTTATGTAACGTTTTGTTTTAAGATGGTTTTATTTGTTTTAGTTTTTTTTTAATAATATCCTGTTATTAAATTATGTTAAAATTGGAATCGGAAATCGTAAGTCTTGAATTTCGTTTATACATCGGCGGAGAGTGACGCGTGCAATCGAAAGTTGCGAGAGCGATTCGGAAAATATATTTCATTTTATGGTGATCACTATAATTACCGTGTTCTGAATGATTTAGGATTGTCTTTTAGACTCTACATAAATAGGTGCTGTTATGAAAAATCATAGATTCAGTTTCTGGATTATCATTAGTCACGAAAAAATATTTTTTAACTGCAAAATTCTCTTCTACCCTCCTTGATGTCAAATTCAAAGCTACTATATAAAAAAATCAAATTTCACAGTCATCCGCTTACCGATATAAATGCTGCCTCTATAATCATATCACTATTCACTTTCAATAACCACAGCATGTATTATAGTTGAGCTAACCTCAAATTTGACCACGTAATGACGGCGTTTGAAAAACCCGTAATGTGACCGCGTGCGCATCTCGCGAGATATTACTGGAGTGTGGTGCTGTGCAGCCTCACTATCGATTTACTACACACGTGGTTGGGCTGAGGATGTAGTGTAAGCGTGAGCGATCGATATATTTTGACTGCCTCGTGGTCTCGCCGTACTTGCATGTGTGTGTGATAAGGAGGATTTGAGTTGGGTGGTGTGTTTTGGGTTGTTCCATTAGGAAATTCTTAGTAGCACGGAGTACGGGTTCCTGAAGAACAGCAATACGCTCTCCTCCAGTTACGTGGGACTGATACATATCTAGCGAGATGTGGGTGCAGAAACGCACCTTTGCTTACATTTTCGGGGAATACACGCGTGAGATTGGGTATGTGTGTATTATTAAAAATGAGACAATGTCTGCCTGTCTGCCATTCATATATACTTATCTTCAATTTGGATGATTTTGGTATGAAGATAGATTGGGCTTTGGTAAAGAATTAGATTAATTAATTTTGATAAATCCTGGGTATAGAGAAGCCTCACTGGACTTCATCGGGGTTGTTTAATGTTGTTAAACTTTACTACAACAGTGAATTTACAATGCATTAGTCTTTCAGAAAAAGAGATAGGTATGAGATAATTTAATTTTACATTTTTTACTATTGTCATGTCATTATAATCGTAACACTCTCCAGAAATTGAATAAGGTTTTATCGTCTATTACAATATAGATTGCGATTAACAAACTAAGGTTTAACTAACATATTTTGAGGTAAATTTACGCAATTGCAACGGCTATTTTATTCTAGACCCCTTCTAACATAATCTCCATTTTAAATCAACCTACTTATTAACCGCTGTCGCTTATCGCTCAGTTAACAACAACATCCAGCGCAGTAGTTACAAACAATAAGGAATTATCAACGGTCGAGCGGTCGCCGTGCCCTTCCGCAAACAAACTGCTAAACTGCCTCCAATGGATTACCGCTGTTTCTCATATATCATTCTTATGCCTCGTGCTATTCAGTGGGAGTGCCATATTAGCATATCAATACGCTCATCTAAGGACAGATGGATTGGAAACTGACAATTGGGATCGCAGAATTGGAGCTTACCATTCTGTTTTAGTGAGATCTGTGTGTGTGTTTTAATATTATAAAAAGAATGTATTTGTATTTTCGTTAAAAAAAAATGATGTAGAGGTCCTGGGTTCGATTTTCGGGTCGGGAAAAGTGTTATTAGGTTATTACATAGGATAATTCTTAGTAGCAGCACGGAGTCGGGAATAATGCCCGAAAAGCGGTTATAGGCATGTCCCCCTCTTACCTGCGGTGATAAAACATGCTAAAATGTAGATGCAGTAATGCATCTCAGCCTACCCCTCGGGGAATACAGCCTTGTATGTGTATTGCTTATGTACATATGTATTTGCCCGATAAATTTGGTTAGTATTTATTATGAGTAAGGTATAGTAGGCTACTTATTTCATTACATCCTTTAAACATTATTTACTACATGAGAAGGGAAGTTAACAAACCTACATGCACCCAAGCTTCTCTAAAAGGTCAGTGGAAGCATATTTCTACCAGCTATCTTTTAATGGGCGAGCCCATTACCATATACTAAGCATATCATCAGAGCCCGGGCTGTTACTGAGAATTTCCCCAGGGAAAAACAGCTAGACTTTTCCTGATTGGGGAAACTGACGGGATCTCTTTAAAGATTGCTAACTTTTCTAGTTATTAATTAAGCCGTTAAAACTACTAGGTACTCTTAGGACGATCTATGTTATTTTTTTTACAGAACATTAAATATATTATTTTATTTTAAATCCTTTTACTAGACTGATTTTGCCATGTATATAAAAGACCCATGTTAAACTATGCTCAAGATATAGTAGTGCACTAACCTCAAAATCCCAATCGCTTTCAAGAACGAGTAATTATTCTCCATATAACAACTTAATCTCATGTAGTGGTTCTTTTATCGCTAGCTAAATCGATAGCCGATACATCCAAGGCATTTTCCATTCCATAGACATATTCCTCTGGCCACAATAAGCACATAAAAACATCATTAGTCTTACAGCTATAGGCACGCGGAAGGCATTGATGACTGCAAAAACTATGCACTATGCCTATAAATACTTTTACCGTATGTATATCAGAAAATACCAGTTTATTCTTGAATGAAGCCTTTTCAGAAAGGAGGTTTTAATAGTTGTACTAAAGGTAAGCATAAACTGCAAATAAGATTCTTTAGAAAGTTGTATTTATTAAGTAGATCTTCCGAGACGGTTGCCGGAAATTGAATTGTTTCATTTAGCTAACAGAAAGTTGCTCGTAACAACTTTATTGTATTAAATTTAAGGGGAAAAATTTAAATAAAATTACTTAGTAGCAGCCTGAGCTATATCTCTTGTTCGTTATAAGCTTAATACAAGAAAAGTTCCTAAAAAAATATAACTTGCAGTAAAACCGTATGAAATAAGACTTATGTTGTTAATTGTATATCTTTATTTATATTCACAAATGTGAGTGCTTTACAAGAAATAAGAACAGACATAGTGATGTCTCTGCGGTCATTTTGTCGAGCCCATTCAAAAATAGTCTTGTCGAACGCCCTCTGGCGGTAAGAGACATTTATTAAATAGCAGAGGTCATATATCATAATATAATAATCAATCAGTGCGCATTTATAAAATGATTTATTTATGTAAAATAATAAATCATTTTATGTTGAAATCAATGGTTGTAGGTGGTAATTATTGTCGTCTTGAGTACAGAAGGGTTTTCTTGGCTGTATAATGTTGTGCCTTGGGCTAAAGATAATAAATCTATGGGTAATTTTTACGAGACGTTTACAAAGCAATTTGTATGTGTCGATGGGTGACAAATGGCGGGGGATTTCGTAGAGATAAATAATATATTTTAACTGTATCTTAAATTTTATTCTATTAGTCTATTACGATATTTTTTCACTAACACGCTTTTCGTAGATGAATTTTAAAACAGTTTTTTCCTACAATTTTTTTTATTTTTTCGTTAAATATATATAACCATAAACGACATACATCATACACATCAGGTATATTGCTATAGGTCGATAAAATACGTCGTTGCGAGTTTAGGGAACAAAAAGAAATGAAGGTGTTATGTCGAAGGAAATTTATGGCGGCCATAAAAAATAAATTGGATTGTTGTGAACAACTTTATAGTTAAAATGGGTTTAAACACAAAACCCTTCACGGCTGTATTGACTTGGAAACAAATTTAGTTAACTAGAAATTACATTATGACTTATGAGTCTGTTACCTTATACCACTTTAATTCCAGGCAACATGGAAATCCTACATTTTTTTTAATGAAAATCCTGAAATAATTTATTTCAAACGACGTATAACCTAAATTCCTCCAATTAATCGCCAAATTTAAGTGGCAAACTTATCATCATCAGTCCATATACATTCCACTGCTGGGCATAGGCCTCCTCTACAACCAAGAGGGTTTTAGGGCTTACGGCCTTAGTCTACACGCAGGCCTAGTGCGGGTTGCCATCTCTAGTAGTAATTTAATGATGCCATTTATCACAAGATATCCTTTCTCATTAAACTGCAATTAATTTATCGCTTGTTCATCAATTCCTGGAGAGAAACTCGGGCACTCACATAGCAATGATATGTGGTATTAAGCATATTTGTTCATGCAATGGTTAATTTATTCAAAACTATGCAATTAAACTTTATTGACATTACTTTCCAAGAGCAAATAAGACCTACATAACATAACAGAACTAACGGACAGTGAATTTATGTAGAGCTTACTGTTTTAGCTTTAGAGAAGGTCCGTGCCCTGTAGTGGAACGTATAAGGGCTGATAGTGAACCTAGAGCTGCCATGGGCCGAAGAAGATAGCTCTTGTTCTCTAGGATACATCTCCACACAAAGTGAAAGACGGCCAAGCTATAGTGCTACATAAAGGTATAATAAGCAATGGAATGTAAATAAGATTTTCCGCATAAAATACCCATATTAGAAAAAAATGGAGCTTGTTTATGCTTTAACACAAATCTTGCCAGTAGCATGTTGCTACAGCCTCAAGAAGAGGCTTAATTGCTGGCTATCGAGCAATACTAGATACATACTTCCATACCCAAGAGCCGGACCCAAGCACCTTATTTGTTAATTTTTAAACAATGAGTTTTAGTATAAACGATTGTTTTTAATAACTTTCTTAGGTGACTTACTTTACTTTATCTTAACCCATTAGGTACCAATGTTCCCATTTGGGACATCTCACTTTTTGTCGATTCATTCATAACTACCTGCAATGTTTTAATAATTATTCATGTCATTAGTTTCTACACTGTGTGGTGCTAAATATCAAGCCAATTATTCACTTGAAATTATTGTCATTTATGTGTTGTTCATCAAAGAACGTACTTTTTACGAGTTTCGAAATTTTCAATTGTTTCCATTTTGATTATTCTGTAATTCGATGTAAGTATTTTATAATTATTGTAAAATAATATCAAATAGTATCTAAATAATAGCTTGTAACTAGTAATTTGATTCAATGGATGGCAGTACTTATTGAATTTCTTTATTTAAATATGTTCCCAAATGGGAACATTGGACTGATGGACTAAAAATTTATTTTGTTATTTTTTTTTTATATTTTTTTTATGTGCTCCTTATTATATATACTCTTTGAAAAATATGTCAAACAATACAGAAAAAAGTTGGTACCTAATGGGTTAACAACTTCAACTGTTGACCCACATACACACACAATATAGAGATAAAATTGCCATAATCACTTTTATATCTGTAAATAAATTTGAAAATCACCATACTTAATCATTAATTATTTGTTTTATTAAAGTTCTTGATCAGTATATCAAATTTAGTTTTATAATGCGAATGAATAAGTAACGTTTTGCAATATAAATTTCTAGTTTTGGTTTACTTGCCTCGTCCACTCAATCTTCCTATAGCAATATATTCTTCTTAATAAGCCATGACGTCATAAAATACTAAGCCTATGACAGATGAGTACAAACATAATGTGTCGAGAGTTCAGCGGGCGTGACAGCCCGACAGGAAGTGGCCACAATGAGAGGTCTGATTTATATTCCGCTCGAATTGAGGCCGAGTGCACAACAATGCCACGGATTAGCATCGCGGTGACATAAACTATTGCGAAAGCATGGGAACATATGCCATCGCACGGTGGTATAAACAAGCCCTTGTATCTATGCCGCATATTAACATAGGAGACCTATGAATGAAATTACAAATTAAAATGCTCTGCTTTTTATGTAGATGTAAAACGTTGTGATGAGGAGTCCTATAGCGAAAGATAGACGTCATGTGCAGTGGCGTGCCTAGGGTGTCAAACTAAGGCAAGCCCAAATGTTTATTTAGTAGCAGCATATTTTTTTTTGGTACGTAGGACTAATAAATACCTACCGGTTAGTACTCACATTCACGTTTATAGCGTTATTTTATAAATAAACAATCGTTAAGTTCGTTATTCGGAACTATGTAAGGCAAGTCAGGCTTTCAGGCTTCTATGGAAGTACCGCCACTGGTCATGTGGTCTATGGTGATGATGATAAAATATGATGTCTATTTTGACTCGCCAATAGATGCTCTGTTAAGGCAGTATTGTTCTTACCATTCGATATGATATACCAGAGTAAATACAAGTTTTGTGTATTTTCCGAAACACCTTTGAACATTTGCTTAACATAAACCCAGCGCCACATTCTTATTCAAACATATGAAACATACTTAAATACGCCACATTTTTTTGTGTACGTAATGATGTAATTATTCGACATAAATTAAGTAATATCAATGATACTTTAATCTAAATAATCACAATACTAAAACCTTATGACAAAAACAAACATTACATTCGGCATATCGCAAGTATGTAAGACCTTCGACCATATAAAAACTATGGAATTCAGTCGCCCGCCACGAATGGTGCTGCAACCTTGCTATTCGTTACGAAATATTTGTATTGCTGAATACGAAATGTGGGAGGTCATAGCAATTTAATTGAAGATGTAGTAAGCGATTCTAGCGATTTCGATGTACAAGCAAAGAAGAATTATTTTACCCAAAGTTTACTCAAAAGAGAGATAGTGTCCGCAATGAAAGAGTTTCTGATTAATCTTGGCGAAATACGAGAATTAATGGCAGTAGACCACCCCAATGGTTCCCAATCCAATAGTTTTTGAGTCTATTGTACCTACATAAAAATTGAGCATTTAATTATGTTTCATAAGTATTACATACAGAAGCGTTCTTCAACCACATATTAAGCGAACAGATGATTATTGCTTCTTGAATCAGGGAATTTCGTGTTTTCTTAAGCAAGACCGCTCTGGCAGTAGATGACAGAATCGAGTTTATGCGGTGATAGTCGTCACAGATGGCAAGTATCATTACACTTGCGAGTTTCGTAAAAAAATTCGACGGCCCCAAAGTTAGCGCGCTATTTACTTTCCCAACGTTGCATAACTGTGTTTCGTCCAATTACCTCAGATTACGCGGCGTCACGCTTTCCGCTCCTAAACTAGAGGCATAAGGCTTAAAACATTTGGATATAGCCATTATACGTCGAACATCTGCGTCCGCAGTTTATGTTATTCAAACGTGAAACGGTGTGCCTGCGTTTGCCCTCCTTGAATGCGTATTGGTGTGGAGTTACCTTTTGTTTTGATCAATGAAATAATTCGGGGTAAGCGCAGTATGTTTTACGGGCAGCTGATAGTGAATGAAGGTCTTGAAATTGTGTGTTATGAATTGGAACCGCCGTTTGTTTATAAGTTTTGAAAAAAGAAACGGAATTTTTATCATTTTCTATTTACTAATTAATTATTTTTACTTCACTTCGTGAAGCAATAACGTAAGATGTATATTTAGGCAAATATAAATAATTTCAGTTAAACAAAATAAAGATTGAAATTCCAAATTTCAACGTGCTGCATCATTAAACACAGAAGTGATCTCCTCAAAGCACTGAAGTTGGGATAATTCCCTTTGAAAGTTGAAAAAAAATATCGCATGCAAATTTTCCTTAGATATTTCCACTTTTATAACGGACTTCTTACATTTGAATAGACGAAACAATAAAACTATTCCACTAATCTGAGAACTTCCTAATTTAAATTCTAAATTTAAAAAGATGGAAACGCCATTATATATTTTTGTTAATAATTGCGGAAGGTTGGCAAACGACACGACTTAAAAGGCAGCCCTCGTATGTTACTTCACAAGTTAGCAAAGACTTACAATTTATACAGCCAATATTTAAAATAGTAATAAAATATATTTCTTTACCTACATTAAACCAAAATGGATATCAAATTGCAATATTATATATTTGTAGTAAGCCCGATGCTAATCTATATTTAGCTGTTAAGCTCGTTTTAGTAGTCACACAACGAAACGAATTAATTTCCATAATTTTACGATAAACTACACCTTTAGACTTGGTATTTGTTTTTCAATTGCAATAGATTCATTCGACTTCCAAGTTTGGTTGGATAATATTATGTGTGGAACGAAAAGCGTCGGCTTTTATTGCTCTGCACGAGAAATGTTTGTGTGGTCTACATTTTTGAGTTTATGAGATTTTAATAAACGTAACTTTATAGATCTAACTTTATGAGGAATTTAAAGTTGGAAAGAAGGTGCACTAAGAAATTTATTCTATCATTTTATTATATTGTAGCAACGATGGCTTTGAGGTTTAGGCGCGTGGTCGAGAATGTCGGCAGTCGCAAGTTCAAGCCCCTGGGACACAACTCTGACATTACTTTATTTTTACGGTATTTCAATTTGTTCAGTGTTGCCACCAAAGTTTTAACAGTGGCGGCTACCTAAATTCCAGTTTTCAGACAATTTTTAGACTCTATGCTACTACTGAGAATTTTCTAATTAAAAATCTCTAATACCTATTTCCCGACTTGGTAATCGTCAATCTTTCTTTCAAGTTTTTTTATTACCAGCCACAATTTGTAAACCAAGCATTCTTACACACGTATTCTTTTTAAATAGCTGCAATACTCGATGTTTGTACGTTGACAATATAAATTCCTTGGCGAAACGTTCCAACGAGCCGCCATGCACGAGGAATGCATAATGCCACACCACCATCTTTATTGGCTATCGGTTAGTCTACCGCCTCGGGGCATGCCGGCTTCCATTACTGTACATTGAGCATTTTTAATCTGTGCCCATCTTGTGGAGTTTAGAGGATGTAGAGCCTAAGCTCTACACGGAAAACACTGTTTATGCAAGAAAAAAGGCTAACATTTTAAGTGGGAAGATTATTTAATGCAAGAAATTTGGAGAAAAAAATATTATGTGCCTAAGTATCTAAAGGGTAGAAAGAGGTTTTATTATGTAAGGGGGTAGCCCCAAGAAGCAAGAAATTCATTCAGTAAATGATAAAGTATATTCAATGACGACTTTTGTTATAGTACAGAATATCACACGGTCATTTGTTTTGATAAAAAAGAGATCAGTTTTTCCACATTTCTGAATGCCACAAATTACAACCAATTGTAGTGTCGCGGTATAAGTTTTTAGCCGAACTAACAAGAGCTTTCATGTAAGATTCCTATGGGAGCTACAGCGTTACTTTCCTAAAGGGTTCCTTTAGGAAATTCTCTGTAAAAGTAAAATGAAATGTGCCTGTAAAGCGGTAATAGAATCGTTCATTATAACGTAAATATGTTTAATACAACTAGCAAACCATGTATGTATGTATGTAACAAAAAACTAGATATAATTTCTGGAACATTTAACCCACCGAACTAACAGCCGAGTAATAAAATACCTCGCGGCGAACATTTCATAGCCACTTGATAAATAATATAGCGTTTTTATTTTTTGTCTCAAATACAGTAGCAATGAACTTTATTCTAGTTCTTTTTGTACAGAGCGTTACTGGCAGGCTGTTAGTGACAATTTGATTATTTTGTATTTATCCCAATGTAATTCAGTCATTAGGGAGTTATTTTCTCACAAACACCCGACCATTAAACAAATATTTGAGAATCACACAAACATTTGTCTAGCTGATAAAATCCGCAGCCTCCATTGCAAGCTGGTGTCTAGTAAACAAATAAAATACAAACTGATTTTAACACGGCTCTTAAAACGCTGACAAAATATCATTCTGCTATTAAAATATAATATTAATAATAGCTAAATCCTTGCATTGTATATTCGGAAAGGATGTACGTGTTGTAGCAAACTGGAACAGAACTGGTTTAGTGACCTTAAATTAAATGGTTCACAAAAAACTCCATTCGAGACAACGCCATTCTATATGCTAATATAATTTCACGGTTGTCCGTATGTTTGTACACGGATTATCGGTCACACCCTTGATTCAACTAATTTGTAATGCACAGCATTTGATGGGCGTTACAGAAAGTGGAGGACGGAGGTTCGAATACGGTCACAGTAAATTGTCACGCATTTTTAATGTGTACAATGGCTATTGTGAGCAGATAAGAGTGGATTAAAATTATACTTAGGATGAATTCTTTTTTAAGTTATATTCTTAGTAAATTCCTAATTAATTATCACGAACATTTCTTTATACAGAGAAGTTAAACAAAATGATGAAACCTGTATACTTATCAGACGCGTCATCCGCTAATGTACACAAACCTAGCGTGGTAGACTAAAGCCAAATTGGGGCGAATTTGAGCTGAAGATGATAACATTCTAAACTTAAACTTCAGCAAATTTTACTAAGCAATCACAACTAAAACTAAAAAATATTTTAACATTTCCTTACGATGAAATGCAAATTTATATCTTTCGTTGTTTTTAATTAATATAAAACTCTGTCTGTTTTGTATATTTTGAATAACAACAGAATTGTTAAGTTTTTTTGAAGCTCATAACAATAACCGTACGATATTAACTGGTACTTAAACAGACTGTCTAATAGCTACTACCGAAATCTACGTGACAAAAAAAGGCACTAAACCCCATTAAACTGAGCAAGCTAGCTTGGCAGTGTCGACCTGGTGAGGTTAATTGCCTCCTGACACCACAGTATCTCCAGTAGGATCACTGTGAAGCAAAGCCTCGTTATTACAGCTCATAACGCTGATTTATTGTGATACTGTGCGTGTTTTAATTAACTGTGATATACTGGCGGTGATACTTTAAGATTTTAAAGTTTTGGAAGCCTTTTATACTGGTAAAAGGATCAAATAACAAAGAATCTGATAAATTAAGATATTTTTGTATCATTGTGTAGTTATAATAGCATGATATTTATACATAGATACCTACTACTTTTTAGATTATAGTTTGTATAATAAAAGTGTTTTAAGGAAATATCATTAATTTAATGTCACTAAAATATATTAAAAATACTCAACGTGGTTCATGAAAACAATGATAAGTTTTAAGAGATTATCTGTTTCACGAGCAAAAATAAAACTTCGCTCCCAAATTGTATAAATCTACTTTTAGGTGATTTTTATAAACACTAAACGGTCTTGCAAAACTTTATACTAGACAAATATTCAACTTTTAAGATCACACTTTTGAAAAAGACATCTTGACGCTTTGTGGTGGAATAATATAAGTTAGTTCACCCTGAATTTCCTTCAACTAATAGGGTAGTAAAGCAACAAAGTTGTTAAGTGGAGGCTAGTATGAATCCAATTGATATTAACTCGATGGTAGATAATTAATGCATAAAACCTGAACTAGCTACTTTACAGCGACGCTCTCGTATATATGTGTAGAGACAACATGATAATGCACAAGAATATCTTGTTTTTATTGGGGTAATTAAACTATTTTATTTATAATGACAAAATGTACGTCTAGACTTATTTATAATTCTATTTCTATAAGGATATACCTGTGGGTTTATGCATGTTTTGTTATTCTTATAAACTAAAGAACACGATGGCTATTTTTAAATTATTTCTTTCAAGCGACGACTCTTTTGCAATTTTTTTCGGATTCTAGTCCTCTGTTGTGAGTTTATTAATTAGGAAACCCAAAAATACTGCCGTTTGAATCGAATCCAGAACCTCTTCGCGTAGGCTGTACAGTTATGTATCCCCATAGCATTCGTTTTCTTTCCTTTCTACGCTTACAATTCTCAACTTACGAATTTCAAAGCAAAGATGAAAAACCAAAAGACAAAAGAAAACCGCATGAATAATTGACGTATACGTTCTTTGTACAACACAATATTGCATTCATTAAGGCTATTTTAAAGCGCTGGCGGGTTTTATTTAGGCCCACTTGGACCAATTAAGTCTCGGAGCACGTCCACAGCCGAGGGTCTAGGGCTCGGAGTGCGTTGTATTAATTAATCTAACAAACAATGGAGGGGCGCCGCGGGCGGTCACAGCGCATTGGGGGCGACTGCACTCGGCTTAGCTGTTTCAAATACTGTGAAAAGCTTTGTTATTGTATTTAGAAAACATAAAAATTACTACGGGTTTGCGGGACTAAAGAGAGTTTGATATAAATCGCGTCATTATCAACAGTTCGTATACGCCTGACTCTTCGATAAGCTGACTTGCTTTAATACTATAAAAACTTTGTTATTGTATTTAGTAAACGTAACATTACAGCAGGAATAAACTACAGACTACGAGAGAGTTTAATATAATTCAGATCATCATTTGCCCAAATACGCCTTACTTCTCGGAACGTGCCTCCTCTACATCTGAAAGGAGATAGGCTAAAGACTAAAACCTGGACTATGGTCCACTACGGACGTGTAGTAAGCGTTGGCGGACTATGCATACACCTAAGACATTACTAAGAATTACTAGGTGTGCAGGGTTCCTTACGATGTTTATCTGCCATGAAAGTACATGATAATAATTTATTGTGACTATATTTTATTACTATCTTCACCTATCATTTCCTAATAGAGTCTAGATTCTATTAACGCGCTTTGTTTTCAGGATTAAATAAATAGATGAAATATAAACTCCCTCTAATGTACAATGACAGGAGTATGTGCCGCGTTATATAGAGGTCCCGGGTTGGATACCCAGGTCGGGAAAAGTGTTATTTGGGTATATTCTATAGAAAATTCTCAATAGCAGAGCTACCTTATCAGGAATTCACACTTGTGTTTGTTCTGTTTTAATAATTAATTAATATTTCAACTTCACAAATTATTCAATCTACTTTGCACACTTGCACGAACCTATTAAGAGTTAATAAGAACTTTGAAGCAGTGAATAACTAATTAACTTTGAAGTATTACATCACGTACATAAGCGGATATGTGTGGATTAAATTTAATGTGTTTCTTGCGCTGATTTTTTTTGTACATTCCGAAGTAGCGAGTACTGATGAATCATCTATTTGGGTGTTGTTCACGAGTAATTTTACTCCACGAGTACTATTTAATTTAATAGCAAAGAACAACAAAAGACTAGCATTTTACAAAAATATACACAGAATAATATTATTTAATGTCAAAACCTACTCTTACAAAATAATATTAGCTACTGTATTAGATCTTGTCATTCATAAAGGAAACATTTCTGCAATGTTCTTCATGTAGAATGGCTTGTATAAGAATAAGACTGTGTTTTTTTTCCGCCCTCTATAGCTCTAAAGTTTTTTTTCAAAACCCCTCTATAATCGACTAATTTAATTACAAATCATCTACTTTACCTTCAAAACTTTATAAAACTTATGCTTTCAGCAATGGTGATATCAATTTCTTTTAAAGCTTTTCCCTATCTAAATTTCTTGCGCTAATACAGCCTTTATTTACTCAATTCTTCAGAAAAAAAGGCCAGTCATGGTTGCAGCACATTCTTATATCTACATACGATCATCCACAAAGTCACCGACTTTCCAGTATCTATGCAAACGGTCTACAACTCTGAATAGCCATGTTCCCCAGACAAATAAGCTTTCGCACAATAGATTTCTCTCATAGCAGAGTGCGAGTTGAAAAACAAATAAAAATCGTACAGCACACTCGAAAAGGTACTTTAGGGCATTTATCAAAGGGTTGATAATTCTTCGAGTGGCGGTTATGTAGGTTTTAATGGTTCATTGTGAGGGTGGCAGTGTTTGTACAAAGTGTTTGCTCCGGAGAGAGCGTCTTGTAATGATTACATATTTATTAGTTGTGGAACTTGGGCTGGTTTGACTGGTTTTTCAGGATACTTGCGTAACCGCTATTTATTTAAGAAAAGCACATGTTTATACCTTTGTCTGTTGTAGTATGTATGTATGGTTTGAGTACATAATCAAATGTTTAGTTACCATCGGTATAGAGATAGAGAAAAAGAGAAAAAAATATCAATTAGGTCGATAAAATTAAGTGTAAGTTGTGAAACAATGGTGATTCTATTATTTATTGGTTTATTTAATATATAAAGTTTCGATTTACAGCTTAGATTTTCAAATTCGTTACCTTAATCTTCAACCGAGATTACTCGGGCAACATATTATGACCATTAGGTGCCAGTCAGTGTTCAGCCATTTTAAAAAGTCAAGCAAACTTCGAACGTAAACACTGCTTTAAGTACCAGTAACTCTTTTATGATTGAAAATATTTAAACAAAATCGCTTTGTGTGCGAAGTGTAAATACATAATGCATTGAACCGTTGCGAAATTGACTTTTCTATGGCCACAAACGGCCGTAGTTTTTGTCGTGGGAAAGTCCATTGTGTACGTTATAGTAACTTTAAACATTGCTTGTGTGTAGTAAATTTCCGCATAGTTGTGTTAAGTAGATTTCATTGACGCATTACTATTGCAACTGTCGGTGTCGAATCACCTAATTCACGCATTGGTTATGTTAGAAAAATGACGTTTTTTGAAAATTGGATTCATTTGTTTCTCATACTCCATTTACCAGGTATGTATAACAAGATAGCTTCTGTGCAGATGTAGGTAGGAAGCTGTAGATATGGCGGGTTTAAAACTTGTAAGAAGATATGCATCGTATGGTCCATAAGTTGGCTATAATCCGTAGTGAAGTGATTTAGAAATAGCTGTATTCGTATTTTTAAATGGCGCTATAATATAATCTTAATGTTTTAAGGTAAGTTGTACATGTGGCTATGGTTTTTTAACTATTTTTTTATTTTATGTTTTCTTTAAAAATAACTTACCCAGTTATTAGGATTAAATGTCTTAGCAGTTCACGTTCTTGAAAGTTTTTTTCGATAATTGGAAAAGTGTTTTTTTTTTCAAACCATAGACAGATTAACGATCAATGACAATGAGTTTCAGTAAAAGGTGATCATATAAAATTTCGCCCATACTACCAAAGACAAATGTGGCAATTTGTGTGGCGACCAATATATGTATATAACTAAGCTTCATTATAACTTACACTATTGATTTTAACATGCACACACAGGCTTCAATATAATTTATACTATTGATTTTAGTACTTATCGATATAATACGAAAGCTCCATCTATTTGTACAACTTGGTTTATTTGCAATAGGTTCACCTGAGGGTATAATATGGGACAACATGAGATGTGCCCCGGACGCCGAACAAGACATGCCTGACGGAAAAGTCGCCGATATCGGACGCTTTCCCTGGTTGGGAATACTGCAACATAGCTTTTGTAAGTATTTAAGGAATCCTGCAATATCCTTCCTTACTACTATATCTTATCCGACAGTAGGATACATTAGAGCAACGCAGCTAGTGGACCGCAATTTTATTTGCGATAAATATTCTTATTTATCTTATAGGAAATGTCCTTTCTTCCGAGTTGAAAAATAACTCATATTCTATACAATATTGTGTCAAACTACATGAAGAATAATTTAGTCATCTATTAATACCAAAATTTGTATATAATCAGAAAATTGAAATTTGTATACGATTTAATACAAAAAATACTGAATTGAAATCCCTTCCTCATGTTTTTTTAATTGTTTTTTATTTTTTTAACGATTAAATGGGACTTGAACACAGCTAGTGGGACGAGGTTTTCAAATATAACACAGCTATTCATTCAAAATTATGACTATGTGTTTGTATTTTAGACTTAGCCGAGAAAGTGAGATTTGCCGTGACGGGTGCGGTCCTCATCCACCCCGGCTACGCCATAGCACCGGCCGAAGACGTCGGAAAGATAATGCCAGACCAGTTACTGTAATTAATCTCAGAGTCAGCTATTATAAGTAATAAATACACCCAACAATCATACACACAGATCTGACACTACAAAAGGATACAAATCTTGTGTCGTGGATATCAAAAATTACAAGAGATTTTTCCGTCTCTCAAGTCTCTCAACAAGCAGACCCGAAACAAATATTTATCACACAAACATTTGTCTCGGTGTGGACATCGAACCCACGGCCTCTCGTTTAGTGAGCTAGTGTCTAGACAACTGCACCACGGGGTTGTTAATTGCTGTTGAATGAAATTATTAACCGACTGTTTTGTTATTCCTGCTGTATAAGATTGCTGTAAAAATAGTAGCAGTTTGAAGTCTTGAAGTAAGTCAACGTGACTTAAGAAACATATCTGTGCCTATACCATAATCTATGGAAGCCTAATTGTTTCATGGACTTTTAGAATTAAAGCTGAATCTAAGTATCGTGTCTTTTAATTAATTGTTGCTTACTAACTTAACATAGATAAAGATGCTAATGCGTTTACGGTCCATTAAGTTTTATCGCATTTTCTTATGGTCCATTTGTGTTGTCGGAACTTACGGAAGAGATATTCCAAATTAATTTTTGTTGGAACGCATTCAATACAATACAAATAATATAATCCATCAAATACTGAAAATACATGGTAATCATAGGTTAAAACATCATGTTTTTTTGTCAGGATTTTTTCAAAGCCAGGGGGTTTGTAATCTCCTTAGCTATTACCTGCCTTAATTTCTGATCTGAATACACTTGTATAAAAATTACCTTTTAATTTGTTATTTAGGAACAACACAAAATTCATAGTATGGGAGAATGCGGAGACAAAATATGCTCTGGACGTGATGGACTATCTGCTGCATCCAGAGTATATGGAGAAAGTAACCATAGCGTCTATCGCCCTACTGCAACTCTTCGAGATGACGGATTCTGGATACACCCTTACTCCGGGTAAGAACCACTACAAGAGATGGTTATAAGATTTAAAACCACTACTATCTGTTAATATTCCACTTGTTGAATAATTATGTCGTCAATAGTAGAATGAAGTGGTCCGCCAACCCGCACTAGGCCAGCGTGACGGACTAGGGCCTAAACCTTATATTAGATTCATTGTTTATAAGACTAAACTTTTCTCTAAATAAAGTGTCTTTTATGAGCGGAATCGTGGTAGCTTAAGTTTCGTTACAATCAAGAGAATTGTCTCTTACAGAAACAGTCGCAAATTTTTAAATGTTAGCAAAACTATTGTTATTGAGAATAATAATACTATCTCTACTAATTTGTAGTTAATGCTATAAAAGCCCACAAAAAAAATACATTTCATTTTATTAATCACCATTTTTACGACGCAGCTTAAAACCATTGATACTTATTGCCAAGAATAAACTTTCTTATTTCAATCCGAAATCCTTTGCCTACATTCCAAGAAGTATAATTATATTGTGTGACTGCCTCGTGGTCTCGCGGTACAAGTATGTGCCGTGCGATCTAGAGGTGCTGGGTTCGATTCCCAGGTCGGGCAAAGTGTTATTAGGTTTTCCATTAGGAAATTCTCAGTAGCAGCACGGAGTCTGGAAATGTGCCCGAAAAACGGCAATAGGCTCCCCCCCTGTTACGTGGAACTGATACATACCTGGCGAGATGTGGGTGCAGAAATGCATCTCTGCCTACCCCTTTGGGGAATATAGGCGTGAGGTATGTGTTGTTTGTTTATAATTATATTGTGTTTCAGCTCCTGTGCTGCCCATATGTTTGCCAATAAGCGGCGCTGGCGTTTTCACAGATTTATACGCCATTAAAATGACAGACGGTAAATAATTTTTATACTAAAGGTCTGAAAGTAGCTCTTGTGATAGAAAAGATGAAAGGAAACCGTCTGTCGTGGTATGGGCACATTATGAGAAGGGATGAATCATATGTAGAGAAAAAGGTGATGAATATGAAAGTGGATGGATGGACAAGCCGAGGAAGGCCAAAAAAAGGGTTGAAATGTGTGACTGAAGATATGAAAGAGAAAGGGGTGAATGCAGACATGACAGGTGATAGAGATGTATGGAAGTCTAAAACATACAGCGCCAACCCCGAATAAATTGGGAACAGGGCAAGAAGAAGAGTAAAAGGTATGAAACTTGTTAATAAATAAAAAATGGTAGGAATGAATATCCCTATGAACATAAAAACTTGTAATGACGGTGGTTCGTATAGAAGTGACAAAATAGATTTCCATTCAAATGATGGTTTTAAGACCAGAAAAAATGGATTAGAATTAAATCAAATAAACATAGTATTAAACTATGAATTCTTATTAAATATTACAAGAAATATAAATGGAGAATGCATACGTAAAATTAATAGTTTATTTCTCTTTCCACAGAAAACCAAGAACTAGAAAAAGAAGTGGTTAAAATGAGTTATGTGGAAAACCACGATTGTGAGGAGTTTTACTACAGAGCTAACGTAATATACTTATTTTGCCCTTTTATAGACTCTGGGCAATATTTAAAATTTCCTATAAAATTCTGTTTTAATGAGACCGTAGCATTAAAATATTACTATTTTAATGACTCTTAAAATGTCAGTCGTGCATTTAAAAACCCAAGAGATTATAGGTACTGTGCTCGCTAAAATGTTGCTAGAATATTTAAGTCACATTACGCTAATTAAAAATGGTGGAGCGTTTTTACAGGTTATACAACCTAAGATATTAAGTGCTTTAAAGAAATAATGATAAAAAGAATTTATAGGCGGTTTTATAGATGATTAAATAGTAAACTTATTGAATAGTAAAATTAAGTTTTAGCTTCATGAAATAGTTTATATTTTCATAAGTAGTGATAATGAAATGTGAAAAATATATAGTTCTTTCATACTTTCGTAAACTTTATTTTGTTACAAAAATGGACTTGATAACTTAAAGTACCTAAATAAAAGCCCAACAGACACATACATTATTCTGACCCCAGATAACGATCAGAAACTACGAGAGAATTTTCGGTCTCATGAACACGTAGACCCGAAACTAGTATTTGTAGATGACACAAACATTTGTCTTGGTTCGGGAATCGAACCCGCAGCCTCACATTATGAGATCGTATCTACCTAATTGCGTCACGATGGAAGTTTTCATGTCGTTATAAAAGAGTTTTTATTGCTACATTAAACGTACCGGAAAATATCCTTTGGCACCAACATTTTGCGCGCGAACAATAGAAACCATAAACCACGGTCAGCCATTGTTTATGGTAAATCTATTGTTAATGTTTTACGACTCTGTAAGAGAGGGTAATTTCACGATATTCTGCAGACAATTCTGTAATCTTTAGGTGAATTAGCCGAGACCTATTAGAAGGAACTAAGGTATTTTTTATAGCTTAATATCAATTTGTTTTTATAAGCTTATCTGATTGGTTATTAATGTTTATAATATATATTTTAAACCATAACTGGAAGTCGCTAGGAAGTAGGTTGGTATTGAGAGTTATCTTATTTAAAAGGTAACGAAGGATGTATTGTAAAAAAAAAAATGGTAGACGTTAGATAAATATAAGATGATTTTAACATTTAAATCTGCAAATCTTTGCATCCGAATATCCAAAATGGCGCCAGAATAGCAGACAAAAATATATTATTAAATATGGCAATGAATTTCAGCTGAATTACAAGAAAATGGCTCCGCAGTCATCCTTGTGCGCGACCTCGATCAAAGAGATGGATGTGTGTGTGTGGGACGGGGGGGTGGCGCTGGTGACCCGACAGGCGTGGGGGTTCTGGAAATTGGTAACCTATGTAACCTTCATACTATCGATAACATACTGATTTCAAGGATGGTTTGTGTTCTGGTGATTAAGAAGCTTGGAGATAATACGATATAAGATAATAGAAATGGCCTATGTCGAGCAGACTTGAAAGGCTGGTGATGATGATCAAAACGATGATGATGATTACGATTATGATAAAGGGTATACAGGTATACACGGTACGATTCGCCTGTACGATGGATCTGATCGGAAATCGAGACGATTGATTGCATCAAAAATTTCGCCTAAAAATCGTTTACGATCTTGACTTACACAATCGATTCGTCGTTTCGATCGGTTTGACACGACGGATCGTACAGACGAATTGTACCGTGTATGGCGCCCAAAATGAGGATGACTTTTTTTTTTTTTTTTTTTTTACGAGAGGAAAGCACCTTAAGCTCCCCTGTTCGGTACCTCGGGGGGGGCCCTGAGGGGTATGTCGGGGTCTCTGGCTACGCCAGCATACCGACTAAAACCTCTCGGTGACCATCACGCGCATTTAGGGCGGTTTTACGGCATCTCAGGGCAGAGGTGCCATTAAATGAGGATGACTTAATGAATTGTTTACTAACATCGAGGGAATAATGTAGATAGGGTTCGGAGTTCGAGGCCCAGGGTGTGGTGCGCCGGCACGTTTCATAAATATACACGACTATGTACCGTGGATCGACGAAATCGTCTCCAGAAAACCGTCTGAAGAAGACCTGGATGAAGAGACTCACAAGTGGGTTCTGCGAAGACTGTCTCCAGTTAAACTCATCATGTATGAAGGTATGGATTTGATAGCACGTAATTTGTAGGTACTAACAAGATTTATTAAAAGAGACATTTTCTTATGGTTACCAAGTATTAAGTAACCAGTTGACGAAAAGTTTCAAGTTTACCTTACAATTTTAGTCCTAAACTATTAACATAGTCTAGTAGAATCTCAGCCGCTGCAGGTTCAAACCTTAGGCACACATCGTCGACTTTTCGAAGTTATGTGTGTCTTCACAATGAATGATCACTTGCATTAGTGAAGACAAAATCATTGGCATTAAAAAAATCCCGACAAAAAATAATTTGATTTACCTTTTCCATACAATCATCGCTATTAAATTTTTGTGGTTTGTATGGAAAATGTTTTTATTTCTGTCAAGATTTATTTTAATGCCAAAGGATTAGTGATCACCGTAGCTCTTACCCGCCTCGTTTTCAGTTCACGGTCTGAATACACCCTGTATATTAAATTTCAAAATTCGGTATATAATTCTGTTTTTAACTTGCAGCCGCCAAAGTAAGGACGAAGGAGACCGGTCAGTGTGAACCACATGAGCGAGGCGATGTCGTCTACAAAGATAACTCCGAAATAACGATCAGCAAGAACTTCGCACAAGGATTCTTCTTTGTTAGTAATCATCATCATTCACAATCTTTTTTGTCGTTTAAATACTGAACTAGGGCCTCTCTTCTAAATTTTCATTCGACTCTATCATGGGCCAGTAATATTTTGTACAAAAACATTTTTTTAAAGAAATGGCGCGAGTATAGTCACGAATTTTGTACAATTTTTTTCATTTTGAAGATTTCCAAGCAAAGCTGAACTTTCGTAATAGAGAACTTTTATTGTTTTGGAGTTATTACTTTTAATGATCATCATATTCAAATTTACATCAAATATAGATATATATAAATAATGTTATTTATTCATTACAAAATTTCATGCCTACGTTCAGCAGTGGACGGCGATAGGCTGAGTATAATTTATAAAAATAAAAATTTGAAATTCTCTAAAGAAGACTTGAGTTCTAACGAGAGTAGACACAAATCTCTTACGACTTAATCCTCTGTTTGGACAGCTTCTACACCAATAGCCATCAGGTATAATGTTGCGATTTTGCCTAAGAAATAACATTTTGAACACCCCCGATTCGCAGTTGGCTGGACACCAGCTTGCGAAACAAGAGGTTGCGAGTTCGATCTCCGCGCCGAGACAAATGTTTGTGTGATGCACAAATATTTGTTTCGGGTCTGGGTGTTTGTGAGGCCGACAAGTCTTTTTTCGTGTATAATACCCACGACAAAAGACTAGTATCTTAACGCGGGGTCAGTACTATGTACATAATATGTGACTGTTGGGTGTATTTATTTATTGAAGTTGGTGGTCAGCCAGATAGCATCTTTCACGTGCATGATTGTAAACTTGGAGGTGAGTGCGCGGACCAACGCTGTAATGTGGGTGGAGCATTATTGCCATCGGGACCTCACAGGTCTCGTTCCACAGGAAACTCAGCCGTTGCACAGGAGCGATGGCTACAAGAGGTTAGCCTTGTTTGAACTAATACTCTTTTGAGATAATCCTATTTATTTTGACTCAAGTATGCAAAGAGGTTTTTTTATACCTAACCGCAAGATACTATTTCGACAATCAGATTCAAATTACATTGATATTTGAATTGTAATTTGTTATATGTTTACTAGATAAACAAAATAACAAGTCTTTTATATGTAACAAATCTTCTAATTTAATACAATTCCTTAATCGTATTTAATTAGGGAGTCTAACACCTAAATATTTTCGATTTTTTTTTGGAAGTGTAGTCCGACAACCTGTACTAGTCCAGCGTGGTATAATCTAAATTCTAAACCCTTTCAGTTGTTAAGGGGGCCTGTACCCAGCAATAGCCCTGATGTACTAATGACGATAAAATATCTTTGTTAAAATTCCTGTAAAACTTCCCAGCAATGTTAGTAGGTTAAAATTTAGTCGTTAAAAGCAGTGCTAACCTGGATGTTTAGGCGGATGGTCGAGAATCTCGGCGGTGACGGGTTCAAACCCCAGGCATACACATATGGTGGATTACGGCCGAAACCCTCACAAGTTGTAGAGGAGGCCCGTGCCCATTGGGACGTGGGCTGAAGGTGATGATTAAAATGACGTTTCTTTGCAGGTTGGAGTGTTTCATGTACTTCAAGAGCGCAGCATTCATAGAGTTTCGCTTCTACTTCTCGTTCAAGGCGAATTTGGAAGTGACTCTTTACGCCAAGGAGGAACCTTCGAGGGTGATTCCCTACCCTTGGGTGACGGACATCACCACCTACGCATGGTGGCCCACTGCTCGCATCATCAGATGGGGCTACTTCGTACCGTACTATGTGTGGTGGTACAGTCTATAGAGTAATGCGACGGTACGGGGACATGTAACATACATGAGAATAAATTGAAGTGTATGTGTGTGTTTTTATTTAGTATGGCAAAGGTAGTAATTATGTTAATAGTTTGTAACTTTTCGATCAATAAGTCGCTAGATCGATTCCTTGGGCGGTAAATTATTTATCTATTTTGTAATTCTTAGAAGTTTGTAATTTTCAAAAACGGTAATTATGGGTATCGTTACTAGATACTACTAAGCGTGTATTGTAGTAAAAAAAATAATGTAAGTCAAAGTCAATATAGCCTGTCTTGGGAATTCAGCGCGAGAATCTCGGAAAGGAAATTGTACATAACACATGCTCGTCTCCTATAGGGGTATGCAGAGTACATAGCGGAAAACTTCTTTCGCTTCCTCAACTAACATTATCCTCTATGCAAACCGACGTGCATCATATTTATAGTTCTTAAAAGAATCGTGATAACATAAGAAAATAGACGTGTGTTATATTTTGCGACGTCAAAGAAATTTTTTGCTAGGAAAGCGAATGTATGAATGTTTGAAGATATTATGCAAATAGCAATGTTAGTGCGACGACCACGGCTTCGAGTCACGACGGAGGCGCACGAACCGCGGTATTTACTAGAAGATTGTAATTGTAACTAGTTCTGTTTCTACATATCTGTATCATGTACATACGTCCCACTGCTGGGCATTGATCTTCTAACAAAAAGGGCACAAGAGCTACGAGCTTAAGAAATTCGTTGTTAAGCTTTTTAAGTGTGCTGGTTTTATAATGTTTTCGTCATCAGTATAGTATTGATACATTTTAGAATACATACATAAGTTAGACAAAAGAGGAATATGCATAAGATTTAAACCGAAGACAAATTAGGTTTAGTATCAACCGCCAGCCCAGTCCCCGACGCTATTATGACATTGTAACATATTATTATGTAAGAAATTCCAAAACGTTTTTAGTGTTGACTTCATATAAAAAAGCCGTATATCCTATAGCTATATATGAGAAATATATGTAACAATAATTTTTCCACACTATACCTATAAATATTCCGCACCAACAAAAAAAAGCAACATAAAAATTTGCTTTGTGCGAGTAGCTAGAATATCAGACTGAGATTGTGGCTCGCTGTGCTGAATATTATAACACTGAATAAGATAAGGCGAGGCACAAATATAGTGCCAACATAACATAACTCTTGGGACAATAGTGTATAAAACAGAAGTGTTCGCCCACTGTCGAGCCGTTTCTCAGTATTTGTGTCGGGCGCCCAAACCATAAATGTCGATGCAAATCAAGATTAACACCAGGGATCTTTGTTTAAGGGTAATGTGGCGAAACGTGACTGCAGATTTAAGCATATATAAGATATATAGGCAGCCCCGTGGCGCAGTTGGCTAGACACTAGCTTGCGAAACGTGAGACCGCGGGTTCGATCCCCGCACCGAGACAAATGTTTGTGTGATCCACAAATATTTGTTTCGGGTCTGGGTGTTTGTGAGACCGAAAAAGTCTCTCGTAGTGTCTGATACCCACGACACAGGTCTTGTGCCTAGTGTGGGGTCAGAGCTATGTATGTGACTGTTGGGTGTATTGATTTATTTTATAGATCTTATATGATCAACAGAAAGAAATTGTCGGTCTTTGGCAAAACTACCAAAACCATTTGATCGAACTAAGCCTCTCATCAACCCATATACGTCCCACTGCTGGGCACGGGTCTCCTCTACTATTGACTTAGGCCATAGTTCAGCTTAATCCTTTCTATTTAAATTCTTACTCAATTCATCTTACCAATAAAAGAAACAGACTAATATATTGAAGGCCAAAATAATAAAGTAATTTATAATTTTTAATATTATATTTTAATTTTGATGAAATTGGGTTTTGAAATATTAACTGATTATTGCTTATTCATGTTTGTTATTTTTACGAAACTTCCTAACGAATATGGATGCAAGTTGTCCCTTGTATCATAAAGTTTTTTGAGTCCCTAATAATAGGATAAGTTATCAAGCTTATCCAGAAAGAATTAAAGCCTCAAGATTCGCTTAAGGAACTGCGGGCATCATCTAAGGCTAGCCACAAATAAAAGCTAAACAATTTATTATTACCAGATATTTTTACTATGTAATAAGCGTCATGTTTTATGAGCACACCTATGTCTGGGCATTATATTTCGTGTTAAACTGTATTGTCCATAATACAGTATACAATATGACATATTGAGTCGTGCATTAAGTTAGCACTTTACGATCCGCGGTGACACTTTCACAACTTCATAAGCAAGATCGGGCGAGCAAAAAAAAAAACAAAGTTGCGACGTAAATTCCACGCTTTATGAGAAGTATTCAGGCTTAAATTGTATATTATAATGGTGGTACAACGATGGGTTTGAATCTTGATACTCGAGAATTTTGTGTAGCAAAAATGTGAGGATAGATACTGTTCTGTTCTAACTGTTCTGCCTAGCTCCTAACCAGTATTTACCTACATGTCATGATTCTAGTACTTAATGGCAAAGGATCACGTTAACGGTTTGAATGAAGATAGTTTACTTAGAAGATAGGTATATTTAGTAGCGGCTGAAATATAAAAAAAAACTTTATTATGTTTGAATGTCATTACAAATATATCACTAAGTATATCGTTATAAAATTAATATATTCTACGCTAAATAATTATGTTTTAAAACTTAAGTAAAACGCTTGAAAGCGGGACGTAAGTTATTCAATACAGATAAAAATACGTGCAAAATTCTCCATAACAAATTGAAACACCTCCGGTTTGTGTTTTGTAAAATAATTCGCAAGAGAATGCGATTAAAATCTACACTAAAATATGGAAATCTGAGGCGATCCCGTTGATGTCTTTTGTTCGGATAACATCTCAAGACATTCGGTGCGTCTCTACCTGTTACGTAAAAGCTCTGGAGGCTATATAGAAGCTGTTAACGACGCATTGTCATTAACGATCTCTATCGTCTAGCGATGATTATTTATTGATATGATGATAATTTTTTGAGGTCAGTTTTTGTGAAGAAATTAGATGTTGTTGTGTGTTCTTAGTTTTTATTGCGTAGAGTAATAGATTTGAATTGTTTGAGCATTAGTGTAGGAAAACTACTTTTGGAGCGGTTATAAGAGTACTACTGTTATTGTTATCGCATTTTATTTTATCTTACATACTAATAGTAAAATTGAATCATAAGAGAATAACACCTGCGGTTTATAACGACAAAGATATTTGTTTTGTAGACTCAGAATAATAATCTGATTTCTGTGTACAGCTATATTAAAAATTAACCACGCCCACTGCTGAGCACGGGTCTCCTCTACCATTGAGAGGGTTTAGGCCATAGTCCACCACGCTGGCCTAGTGCGGGTTGGCGGACTACACACCTAAGAAATTCCTAAGAACTTTTAGGTGTGCAGGTTTTATCACGATGTTTTCCTTCACCGTTAAAGCAAGTGATAATTCAATTTGAATACACACATAACTTTCGAAAAGTCAGAGGTGTGTGCCTGGGGTTTGAACCCGCGACCGCCGAGATTCTCGACCGCGCGCCTAAACCTCCACCAAATTGAGTTTTTTAATCCCTCTACATGCCTCTACAAGAAAATAATTAACAAATTACATTTAATTTTGAAATCTTTCACATGGTCTTGGGAGAATGTTAAGAAATGCCTTCATCGGAACAACTTTGCTATTGAAAGTCGGTTAACCGCACTACAAACTGCGATTACCAACGGTTCGTGAGTGAATTGTGAAAATCATTCAATCAAATTGTTTACATTCGGGTTCACGAGCATGGCATGGAGGTTATGCAATATCTATGTTATTTGTGAGATAGATATAGTTATATTTGACCTAAGTATTTGGCAGTTGCTTTCCTCATTTTTTTAACTTTTTTAAAATTTAACTAAGTTATGCCTTAGTCTACTACTAAGAGTATCATTAAGGCATTTAAAAGAAGTCGCTAGACGTTCTGTAGAAATAAAACTGGTATAAATGTTTAATTTTATTAAGCGAAATTCGTATAAGAAAAGATTTGAAAGAGAAAAAATATATGGTTTCAATATTCTAGAGATTACCAATAAGACCAACACGACAAGAAACGTGCATTGAGTTAAAAATGTAGGATCAATATTTCAGTTGGCAAACCCAACAAAAACACATCGACAAACGTATTCGTAAAATACTATTAAAAACACAATCGGCTCACCTCGTCACATCCAATGCTATCAACAATGTTTCCGACACGACACGGGACGGCACACACACCACACCGTGCACTCCACACCCATCAGTCACCCACACAACACACAACACTTCATCACAATTATCACCAAAAATCACTTTATAACACAATTAAAAATATCCACTTGTTGAAGTAAAACACGTCCACTACGACAGATTGTTTGTCCTGAACTGACGCGTAGCGGCGCCACCGGCGACGTGCGCGCGCGCAGCTTTCCGGACACGCAGGCTGTCTCGCTCGCACTCAAGTAATTTCCCATTCACACCTGAAACAGAAGATAATATGATAAATGCGGGGACATCGAAAGCCTTCTGATGTGTTACAAAGGAAAAAGTTGATTTGTTATTTCGTGTAGACTAGTGTTTCAACTCGGCTTTGTATGTATCAAGTCTGCTTATTAAATGTATTGCGTTGAAATGAAAATTTGAGATCCGATCGGAAAGTTCACTCATTCGTGACATTGTAGACAAGTTGTTGTAGATAACGTTGAAATCTGGTCACGTTTTAGCCAATATATAGTCTAGTCTTTGAATATTTAAGTGCTTTAACAAACTATGAAATGTAGCGATGGTATTCTATTCAAAGTACTTCCCAGAGCTAACATCTAAGCAACAATGTATAAGACCAATCAAAATGCGATTAAGCCGAATGGAAGTCGAAATGTCCGCTTCTTTAACGTCATAATAACCGCACTAGAATCTGACATTAAGTGCAGTTCGGTCAAGTGTCAACAGGCAAGTGTTAAGTACAACATTTTCACCAGGTCAATTATGGCTTATTGATTGTCATTGAATAAGATACATCATCATAACTATCAGCCCTTAAAGGTACGTCCGGCTGCTGAGCACTGACTTTCTCAACAACCAAAAGTGTTAAGGCCCTAACCTAGCCTAGTGCAAGTTGTAAGACAACATACCAAAAAACACTAACTACCTAAGAAATTCCTAAGAACTTTGAGGTACGCAAGTTTCATGATACATTTCCGTGTAACAATGGTAAGGGTTAAGAAGACATAAGTGTTTCATTTAAAGTAATGTGAACGAACATAACGACAATAATAAAATGAACATGTTAGATTCACATAAGTCTGTATTAGTCCGTTGGAATCCTGGTTGGTTGTTCCTACGCGAGTTTCTGAGAAATATTGAATCTACGGAGACAAACGTGTTATTCCAATAATTTTATACCGTGTTGTAAGTACTGCTTTTTATAGCATAGGAAAGCAGTATTATTACGAACTTGAGAAATCACATTTTATATGCATTATTCGTAATAAAAAATATGATTATGTACAGCTTTACAGTCATTTTAATGTTATTTAGAAGAAAATTTTAGTGTGAGTGCGTTCGATTTTATATTACGTCTTAATTTTAAAACGGCTCAACCAATTTTGATAAAATTTGGTATGGAGATAGCATTCAATATACCTAGATTAATGTGTAAGCCACTTTTTATCCCTATAATTCTAATTTGATTATACAAATTTGCATGTTACAGTGAAATAATATACTCGAAACATTAACAGATATACTAGTTGTAACTCAAGTCTAGTTTTATGAATATACTGATACTACCGTCGATATTTCGATCTGATTTCGACACAAAGCAAACAAGTTGTGGGCTATACAAATATTTGATATCTATCTCTAGATTTACCAATATATATCGGCTTGTAGAAAACCTGGCTAATAGTCACTTGTGCAAATATACATTGTGAGGAAATAAACATAAAAGTCATTAGAGTTATTGCGGTATATAGTCCGTCAACTCGCTCTGGATCAGCGTGGTGGTCTAGGGCCTAAACTCTTGATTGCGGAAGAGCCCCGTGCCCAAAAACTCTTAGTTGCAGACGAGGGTCGTGTGCAATAATCCTCCGAAGTACTGAACACAGGAGCTTAAGGCGCTTTCCTCTCGTGAAAAAAAAAGAAGACTTGAGGAAGACTGTTGATAATAGTGATAATAAAATGAATTGCTCAGAGAGTTGGCACAACAACTCGAGAACCACACACGACGGAAACTTACTATGGCGGGGGCGTTAGACTTTATGTCTCAACATTAATTTATGTCTATCTTGGAGTTTGTGTTGTAAAATCTTTATTCACGGATTGATTTAATATCTTTTATTAAAAAGATTTATGTATTAAATTGATTTGTCATTTTACCGTAGCGATTGGGGCTAGCAAATACATTTTTTTGTTGCCTTTAATTTTAACTGTAATATCATTGACTGTCGTGGCAAATGATATTAGGAATTGTGGCGCCACGGCGCAAGAAGTCTTAAGTTTGATCCTGCCTCGATAAAAATTTAGATTGATTGCTAATTTGACCGTGTAAAACAAAATATATCTGCTAGTGTTACTTATTATTTTAAAAGCTTCATCTATTTATAATAGTCTTAAAATATCATAATAGAACGTATTTTAATTCAGGAGTGAAATACAAAAAATACATTTTGATAACAATATACATATATTGTGTTCTTCGAAAATCACAGGATAAAACAAAAAATTCCAAGCTAAAGCCATAGATGTGTGACAAAAACTGTGAAGTGACGTGGTGATGGTGCAAAAAGCGTTGACCGCAGCGCTGCAGCGCCCACCGCAACCGTTGTCAGGCTTCGGAACAATGCGGCACGGAGCATTAGCGGTTACTCACTGGGCTCGAATAGTGAACATTATGGGTTCAGTATAATATTTTCTCATAGATTAAGAGGGAAATGGACAACTCTTTGTTTCCAATTCCTCCTTTCACACAAGTTCCTTTTTAGCCGACATCAAAAAAGGAGGAGGTTATGCTTTCTTCTTTCTTGTAAACAAGTTTTCTGATTAAGTTCGTTGCGATGAAATATTAAGTTCCCTTAGATACTTTGAGCTTCATTGTTTGATGCTGGAGCGCAAAGACAGGGTCCTATATAATCTCATAGATGAGACAGCTGCGTCATAAGTTTTTTACACTTGCTCTATAATACCAAACTAAGGTATTCGATTACATTATGCCAATGAAAAGCCGCGACAGAATGGCATAAAATTTTCTGTTCATAAAATTGTTATTGTCACTTTTTATAATTACTCTGTAGTAACAATTACTCAAGACGATTGTCAAAAAAATCTTAAGTAAGCTCTCTCTTTTAACACTCCGCTATCAACGCTTACCAGTATTATCCAAATTCCACCGAAATTCTTCTCTAAAGCTTAAATACCAATAGAGTTACGAGGCGATGGTTTGTGTCCGGTGTAGATTAAAAAGCCATTAAACGATAGCATTTACGGAGGTGTTAATGTCGGATAATTTCCTTTGTGCACAGACCGCGGCGCGTGGCCCTGCATACTTATAACTACAATTAACTCTAACGCAGGAGGATGTGACGCTTCCTCACCTTCTTTATGTACCGACATACACTCTCAATTCATTCTCCAAGGAGGCGGAGGATGAAATGAAATTGAATCTATAAAATGTCCAATACATCACTTAAATTCAATCATTTGAAAAAGTTTAACACCCTGTTCGGAAAGTAGTCGTTAGGTACTAAGAAGAACGGCCAAGAAACTTTAGTGATTCGTCAGATTGTAAGCTTAATACTACTATTATAAAAGAAAAAAGGCTACACCTCTAATGTCTCGAAATGTTGCCTGATATCCTTCCGTAGGTATTACATAATATAATTATAATAATGTCTGGCGGAAAACTCGAAAATACTTTGCTGGAACGGATACCTCTCGAATCTGTGCAAAATTTTATCCCATGCCATATCAGTTCAGTCTTCAGGGAAAAAAGAGCAAGTTATTCAATGAAAAGTGAACATGCGAAAAACACTATAAGGCACGGTCAGGCTTTTGAAATTGACGTAAAGTGACAACTAAAAAGGGTTCTTAGTACTGATATTCGGCACTTTAAAAAGGGGTGGTAAGTAGTAGTAGACCTCGGCATTTCACAAGAGGTTAAGACAATTCCTTTGTCACTATTTTTGTAAAGCTCTCATCCAAATCATGTTGAAACACAAGAGCCCGATCCACGACTTCCGCACCCTTATTGATTTATCATTGGGAGTGATAAAACGTGCCCAAGTGGCGTGACTGAGGAGCGTGACACAAAAAATGTGGAGCGTGTTAATGGACGGCGGAACAAAGACAATACCCGTTCACAATATTGAATAATCCGTATTGTAGAGTAGTCAGGAGAATCATGTTTATTGTATTGTTTACTCGTAAGCAAATACGATATAAATATCTCGGCGGTCGCGGGTTCGAACCCCAGGCACACACCTCTGACTTTTCGAAGTTATGTGTGTATTCACATTGAATTATCATTTGCTTTAACGGTGAAGGAAAACATCGTGATGAAACCTGCACACCTAAGAGTTCTTAGAAATTTCTTAGGTGTGTAGTCCGCCAACCCGCACTAGGCCAGCGTGGTGGACTATGGCCTAAACCCTCTCAATGGTAGAGGAGACCCGTGCTCAGCAGTGGGCGAATATGGGTTGATGAAGAAGAAGAAGAAATACGATAGACCTAACTATTATATCGATACAATGGGCCCCTCGATACAAGCTTGCCTAGTGAGGGCACCATGATAGACAGCACTTGTAAAACAACAATAGATTGCATATGTTATCTTTATATACTTGTTTTGTTTTGCCCTCGTCTATCCCAGAAAAAAAAGGAAGAGTGAGGGCGATCTAGATGTAAGGGTATGGCAAAGCATTGGCATCTTGTTTAAGCATGATATTCTCAGTATTTTAATCACATAATAACTATTTTTTAATCATAATATTGAGGTACAGCTGGTACTTATAGGGAAAGCCTATGCTATAAGAACCAGCAGCCTTCCAAGATCACAGTTATATTCTTGTTAGCTTAATTCTAAATTACATAGCTTCAACTTTAATAGGATAATCTCCTCGATTCTACAACAAGAGTTATATTAAGAAGATCGGTCGTATTACTTGAACTTACGTACATATGGCATCTTGACTTTTAAGCGCAGTTGGATTTTATTGCGGTTTTATCGACCGTCCAACCTTCCCTCATCTCGCATGCTAGTGTGGATTAGAAGAATGGACTATGATTATTCATCGTAAAAGTTTTCTTCAATCTTATAATAAATACTGAGTTAGTTGATCTAATGTCTTAAGAATATACGAGGGAAATTTAATGAAGATGTAAATTGTATACTTCATCAACCCATATACGCCCACTGCTGAGCACGGATCTCCTCTACCATTGAGAGGGTTTAGGCCATAGTCCACCACGCTGGCCTAGTGCGGGTTGGCGGACTACACACCTAAGAAATTCCTAAGAACTTTTAGGTGTGCAGGTTTCATCACGATGTTTTCCTTCACCGTTAAAGCAAGTGATAAATCAATTTGAATACACACATAACTTAGAAAAGTCAGAGGTGTGTGCTTGGGGTTCGAACCCGCGACCGCCGAAATTCTCGACCGCGCGCCTAAACCTCGAGGCCATCACTGCTTTTTTTGGAAATTGTATGGAAATAAATAATTTTCTTAGAGCTAAAATAAACCATATATCATCATCATCACCTCTATAAAATAAAATAAATAAATAAATAACTGAGAGGGTTTAAGCTTCAGGCCATCCGCTTGAGTAGTACAGGTTTTTGGACTAGACGCCAAAAACTTCTTAAATTTTCAGGTGTGTAGGTTTCCTCACGATGTTTTCCTTCTCTGTTAAAATACGTGATAATTCACTACGAATATATACATGACTTCAAAAAGTCAGAGGTGTGCCTGGAGTTTGAACCCGCGACTATCACAACTATTACACCTAGAGGCTCTATTTAATTTATGTCTAAAACAAGACATTGAAATACAGTGTATGCTTTTTACTTTATGTCATGTTAGACATAATAAATAGCTTGTCGTCCTGCGAATCTATCACATTAGAATACTTACTAGTAAATGATAACGATTAACTTAATAACCAAGTTAGATACGGGGCTTGGATAACCGAGATCGTATGGTAATGCCGATCAAACCCTCCGTTATGCACTAAGTGTCGATGTAAAAATAACATGATATTATAAGGAATATTTTATTAATGTGAAAAATATGTACGTCGTAAAGAAGTTATTACGGCTGGAGTAGGCTTACGGTGATGGGCGGGGTTGAGAATATTTAAATTAAATATTGACGGCGACCGCGCTTGTCCGACGATTTGAATGAAATTTAACATTTAAACTGTTACTTGTTTGGCTATACTCTTTTGAGCCGCCTTCAAAAAAGGAGGAGGTTATCAATTCGTCTGTAATTTTTATGTTTGTCATTGTTTGTCAAATTTCAAAACTGCAATCTTTTACTATTTTCGGATATAAGTACTTGTGAAATAAATTTCAATATAAATATGTCCAACAGTGGACGAATAAAGGCTGATGATGATGATGAAATAAATTTAAAAGGTTTTTTTATAGGAAAAGAGGAGGCAAACGAGCAACGATCATATTATTTAATAAATATTTTCTAGTCTAACATTCTAGTTTGATTCCACTGTACTTGTAAGAAACTTTAATGCATTGATGTGATTGTAGAACATAAATTGAATATTTTATAACCGTCACTGCATGTAAGTATGATTGCAACATAATATTGCTAATGTTGGAATATTATTTTGTGTGCTTAGACGTTCGGAACCGCCTGAGGAGTCTAATAAATTTATATATGAAATTTGCACAGTATATGCAGATATTTATTTTATTACTTTTTGTCATTAAATAAGCATTTGACGCTATCTCTTTAAGACAACCTTTGCATTGAATAACAGAAGAAAAATATAGGGGTAAACATAAAAATACATAAAAGAGAGAAAAAATAATTAAAGTAAAGAAACGACAAGATATAACTAGGTAATATTATATAAATGCTTTTTGCTTACATAATTTAATTTAATTTTTCTGTTCATTTTTTTGATTACACTATTAGTGTACACTGTACATTTTTGATTGTGTACTATTTAATTTTGTTTATATTTTTAATTGTGATTGTTCTGTATATTTCCCATATACTATATTTTTGCTTTATCTTTTAATTTGTAATTGTTTTTTCCATATAAAATAAAACAAAAATTAGATGATAAAAACAACGGTGCGAATATTAGAGCTTGGCGTTAGCTCAGCGCGTGTGAGCGGCGGGCGGTCGACGCGGCGGACTGTTCAAATTAATTAGCCGCCTAATAGTGCCGAGCGCGCTACAACTTAGTCTCCGAGATCACACCACAGATACTTGTATACTGCTAGTGTCTCTTACTTCGCTCTATAGTTCTAAACTTGCCGATTTAATTGGTGTTGCGTCGTGAATGTTATAAAATGCAACGGATTTTTGTGATTTAAAAATCAATGATTATAGCAAGCCCGAAATGCTATATAATTATATTGATTATATTTACGCCACCTAAGATTCGACTGGAAGAGAATGCCTCAGCCATTTATTACCTACTACACCTTTACATTTTGTACATATGTTATATTAGAAAAGGTTTCGGGTTCGATTCCCACAAAATGTATTTAAACAAGCATAAACTATGATTTGCATACTGACAGGGTGGTACTTTTAGAAGAAAAGTAGGCATTTTCGAAGATCAGAATTCAATTTTTTCTATCAATCACTCGAAGCCACTCGATCAATCCTTTAATCCCACATCTTCAACTTCTATTAACACCCGAATACCAGACATATTTCTCAAGGTACTTACAAATCGTATCACATCCTTATTAGCGTATAATCCTACGGGGATTGTGAGCGTCACGTCTGCGCCGCACAGTGGCTGAGACGTGAGAACCGCCGGACAAAAACGTAATCTGATACTAAATCTATGATGCTTGGCCACCGGGGACGATAGCGCACCTGTGCGCGCCAGATATGTGGTTTATGGTAACTGAGATAAGCTTGACACCTTTGTTTTTAGATAAGGGAATAAAAATATAGAATAGCTTTTGCCCCAGCTTCAGTTGCATTGATAAAGGTCTTGTCAAACTTACTTTAGCTATGTTTTGTACCCTCATTTCACAGGAGGGTGTTTTTATATTAATTATCTTATCATGATAATCATCTAGCCTGTAAACTGTTCAATTAATTAGGTTAGTAAGTAGCAATGGCCTTTTTATATACAGTGGTATATAAATGCCGGCTCACATACGCCCCATGAAAGTGTTATCTTTATTTTTGAGCGGCAATAGGCCTTGGTAATTTCTCTAAGATGTGTATGTCCTTCTTTAGCGCTCTTTTCAAACTCTACCCCTTCCTCCTATAAATACCTGTCGTAAGTCACCTTTCCATTCATAACTATGTACAGAGGTACATAAATGTATGTAAACCATCTTAGCATGTCCTTCTTAGTCACAAAATCTTTTTACTCACAATAAAAAAGCCTACATCAAATTGAACCTCCATTAATTTCAAGATACTTTAATATAGTTTAACTCCACATCAAACGAAGGCCAACGACGTGAGGTGACAGCGTGGCTGCGCTTGCGCCGACCACAGCGCACACCGCTACCGATACACAGGCTGAACAAAAACCAGTAACTTTACACCTCGACGTTTTGACGGTTAAACCACCAAGGTAGCTACGTATATTGTCCGTGATTAAATTAAATTTGTTTGTAACAAAACGTAATGAAGTAAAAGTTTTCTCTGTTGTATTTATAGGTATTATTATTTATTGAGCACCTAGGTATTTTTTTCATATTTTTTTCCTTTTTAGCTTTTTGCGTTTAACTTTGTTGCGGGTTCATGACGCATAAGGTATTATTAGATTCGATGACCTTTAGTGCTCGGCGTCAATTTTGCCGCCGTCGGTCCCGGAGTACAGAAGTTACTGTGGCGGGTATGAGTTCTTAAACCTTCTTTACCGAAGAAAAGCAAGGAAGTCTACTTAACAGAATTTTATTACCTGAGAGAGTAAAAAAAATCACAGCTAATAAAACCTCAACAATTGATGAAAGAATGAAAAGAATAGGAATAATCTATTTTATATTCCCATACTCTTAGATTTAAGCTGTAAATCCATGACCAACGCCTACTCATACTTTCTCTAAAGCATAATAAAGTTTCATAAATCGGATCACGTCATTCATAATTAGATTGGTAAGTTTGGGCTTTTTTCATTTGGGATTAACATATTAATACTAAACAAACACTGTGAAATGAATAATATAGGTCTATAACTTCATATACTAACTATTGGGTACTTGATAAAACAATTGAACGATCACACTATGCTTTTTTAAAGCCAAGCGCAGTTGGTGGGCTTTAAATAAATTTATATAATTTGTCCCTTGTGGTTTGCGAATTTGGTTACGGTGTTTCCCTTAAAAATTTCCTTAATACATTTTCCTTAAAAGTTATAGTACACCTATAAGAGACTATCATAACAGGGATCCAGGGAAGGAGCGCTATAATACATACATATTTAAAGTCGTCATGTATAAACGTAGAAAAAAGGCGAGCATTTTTTTTTATTAACGCCAAAAAACCTATTCATCTCCTTTTTCAGTGTATTCGATTTGTGACCGAAATGATTATGTCGAAAGTTACAAGCTTCGAAAAGAGTGCGAAGTACAAAGATGGATTACCAAAAACCAAATAATTAATTATAATAAGCAATTTGAAAATGTGTTAAAACCATTTTTTTTCAATAATGTTATAATATAAAGACACCTTCAGACAGGATGCTGTAAAACTAAATAACTTTTTTAATAAAATACAGTTACATTAAGATAACTGAACATCTTTCTTGCGCATCATTTGATATCAACGTATCAGCTTACATAACACGTCCACTTAGAATCTAGAATGAAATATAAACTATACTATATCTAGATCACGCACCGTTGGCTATTGCATCTGTTTCCTTAAAAAATACTGTTAACTTATAACTGTTTTAATTCAAATTCCTGTAAAAGTAATACGTCGTCTTTGAGTTTATCATAATTATATAATAAACCTATCGCCGTCCACTGCTGAACGTAGGCCTCCCCAAGAAAGCGCCAACCATCCCGGTGTTGTGCAGCCCTCATCCATCCGTTTCCCGCCACCTTTCTCAAGTGGTCGTACCATCGTGCTGCAGGACGTCTTACACTACATCTGCCTAAACGCGGTCTCGACTCCAACACTCGTCTGCTCCATCGGCCGTCCGACCGTCGGCAGACAGAGCATTATCACAATTGAAAACGGTCAATACTATTTATTTAAAAACTACAGTACAAAACTAAAATTCAGTCGAGAAATACAGCACTTTGATACCTAAGTCAGGCTTTGTCATAGGATAATTCCATTATGAAAATCTCAGTATTTATTCCCTGGTGCGTGGAATAAAAATAATTAAAATAATCTGGAGATGAGTGGATATAGAAATACAACCCTACTTACCCCTTCAGTGGTAGTACGTAAAAGAATATGCAAATATGAATTTTATTAGTGAGAATGCCACACAAATACACAAAATGCTTGCATGCAAAACAACAAATATGTAAAATAAAACATAAAAATTCTTAATAGATCGGTACACATTTAATGCTCGTAAAAGTCTCAAAAAATTGTTCTCTAGTGTTATTTATGGTTTTTCTAACACATTTTTGGCAAATTTATATTCTGTACAAGTAAAATGACTACTTAGTATGCAAATATTCATGCAAATTATTAGTAATTCGTTACCAAACCCACTGACACGATAAATTATTACTAGGCACCACTTTATATGCTGTTTTGAGCATTTAGACGTAATATATTACTATTTCCGACAATTTAACCTTTTATATTTTAATATAGGCTTAAGATTTATTACCTTAATAGACTCTTTAGCTTGATTACTATCGTCGATATTATACGAGTAAAGGCACTATTTTATTTCACTACAGTTTCCGAACACAAAAATCCCCAAAAAATTCGTTTCCCGGGTCGGTAACTCATACTCATTTATTGGTTAAGTTTTCAGAAAAAACATGATTTTTATTGAAAGGAAATAATTTATATCAGTTCAAATATATTTTAATCCGATTTAAACAGTCGATAATAACTACTTTAACTTTTTACTTAACAACATAAAATTTCACCATATTACTTCAAATTGAGGAATAAGGAGGATGTTTATACTTATGAAACAAACTCTACCATCCTTTTATGCATTACGTAATATGATTTGCTATCATATTTTATTGATCAATAAATGGCCGTATTGTTTACCGTTTAGATGCCTAATGAAAACAACAAGATTACTTGTGCAAATCGCCTCACGAGAGTCAGAAGTTAACATGTATTACTCAAGTCGTGTACAAACACACAATCCATACGATGGCAATCATATTTACCGTTATCTAATCAACGTGTTTGGAAATTGATTTGTTGCGTTAACACCCGCGGGTACTGACGATGCAAACCTTCCATGTATCTTGTGGATGTAAGCGACTGTCTACGGTGTATGAAGATTCATTGACAACTTACGTGGCGCAATAGGCGGTGCTATTGCCGTAGCTATGATCTTGAGGCTTAGGCACGCGGTCAAGTCAAGAATCTCAGCGGTCATGAGTTTAAATCCCCAGGTCCACACGTCAGTGGAGGTATTTCCATAGAAGCTCAAAGGCTCAGCGTGCTTCACCAAATTTAAAATCTTAAAGCTTTAAATCTTTCTGAAACTAAAGCAATTTGAATTATAAATGAGAATATTATAATGGCCCGACCATTAGCAATTTTTAACTAGAAATTAAACAATCAAAGTAATGCCTCTGACTTTTTGAATTTATATCTGTATTGAAAATTCATTATGACATAATTTAATAATGGAGCAGGAAAACTGTGAATTTTGTTTATCGTGACGAAAGCTGCGCACATTAAAGAACTTAGGAAATTTAATTTTTTATTCTAGTAAGTTTGAACCTAATAAATAATTAGCCCCGTCACCTACAATTCCGATCATTATCAAATGGTAGAAGAGACACGTGCGCAACAGTGGGACGTAAATGGGTTGATGAAGAAGACGCCTAAGACATTTAATTACACATGTCATTAAACTTTTCTGAAAACAATGAATCAAGTACTTAAAATCGTAGATGCAACAAAGCTAAGTAGTTCTATATTAAGATTCAGCTGGCAAAAAGACAAAATCGAATGTTCGTGGGTCATGTACGCTGCATTGTTACTTTGCAAACTTAACTCTGCTGTTCTAATCATCTCTATGTTTAAGTAAATACAGCTTATTTTCCCTTGTAAAGAGTTTTTAATGGTGTGTTTATTAAAATTGGAAGCGGTTCCGACCTCGGCCCTGACATGTCTTCGGCACCGTATGAGGTTTTGCATGACGACAGGGACTTGTATTGTACAAACCATTCTACTAAATTTAAGTCTTTAGACTGTAATATTATTCCTAATTGATTCTGTCTAACGTATACTTCGTGGTCTCACAGCACCTATATGAGCCGTTCGGGAGGTTCTGGGCTCGATTCCTAGGTCAAGAAAAACGTTATTGTGTTTTCCGTTAGGAGATTCTCTATAGCAGCATGGATTCTGGAAATTGCCCGGAAAATGGCTATAGGTTCGCCTTGTTACAAAGAACTCATGCAAAATGTGGGTGCAGAAATAAACCTCTGCTCAATCTGTCGGGCAATATAGACATGGCGTTACGTGTTCATGTATGTATGAGTTCTGTTTATTAATTGTTCCATGTTCCAGATGTAACTGTACAAAAGTACTGTAGACCTACTGTAAGAGATCAAATCCATTACCATGTCAATAATGAAGAGCCGTAGCCTTTATGAAGAATACATGCAGTGTTACTATTAAAAAATCTACGACAGACTTAGAAATAACCATACGTCTAACTGCCCACTTCAACTAAAATAAAACCTTAAACACCATTAATAAAAACATAAAAATATACTCATATTTATAGCGAAACAGCTACTTTAAGAGTTAGATTACACTGATTTTATATACAGACAAAAATATTCGTATAAAATACGAATACCTGAGGCTGTAAATATGATCTGTGAGTAACCAGAGCAGCGTTTATCGTGCCATCGCATCGGGAACTCAATATTTGTGAGCGAGGCGATAGGAGCCACATTCCGCCATTATCGCTTCATCTGTACCGGCGTGTCATCGCCGCTTCACCGTCGTAAACAATATCAACACCGTGGAAATATTGAGCTGGCTTATGGTTCGAACCGAACTGTAGGCCTACCATGACCTTTTAACAAACGATTCAATTGCAGAGCAGTTCAGTTTAGGTTCTTAAACTGAATCGCTTATATTCGTACCATGACGTACTTTAAACAAAGTCGCAATTGAATCGTTTGAATGAACGAAACTTAAAACTGAAACGTTTTGATTGAAAGAGATAACGCTATACATTTATCGTTTGTTTCATCCACCATAGTAGAGTGCGTTTTGAAACTCTACATTGCAAATTGTCGGTATTTATGATTACTATTTGAATCCTAATTATTACGTCTATTTTTTATTTATAATACTTCATTTGTAAAAAAACATGCTGTAGTGATGTGTAAAGGAGTTTATAATTATTTTGATTGTAGTAAGATAAATTATATCGGTACAAAGTTTTTAAAGAATTTAACATTAAAACTTGGTTCAAGTTTCGAACATGTGTTATTCAATATTTCGCATCATCAAGTCGAGGTTGATGTGGCGGTGGATTTGATGTGTCAATTTTATGTTTATAATAAATTTCAATTAAAATGGTATTAAACAATGGGGTAACTGGCTTTTTGAACATACATATTTAGCATTATCAATTAATATATTGAGTTCTTATATGTAGTTTTTACCAATTTCACTTACAAAAATATTTGTATCGTCATCGGTATTTCAAGTGCTGTTTTTTCAATATAGTAAAGTTCCACAGCATAGAGTTACTTATGGCTAACTCAAGCACTTATGGTTGTTTCTTTATAAACACAAAGATATAGGTACTCTTGGGCTATAACAAAATATCACTAACAAGGGAATTTTCGCGAAGAATATTTGATGAATGGTTATGGTGCTGTGAAGGATTGGAAAGGGTGGTGTATTTAAGGGTGTAAAGTAGTATTACAATTTCCCCATCCCCCCATCAAAATTCAGCGGACACTTACGACCTTACGCCGACGACAACCAAGTCGGGAGCCACCTATGACGGCAGAAAAAGCCCGTCGCGCCTTAGTTGCGGATTCCCATGAGGGTGGAACAATTAAACAGTTTAAAACTTTTGTTAAGAGAAATAAAAGAAATTATGCGAGAAAGAGGTAGACGAAGATAGATGTAGTTTATTAACAACTATAAAACATAAAATACAAATATAAGATGGTTTACAAAAATATATTGAATTATACAGTAAATACGATATTATTTTAAACTAAATTGGCATGCTCCAGACATTGTATGATGCTGTTCCTTGTAGCTATACATTGCCTAAGGTAGTTGTGATTCAAATTATCACACTCAGTATATGGCAATAATAGCTAATTGTTTTTCTCTAGTGACATTTTCATCAATCAAATTTATGGTAGGCATATTAGCTTAACACAAATATTATGCAATATTACATATGCATTTATTATTAAGATGGAGCCACTCTTGGTTCGTAATGCACCAAAAGGCAATGAAAATGTGCCTTGAAAAGCCTTGAATACTCCTTTCTATTATGTTCCTTGTCCAAACATGAAGAGCTGTATAGTGGCTCTCTGGTGTCCCTGGGACTGCATTAATAATTGGAGTCAAGACATATTTTCTTAATGGATATCCAGAATCTCCTGCAACAAAACAACAACAATTTTTAAAGCATCATAGTAATTAATATAATGCAATTTGTGAAATAAACTTTTGGGTTTCACCAATTAAGCTAATATTAGATATATACAAAACTACACATACTTATTTTATTAGATGCTTTATTGTGGTCTTTTTGTGTAAAATGTAAAGGAATATTATATAAGTAAACATTTTAACACACAAGTTAACAATTTTGTTTTTTAGCTTAATTTTCTAAGCAAATTATTTACACTTTATTATAATATTGAGTCTTACTTTTTTCAACCATAATATTAATAATATTAACCCTCTCAATGGTAGAGAAGACCCATGCTCAGCAGTGCGCGTATATGGGTTGATAAAGATAAAGAAGAAGATTAATAATATTAGAACTCACCAAGTAACCAAGTAGATTAATAAAGACTGTCCAAATATATTTTAAAGGGTGCACAATCCATATCAATGAATCATGTGTAGCGCCTCTATAGCTGGCATCTATCCTGGTGATTTGCATATCTGCATCACATATCTAGAAAAACATGACACATACATATGGATAGAACAAAGTTTTTGTTATTACAATTATTGTTTTTTAAGAGATGATTAGTCTTACTAAATGAGTGATAATGTTTCCTACAATAGAATTGTTTTTCATGTTCAGTGGGCTTTATTATAGCTATTTGTACAGTCTTTGCACCCCAAAACAGGAAAGTTGAATTTCTCATAAAACCTGCAACAAATTATTGTTTTAGTAAAAATTCTAATAAAGGTTCATCAAATTATTATTACTAACATCAATAAAAAAAAGAAAAGAAACTACATTTGTTATGTATTATCCCAGCAACCTGTAATAAGACAGTACGGGGGCAAGCCCTTACAATCCTCAATTTTAGGTGTGTGAGTAGTATAATGTACATGAAAATGTATTAATATTGAAATCTTAGGTTAATTTTGAGTTGTTTGATATACATGTATGAGATAAAACCAAGCATGTAGGCAATGGAGTATCTAACAAATATTTAATTCTTAATGTTTCTTACCTTTTTCTCCACAGAAAGATCGGTAGATTTTAGCGGCTCTTTACACATAGGTCTTAACTCCTTACACAAACTTGAAGTCAATTGTTAAGAAAGTCGATATCTTTTGCTAAACTCTGTATCATCGAATTCTTCAAATGGATCCGAGTGTTCCCTAAGTTTACACCTTTCTTTACGTCGTGATATACAGGATTCATTATCACGTTTCATAAATTCTAAAACGATTTTTACAGCAGCTTCAGGCACCCTTGTTATTATTCATGTATGAATGAAAATTGATTGTAAATATATCAACACCCAATCACAATTTTTCAACAACAATCACTTATTTACCATAAAACGTTAAAAATTGTCACAAAAGTCCTCAAAGATATAAAAACTTTTCAATTCTGTTAACAAAATAGTAACTTAAAATGGATCGCTAAAAGTAATAAATTTTGACAGTTAAGCGATTCAGTTTAGGTCGTCTCAGAGGGTCATGGTACGAAAATGAACGAACAATAGTCAAATATCATTCAATTCTTAAACTGAATTGTTACAAAGCTGTTGAACCTATACTGAGTCGCATTATAGACGTCATGGTACAAAATAACAATTCAGTTCAGTTTAGGTCGTAAACTGAATCGCAATAAGAGGTCATGGTAGCCCTACTGGTCCAGTTTATGTATATACAGTGAAGTTACGAATTTGTTGGTGTTGGTAGGAATTTCTGGTAGTTTTTAGTAGATATACATTTGACAATTGGGATTCGCGGTACAGAAAAAATATAATTTTCTTGTATTGGTCTTACCTAAGGAGCTTTTTAAAAAAGGTCAGAATTTTATATTATGTACTTCTAATGTTAACTTGTCTACCAAATATAGACCTATAAGTTAAAGATTTGTAAGATATTCCGAAAATATCAATCTGTAAAAAAGAAGTCTAAGATAATATTCATTAAAAAAAATGTTGAAGATAAATTAATTCTATACATAATATTGTACTCAAATTAAACCAGATTACTCCTTTATGTGTAAATGGCGTCCTGCATTCATTTATTTTATTACTTAAAAATTGTTACCACTTAACAGGAATAAGTACAGAGCTTTTATTTTTTTATTGCTCAGTTTAATCCTTGAAAATTACCGTCCAGTCGAAATTGATCCATCAACAAAAACTGTAGTCATAAGTTAAAGTCACGGCCATTTTGATTATCGTGATCAAATAACGACTCGGTCGGCGCACGCGCATGCAACCGTTACTTTTCAAACTTGGAACTCGAACCGTTTTGCGTTGTTTACTCGTGATGGTCACAATTTGCCAAATAGTAGTTTAACTTTGACTGTCTGTATGTTAAAGTTTTTAGATGAAGCATACTTATATACTAGTGGATAACAAATTACCAAAACAAAGTATAAAAATGGTCTTTGAGAATCTACATATGGGTGTTACTGGGGTAGACCAGCTGAGGGTAATTGAATGGGCTTAAGAGTGATAATTACGTTTAATTAAGTCCCATTGAACATAAGTAGCATTCAGTTAATCGAAAAAGTGTGAATAAAGAAAACTTGACTTGTAGAAATCTTACGTTGCATTTAAATTAAACCAAAGGTTTATTTGAAAAACATCATAATTTTTAGCATTTTATGTGCATGTGGTATGAAGCAGAATTTAATATCACAAACTTTAAAAATTACAATTTGCTAAGTTTTCCGAAATGTAAAAAAACATATGTATAATTTTTAAACCCAGCTACATTTCAAACGTCAAAGGAACAATAATATCACGACCAAACAGACAACGTCAAACTAACTCGTCAATTTGAGTTACAACAAAAGAGTCAGACATTTTTTGCGTGGGTGCGATTATTTTAATAGCCCGCCAACCTCTCACATTACATAATAATTATACTTGAAAGCGTATTTTTGGTGAATATTTAAAAAGAAAAACATAAATGTCGTGACCGTGTAATTTTCGAACAACTATGCAAAAATAACGGATTTTATTTATACAAATTAATATATATATATTATATATCCAACAGTCAAATCTCCGCATGAATTTAAACCGCTATACGCACTGAAGTTAGCAAATCCAAGGGGACCTAATTAATGTCGTGAACGCGCAATAATTTATCAAGAAAAACATTTTTGGCAACACTTTACAAATGTTTTTGTATAAATACAGTTCTAATATTGATATGCTTTTAGTAAAAAATAGTTTTGTTACAAACAATCAGTTAAATTTACTTTGTATACATTCAGAGAAAGTACCGTGACAAATGTAATTTCATCGCGAAAATTTAATCAATATTTCGATGTGAACGAAGAAATTCTCACAGTAATCACAAACTTTTACCAAGTTAAACAAACGAGAAATATGTATTCGTAATTAATTATTGCGGCCTTAATCGCTGAGAGAAAACATCGTGAGGATTTTCTTAGGTATGTTATACTGCATATACAACTTTCATGGATTACCAGTTTTCTAACATCTGAGCAATAAAGGAGTTCTGTGCCCAGAAGTACGAAATATAAAGGACAATATGAGTATAAATCAAAAGAGCCACCAATTTTAATAATTTAGATTTGGTTTGAATTTTGGAAAAATTAACACACACACATCATCTGACATTAAGATCAGGTTCTGTGTGTGTTGTGATAAAAAATAGTTTTTGGATCACTAATAACGAGCCGAACAATAATTTCTAGATTATATGTGCAAAGAAATATAAAATAAAAATACAAATATAATTTCATAACATCATAATGTGGAATAAAAAATTAGGAGGCATATGGAATGTATGCCTTTTTACACCACACAAACTTCAACTTAAGCAAACAAATTGCACACACGAACGACATTTAAACAAGATATCTCAAACAAATTAATATTACCGTAATCAGCTCTTTATACATAAAAGCATTAAATTCTTAACGTTGAAACGCGTGCCGAATTAAAAAACTAATAAAAAGAGATCCTCTGCGTGTTTCGGCCGACGCCTCCGCAGGGACACGCGATGTCGTAAAACAACAAATTTTTCACGCCGTTTAATCTCAAACACAAAATTGCTTTTTAATGGAGCGGCCAGTAAATCTCCCCGGCTGATATATCCACGCCTGATAACATCTCAACTAAACAACATTCTCAAACATTCGCAAGAATCAACTGCGATAATAAATTACTTGCATACAGAATCCTGCTAGTGTACTAAAGATTGTTCGGAGCAATTAATGGTTTAGCGACTGGGCAGTGATAGTTGCCGCGCATAATAACGCATTAGAATTGTAAGTGTTAGTAGCTTAAAAATACATGCAAAAGAAATATGAATCTCGTTTTTTTTATCTTATCAGGACTCTTCTTACAATCAGGTGAAGTGTTTTTATGTTGATATGCAAGTATAAAAGTTGTCTTAAATTTTTTGACCAATACAAAAATTTTAAATAGCTATTTTAGGTACTTTAATTTGTAGTTGCATTGTCTAATTTTTGTTGTCCTGCAAAATTATTAAAGCTTTTATTATCTTTTTTAATTTTAAAATATTTCTAGAAATTTTACTAATACTGAAATTACGTATTTTTGTTCCTTCAACTTTCTAGTATGTTTTTTAATCCTTTCAAGCATAACTTCTTACATCTTCACGCATGCAAAGCCGAGGGTAAGGCTAGTTATACATAAACACCGGCACGCACTCAAAGCCGAAATTAGCTATAGAGTACTTCTCTACAGCTTCCGCCGCCATTTAAAGTGTTCTCGTATTAATATCAATGACTTTACAATACTGAATAGAGGCTCTTTGTGGAGCGCAGTGGGTGTTATTATATAATTGGAGCTCAAATTGTGGGGTCCATATCGCAAGTGATCCCGTGCACTACCATTTGTAACGATCGAGTTAACTGCTTTTATTATTAACGTGTGCTTAGGAAGTCCGGCGATGATGGAAATATTTCGTTGGGGTTAATGTTTCATATTGCTTTTTGGTGTGTTTTATTGAGAAAATACAGTCGCTCTTGGTTCCGTAAGATTTTCTTTTGACTTTGGTTTTTTTATTAAAGTGAAACTAGAAATATAACTATATATAAAACCTTTTGTAAAAAGCAGCTCCACAGTTCAAGAACAATGTCAATTCATAATCAATATGCTGTTAAGTGTGGTTGATGCATACAGGCTAAGAAAAACACGAACCTAATTGGAATTTAATCAAAGATAATGTTGGAGAAGATAACACAAAATCAAACAAATGGTTTCCTGTGTTGCCTAATTAGTTTTTTTTATTCATTCACGATTAAAAAAGATTAAAAATTAAGGATTTATACTTCGGCAAATTAAAATGGCAAACATATTTCATTGCTTAAGTTCTAACACCGCGGAAGTCAAATGAAAACTTTTTGGGATAGTCAAAAATATGGTGCTTTTTTATAACGAAGAATGTGAGCTTAGAATTTAGTCTATATTTATATTAGTCCTTTTACACTCTAAAACTGGGTACTATCAGGCCTTAGTCCTCAAAATTCTCCGCCCTAACCGAGAATCATACCCCTACGGGTTTAACTCTCTCATCCGTACTTAGCTGCGCCATATCACATGGCTATTGATCGTTTATTTTCAATTTAATCTTTATTTCCTTACTATCTCTAAACACATTACACAAACTAATAGCCACATAGAATCTACAGAGAAAACCGTTTAGTTTAATGTGGTAACAGATTTATAACATTCCCACTTTTGACTTTATCGAATTTAGTTAACATAAGCGTAGTGATGAGTAGTGAGGAGTGATGGCCTCGAGGTTTGGGCGCGCGGTCGAGAATCTCGGCGGTCGCGGGTTCGAACCCCAGGCACACACCTCTAACTTTTCGAAGTTATGTGTGTATTCACATTGAATTATCACTTGCTTTAACAGTGAAGGAAAACATTGTGATAAAACCTGCACACCTAAGAGTTCTTAGGAAGATCTTAGGTGTGTAGTCCGCCAACCCGCACTAGGCCAGCGTGGTGGACTATGGCCTAAACCCTCTCAATGGTAGAGGAGACCCGTGCTCAGCAGTGGGCGTTAGTGTTGCCCAAATTCAGTCTTGGTCTTGCAGTCTTGGTCTTGTTCTTGCGTTTTTGCAAGACCAAGACCAAGAACAAGACCGCGTATTTTTAGCAAGACCAAGACCAAGACTGACCGTGCAAGACTTGAGCAAGAACAAGACTTAGCCTGCAAGACTCTTGCGTCTTGCAGCTAGGACTTAGCGCTATTTCACGGAGTAGTTAGGTGTAATAGTTCGGTGTATAGGTACGCTTAGGAATTCTATGAGACGCAAAAACTGTATCAAAGAATATGAAAAACTGGACCTATAAGAATAAAAAAATATCCATTAAATCAAACTGAGTGCATGCATAGTTATGTTTTAACCATCGGCACTTTGATAATGCGGCATCAAAGTTTTGTACCTACTTCTCAAAGTAATTTGCCGCTTTTCGGAAGTACATGGTTATGATACACGCGCCGGCGGCTTCTTTTGAAATCATATACAACAATCGTTGCCGCCGCGCCGATATCACAACATTTGACACTATTTGATTGCCATGTGAGTTTGATTGAGTGGGTCATTCTACTTTTTCTTCTTCTTCTTCTTCATCAACCCATATACGCCCACAGCTGAGCACGGGTCTCCTCTACCATTGAGAGGGTTTAGGCCATAGTCCACCACGCTGGCCTAATGCGGGTTGGCGGACTACACACCTAAGAAATTCCTAAGAACTCTTAGGTGTGCAGGTTTCATCACGATGTTTTCCTTCACCGTTAAAGCAAGTGATAATTCAATGTGAATACACACATAACTTCGAAAAGTCAGAGGTGTGTGCCTGGAATTCGAACCCGCGACCGCCGAGATTCTCGACCGCGCGCCTAAACCTCGAGGCCATCACTGCTACTTTTTAGTGCAGGTTTTTGTGTCCCCTAGACAAAAAAAATCGATCTGCCATTTTCTTAATAAAATAAAAAAAATTGCGCAACACATGAAACTTCCGTAATATTTCCCTAACTTCTGTTAACAGTTCCCTAACTTAAGTTTTTTTTCTAGACAGATATGGTTCTTTAAAATACAGTCAAGTTATTTTAATTAATTTGTTTTTTTTTTACATGTTTTAGCAAATGTAAGCTTATAAATCATAAATGTTTATTAAGAAACAGTTACTTCCATGGAGAACGACATATAGGTCAGTTGATTTTTCGAATTTCTTATCAAATCTTCAGTTATTTATTAATCTGCTTGATCTTTACTATGGCTATGTTAATTCAAGCTCACAATATTCCAATTCTAATACGTTTTTCTAAGATTTAAAGTAAACTTTAATAAATAGTAATAGACTAATAGGTAATTGCAAGACTTGCTAGACTCTTGCTGCAAGACCAAGACCTTGGTCTTGGTCTTGACCAAGACTGGGAGCGCAAGACCAAGACCAAGACCAAGACCAGGTGTGTTGGCGCAAGACCAAGACCAAGACTGGCTAAGTCTCGTCTTGTTCTTGCATTTGGGCAACACTAGTGGGCGTATATGGGTTGTTGAAGAAGAAGAAGAAGAAGCGTAGTGATTATATTACTACACTTTCGTAGTAGGGACTTGGAGACATACTTTTGAGATTTAATTATGAACAATTATGGTTCTTTTATGAAAGTTTTTATTTATGAATTAGACACTTTTAGGACTGACCTCACTTTTTCTTATGTGTGTAGTAAATCTAGCGATGTTGCCAATATTTATTATCTTTTCAATAATTGATCTCATTATTCCGGAATAAAATTACTTTAACACTTCTTTATCACCTACTTTAATAGTTACTAAGATTTTCTAGATATTGTATTAAACTTTTTTATAAGGAGAGTAAGGACGTAATCGATGGAATATGTGAAGTAATTTACCAATACTCCAAAATCGAGGTTGAATTTTGTCCCTCGCGTTTCACAACCAACACCTCAATCGTATCTACGAACTGGCGTATGTAATAATAAATCAATGTTTCCTTAGGTTTTTGTGCGTTGTGGTAGCCGGCGCGAGTGACTTTCTAACTGCACCACTATGATACTGGACTCGACAATTTTCTCCCTCGTGACGTATTGCACATAGTCATTTATATTTCATTAGCAATGACTGTCAAGAATTACAGCTGCTTACTTAAATATGTATGTTTATTTTAATACTGCACGCTATACATAACATCTATGTAATTAAGGAAAAAAATCTAAAATACACCCAACAATCACAGCTCTCACCCCACACTACTTTACAAGTCCTTTTACTTTTTCAGACTTTTTCAGTCTCACAAACACCCAGACTCGAAACAAATATTTGATCATACAAGCATTTGTGTCGGTGCGGGGATCGATCCCGCGGCCTCTCGTTTCGCAAGCTGGCGTCTAGCCAATTGCGCCACGCGGCTGTCAGTTGTAACAATAATGTCGTTGTCTAATTCGATGCATAAACTCAAACCTGTCTCCCGTTGGTACATGCAGAGACTATACAGCGCCAAATGCCATGGTTTAAACACACCTCTTTCGTCAACTGACGATTCGATTAGAATATGAAATTTTGGAAATCCCTATGGTCCATTTATACTTTTAAATATTGTAAATAACTCTGCCTACCATTTTCAGAAATACTGGCATAAGGTTATTTAATATGTATTTACCCAAATTTTCTTTATCTCTAACATAGAATATTTTACCTCACTTAAAACAGTAAATAGTCGTACTAATAAAACGTAATTATAAAGTAATCTACTTGTCGTGGTAATTAATAGCATGTGCGCGACTTGCGACCGACATGAAGGAATGGTCCACTTGTTGGTAACCGACTTCGCATAAAACTTAACCGATTCCATTACATTTACTGTTACGTTCAGTTAAACGAACAAACTAGAGGAATACGTTTGTACATTCAGGGTAAACATGGTCTTAAAATTATTTTATGTGCTTTACGAATGAGAGTTTCTGGCGCTTTTCCGATATTTGTATTGACAATTTTTTATAGCAGTACGGAGTGTGTAAAAGTGTTAAAAATACATATAGTGTAACGTGCTTATACACCTCTACTAACTCTTTCGGAGTCCGGAGACAACGACGTGAAATTACAAATGTGTGTTTGTCAGAGTAAGGGTATGTTACATATCTTCTTTACCAATGACTACCATTCATTTCTCTTCCTACATCTCCATCCTTGGTTGTCTTCAAGAGATCCCCTCCTGCGATGAAGCTGCCTTTTGTTCTTATTCAGTTCACTGTACTTCTTAGTTTTAGTCTTATGTGTACAATAAAAATTTAAATGAAAAATAAAAATAATTAAAATATGTTGGTGACAAATGTATTTAAGCTTTCTAAGAGAACCTACGTCTATAAACGAGTAATATAGTACTTAAAGAAATTAAGAACGAAATTCATGCCAAGCTGCTAAAATAAATTATTGAATGCTTCTAAAACAAGTGTGTTTTTGTGTCGTGTCTGCAGTCCAAGAGAAACACTTTCGATGACAATAATTACAAAATTAATCCAGAAAGGCATAGAGGGGACATAAAACAAACTACAATCATAGAAGGTATGTGCTAAACGCAACACATATATCGGAATAGCAGTAAGTATAAAAGATAATATGGTCGAGGGCCGTAGTCTGTCGTACTTAAAATAACCCATGGTACATGTGTTCTATAGAAAATTAATACATTCTTTCACTCTCCATTGGTCGGCAAACCATCGGAAAATATCTCTGGTACGTCCTTAATAAGCTATTAGGGGCTTGGTGTAAGCCACGACAGGAAACGAAACCTCAATCATAAGGGACCGTGATACGAAATTCTTGAAAAAAGTTACAAAATCTATACTACTATACTACTCGAAATTTTTCAAGTTAAATGATGGTAAAATGAATTATCGTTCGCTTAAAATGTCTTGTGCTTTTTTACAAAAAAAAATTGTCCTTCTATTGTCAAATTCTATTGTTGTCTTTATAGAATTTCTTAGGTTTGGGAAACGTCGGTAACTTTGCACAATTCGATATTAAAACCCAGAGTCTCTTGATCGCAATGCGATATCTTATTTCGCGGTATCAACGAAGCAGTCGTAAATATTCGCTTCATGGTTTATTTAATCACCAATATATTCATGAAACATGGGCTACAACCAGAGTTATACATATGTATTCTTCTTCTTCTTCATCAACCCATATACGCCCACTGCTGAGTACGGGTCTCCTCTACCATTGAGAGGGTGAGGAGGTACATATGTATTATAGTGCTTTAATGCCTAGATTTTGGCGCGCGGTCGTGAATCTCGACCGTCGCGGATTCAAACTCCAAGCACACACCTCTGCCTTTTTGAACTAATCTTAGTATTATTAGGAATTTCTTAGGTGTGTAGTCCGCCAACCCACACTATTCATGGTGGACTTAAGCCTTTGAGTGATAGAGGAGGCCCGTGGGACTTATAATAACTGATGGTGATTAGTGCCTAGATCAATAAAATAATGAGCGCAAAAATATCGCAATATCCTTTAACTTACCCCACTCGAACTGGTCCCAGGTACAGAGCAAAGCGGATTGTACCCCCAGGCAGCCTGCCCGCTACAACGTACCACTAACGAACTCTACAACTGTTCGATATACATTACTGCTTTTATACGCGTTTGTAGTTTACATCTTGGATGTTCTGTGTCAGTCAGTATATGCTATTGATTTATGCTTATTATTATTTTGGGAATGTTTTTCATACACAAACGATAAAGTTTAGAATTTTCAGTAGGTTATTTAAGGCCTGAATCCTTTCAGTTGTAGAGAAGACTCGTGCCCAGCAGGGGGTATATGATGATTATAATGATGTAGGTGATTTTAATATCTTATAGGTCTTCATCAACCCATATACGCCCACTGCTGAGCACGGGTCTCCTCTACCATTGAGAGGGTTTAGGCCATAGTCCACCACGCTGGCCTAGTGCGGGTTGGCGGACTACACACCTAAGAAATTCCTAAGAACTCTTAGGTGTGCAGGTTTCATCACGATGTTTTCCCTCACCGTTAAAGCAAGTGATAATTCAATGTGAATACACACATGACTTCGAAAAGTCAGAAATGTGTGCCTGGGGTTCGAACCCGCGACCGCCGAGATTCTCGACCGCGCGCCCAAACCTCGAGGCCATCACTGCTTCTTATAGGTACTAAATTATTATTCCTTGTTCCCTTGAGATCAAGAATTTTAATTAATCAATGAATGTTAGAAAAAAATAAGGTTGTTTCGAATTCTTAACCATTTAATATACTGATAAGTAGTTTAAATCAACAACCATAGAAGGGGATAGAAAAAGCATACCTTGCAATTGTATGTATTTCTTTTTTGGGGTCTGGGATACAATATGGAAATTACGATACATTGAATTCCATCATACTTTCTGACTCTTACTATACAAAACTTTATTTATTCTCAAAACCTTCTTAAGTAACTTGTTTCAGATGTTATTAATAAGGTTTTACAACTGTACAAAAAACAATTTCAGTTATATTTTAAACGTGTCAATATTTTTTTTTATTCTCAAGGTAAATTAAGTGGTAATGAATGATCGTACTGACAAATCAGTCGCGGCGTACCTTGGTACAGGGTTCGATTCCGAGGAAGAGAAGTAAAACAATGGGCGCCTCACAAACAGGTTTCTCTTAAAAGAGCTAAGGACAATCTTGTAGCGATGTTGGCATGCAACATTGTTGTTATGTAAGAAATCTTGTTGAAGGCAGCTCAATCGTCCATAAATATTTATTGTACGGTATGGGAGCTACTTAGAAGAGGCCTATGTCCAGAAATAGACGTAAAAAAGTTAAATCAAATGTATGGTTATAATCGAGATTTTTTTTACATTTGCAGTAGATCGGCAATGGTTGACATTTTTAGAATAAATTATGTTGAAGACCGTGAATCAATTCACAAAAAAATCCAAATTCTGAACTGCCTGAATGAATATCCTATCGAAAAAATGCCACATCACTTGCAAGGATTCGAATCCATAATTCACCAGAATGAATATCATAAAATTTAAACAATTCCTAGATATTTTGTCTTATACCCAATGTTTAAACAAAGCCGCTACACGAACAGTACATTATTGCTTAATTAAGCCCATGTGTACAAGGAAGTGGGTTCAATTCTCTCCAATATTGTTCTCGGAATTCACTCATTAGCATCGTCTTACTTCGTTCCCATTTGGTTCGCGAACTATCTCTACATACAACTTTGTATAGTAAATTAATCGTATAATGTTGATAGAAAACTTCTTTATAAGATGAAAACACCTAAACGGATCATAGTTACGGCGATTACAACTATATTGGTGCTAAAAAGTCCCAAAAAATGGAAAAAAATTACCCTTCAACGGAGCCTTCATCTCTACACCAAGTACCAACGGTGAGCAATTTATAAATAAAGCGTTTACAAAGAACGTCATTTTTGCAATCCTAAATTAATGCGGTTTACCTTTAATGTCGTAATATTTTTAAATCTCTAAAATTATTTTTGCAACTGCAAATCATCAAAAAAACATAACGTTATGTGGTAAGTGAAATAAAGCGAATAATTTTATACGATATTCCAAAACTAACATCAAACCCAGGGACTTTAAATGTTGCTTGCTACTAGTCCTACGGGCCACGGAAGTTATCAGCTTTATAAAGTTATATCTAAAAGTGAAAGTCTATTGAAATCGATCCAGTTCTAAGAACATAAATAAAGAGATATTTGCCCGGCAAGTTTTTAAACCACTCAATTTATAGATCTGTTCCGACTGGCTAGAATTTACAGGCTCTACACAAGAGTTCTAAAATGGAGATACATTATACTTACAAAATAAAATCTTTCATAGGAGGGCACAAAATCCTTTTATTGCAAAAAGTCAAATATATGTAGAATTTCTTCAATAAGAAGAAACGAAAATACGCGACTTCTACAGTCACAACGTAATAATTTTAAGTTTATTTTACTAGGTAAAAAGGTTTGAACAACAGCGATTTTCGAAACAGCTTTAATTTACCTCATACCTTGAATTCAAAAGTGTTCGTTAAAGGCTATTAAGTTACGAATACAACTTTATAAGCCACCAAGACTATAGCATTGAGAAGATTAACTGCCAAATACGATCATCATACTCCATACAAACGACAAAATAAACTTGTATCGTACAAATGAATTAATTAACTACCATGTAAAGAGAACCTGATTTGCGAAAAAGTTCAACACGAACAGGGGATATTTGCGATAAACGCTGTTGACGAATTGCCAGGTTCGTCGACCCGCCAGACGGTATGTGCCCGAGCTCGGTCCATTCAAAAATACCGAAAGCCGACTGTATGGCCAATAGCCATGAAATTCTCTATGGGTTTCATACGACATATCCTAGGAATAATTACAGTATAGGGTACAGTAGATGTCGATTCAGATAAGAACGGATGTTTTATCGCTTCGGTTTATGCGGCTGTTGTATGTACACACAATAGTTTTAAGCAATTTTTTTAACATTACAGCGGCTTATCATCATCATCATCATCATCATTCTATATACGTTTCACTGCTAGGCTCGGGCCTTCTTTACCGTTGAGAGGGTTTGACGACTGTATCTCCGAAATGGAAGTAAACGATATATTTCTACAACTATGTTTACGAAACATGAGGGGCTATTGCCGTTTTGCGAGCGCAATTCGTGATGAAGAAAACTTTGGTATGGAATGACGACCGGGATCTTTAGATCTTAAACTAGCTATATCTAGTTACTAAAAAAACTATGATTGTGTGGCAAACGTACCGTATATGCAGTTTGCTGTCCAGACGGATACGAATATCCTCCGACAAACAAATTGAGCCTCCGGCTATTTCACTCACCGAACAAGACGGTGCAATTTTTTGCAAGCTTGTTCTACACGAGAAAAGTAACATCAAGTTGTAACAAGATCTAACCAGTCTAAAACACATTTTATACTTCAAGTAAGTCACATTTAAAGTAATTTTATTTGCAGATTAGTCAGTAATTATACAAATGTGAATTAAATGTTCTATTTATTCCTGTTATTAGTAAACCCAAGAAACATGAGTATTGAATAAAAATAAGGCGCACGATTTTTCTTTTAAAACGGCGAAAACATACAACAAAAGAACTTTATCAAGTAAGATTCTTCGGTTTCATAAACACCCACATCCCAAAGAAATATGTGTATTTGTCTCTATACGGCGATCGAACCCCCAGCCTCTCGTTTCGCAACTTAGTATTCATCCAAAATAAAATTAAATCTAACAAGCAAAAGTTAATTAAAATAGAACCCAAGATTGCATCAGCTATTTCAAGTCCTATATTCCTATTTCGCGGCTTATTTCCTATATTAGAACTCTAAAACAGGGTTGACGATAAGTTTCCGAAGCGATATATAAAGGCTCGTATCTATGTAGGGATAATCTAGTCTGGTATCAGCTCGGAGGGCGTGCCGAACCATTCATGGTGATACCGCTGTTGCCACTAACTCACTGCGGTCGCCATGTTCGACTCCTGTGTTGGTACTTTAAAATTTTAACCTATTACCAACCAAACTATGAAAAAATACGTTCTGCAATTAATTTTTATCTGTCGTATTAAAAGTGATTCTGAAAGATTTAAATTTGGTATATCACTGAAGGTAATTTGGTGATCTCGAAAATTGCATCTTTATTTTGAAACAAAAATAAATAAATAATCAAATCTTTCAAATATTAAATACTACATAAAGATTTTGTTTGTACTTCTACATCGCATGGTCACCTTCCGAGATAACGAGTATTTCTGTTGTTGACAATAATTAAACATAATATTATATTAAAAACTTAAAAGTTGTAGCTGCTTTTATATTTTCAAAGTCCCGTTGTGACACAATTGATTTAAACTGTTGTTTAACATTGTGTAACTTTCTTTACGTTCATTTAAAAATATCAAGATTGTATTAATTTAAAATTGTATTATCTATTTATATTTCACCATATATAGTTTTAAGCTGATGGATTTGTATATGAGAATGTAAAAAAGGCAGAGTATATAATATAAGAAGGGCAAGACTCCTGACCATAACAACATTAACAAACAAATCTGCTTAAGCCTCATAAAGAGTGCCACATGATTTATGGATACAATTTTTATAACTGAACAGAACATCGAAATTACATTTTCAACCCATTTCCAAAATTAAATCCTTCGCAGAAATCATTACGAAACGAGACATTGTTCATTTACAAGCCCATTGGTGCTTTTCTTAGTATTCAGATGACTGACACTCATTCAGAGCGCGCAGGCTATCATCAATCTCCTGGGACGGGTGGCGATGAGAAATGGTTGCTAGGCGGCAACCGCTAATGGTCGACTTAATGGGATACATCTCAGTTAATTGGCAAGCTAATGTGTGATGTACCGGCTTTCAATAACTGCGGGGTAGAATAAATATAAGTAAATACGGTTCCGGAAGACGTTAATCATAGATTTTTGCATGGGTTGCTATGGGCTCTCAAGATTTGCGTATATGGTAAAAACTTTTGAGGTCAGTAGGTAAATATAGCCATGTCTAAGGCACCAAATATGATCATATCAACGGACGAACAATTAAACAAATTTGTTAGCAATTTCTCAAATTCTGCTATTTAGGGTGGTTCGTCATCATGGTTACCAGTCCATGCACGTCCCGCTGCTGGGCAAGGACCCCTCTACCGTGAAGAGGGTTTAGGCCTTGGTCCACCACGCTGGCCTCATGTGTAGATGTTAACGTACATAATAGATTAATGCTACTAATAACTTCCTCTTTGGTTTAGCAGAAAAGATTCAAAATGCAATACAGAAAATCCGGGTTTAATTCTCACAAAAAGCCCTGAGTTATTGTTTTTTTTACGAGAAAATATTAAATTGCAGCAAAGATTTTTATGTTCTAAAAACGAAAAAAGACTTGATCAATGATCATATTACGTGGGATGAAATACAAGAAGTTAGAAGTTTCAAGAATTAAGAACGTAGATTAGACTATTTATATAGTCGAGGTTAACTCATAATCGATTCGATCGGTCACGCGATCTTATTGATTGTTTTAAGTCGCGACCTCTGCCCTGACATAACCAGTTCAATACACAGACTGACAAGTAGAATAACAGATTGACATCAATAAAATTAGCATATGGTGACGTATGAAATGATTTGATCTTACTTATTGATACGAATGTCTCGTTAGTTTAATAATATGATAGTTCTTAGGGTATAATTAATTATTATTACATAAGATATTATGTTTTGCGTAAGGGATGTTTGTGGTATTACAATCGTTAATATTATTATAAACATTGTATCAAATTTTCAAGGATAGGTAATTGCAGACAATGAGTTGGAAAGCCAGAGACCTCAACACTCTTTCGGCCTCCTTCAAAGTACTAAAAGAAGAGGTTAAGGCGCTTTCCTTTTATTAAAACAAAACAGAGGTGTGTTTCTATAATTACATTTGGGCAGTTGTTAAAATTTCCTCACGCTAAACTTTGAATTGATAGACTAAATGATGCTAAAAAAAATTTAAAGATTGACATTGTCTTGCAAGGTCATCTTAATGTAAACATTAAATGCCGCTATAAGCCTGCAACCAACTTGTGCTTCAGAAAAATCAATAACACTCATAAAATCTCCAATATATACACTTATACAATTTAGTAATTAGTCAAAGGAAGTCAAACATTATATCCAATCGTATAATTTCGAATGAAGTTTGGAGAATTCGCTCCATGACTCTTGGGATCAATAATTTGGTGTTGCACCACCACAGAGCCATGGCAACGGTAAACGGCTCTCTGATTTACGAGACCACGTACTGTTACATTATTTGGGTGCTTTCACGACTTTGATTATGCGGAGATGTAAATCTTCGTAATTGTTTTTAATTACCGTAAAATTTACTAAGATAAAAAATATGAAAGTGGAGGTTGTAAGTCAATCAGTTGGACTCTGGCACGTGATCAAAATTAAGAATTATATTTAATATTTCTTTATGTGTTTATTTATTCATTCTTCCTTCATTCCTTTATTAATTTGTTTATTTTCATCATATTGACTTTACATAAACAGCACATCCTTCCAATTTTTTTGTTATTATGCTTATATTAAGACACATATACTGAAATTCAAGTAACATAGTATACATTTTCCTTCTCACGTGTGTGTGCAAATTAATTTTTAACGTTCATTACCTGTTTAACTCGAGGTATTTACGCAAAATGTGCGTAACAGTGGTAAATGTGCTAAATGAAAAGGAAATTCACGTAGTACGCACTTCTCCAATATTGAGGTCGGTGACCTGCTTTCCCATGTATCTAAAGAGTGTACTTGAATGATCGCGTTATCGTACTGTTTTTAATATCTATGGCAGATGATTTGTGACGTGTTTACTGTTTATTGATGATATGTATTTGTTTTATCAAAATTTGAACGAAATCTAAATAGTGATCTGTGGCCCTTTGTCTTATCATCATTATCAGTACATACACGTCCCACTGCTGTGCACAAGCCTCCTCTACAATCTATAGGATTTAGGCCTTAGTCCAGCAAGTGGATCTAGTGCGGGTTGATAGACAACCAATCTAAGAAATTCCTAAGAATTTTTTGGCGCGCATTTTGTTACGATACAACAAAGACTTAGACATTTTACCAAGATCATCAGTAACTTTATATTCATTATATCTTGCGTTGTCATCAGGATATTTATAACATGTCTGCCTTTTGTTAAATAAAGATTCGGTATTTTATAAGGCGAGCTGGGCTAATATGGAAGTATCATCACTAGTTTGAGTCTATTTCCGAGCTGCTAAAGTCTCGGAAATCAAACAGTTCCTCCTAATCAAGTTATAGCAATAAGAAAACTGTCTGATTGTTATTCACACAATGAATGTAACTGCGCGTGTTTTTGTACCGTTGATTGTTCCGGAACTAATTCGCATTAACTGAACAAAACTGTACAACCGTTCCACCATGCACTTTGAACAGTCGCACTTGTACAAGACTTGTATTTATGGCATTATAATCACGACTATTCGTAAAAGAGTAGGCACAGATGTATTTCTACACCCATGTATCGCCAGCCTACTGTTGTTTTCAGGGATATTTATAGAGACACCATGAGAATTAATAACTCTAAATACAAACAACAGTCGTATATACATAGTTTTGACCACACACTAGGATACAAGTTCTGTGTTGTGGGAATTAGAATCTATTCGAGTCTTATTCGGTCTCACACACCGAGACAAACAAACAAAAACAAATATTTGTTGATCACACAAACTTTTGTCTCGGTGCTGGGGTCGAACCCGCGGCCATTTATTGCGCAAGCTCGTGTCTCACTAACTGCGCCACGGGACTGGCTTAATAACTTCATGGAATACCTTAACAAAACTTGAAATAAATTTCAGGAGTCCTGGATTGGGACAGAGCTCGCTTATCGCTAGGCTATCAAAACAGTCTAATTTCCACTCCCCATAATATATTCTCTCGGAAAACCCAACAGAAAAGCTAGTCCCCACCTGCCGAAGTGTCAGGTCTCGTATAATGAACCATGACGTTGCTTGTGGCCCTCGTGTAATCCCTACCTATCCCCTTACAAGAAGGCAACACGATACGCATACTTGACAGGTTTGAGTGAGGGAAACCTCGCGATCCGCTGCGGTTGTGTTACCAACCTGTACTTTAATAGCTGATTAATTAATTATGATGTCACTGGCTTCTAGCTTTATTGGCAATTTTATGGCTTTACGTGATATTACTGGCGTAGGAGATAAGTTAAAAAGAAAATTTTGAAATTCTTTAGCATATTATATAAAACTTCATTAGCAAGGAATAATAAAGAGTGTATTTAATTTTTAAAAATGATTATAATAAAAGTTAAAGACTTAATTATCGTTGCACTTTTGTGACACTTAAAATGGTCCTAATTTTAGTCAATCGTATCTCGGAAATCACAATTTTATGAACCATATTGTAGTGATGAATCTTTAAATTGGTTTAAAAAAAACTGGTTACAACTACTGACTACTAGTTTCTCTAAAACGTACAAAAAAAAAATTTACACTATATTTAAATCATGTCCAAAAACAGAACTAAGCAGCAGATTGCAATGAAAGTAAGCTATTATTTACTTTTTTCGTTCTTTCACCTATTTTATTAGGGTCAAAATAGCGTGATGAAACAACAAAAAAGGGCGGTTTAATAATAAAGAACATTAAAATTATCACTCTAATCTATTTGACACTTAATTTCGAGAAAAAAGTCGTTAAAATTAGGTGTTAAAAAGATATAGTAATAATACTTCACAGGTTCGCTATTCAGAATTAAATAAAAATATGAAGGCAGGCCATAGAACCGCCAGTTAAGATGTTAACACAGCTCCAAGAGAAAGCCATTTTATATCCAAATGGGTGTATCATGTTTCAGAATCGCCGTCGAACGAATGAGGCTGCGGGTGTAATCTAGCCTTTGTCTAGATATTATCCAGACGAGGTCCCATCTGCACGCGCATCTTGTTTTGCCCTGTAGGCTTAAATGGTGTTGCTGTGTGCAAAAATTCACGAGAGATTTCAGAGACATTTTAGACTAATTCTAGGGATTAAGGTATTACACAGATTCACAAAAATAAAGGATATGCCAAACTTAACAAAAATTATAAAATGTGATTTCGCATATCTAAAGACAGAGATTTGATTTCGGTGTGGAGGACTATGTTATCCTAATAACAAAGAAACAATTTTCTGTTCACAAATTTTCAGCAACACGAAGTTTGAATGCTTTAAAAACGAAAATAAGCTCGCCAAAAACGAATTAAACAACCGTTAATTGGCATTCATTGTTGGCTATGTTAATTGCATTTTCTAATTATTTGTTTTTGTATTTGTTTTTCGTATGGTCAATAACAAAACTTTTTTCTTTCTTTCTTTAACGAAACATTGTAGAAATACAACTCTAATCTATAATTCTATCCCTTTGGAGATTAAGTAGTAAGTGTGCATTATGAATTTACTGCGTATATTTTCAAATATTACGTGGCAACCCAGAGCTTGAGAATTATACGCCATTTGCACCTCAGGGCTCGGTTTCTCTTATTGCGTAAGAATTTTTCGAAGCAACCGTAAAAAATTGCCATCACATATAATTGTCCGCGACTGTGGTGTTAGGTTAATCTCGTTATGTAACTATTCTTTTATAATAATAGGGAAAATGTGTATATTTTTCAGCGGACTTTTCAACCTCTCTGATTTAAAACCGTAGAGAAAAATTGCATGAGGACTGATATAGAAATGGATTTCAAGTACCTCCTTAAAAGGTTATAAGATTCAGCAAAACGCTAAAATTGATTTAAATATATCTATGATTTTAACAGCCTGCGTAACAAAAACAATTAAATAAAATTCCAAATTAAACAAGTCTTGTGTCGTGTGTATCAAACACTACGAGAGACTTTTCTGTCTCACAGACACTCACACCCGAAAAGAATCTTTGAAGTTCACACATTTGTTTAGAACCTGTGGCCTCTCGTTTCACAAATTTGAATACTATAATTTGTATATTGATATATAATAATACTCAACAGGAAACATCAGTGACAATTTAGATTTAAAAGGGGCCATATTATATTAACATATTTAAATACCGTCAAGTGGACTGTAAACAATATCTCTCTTAATTTATGTTGTAAAATCTTCTTCGAAATAACATGGAATATGATAGTTTCCTTAATTAGTTTTATTACACAGCTGAACATTGCACTAATCCTTTGAACATATGCAGTAGCTAAGATTAACGACTCATGGTTTTTATGATGATTAGGTATATTCTACGATTTAAAAAAAGCATAAAAAGCAACCACTTTTATAAGTAATTATAAAATTAGTTGTAAAAAGTGATGGTTGGTTAACCAGCATTTAAATAAAAAAATCCTACAAGTAACGTATTTTTTTAAATTCATTACCTACATAATGTCTTACAAGTAACTTATCTATGTTTTGTTTAACACTTGAATAAGGCTTCGATCCCCGACGGCGTAAAAGATTTGACTTCCATTGACTCGCCAGAAAGGACTCAATACTTTTGAAGTCGCAATAATGCATACTACGCATTTAGATATACGTCGCTGGATGCAAGCTACTTCTAATAAGTCACCCTAGAAGGTTTTGGGGATACGTATTGCCAGCTATGATAAAGAAATCTACTTCAAATTGTATAAAACCTGTACTCAATTAAATATGGACTTAAAAAGATACAATTTCTTCTCATTTCATGAGTTTCTATCACTCGACGGGATTAACGTTTAGAATATTCACATTTTTTTATAATGTTTGATTGATAATATAAAAACTATAAATAGTAATTAATACATAAATATAATTTACCAAATTACCTTGAAATAATTAAAATCCAGCCATTTTAAAAGTCTCACATCACTTGTCATTCACAAGGTTTATTTATTAGTTCACCGCACGATTAAACGCACCAAAATATTACGTGATTTCGATAAAAACGCAGATTAAAAATGTCGAGGCGTGAGCACTCGTGCATTCCGGACGACGGCCGCGCCACTATTGCGCCTTTGCCTATGGAAGCTTCCCACCCTCTCTAACCCGTACAATACAAGACATTGCGAAAGGGTACAATGCGGGACATTCGAAAACCTTCACAGAAAAGTTTTTGATAAAATTTTTAACCAATTCAGTTATTTTTACTGTATTTATAATGAAAGATTCACTTAAAATGTTTGGCATGGCAAAATGAGTGATACAAGTTAATCAAAACTTTTCTAAATTCTACATCACTGGATAGACATGACACTGCGGTGCACGGGCCTTCTCTATAATTAAGAGGGTTTAAGTCTTAATCCATCACGCTACGCTAGTTCGTGTAACTACATACATACATACATAAACTCACACCTGTCTCCCGTTAGGGTAGGCAGAGACTATAGAGCGCCAAATGTCACGGTCCAGACACACCTCTTTCGCTTCCTCCACTGACATTATCCTCTTCATGCATGCACGTCGGTTTCGAGGACTCTTTATATTACCCTTTCTGAATAAATTACCTATGTGGTCTTTATAGGTGCACCTGGGCCGTCCTCGACCGACTTCACCACTCATTCCCGCGCAGTAAATCTCTTTCGTAACTCTGGAACCATTCATCCTTTCAATGTGGCCAAACCATTTAAGCATCCCCTTTTCAATTTTGTTCACTACGTCGACTTTCAATCCACATTTTTCCCTTATAACACTATTCCTCACTCTATCTACCAATTTCACTCCACACATGCTTCTTAGCGCTCTCATCTCAACTGCATTAATTTTACTTTCGTGCTTCTTCTGCCATACCCAAGACTCACTTCCATACATTAGTGTTGGCACCAGGACTCCTTGGTGTATCGCTAATTTAGCGCGGTCCGCTATGTTTTTGCTTGCCGCGATGGAGTACAAGGCACCATTAACACTGTTGCCCAACTTTACCCTTCTTTCAATATCTCCTTCACACTTACCATCCCTTGTAATCACAGAACCCAGATATACAAATTCATCCACTTGCTCCAGTTTTTCATCCCCTATCATTATGCTGCATTCGGTTCTGGGTTCACTCCTTTCTAAAATCATTACTTTCGTTTTTCCTACATTCACTTTCATACCTTTACTTGTAAATGCTGCATTCATAATATTCACCATTTGTTGTAACTCATACTCCGATGAAGCAAGAAGGACTTGATCATCAGCGTATAAGAGACATTTAAACAGTGACTCATTCATCCTAAGACCATAATTCGCTTCTTTCAAGTCAGTCAGACAACTATCCATGAAGAGGTTAAACAACCACGGTGACGCCACACAGCCCTGTCTGACACCACGTTTGATGTCAAACCAGCTCGTGCAGGCACCATTTAGTCTAACACAGGCACTTGATTCCGTATAAAACGACCTCAATGCCCGTATCAGACTGTCGTTCACCCCATACATAGACAGTGTTGACCACAGTTCATCCCTCACCACACGATCATAAGCCTTTTCTAAGTCGATAAAGGCGCAGAAGACCTTCTGATGTTTTGCTAAGGCCTTCTCTGCTATGCACCGTAAAGAAAAGACTTGATCCACGCATCCTCTTCCCTTTCGGAAACCACCTTGCACATCCCAAATCTTATCTTCTGTCACCCGAATAACTCTTTCAATCAAAATTCTCGCATACAATTTTCCTACCACGCTAAGGAGGCTGATACCACGATAGTTCTTGCACTGCTGCGGTGATCCCTTCCCTTTAAATATTGGTACGATAACAGCCTTGCACCAATCACTTGGCACTTGGCCATACCGCCAACATTTATCGAAGAGAAGACACAGCAGTCTGACTATAGTATCACCACCTCCCTTCAGCATTTCTGCCGATATCTTATCCAATCCCGCTGCCTTTCCAGCTTTCGCGCACTTGATCACACTTTTTATCTCACTCATCCATGTATCCATACTAATATCACTTTCACTTTCATCATTCATGTTCATTCTTTCATCGATCGTGTACTCGTTCGCGACACATGCAATTTCCTCCCCATCCTTAAATAAACTTTCGAAATACTTCTTCCATTCATTCAATATTTCCTTCTGATCTCTTATCACCTTACCATTCTCATCTCTTATAACTTCCACAACCGATTCTCCTGCTTTACCTCGAACTTTTCGGACCATGTTCCAGAATAGCTTTACATTCGTCCGAAAGTTAGCAGAGAATCTTCTATCATACTTCTCCTTGCATACATTTTTCTTTCTTTCCACAACTTCTTTCACAATCTTCTTGCAGGAATAATACTTATTTTTAACTACACATCTAGGATATAATTAGTAATGATAGCCTCGAAGTCTAGACGCACGATCGAGAATTTCGGCGGTCCTTTAAAACCCCAGGCACTCACCTCTGGCTTTTCGAAATTATGAGTGTATTCAAGTGAATTATCAATTGCTTTAACAGTGGAGGAAAACATCATGTTGAAATCTGCAACCTAAAATTTCTTAGGAATTTCTTAGGTGTGTAGTCCGCCAACCAGACCAGCGTGGTGGACTAAAGCCTCAATCGTCTCAATGGTAGAGAAGGCCCGTCCCCAGCCGTGGGACATACTTATATGGGCTGATAACGACAACTAAGATATCCCCAATAAGTTTTAAGTGTTCAAATTTTCTCACGATGTTCTTTACCGTAAAGTAAGTGATGATTTATTGGGAAAACACATATTACTTTGAAAATTCAGTGGTTTGTGCATGAGGTTTGAACCTACGCCCGACGAGATTCTCGACTGCAACCGGATGAGCAGTGTCGAAAGGGTCCTTCTATTAGGAGATTCTCAGTAGCAGCACGAAGTCTGGAAATGTGCCTGAAAAACGGCAACAGGCTCGCACCCTATTACGTGGGACTGATACATATCAGGAGAAATATGGGTGCTGAAATGCACCTCTGCCCACCCCTTCGGAGAATATTGCCATGAGTTTATATATGTATTATATCCATCTGATTTTAGTTCTCAGCTGAAACAAAAACGGCTTTGAATGTATTAAAACCTACAAATCTTTACGAGCACTAAGAAATGCTAGTAAATGTATTAACGAAATAATATCTTCAGTCGTAACAATTTCGATTAGAATCGCGCAACAGACATGAAGTGAAAGCGGCAAATGCAACATAACTCATTCCGCCAATTATATTTCTTTTTGTTCACCTTCACGGCGAGATGTGGAAGATAATGTGACTTTAACATGGCTACAGACGAAATAAGACAAGTCGGCCATTTTGATTTAGTGCGGCGAGCCGGCCGACGCGACGCACAAAGGGGAATAATGAGGTGCGCGCGAATCCTGCGCACGTCTCTGTGTGTACTGCCACCATACTGCTCACATTTTGGTTGGCACGCCTGATTGCACAAAACTTGAAATGTCAATATTACTTTCAAAATGTGACAACCTTATTGATATGTTGTTAAACAGTTAAAATGTAGAGTCGCTAAGGCCCTTTTTAGATCCAGTTTTAGGCAAAATTAAAATGAATTATTCGTAAATACGCTAGTATAGAGCAGATAAATAGAATTCATAAATGAAGCAGATTTCCTCACATTAAATATTAAAAAATAATTTCTAACAGCCACAAGGTGTGTATGGAATTTGACCAATAAAAACAACCGATGCCTTTACAGATCTCAATCGATATTACAGAACGACTATTTGGTAAATAAATATAATTCTTCTTAAAATATGATTTATAAAATTTCAAAACACCTTTCTTCATACACACCCTACTCCATTTTACGATGCGATAAAGACCTTTTCGTTTGCATATGTTCAAATTAAGGGGTTTAAATAAAGCGCTATTCGTATCGGAACAATCGGCCGCTCTTAGTTAACATTTGCATATATGGTTATAAATGTATTTGCGGCTGTCGGTAGGATTCTGATCAGTAATATAATAACAGCCCATATACGTCTTTCTGCCGACTTTGGTCTCTACTTTTGAACATTTAGGTCTTGGTCTACCACGCCAGACTAATGGACTTAGCTTAAAAACTCCTTGCGAAGAACTACTATGCAGGTTTCCTCAAAATGTTTTTAATTAACACTTTGGTAGTAGTTATTTCATTTAGAATACATACCTACATATTTTTTTGCATAGTTGTTAGACATTGCTTAAGAATCTTAAATAACGGTCGATCGAATCAAAATTAAATTGTCGCCGATAACAATTTGCTTTACTTAGTTATCTAAAAATTTGCAAATCCTTAAAACTAACGCAACGCTCTTCAAATTAAGTGTCACGTTTTTTGTTTATTGGACCTTTAAAGTATCAAAATTCTTGATCCTTTGGTTAGGCAAGCATAATAAAAGGCTTTAAACCGACAAGGGTGTACACTGTACACGATAAGTGACGATAATCTGACATGCCGTCAAATAATAGTATTATAAGCAGGTCTTGTTACAAGCCCACCGGTGTTATAACAGGTATGTTATGAAACATTTTTATGTCATAATCCGCTTAATAACCAAGCTAGCAACCAGATACGTCAGCCTCTTTCCACAATATATGAATACTGGTAGAAAGGTGTGACGAAAAAGATGTACAAGGATACGATTGATGCTTCTGTTTGAGTTCAGGTTAACGGAAAAATTAATAAAAATGATTAGGAATTAACGAATTCAAAACATATGGTGCCATCAGTAGGTTCTCAAATTTATAAGCTCATATAACCAAAAGTCACCCAAAGTTCTGATCCTAGATTAACATAGAAGTGTCCCTGAAAACTTCGATAGATTTCTTGGTCAAAACAAACAAAATATTTGTTAATTACACCAACTTAGTCCTAGGATCGAAAACATGAGCATTCATTTCGCAAGCTAACTTGTAATCGACTGCGCCAAGGAGATTGTCACAAAACAGTATTCTTATCACAGCCAACAGCCATAAAGCGAGATAATTTCGTTCGTGCAACGGCATTGCACACACAAATTAGTTTAACTACTTAGTTATGCCATTCGAGTATCAACGGTAACACTTACATAATACTAAATGTGTTGGAAGAATTTTAAGCATCTAGATTTTTGTGCTGAGAGTGTATATCTTATAGTAATAACCTTCAAATCCTAAATTTCAAATACAACTTTAGAACTAATCTAAGCACGTGAAATTTTAAAAATATTTCAACTGCATGAAGTGACTTCATAATAATTCCGTACGATTTATTTGTTGGCATTCGTAGTAAAAACATTCTTGTTTAGTAATTATTCTATTAGAATCTTTGAAGAGGCCCAGTGACTAATTGAAAGTACATTGATTGGTTTTGACTATAGAGCAGGGCTTCCCAAACTGTGCGTCGCGACGCCCTGGGGCGTCGCGGCAACATCCTGGGGGCGTCGTGAGACGATCGCGCAAACATTTGCTGTCCGTATTTTTCTGATAACGTCATATTACGCTAACTACTGCTGTTTTTATTTCCAGTAATTTAGGTAGTTTTGATGGTGGGGGGAGGGGGGTGTGCGTCGCAATAAAAATAACAATTCTATAGGGCCTCATAGTGTAAATAAGTTTGGGAACCCCTGCTATAGAGTGATGACACACACATTTCTTAGGATAAATAAAAAGTTTTTTTTCAGCTAATGTTCTGGGTCAGTTATATGAGCAAGAACATATAAATATTAACATATTCAGTGGTAAAAGGCGCGGGAAAATATATAGTAGATTATTCATAGCCGCAGGTATTGTAATAAATTGCGTATCGATCGCCCGCTCTCGAGAAACAAACACGAGTATTAATATAATGATTGATGGCGAAGTCTATGTGCGTACATTTATTTTAACTTGTGAATTTGTTATTTCCACATGTTAATCAATATGTGTGTACCTACAAGAGAAATTATTAGATTGATTCTTGATACAACCGTATGTTTTCTAACCTAGGTTACACAATTTTGGCTTTAGGACTTTTTTTACGTGTTAGTAAAACTGCTGAAACCTATGTAACATATGTTCCAGCACTAATATTATCATCATCAGCCCATACGCGTTCCACTGTTAAGGCATGGGCCTCCTCTACAACTTGAGAGCGTTTAGGTCACAGTCCACCACGCTGGCCTAGTGCAGGTGGCGGACTACCACACCTAAGAATTTTCTATGAATTTTTAGGTGTGCAGGTTTTACCAAAATGATTTTCTTCACTGTTAAAGCAAGTGATAATTCTTCTGAATACACACATAACTTCGAAAATCTTGAGGTGTGTGCCTGGGGTTTGAAACCGCACAGCCGAGTCTCGACCGTGCGCCTAAACCTCGAGAACAAAATATTATTTATAGGTATTTAATCTCATCATCACTTCTGAAAAATATTACGGATATCGCACCTACTTACCCGACTTTAATATTTTTTATAAGAAAGCAAATAAATTGAAAGATTCGAAAATGTAATAGCCACCAGAAGTAACCTTTAAAGCTTTCTTTATAAAAAAAGAAGGTTATTGGAAACAAAATTTAGCGAAGAACAATTGGCATTTATACTCCATTGCCCCTTGCCATTTTGCTACTAGCGTTCTTTTAACAGACATTCCACATAAACTTAACCAGTACGCTATAAATTCGAATGCAAATAGCCGTAGGGTACTGTCATGTTATAATTAAACTAGCGACCAGTGTCTCTTGGTTCTTACGAGTCAATTAATCCAATCGAAACCCTATAAACTCGCTTTTAATCGATATCAGATCGTTAGATGGGCTTAACGCCAATGGTTTTATGTGTTACGCCATTAACCGGCGTTGAAAGAAGCTTGAAATTTTATTAAAACTTGTTCTTAGCGCTTCGATGTTTTTGCTCCTTAGGAAAATTGTTCTGTTGTCAGTTGCGTACTTTAAATAAAGGTTTATTTAATTTGCTTATTACAAGCCGTTACACTACGTAGTATTATAGTTGATCAGAGTAGACGTTGTAAATGGTTTTAAAATAAATAAGGTTTTTTCAAATAAGACTTTTTGTTGTTGTAAAAAACTAAACTACTTCAGTTTCGTTTCATGTTATCGCAATGGAAAAGAGGCGGGTCACATACCTCTTTCATTGACATGAAATATATTTTTTAAACGTACTTTTATAATGTGTACATTTATAAAAAAACAAATATGCATAATCTCAATATTACAGTAAGCTTTGCTGGAGGACTATTGCTTATTTTAGGAAAGATGAAAGACTAAAATAGAATAAAACTCTGTTAGAAGAGTTTAATTAGTTTGGAATGGTTGGCGCTTTCTTGGCGAGGCCTACGTTCAGCAGTGGACGGCGATAGGCTGATTGAGAATTGAGAGTAGAGTTTAAAGAGCAGAAAAGAGAATTATCCAAAAATGGAGGCTCTATTTAAGAAAAGGTAGCATGGGATATTTGTAAATCAATCAATCCATAATTAATATAAACATTTTTATTATTATCGCAATATCTATGCGCATTACACAACAAAGTCTCGTACAATTTCGATTAAATCATTAAAAAGCAACTGATTCAAATTATCATCACGAACCAAACTCATATCATTGCTAACACTTTTTAGCAAAACAGCATCATTACTCGACAAAGCTTTTGTCAAAATCTTTGTACTGTCACTATTCTTTAAGAAACCGCCTATTTTATTCACAAAGTACAACATTTCGTTTTTATTTAAATTCTTTCGTGTTCTTTTCGATATCAATTTGTAAATTTTGACGTACGATATGACTTCTTCGATATCCATACACTCTATACTTCTTAACAGCTCATATATTATAAACAACATTTCGAGTTCCACATTTCTATTAACTTGAAGCTCAATTAGACCATTAACACCGTTTCTACTTTTAACATTAATATTACGCGCAAGAGTGTTCACAGTTACGCTGTTGAGAATATTAGTAATTAGACCATAAATGGATCTAATTAAATTTCTATCAACGTCTAAATGTTTCACAACTGAATGTAGCCAGGAGAGTAGACCGTAGTTTTCTATGAGTATTTCAGACGCCCTAGGAATAGCTACCACAGAACTAAGTGTCTTTATCACTCTTTCTTTAACTTTTCTGTCACTCAATACTGATGAATAGAAATCCATGATCATTTTCAGACACATAGTTTTGAATATTACATTTATTTCGGCCATGGTTTTGACTCCATCCCGCACGATATCTAATATCCAAAGTCTTCGATCGACGGATTCTACCTCACTGTCGTGGAATAAGCTTAGGAAATCGGGAACGACTGTTAAATCTACCACTTGTTTTGCTATGAAAAAGTTGTTAACGGGTCTATAGAGGGGATCTGATGGCGCAGTCGACACCATGAGTGCTCTTGCCAAGTACAGTGCGTCCACCGCCGGCAAGCGTGGGTTTCTCAAATCAGTCATTTCTGAATCATTTTGGGACGTTGAAATGGCATTTGTGAGACTGTGGCGAAGTGTGCTTATGAAGTCCGTGAGGAACAGTTTGTCGTTTTTGTGTTTCCTGAAAATAAACATAAATGATTTGATCAGATATTTTTATTTACATTATATTAAGTTTCAGAACGACATGACGTGTCTATTGATGCTAAATTCTGTTATATTGTTCTATTAATTCTGTAATATTTGTTTTATTAAGGAAATTATTGCATCGAGGTGCGTTGGCAATAATGTAATATAACTGCACCTATATGCCGTATTTAATAATAATGATATATTGAAGTGTAATTTTTGAAAAGTTATAATAAACCTTGATATTCATTTATTTACCACAAAAATAACTTAAAATATACTTACGTCTCTGTCTCCAGTAGCATACAGAATCTATGCAGGACGTGGTACGCCGCCGCTCTCATTTTTGGACAGTTGGAGCTCAATGCCATCACTGGGACGGACAGCAAACCAGTCCGCAACAGTTTGAAGCAAGAAGCCACCGAGCCCGGAGCCAGCAAATGGCCCAGCAGAGGAAACAGGAACACAGGATCGTATACACTTTCATCTTCGTCCAAATGTGAGGTCGCTGTTAAATCGACTACCGCCAACTCTCGCGTTACCACTTCCCATTTAGTTTTTACAATTAGATTATCTATAAGACTCTCCACGTCTTTTTTGTGTGACATTTTATAAACATTATCTCTTACTTTATTTATAACATTTTTAACCGACACTCCAACATTGAAATCTGAAGGTAGATTATAATTATAATCAAATCTCTGGGTCACAGGAAAGTTTCTGACTGTTCTCTCTATAGTGTCCTTTTCGTATAAATTCAATACTTGATTCGGGGTAGGATGCGCCCATAATGATGCCGATCTATTCTTCCGAACGGCGTAGTGATTCGCTGCGGAGTCTCCCCAAACATAAGGCTTGTACTCATTCACCGGTAGACCATGACTTTCATAGTAATATAATAGGGATAGGATAAGCCTGTCACAAGGACTTCTTGTTGCATGATAAGCACTCAAGAATACTGGTATCTGTTGAGTTTTCATCACGGTATTATTTTTTCGTATCAATGTGTATAGGAAATCTATAAGCCTCGATTTTATATCTGTACTGTGATGACTTAATATCACATTCAAAAACTCCGAGTGTGAGGTCACCATATCAAAAAGAGTAACAATATCATCATGGTCAGATGGGTAGAAGCAATTTACGAGTGCGTTTAGTAGGCTCAATAACTTAGGGCCTAGCGTGTCTGCTTGTCCGACTGTCTTGACTTTCAGCGAATCCTTGAGAACAACTTTACAAAAACTCTGCCACACTGAACTTTCTGTCACTCTTTTGAAATCTTCTTTGTTGTCAACATTCAATTCAGTAATATTTTTACTTACTTCGACGATTGTATTTAGATTAAATATTATATCGTTCAAAACATCCGCATCTTTAGCCTCTTTTAAGCCGACAGTTATAACATGAAGTAAACTTTGTAAGTAATTAATCAAATTTTCTTTTTTAACATTTCCACAGACACAAGCCTTTAAAAATATGCTTTGTAATAGATGTATGTGACTCTGTTCAACAACTTCAAATTTATGAATTTTGGCAAAAGTCCTAACGCACTCTTCCACATCCATGCATTCAATTACTAGTTTCTTAATGAATTTCCAATTAGACACATATATTTGGCCAGCTTTGTGAGGTTTTTCTATAAATTTGTTGATATTCGATTTGTATTCATTGTATATTGTTGTTAAAACTTCCTTATTGTCATTTATAAATTGATTGTGATTAATTACAGCATCACCTAGGGGTAACGTTAATTCTCTTAAGGAAAGGATCTCAGGTTTCTTGATGTTTTCTTTGAATATGTTGCAGAATTTCACATTATACTTCAACAATACGTAAGCAAGATGCGAAGTAGACTTTCGAACGTTATTAACTTCGAAAAACTTTTTGAAATAATCTTCATATATTCGGGGTACTTGATGTGGTTTACTCTCAAAGTATTCTGATAAAGAATCTTCTAGATTTGACAAATTGCAACTTATTTCCTTGTTTGTCAATAAATCGGTGTATAATTTCATGCACTTCTTTAAAACGTGCTGTGGTAGCTCTAAAGTAACGTTCTTTGAGTATTTGTACATCAAATACTTCAGCAATTCCAGAACAATACTAGGCTCCTTATCTTCTTTTACACAGTTTTCCAAACCAACCTCAAAAATTTGATTGAAAACTCTTACATCGTCTTCTTTGCTCAATCCAATAATGTTCAAAACATTTATAGTGTGATCAGAATCAACATTTTTCTTCTTGTTTATTTTAACAAATGCTTTAACTAGTTCATTGAAATTTTTCTGTTGATAAGTTTTCAATAATTTGTGTTTATCACTCAAATAGTCAATAATAGCTTTATTTTGAGTAATGAGGTTTAAAAGAAGATTTGTAGCTAATATATTTGGTGCATTTTTGCCAGAGTCTAGAGGTGTATAAATTTTTAGTACTTGTGGATTTTTGAAAAGGGTCAGCAAAATGTTTCTACACAGATCCATCATATGAAGTTTTCTTCCACATTCAATGATACAGTGGAAGTAATCTACAATTATCTTCTGTTTCACTTCTGTCAATTGTCCCATATTAGCTAATCTTACAATACAAAATGTTAGATATTTAGACCACACAAACAATTCTGAGCTATCAACATTTTTAGCTGTATCCATTTGGTAAGCTTCACCATCAATAATAATATCGCCATCATCAGATACTTTCTCAAAACAGGGAAATATGTCACTTATCGATAATAATTCTTCAGATATTATTGATTTTGATAGATTTCTTAACACATTGTCTTCTGAAATAGTGTCCGGTAATGCTACTGGTTCTCCAATCCAGCTAGTTACATAATTCCTCACATCAAACTTAGAATCTCCAATCAAAACCTCAGTCAACTCTGGGCAATAGTTATTATGTAACAAATTAGCTATGTACAAAGAAAGAAATGATTTTAAATTCTTTTTCACTTCTTTATGGGATTGCAAATACTGCATACAACCAACAATGAATGGTGATGGTATTTTATTCTCTAAAAATACACTATCTTCTGTGTGTCTATTTTCCATTAGATCATTAAAGAGTTTCTCTAAAGCTGTCTCACTGCTTTCATCTGACATGACAAAGTTGACTAATTGATTTCTTACATATTCTGTTAATTCTTTTATATTCTCAAGTACATACTCTATGACATCACCAATTATTGAATATGGATGCACCTTTGCATTTCTTAAAGCATACAAAATCAAATGAATTTCATTCTCATCAGATTCAAAAATTCCTGTATTTTTAAAATACATTTGCATAGTGGCTTTTGCTTCAATCCATATGAATTCATCATTACTTGTGTAAACGTCTAGCATGATTAGAAATAGGTCTTTAAACATTGGATTTCTCAGGGAAACAGCAGAATTATCAAGAGTAAGCCACAATGAGACAACTTTAAACTTCAGTAGAGATGTTTGACCCTCAGAAAGTGACATTGAATGTTCCAAAATTTTCTTCATATCAATATTACCCTCAACAGTTTCAAAAAAGGCAGGGTTAATATTATTATATAGTAGTAACAAATCAATCAGATGTATCAATGCATCAGTTTCAGAAATTTTGGAAAGTCTATAGTCCTGAGAAATTTCTGGCTTATTTTGGTCATTTATAACATTTTCCATCAGAGTCACTATAACTCCTGGTGCTGGCATATGTTTAGGAAAGAAAAATTCTAATTTACCTTTCAAATCTGATACGGTTACAGATGTTTCCAAGTCCAAAATTTGGATATACCGTCTCAAAGTTTGCAACATCTTCACCAGTACTTTAACACAATATAATGAAATTACTTGATCCTTGCCTATGTTAACATTCATAAATTTCAATAATGGAACTGGCAATGTTATGAACCTTACAAAGCTCGCAATTTGAACTGGATTTAAAGTAGTCATTTTAGAAACCATTTCTTCTGGTTTCAATTTATCTAATAGCTTAATTGTAAATAGTACAGCTCTTTCCCATATTAGAGAGTGTTGAGGCTCGAAACTGTGTTCTAGAATACTGACAACAGCTCTGTGGAGATCTGGGCACTTGCTGACTATTTGCAGAATAACTTCACTTTCATACTCATTTTCCCAAGGCCTTTTCAATGTCAGTAGAGCCTTATATAAATTCTGATTCTTATTAACATCTGCTGTACCCAAAGAGTTATCTATAAAGTATAGTCCCAATTTGTGGGATGTGAACAAAGTTGTCACAATTTCTGAAAGCAGGGTCATTATCTCTGGCCGAAACACATTTTTATCATCTTGACTTTGCTCAGGTGGCCCTTTCCAGGAGAATAATTTGAACAAATTGTGTAGAACTTGATGGCTAAATGTTTTTAATTTCAAACTTTTTGTTATAAAAGTGTTGTCTACAATATTCTTCTTTAAGATGTTCAAAAACATTAAAGTTGCCTCACCATCATCTTGAGCTAAGCCTGGTATTACTAAGCCCAGCAAACCTTGCTTCTCTAGCAGTGCTTTAATGAGCGGGAAATGTCCATCCACAAGGAAAGAGGTCATGAAATGCACAAATGCTCTGCGGACATTGTCTTTCTCTTTATAATTTGATGTTTCAACAACATGCTGCAAATGTTTTGGTGTAAGTGGTGCTTGGTTAAGAACTTCTATACCTAAATCTGGATTCAATGTCACCATGGATGTAAGGAGCTTCAATACCACTTTTCTGTGCCGAGGACCAGAATTTTCACTGATCATAATCTCTAGAGTTGACATAAAAGTGTTGAGAAAGTATCGGCAAGCTTCTTCTGTGATTGCAATCATGTGAGGAAGTGATGATTGAACTTTGAGAATTATTAAGTGGAACAAATGGAAAGCTGGTGTCGCTAGAGTGAGGTTTTTCTTGTTTTCTTGAGTTATTTGGCGTAATATTTCATGGGAGTTTCCTCCACACTTAAGATACTCGAGCATATAATCAACTTCATTGTCTGGATTTAAGCAGACTTGCAGGAATTGAGTAAGGGCTGTAAATAAGGTTTATCATCAAATAAGGTGTGAACAAAGTTAATTATTTTAAATGACAGATCATTATCATTATCAGCCAATCGTGGTCATAGGCTGGACATAGGCCTCCCCCAATGACTTCCAGATATAACTTATTAAAAAAGAAGTGTTTTAAATGAACAAAACGAATAAGTAAGACCTAGTAATTCGATTTAAGATGATATTATAGCTTACCCATAGTTTGCCCTTGCTTCCCAGATATTTCTTTTCTGAAATATTTAACATCGAATCCACCAGATCTAAGGTTTTTGGACACTTTTGTGTCATTTTGAGGTTGTTCGGCGTCCACATTTTCATTTTGCTCAGTTTCACTAATACTTTCCTTTTTACTCTTTTTGGAATTCCCATCCTTTTCAGTATCGTATTTGCGTTTACCCATTTTATCAAAGCATTCACTTTTATTTCATTAATTTTTTATTGGTAAAACTTAATAACTGCGAACACACGTGAATTTGTTTTGATTTTTTGACGTTTTAGTGACATTGACGGTTATTAACAGTATTTTTAGCAATAATTTGGTCAAAGTAATGAGTAATATACATCCATTCATTTTAGCCTCTTATTAACTTAATCATCATCTCCAAAGAAAGAATGAAATGATGACAGAACAATCATAGCATAACTTTATAAATTCATACAAATACGAGGTTTTTAATCTACTAACAACATACCTACTATTGTGTAGAACAATCTTTAACCGTACAAGGCAACACTGTAGTGGCAAGTAGCGTACTCTAGTGGCACATATAGATATTGAAGGAGGCCACACTGTACCCAACAAAAATTTTATAATAATGTTAGTCTCCGAACTATTAATGTTTTATGTGAATTTAATCGATGTAAATGATATGTGTAAGTAAAAAAACTATATGTTTACTAATTAGGGAGCGTCCATAAATTACGTGAGGTATTTTTTTTAATTTTCTGTCCCTCCCTCCCCCCTTGGTGAGATGTCGTGAGATTTTATTCAACCCCCTCCCCCATACCCCAATCTCACGTGAGATTTTTCGGAATGTGGAATCTTTGGACGACTTTGGACGACGATTTAAAACGACGGGCTACATTGTACCGTAACTAAGTTGAGCTATTTGGTATAAATTAAATCTGGTGGTTTGACATTCAGTAGATGTATAACGTCGAAATATGAATGAAATTATTGTCTTTCGAATGAATTAGTGTGTGTCTGTTAATCTTAATCGTATTACGATGACGCTTAAAATGAAATCTTAAGCATGCACATACAATTTGGATTTAATGGACCAAAATAGTATATTTTCTTTTTGTTTCAATCAGAAAAAAAATTGCGTGATATTTGTCGAGACCCCCCCTCTCCCCAACGTGATATTAGATGAGATTTAACTCGACCCCCTCCCCCCCTTAATCATCTCACGTAATTTATGGACGCCCCCTTACTTCAAATCTTAGGTTCCGTCACTATAAAAACTGTTTTAGTATTTTAATGTTTTAGTAGTTTTAGTGTTTGCTATTTATTTCCAAAACACTTGATATTTCAAAGAATGTTCAATAATGATTTGTGTATCAAGTGCTAACTTGTCGAATCTCAAAATTCTCAGGTTTGATGGGTGGTATTAATGGATAAGTATACCAAACTCTCTAAAATGTGCCTAAATAAGCGGCATTAACACGAATCAAACGTTGGTTAGAAAATACGAATCAGCCTATCCCTTGCGTAATATAAGCGCCACATAAAACTGTATTGTGTTAAAAGAAAATGTGTTTCTATTTACGGTATTGTTTTTGTCGTGCTAGCATAAAAAATACTATTTATAGAAAGGCATTTAATTTATTCATTTAATAAAAAGAAATAGTTTGTCATTTCGTACAATATTACATTATTTCTACATATGTCATAAAACTATTTATCTTAATTGTTAACAAATCTATGAACATACATAATGGTATTCCAAAAAAATAAATACATGAAATTGAATTATTTATTTCAAAATAAATTTATTTTGTGATATTAAAAATATACTAAACTGTTTCATACAATCAGTTCTGCTATGTAATTCGACCGGTTATGACTTACTTGCCATACAAAATGAAAGTTTGGCAGCTATTTAGTAATTAAATTATGGAATAATGTGTTATGTATATTTTTTTATATGTTTACGTATGCATGTACATATGTATTATAAGTTGCATTCATTTCATATTTTATATGTGTATTTGTATGTGTGTATAATTATTTATTTATTTTTATTTTATCCATCTTTAATATCCACATCGACCAAAATGTTTATTGTAAGAGAATAAGTATAAAGATGGACATAAATGTACCTATATGAAACGTAAATCATATATTATTAGTAAGTACCTCTTGACAAAAAAAAACACAAATTTCATTAAGTGATGATAAATAGTAGGTAAGTATTGCAGAATTACCGTTTCAATTACAATAAAAAAATTATGTTAGGTACAAATTGAGTATGATGTACTTAAATATATATAAAAATATGTGTACTATAAAGACACAGGGTGTATTAAGACCGTGATCGAAAACTAAGCCAGGTAAGCTACGGTGATTATAAACCAACTGGCATTCTGAAATTACTTATATATAGTAAAGACATGACGTTTTCCTAACAAACTGGTTTAATGGGAGCTACTGATTTTATACTGACACCAGAGGCGTTGCAGTAAAGTGAAGCGTTCCAAATGTAATTTTAATAAAAATTTATTTCCGTGCGACTATGTCAAATTTTGACAGCCATGACGTGAATCAAAGACAACCTCACTTGCCGGTGGCGCCATCTGGTGACCATAAATTATAGCCCTCATTTAAACGACTATAACATGAAATAACAATTTTGATCAACTCTTGGAATAAAAATGTATAAAAGATCTCGTGATATAATTTTGCAAAGTTGCATCCCACATTGGGTAGATAAGATACGTCACCTTTTTTGCTTTAGCATGTTAATAAACGTCAATGACTTAATCATCTATTTACAATAATTTTTATCACATTAATCTTCATTTCCACTTCTTTGGCCTTTCAGTTCTTCGCCAACGAACTATGTATTACCGTATTTCTTAAGATCATACTCCTTTTCATCATTCCTCACTAGACTACAGCTTAAAGCCTCTATACAACAGTCGTCGCTAAGCGACTTGCGAGACCCAATACTTATTTACTAGCCAAAATATTATAGCATAACAAAACACAATCATCATCATCATCATCATCATCAACCCATAAACGCCCACTGCTGAGCACGGGTCTCCTCTACCATTGAGAGGGTTTAGGCCATAGTCCACCACGCTGGCCTAGTGCGGGTTGGCGGACTACACACCTAAGAAATTCCTAAGAACTTTTAGGTGTGCAGGTTTCATCACGATGTTTTCCTTCACCGTTAAAGCAAGTGATAATTCAATTTGAATACACACATAACTTCGAAAAGTCAGAGGTGTGTGCCTGGGGTTCGAACCCGCGACCGCCGAGATTCTCGACCGCGCGCCTAAACCTCGAGGCCATCACTGCTTCACAATCAAAACACAATAATTTTAGAATATAAAAGCTCAGACTTAATATCAAAATACAATTATTGAATAAAACTTTTGAACGATTAATAAAATGTAACTTGATTTAAAATATATTTTTTTATGTGATTGTTCAATTGACTTTATGCAAATAATTAATATTTTTTCGGAAAATTAGCACACTGGAACTTCAATCAAATATTTCAATAAAAGCAACATCCACATTTGTTAATTTTCCAAAAAAAGTAAAACACCTTATTTCATAAACATTCTCGATTAGCACAATTAGAAGCTACCTCACTTTTAAAACATTAATGTAGATAATATCAAGTTGGTAACCGCAAACTTAACGTAACAGCACTTGAGCTATATTTATTATTTTTGTTTGTTATAAATGCATCCAAAAGTAATCAAATATTTAATAACGATAAAACAGGCACTATAAAAATTTGTTTCAAACTTATATACTAAATTGATAGAGCTTAAAAAGCCAAATTTAAAAATTTTACAAATTGAGCTGAGTTTTACTCGCGAGAAAAAACAAATCAAAAAATTTATAAAATTTATTTGTGTAATTAAATTAATCTACTTTCCAAAAATATTATGGCCGGACATTATTTAAAATAATACCTTAGGTGCAAACAATTATGAACATTGTACACTTTTTAAAGGATAAGACATAGTCACAGATACCTACTTGGTATAGCTAGACTAGAACATTGACAAAAATTTTGTACTTTAATTATATTTAAATCGAATTTGTAAAGAATGATAAGAACAATGAACAAACAATGTAGCTTCCTAGCAATATTAATAATAAATTGTAAGGTAAGCGTGAAAATAAATTATTATATAAGGGCTGTTCCCCACTCAAACCGGTTCATTACTACGCCGGACATCGGACCGAGTGGACGGGCCAGACGCTCTTGAGAGTAAGAATTTGTACTTTTATTTATACAAACCAAACCTGAAACATCAGGATATTACAAACAATTTTATGTTTTCCAAAAATATTAGAAATAGAATGTCTTAACTTATTACCAAAAATAACAATGCTATTAAACATATTAACCTCATCAATATTGTAATATAAAAATAGTATTTCAAAGAACATCCACCACTAAAAACTATGAATATGAAAGTGGATGGATGGGCGGGCCGAGGAAGGCCAAAGAAGAGATGGATGGAGTGCGTGGCTGAAGATATGAAAAAGAAAGGGGTGAATGAAGACATGACGGCTGACAGGGATGTGTGGAAGGAGAAAACATACTGCGCCGACCCCAAGGATTAAATTGGGACCAGGGCAGGGGGATGATGATCCACCACTAAAAACTGATTCTTCTCAGATTTGATCTTGATTTTTAATTTATACAAAAATATAAACTTACATATAAAGTCTCAGCCGGCTAAAAATAAATAAAAGTAAAATGTCATAAATGCAAGATTCAGATATAAAATCGATATTAAAAATATAACAAGAATGTAAAGGAATATTTTAGGCAATAAGAGATACGACCTGATTTAAAGCAAAGAATCTTAGGAAAGCTTTTACAATGAATAGAAAAAGAGAATATTTGAATGTTCTTTTAAAATCCTATCAACGAGCTAATTGTGTAAAAAATATAGGGTTCTTCATTAAACTCTTTTGATTTTCTCAAAATTCGGTTCAATTTCTCTGATCTTCTCTAGCAGTACTTCGGCTAAGTTTTGGTTGGGGTCCGTGTCTGTAACAAACATTTTATTTATTTAAAAACTAGGCATAAAAAGGTTACAATTTTTCTGTTGATATAAAACATTTATTGCATGGTTAGAAGGTTGTTTGTGAAATGAATCATCTTGGCTTCAAGTTTTACAGTAGACCACATATAGATATAATTATTTCAGGTATTGAGGTCGAAAGATTTTTTGTATTTTCTGATACTAAACTTTTGTACTGAAGCTAGTATTTATCAAGAAGAGTCTTTACCATCAAAATAAACTAATTCACATTTTCCCTTGCACTGTGGACTTTTGGAGAGTATAGAACTCAGTGTCCTTGTGAAGTCTTCTACCACTTCAGCTCTGTTAATGTTGGTTAATTCTGAAAAAAAAGGAATAATTATTTTTTTATATTTTTATCTTTCTATAAAGGGTGCGTAAAATGACCAAAAATTAAGACGGGTAATAGCCACAGTGATCACAAGCATTAAAAAAATCCCAACAGTTTTTATTTACGTTTTCCTAACAGACACATACATTTAATAGTCGTCGTTGTTAGTAAAACATTAAAAAAACTGTGTTAGTTTTCGGTCACGGTCTTGAAAACACATCAAAGAATAGTTTCACTCTTCAATATGAATGTTGACGACAAACATTTGTGCGGATCGAACTCCCGTCCAATACGTTTGCAAGACGCAGTAGTTACGCCACGAATGGTATGGGTAAAGTTGCCGTCCACTTCCGTAGGAAGACCGCCCCAAATAGGCACCAATTACCCTGATCCTGAGCTCTCATCCATCCAAAAAACACTTAAGATCATTCGGAATTTTGTATGTCAAGCGGGGTTTTTTACGTTTGTGTTTACTAGGCTTGATGTCAGTTTGGGTATTTTTATAGCAGGACAGACCCAATTACGTGTCCATTTACCTTTGTTAAAAAACGATTTAAAGGTTGAAGATCACTATTCGTAATTTAGTATGGGAAGGTTGTTGTGCCTCCCCATCCCCCCACATACCGTCGTACAGCAGCTTGTTGTTGACGACCCTGTGCAGCGTGTGCAGCGGCGTGGCGCACTCCGCGGCCACGAACACGGGCGGCGCGCCCCCCGGCCGACGGATCACGTACGCAGAGTTCTTGTAGATGCGGTTCTTAACCCCCGCCACGTCCTTCTCGACGTTCTCCAGCGACTGGCCACACATCATCATCATCATAATGAAATTAAATAATATTTATTGAATCTATAAAATGTCAAATACATCACTTATTGTTAGATTCAGTCATCACTAGAGAAGAACGGGCAAGAAACTCTAGTGTTGCTCTTTTCCAATCAAGAGATAGCTTACAATATTAATACAAAGACTTATCATCATCATCTTCATTATCATAAGCTACAGCCCGCAATTCGTCCACTGTTGGAGATAGGCCTCTTTTATGGCACGCCACTGAGCTCCATCTTCGGCTCTCCTCATCCAACCGCTGCCAGCCACCGTGCGGATATCGTCAGCTTTTAGAAGCCATCCATAAATTACGTCACACGAAATTCGTGATTTTTTGACCCCCTACTTGTCACAGCTGGTCGCATTTGTACGACTCCTCCCCACCATAGTATGTCACATTTTGCAATTGTAAATTTAGAAATTATTGAATAACAACAGCAGTTCTAAATTAGTTTTATTTTCAAAGGGACTTCGGTCGTCGATGTTTTCCACGTAACACTAGGAGAGCGAGTAGCGGAAACAATTTGAATGTTATGTTTATGTAAGTAGATTTGCAAAGTTCTTTTGAATATTTCGTTAACCGTAAAAAGTTCGTGCATTAATAAGATTTTGAAACATGACGTCACGATATTTAGCTCCCCTCTCACCCCTTAACATAACGTGTGACTTAATTTATGTGTGGCCCCTTATATCTCTATAACTGAGGGTTTGGAGTCAGTGGAGTGGTGGCCACCACGCTGGCCTAGTGCGGGTTGGTGGACTACACAGATTCCTAAGAAATTCTTAGTGTTACGTGTGCAAGTTTCCTCACATCTCCTTCATCGTTAGTACTGCAAGTCCAAGATCGAAGTACTTGTATTTTTCATATACATTTGCTTCGGTGGGGATCGAACCCGACGCCGCTTTCAAAAGTTGGTGTGTAGCCAACCTAGTCACAATGGCAGTTTTGTAGATAATTTGTACTACATCGGTCTCACCTAGCCCTTATGTACAAAAAAATAGTCTGGCTTTCTCACATAAATTAATTAATTATTTATTCATAAGCGAGATTCATGCCATTACATGCGAAAGCTGGTTAGTGTTGATATTATGATCATATCTTCGCTATTATAAAAAGCTTTTATGTTAGTGACAATTTCACGGTTAACTACCTTTCTTCTTCTTCTTCTTCATCAACCCATATACGCCCACTGCTGAGCACGGGTCTCCTCTACCATTGAGAGGGTTTAGGCCATAGTCCGCCACGCTGGCCTAGTGCGGGTTGGCGGACTACACACCTAAGAAATTCCTAAGAACTTTTAGGTGTGCAGGTTTCATCACGATGTTTTCCTTCACCGTTAAAGCAAGTGATAATTCAATTTGAATACACACATAACTTCGAAAAGTCAGAGGTGTGTGCCTGGGGTTCGAACCCGCGACCGCCGAGATTCTCGACCGCGCGCCTAAACCTCGGGGCCATCACTGCTAACTACCTTTAGCAAACGGTGATAACAATGTTTTAAAAATAGTCATATCATTTTGTCTTCACAATAAGATACTAGTCTTGTGTCATGGGTATAACAAACTAGGTAAGACTTCGATCTCACAAACAACCAGATTCGTATAAAATATTTGTAAATCACACAAACATTTGTCTCGGTGCGGGGATCGAGCCTACTTCGCCCTGGGATTTTCAAGAGTATTTCTTCAAGATTTAATCAATCAAGTAAATCATTTATAGAAACTGTTTATAACTATATTATATTACAATCTCGGCGGTTTTAATATTTGGAGTTAGGAAATATATGAAAGCAAACATATAGAATGAATTAAAGACTAGCGCGTCTGAAACGGTGTAGAAATGAACAACAGAATTGCAATTTAGTGCCACGTATATGGGCTGAAGATGAAGGAATGTATAACCGAAAGACCCAACAAATGAATAAATAAGAGAATGAATGAACGAACGAACGAATGAATGAACAAATAAATTGCAATAATGAATAAAATTACACAATCACAGCACCAAAAAATAACAATCTAATAACCTCAGTGTCACTAACTTGGCAGGCTTCTAGTAGTGGGATGTCGTCCCTGTTCTCCTTGTTGAACTCCTTGAGATCAGGTGGGCAGTACAGCGTCTTGGTAATCAGCACGAACAGTCTACGCACGGGAAACACGACCCCCTGCTTGTTCTCATAGCGCTCTATGTTCTCCTGAAAACCGACGAACTTATGCCCGTCCGACGGAATCACGTGCGCGAGATAACCCTCGAAGAAACTACACGCCATGCCCACTCCGTAACTAATTGTCTCAGTCTTCTTTTCCTAAAAGACGCCGGTAGGTTTAACCTCCTTAATAGAACTTTTTAGCATTATATTATTATTTCGAAAGAAATAAAAGGGATTGAAAAATAAAGCGACAATTCTGTATATTTCGTAATCAGCGGAAATATGTCTGCCATCAGATTTTTAACTATTATTACTTTTATCATTGGCTAATTAAATGGTGTTTACAAATGCCGTAACCGTGTACCAGGCAGAATTAAAACTACTGAGCTCTATTTTTATGCAACACAATATGCACGAAGACTTTGGCTTTATCTTTTATCTAGACAATGAAAATTATCTTTGGTGTTAATGTTTTAGGGCATTGCAAGCCTAAGTTCATAACTACCTCTATATTTCACAGGCACGTGTGTTAAATTAAACACTGTATCTTTGCTGGCCATGTCACATAAGATTCAAAACTAACAGAAAAATTCTCAGCTACATGCTTTGTAAAAGCAGTGATAGCCTCGAGGTTTAGGCGTGCAGTCGACAATCTCGTGGTCGTTGGTTAAAACCGCAGACTCACACCTCTGACTTTTCGAAGTTATGTGTACAATGAATTATCACTTGCTTTAACGGCGAGGGAACACAATATCTTGATGAAACCTGCACCCCTAAAAGAAATTCTTAGATGTGTAGTGTGTGGACTAAGGCCTTAACCCTCCTATTAGTAGAGTAGGCTAGTGCCCAGCAATTGGACGTTAGGCTGATGACGATGAGAAAATTCTTTTTGTGAGATCATTTACCAAAATTTTCCGGAGTCTACTAGGTAATAAGCTGTGCACACATGACACGAGATAATTTTAGAAAATTGTACATAACTATCACGTGCCTAGTGCAAGTTCTTTCTAATATTATACGATAAAAATATTACTTACCATTTCAAAATACTTAAGCATCAAGTTTGCAGCGAACAGTAACAAGAAATCTTGAGTGAAAATTTTATTTTCCGTGTATACTAAGACGACGATAGAAGATCCTAGGAGCAAAGCGTAATTCTTTGCGTCTTGAAAAATCTTTGAGGGATCCAGAGGCTTCTTGTGAAGTACATCGTAAAGGACAACTGAAGTTTCTTTCGACGCCCGGATGAGAAGCACGTAGAGTAGATAACGCGCTAGGGACAAAAACAGACAATTTGTGACCACAGAAGTATTCATACAATGAGTGATTGATAAATTTATTGCAAAATTAGGTTCACATCTATTGTCAATGACGAAATAAAAAAAAAGTCAAGAGGCTAAAAGAACTGTACATACACAGACACACACACACACCGCACGCCTATATTCCCTGAAGGGTTAGGCAGAGGTTCATTTCTGCACCCACATTTCGCCAGGTATGTATCAGTCCCACGTAATAGGGGGCGAGCCTATTGCCGTTTTTCGGGCACATTTCCAGATTCCGTACTACTATTGAGAATTTCCTAATGGAAAAACCCAATAACACTTTGCCCGACCGGGAATCGAACCCAGGACCTCTAGATCGCACGGCACATACTTGTACCGCAAGACCACGAGGCAGTCAATAATCAATAGAGGCAGAACTATATAATCAATGAATAATATAATTGTTTTCTAGAAAGTATAAATTAATTAATTTAATGTACAAAAAATCCTTAAGGCAGTTAGTCAGAAGCTAGGTGTGAAATAAAGAGCTCCCGAGTTCGAACTCCGCGTAAAAAATATAAGATTAGTAGATAGATATATAAAGATAATAATTTTAACATTAAATAATAACAAAAACTCAAAAAATACTACTTCTTCATCAACCCATATATTCCCACTGCTGAGCACGGGTCTCCTCTACCATTGAGAGGGTTTAGGCCATAGTCTACCACGCTGGCCTAGTGCGGGTTGGCAGACTACACACCTAAGAAATTCCTAAGAACTCTTAGGTGTGCAGGTTTCATCACGATGTTTTCCTTCACCGTTAAAGCAAGTGATAATTCATTTTGAATACACACATAACTTCGAAAAGTCAGAGGTGTGTGCCTGGGGTTCGAACCCGCGACCGTCGAGATTCTCGACCGCGCGCCCAAACCTCGAGGCCATCACTGCTTCAAAAATAAGAAAAAAATACTACATAACAAAAATATAGACTCACCAATTCCAACCAAAACCACCTGCTTGTCAAAATTGTAGAACCCTAAAGCAATGAAAGCCAGTATTATTAATAGCTTGAACATTTTAACAAGTGCCGGTGATGGACGATGCACTTACAAAGACTCTTTACCACTAAAGTGTTATCGTTTCCCAGCACTGCCGGGTCAGCAGTGTTGCCAACTTTTTAAAATCTTTCCCCCTAAAGCAATTTCAAAAACCCACTACATTCAAACTAATTCTCCCCAACTCGGGAATAAGCATAATGAAATAAATTAAAATAGTTATTAGGTAAAATATACCAAAAAAATCCACTATTGCTACGTTCCCTTTTTAGAGTAAATACACCCAAGTTGACAAATTTGGTTGAAAATTTAATGTAGTTTCAGGCGTTCGTTACATGTTAAATATAATCTATATGCTTTTTTATTGCTCTAACTGATGTCCACAACTCCGTATAACTTTCGCCTTCAATATAAATATTTTTCTCCATTTCGGGAACATTTTCTATTGCGCCTCCGCTGTCTGGTCTTGTTTTTTTCTTGTATGAACTATATACGGTAAAAAAACGAGCTTTTTGCGTGGCTATATGCTATATAGCAAAGATTTATAGTATTGATATAGTATGCCTGAGATATAACGTCCACATAGACATACGCATTCGATTTAATTCTTCAGCCAAGTTTCGCCAATTGTGTTTTGAGTCCAATGTTATGGGGACACGAACCTTTCCCGCTTTTCGGACGCAAATCCAGACTTCACGCTGCTGTGTATTCTCTTATGGAAAACCCGAGTAACACTGCCTATCTCAAGAATTTAACTCAGGGATTACCTACTAAATTGCGCAAAACGCGCTTATGTCTCGCATGCAATCTTATAAAGGTATCAAAAATCCTATTGATCTAAAAGTAGTTTCTGATACCCACGACACAATACTTGATCATAATGTGAGGTCAGAACAAAACTTAACTCTTCAAGAGCTGATGTCATTGAAAAGATCTATTTACAGTTTTGTAATTACGTATTGCACCATAGTGTTAAGCAGTGGCGGTACTTCCATAGAAGCCCGAACGCCCGACCTGCCTTACATAGTTCCGAATAACGAACTTAACGATTGTTTATTTATAAAATAACGCTATAAACATGAATGTGAGTACTAACCGGTAGGTATTTATTAGTTCTACGTACTAAAAAAAATATGCTGCTACTAAATAAACATTTGGGCTTGCCTTAGTTTGACACCCTAGGCACGCCACTGGTGTTAAGCACGTACATATTTGCAGAAACCTTGGTTTTACATTGGGAGTTGAACAAAGCGGTCGATTGTTTTGGCTAAAACGACTGGGACCTGACACGGCGATATTACTTCTCGGAAATACTAGCCCAATAAAACACTTCGTTTTAACACTTTGACATATTATTATGTAGTAATATTAGCTCAATGTTATTACAACAGGAAACGGGCCCAACTGTACACCATAAAAATAAACGAAGAAGAATGTCCAAAATTTAAATTCAAATAGCGAAAACAGTAATGAAATTATATTAGTATAAATTTTAATGTTATTTTGTATTACTTGAAACAGTTTTGAAAGAACTGATTTAGAAAACTTAACACTTGAAGCTGATCGAATTAAACCTCTTATCTCGCGAAATAAACGTACGACTGATGATTCAAAAAAACACGCCATTGATTTTCGGATCGAGCGGTATTAATGCAATTTTTCATTATTAAATCCTCAAGATTTTTACACCATAACAGTCAACCTAGGTCCAAATTCTAGTTTTAATTGCAACTTCAATTGACTTGTGTCTTTTGTGCGGGGTAGCAAATAATATCGGAAATTAATTACATTTATAACAGACATTTACTATATATAGGGCGGGAAATTAAAAATACTTCTCGCATTAAAACAACATTCAGCTTCTATTTTGGACGGTCAGACTGAATGAGCATCTACGATGACTACGAAGCAAGTAGCTTACCATCCATTATAATATAAACATATCGGAAAGGTTATCTACTTACTGCCTGGCTTTGTGGTATGAATAATGTCTGCTATTATACTTTTTGGTTAAATTTTTCCCTGCGAAATTCTTTGTTAGCGACAATTTTTGAATTGTGTCTAACTCTCGCATTATATTCGACATAAGGTTAGTGTGCCGTGAATTCTCGGCATAAGAGTGTATGTATGCACATAAAACTTAATTGACACTTACCAAGAAATATTCCTAGTAGAAGCGCAGCCTGCGCGAAGAAAACAAATGATTTCTTCGAATCTGTCATTCTAAAACCAAACTAAAATTTAGTATCAGACATTTATCAAATTTTATAAACCAATTATGTTGTAAATGGGCCTTGCTTAATAAATGGGCTATCTAACACCGTAAGATTTTTTGATATCAGACCAATAGGTTCTGATATTAGCTTGTTTATATCAAACAAACAAACTCTTCAGCTTTATAATATTAGTATAGATATAACAAAGCAACCCTTATGATTTAAATTACATAAAAATAAAACTAATATGATGATAATATGATGATATATATCTGCCAGTGAAATAATAGCCGCAGATTAGTGGTGCCATCTCTTAAAAGCGCGAGATAGCGAAAATTCTGACTGCGACGACGATAGCGACAGCTGCGATTGTGAAAGCAACGAGGAATCTGACTCTGACTAAAAAATAACAAAATGTAACACACTGATAAAAGATATAACTTGATTGAAGATACTGATTTTGACTTTTATTAATTTTAAATAGTACAAAGTGCATGAAATTTTATTTCGAAAATTAATTTTCATTAATTTAATTAAAATTACTTGTGGGCATATTTTGACTGGCTGCGGTATATCAGAGTATTCTCCTATTCATACACGAATGTAAAAATGTGTGTTTGACTCACATCATAATGTATGTAGTAATTCAGAGGTGGGATCTTGGGCTATCTGGATTGTTCCATTAAAAAATCGTCTTGAGTTTTCTTTAATTCATTAATCGGATAGGGAAGTCTCGAGAGCTGAGAAAACATTACTGGTATTTCTAGAAACGATCTTATTAATCTCATTTTATGAAACATTTCGATAGGCTCAGCACTAATTGTCAAGAAACCGCGAAGGCACGCAGTAGCTTAAAATTCTTCATAATGATGATGACAATGTATCCAGAGAATTATTATTTTCGTTCAGAAGATAGTAGGATAGTGTGAAGTCGTAATATAATATTCCTACAACCGATTTTCGGCCAAGGCGACTGCTTCTGTTCAATTATGATCCGCGTCTCGCATGTGCTCTTGCATGGCTCATGTAGCCGATTTTGTTAACAAAGGTGCGCGCACACAGCGGACACGTTAGAGCACCATTTCTACAGTGGTAGGTGATAGCCGCAGATGGTCGGGCTTTCAGGTGGTCACGCTTGGCATCCTGCTCATTACGCCGATGCAATTCGAAATCGTAATAGTCACAGTGACTGTTCGAAAATGGTATAAGCTACTATTAAAAGCGATACACTGATCAGCTAGTCTTCTTTTTGAAATGTCGTATGGTCGTATATTGCGTTATTGATCAAAATTTTCTTTACAGCAGCTTGTAACGATACGTTGAAACGGCTTGACACAAAGGGGCATATCATAATATACTTTTCATTGTAATTTATTTGTAAGATAAAAATTAAGTTAGTATGTCAGTATCGTTACCCTATATAAAACCTGTACCAATTTAAATGAATCTTAAAACAGAAACAGATATTAACTAAAATGAACAACTTTTGTAATTTTACTTTAAAAGCGATTGTCATAACATGTGATTTACTTACGTAAATAAAACTTTATAAATCCGCACTTTTACACTTTCACGTAAAAATTAGTGAAATCATAAATTTAACTACAAAAAGAATAAATATTTTAGTAGACAATGAGTTACATTATTATTATATTACGATAACATAGCGCCGATTTATGTCTGATTCATTACCACAACATATTGACAGTTTAGACTTTTGAGTTTACATTTTACAATGACAGTTGACATCCAACGACAGAGTTAATGATTTTTTTAAAGAGAATGCGCAGGGATCTAGTTTATACAGTTTATTTGTATGTTACACGGGAAAAGTGAATAATAATCTAATCAAAATTTTAATCACATTTGTAAATTATTTTATCATTGCAATAAAATTAATTTACCTCTTTAATTTTACCAAATAATTTCTTCTTTACTCACGAGTGACAACTTATTATTAAATATCCAATGCATTCTTTTAAATGTGTAAGTTTATAAATAACCGAGAATATAGACTAACTAATAATTTTACTTCATGCTAAATGGTTGCTGTATGTACGCCATAGCCCATAATAAAACAAATTGTCATCTGTGGACGGTGACATTTGTATCTTTAATGATCTGTCCCATCATTGGCTAAAATAATTTGATTTTGATTACTATATTTTTTAACTACTATTTCAAAGCGGCGAAATCTAGATTAGGAGTTAGTAATTAGTACGGTTAAAAAAAGAAATCTGTTTGCATTTTCCGAAAACAACACCAGGAATTGAAGCATTGTGTGTGTTATTCAAATAAATATAAAAGCCAAAGAAAATGGTTGTGTGCAAATTCTTTCAGCAAGGATATTGTCGTTTTGGACAAAGCTGTAGATTTGAGCATATTTACGGTTCAAAGTATTCCTATCACGGTAAGAGTTATAAACATTATTTAGTAGGGAGTTGTAAAAAAAATCCCTACCCGAATGTAAATATAAAAAGTACCAACATCAATTTAAATTATTAAGAAACACAATATTGGAAGTAGGCTTTATTTATTACAAAAATGAAATTTTAAAACTTAGTATACTACATTATATGATTAACCCGATAACTAATGTAAACTGACGTAATAACTGAGATACCACTTGAATTGATTAAGGGTAGTTAAAATGAATATCTAAAGATTTCGTCTAAAATTCATTTTAATTCTTTGATCTTAAAAATAAGAATTGTACAAACATTGTAACAATAACAATATGTCTTTAGACAAGTGCAATGTCAAGCAGTTCACAGGCTTCATATAGTGATGACCTGAACTCATTATAATCCTAATCCACACATACAAATATTATTTTATTTTTTCAGCAAATCCTCCACAACAGCAACAGACTACAGGAGTGACTGATGAGCAACTGGTCAATCAAGTTCAGTCCGATGTCATGGCTGCATTGAAAGGCGGAATGTGGATATTGACATGTTATGCACCACTGAAAGAAAAACCAATAATACCAGGATTGCATGACCTGTCTCCTGAAGAAGCAAGACTATTTATATATGAGGCCAAAGCTAACAATAATGTAGATTATGCTGTAAGTTTCTAAATTTAAGTTATAAATAATGACAACTCTCATTATTACTATAAAATAATTTGATTTTTTTTTTTTTTTTAGATACAACATTTCAACAATCTTATAAAAGAGACCAGAGATAAATATGAGCAGCTATTGAAGCCTACACCAACCATAACTAAATTGCTAAGAAGTCTGTACCAAGGAGAGCCAGTCTCATCACCCTTCACCAGTGCCCAGAACTCAGGTTTTGGAACTCCTGCTACATCAATATTCAGAAGCGCTGTACAACAGAACACACCATTTAATAACAATAATAATAACATGACACCATCTATATTCAACCAGGCAGCAAATAATGTGTTTGCACCACAACAATCTGAAGCTAAAGACCTATTTTCTAAAGCTGCTAACCAAAATGTGTTTCAGCAAAATCAATCATTATTTGCACCACAGCAAGACGCGGCACAATCTATATTTGCACAAGCTAGTCAAAACATATTCAGTTCAAATAATTCTCAGAGTATATTTAACACTCAACAGAACAACCAAGTTAATGACCAAAGTAAATCTTTATTTGGTGCAGCAAATCAAAGTATTTTCTCAACAAAAGATAACAACCAAGGTACTCCATTTTCTCAGCCTGTGAATGTATTTCAAAAAGCAGAAAGCCAGCCCTCCAACATATTTGGCCAAAATGTTTTTACAGCAGCAAATGAACATGGTGTCTACAGCAAAATGGAAGAGTTGAGTCCTGAGGATGTAGAAGCATTTAATAGCCCTAGTTTTAAGTTAGGTTTTATACCCGAAATAGCCCCACCACGAGAGTTGTGTAATTAAATTAATCTAAGTCAGAGTTGTTGATAAACACCCTTAATTGTAAACATTAGTTAATTTAATTGCAATATAATCATGTTTTTTTTGATAACCTTAATGCACAGGTCAATAAATAGGCTACTTAAAGTATACTTAAATTAACTAATGTTTATAATTAAGAACAAAAGAATTTAACAGTAATGTTTTTCCTCTGTTTTGTTTTTGTAAATCTATACTAATATTATAAAGAGGTAAGGTTTGTATGTTTGTATGTTTGTAAGTTTGTATGTTTGTATGTTTGTATGTTTGTATGTTTGTGACGTTGTAGAAAGTAAACTTGCGATCTACTGAACCGATTTTGAAAATTCTTTTACCCATAGAAAGCTACGTTCTTTGTGAGTGTCATAGGCTATATATTAGTCCGAAAAATGATAAGACTTTTTTGTTGTAGCAGGATTTGCGAAGTAAGTCGGAGAAAAAACGGGCGAACGAAACCGTTTTTTGCAAACGCTGCCTTACCCATGGGAGATTTATAGTTGAGTCCTAGAGAAAAGTTGTAGAGCTTGATAATATCTACAAAAAAGTCAGCGGTAGCATATATCTAACTTTTAGGGTTGATTCACTATAACCTCTTTTATGCTAACTAAATTTGTTATAAAATAAAGCATTGTTGCTGAAGGTATTTTTATAAAGATTATATTAATCCTTATCCAAATAAATGCGTTATTCAGTATAAGTATTTAATTTAAAAGAAATTTGCCCTTTACATCATTTAATTTCGATGAGTATCTTAGAAGATATCGCAGTTTCAAAATAATCATCAAGCGCGCAATAATTATGTACAAGGCGCCGACCGGCGCGTTACGGTTTCACGTTTAAATAATTTTACTGATTTGTATGATTTTTGGTATGGGTATAAATAGGACTTTAAGGAGTAAAACAGACTATAACTTATTTTCTTTCTGAACTCAACCCTGTAGTCTACGCGTACGAAGTCGCGGGCAACAGCTAGTAATTAATAGTTTTATTGCTGACTGATATAAGTTGGTGGCAGCCTGTGGTTTGATCAAAGTATGGAAAAACTCGGCTGTTATGTTTGTGGGCCCAAGATCCACAGTTTATAAGTATGTAATATTATCAAGCACTTAAATTTTAAACCAAAAACATTATGAAGTCTAAAGCAACTGTAAGATGTACATACATAAATAGACTGATTTTGATAGATGTATATATCCATAAGCTATTATTAAAATAAATATTAACCTATTAGTATATCATCTTTTATTTACCCACTGCTTATAGAATTTAGGGGTGAAATAGCAAAAAATATGTTTTTAATTAATTATTTGCGAATTCAAACACAGGTAGCTTAGTCTGAAGGCACATATACCTCTTACAAAGTGTGCAATGTTCAACAGCTTATAGAAAGATGTCCTATTCAATTCCGGTTCTAGGAAATTTTATAAGGCATTCTTAATATACACATAGATATGCTTCCTATTACGTAAGCATAAACAATTTAAGATAGAGTTCTGCTTAGGTGTTAATGGATCAGGCATGAGGAACTACGTGATATAAAATCACTCATTAGTCAAAATGTTATTACACCACGATAAATTTTTCTTTGCGAGTAAATTAACTGCGCTGGTTCAGATCAAATGTACTGTCATTTCTATAGATTAAAGCGACTTCCGATATTCGAAATAAATTATTTTAAAGGCATCAATTTAAGTAGCTTGTTAACTATGTGTTGCAAACTTTAGCATAACTTATATACTATAAAAACAATGCGATTTTTTATTATACTTTTCATCAGTAAACATTAAAGAAAAGTAGTAAAAAGTTGTAACCAATATGTATAAAAACATTTAATTTTCTAATTTATTTAGGTAATATTTACAATAATTTTAGTCCTTAATTCTCTATCTCTCCCAAATATATTTGTTTATCACTTGAGGCAGAAAGTATGATGGGTTCAGTTCTGTGGAAATCTATGTCGTTGACGGAGCCATTATGGCCAGGGAGCTTGTATAGAACTCTTCTGGAAGTCGTGTCCCAAACATACACGAACCTATCGGAAGATCCCGCGGCCACCTGAAACAAATCAATATTTTTTTAGAATGGTTTTGACATAAAATAAACAAATACACCAAACAGTCACATACATGGTCCTGACCCCACACTAAGATACGAGTCTTGTGTCGTGGGTATCAGAAACTACGAGAGACTTTTCGGTCTCACAAACACCCAGACCCGAAACAAATATTTGTGGATCACACAAACATTTGTCTCGGTGCGGGGATCGAACCCGCGGCCGCTCGTTTTGCAAGCTGGTGTCTAGCCAACTGCGCCACGAGGCTGTCAAATTGTCAAAAAATTCCTTCTGGGAAGTCTCTTTTACGATTTCTAACAATCCTTTACATTTTTTAAAGTCTTGTGGCTGTTCTGACGAAATAACAAAACGTATATTGGGTACTTAGAATTCTAAAAAAAATATTTATAGAAAACAAAAAAAATATTTCTTTGATACATGCGTCAACAAATTGATAATCAAAATCTTTTAAATTATTCTTATAAGGTAAAGTGGATTCATGTAATGCCGACGACAGTTGTACGACGCGGACGCCCAATAGATTTTAAATATTATTTCGCGAAAATTGAATGCATAAATGCACCTTTGTCTACGCTATAGAAATATAAACGTGTGTGTACATATAAAGAAAAATTCTTAATGATACCTTAGATCCATCTGCAGACCATGCACACCTAAGTAAATTTTTCTCAAAGTTATGTTGGTGTCCTGACATGAGTTTGACGCATCTCTCTGAAGGCGCAAACGGTCTCACATCCCATATTCTTAAAGTGTTGTCCATTGAATTGGATAGTAAGTATGAACCGTCGTATGATAACGCCAAGCCTGGAAAAGAAAGACAATTTGTAATAATGGAAGGTTATGGCAATGTAACATGACAAGATCAAAGAATTGAATTTTGAATATATCAATCCACCTTTGACAACTGAGCCTGATTAGAGAAATCAAGCATGCAGATTATTTGTTTTGAAATCAATTTTAGGATCTATTTCTTATTAGGCTTTAAAATAAAACTTGAGATTGTAATTTGGTTTCTAAAGATTAAAAATCTGTTCAAGATTTTTATAGTTGAATTTGAATTGAATCGTATAAGGAAGTTGCTAATGTCTCAAAATCTGCATTAGCTTTATATTTACCTGTGACTGTATCTGTATGTCCTTTAACCTTGTAAGAAATCTGGTTTGTTCTTATATCCCACACCTTTATGACATTGTCCAAGCCTGCAGATATGATTTTCTCTGCCGTATCATTGAATAGCACTGACGTAACTGGGAATGAACTGTCAAAAGAAGCAATAGGATTCCGTTTCCTTGCATCCCATAGTTTGATTGTGTTGTCATCAGATGCAGACACTAAGAGTTCGGGTCCACGTCTTGCACCTGAAATTGTATAAATTCACATATTTAAGTTTTATTTCATTTAAATTAAAATACTGTAATAGCCTAATTATTCGCATTAGCAGTGTTATTTTAACGTTTAGTTATATAAATACTAGAATAACAATAAACGTTACAGCAATATCCTGGAAGTGTTGAATCACAATAATAAGTAGTTGAAACTGAAGTCAGAGAGTAGAGTTTGAGACTTTGCACATGTATCAAAAGGATGATGATTACCTGATACCGAATTAACAAAACTGGCATGGCCTTTAAGCTTTTTGATCCTAGTCCCAGTGGGAACATCCCATACAGCCACTGTGGTGTCAGTAGCGCAAGTGTACAAATGGGATCCATCTGGAGAGAAGCACAGCTCCATGATGGCTCCTGTATGACCCTTCATCACCATCACATTCTCACATTGGCCATACACATTCCAAACATCTGAAAAACACAATTAGAAACATTTATGTGACTGTTTATTCTTTATATTGGAAGGTTATAGTAATTTGAAAACTGAGAAATCTTTCTTGCACCATTATTACATGCATATTCTTGTCTTCAGCGTCAGTTATTGACTGCACAATGGTTTTTCAGTTTACATCAGTAGGCGATAGATATAAAAAGTCTAACTATTTGACGAATTCTTGTATGATTATAATTGAACAATAATAGGATAAAGGTAAGCTTATTACGTGTGTGTTACTTACAAATTTGTCGGTCAAATCCCGCAGAAGCTAAATGTTTACCCTCCGGATGGAACTTGGCTGAGAATATTTCTCCTTGGTGACCTTCCAATAACATTATCGGTGCATATAAATTAGATGTTCTGGGTACCTACAAAATACTTAAATTAGTCTATGTTAAATAGCATTCGTAATTCAATTGGTAATTCAACATACCGAGGAAGTCACAACCGCTTTTTCTCTAGTGCCTACAACGGATATCTCATGTCGTGTCCTTTTGGAAGGCACGACGGATAAATCGTCAGCTTTTCGTTTTATTTCCATTTCAGGCATCTTTATGCGAGTTTTTTAAATGTTTGTTTATTGTAATATCTAACCTACGAATGCTGAATTGTTTTCATGCAGACAATAAATTTTTTATCCAATGACCACATAGGATAAGAGACATAACAGAGTATATAAAAAAATGCTACTTTGTTCAATCAATGTGCAATAGTCGAACGAGTAAGCTTTTGTAAATTTCGAACGCTAATATAAAGAATATTTGGATTTATTTCATACATTTCCAAATGCCCATAACCGATTGCATCATTTTAAATAATTCGTATTCGCGTTAAAAAAACGCGAAAGCGCAAGACAAGGTCCATAGCAAAGCAACGGTATTATTGCATTTTTTTGTGATAACATAGTTATTTTTATAAATAAGAAACAAAAATGTATAGGTATCGTTATTTGTTGGTCATCATTTGAATTGTTTTGAACTATTAATTATTACTTTACGAACACTTTTTTAATTTAATCTATGTTTTCTATTGATACTCAACTGTCAAGTGTCAAATATAGATGTATTTCAACCAGAAAAAATACTATAATAAGTTAAGAAAACGAAAATGTGTATCTGATTTATCAGCAATGTTTCATAATTAATCGAAATTATGACAGAAAATTAAACTTTATCATGTCGAGGCTGGAATTAACATTGGCAATAATTAAACCACACGCAGTAAAAAACCCTGTAGCTTTATCATACATAAGACATGTTATAAAGAATAAATTCGTTGTCGTCAAAACGAAAAGGATATCATTAGATGAGGAAACGGCGGGTAAATTTTATAAGGAACATGTTGGAAAATTCTTTTACAATCGTTTAGTTACTTTCATGACAAGGTAAAGACCCAGTTTTCGAAACTAATAAGATTCCTGCATATTTGATCCTTTAGATAACAGTTTCTAAATAAACATACTGAAAGCTTCGTGCTTTTTTTCAAACATAACATTATTTAGTTACAGTGAATAGTGTTTTCAACACTATAACCACTTTTATCAGAATAAAGTTATTCATTTTGGTAATTGTAGTAAACATTTCATAATTTTTTCTTATAGGTTCCCCTGCTGGGCATGGTCCTTCTCTATTACTGAGAAAAAGAGGTCAACATTTAGCATAAAATAAATTTCTGTTTTACCACTTTCAGTGGCTGTATTGATTTGCATGTGATGGGCCATGTAGATGCAATAAGATTATGGAGGCAAATCTTAGGCCCAACAAGTGTTTACAAAGGACAGTTCCTGGAACCATATTGTCTGCGGGGAATGTTTGGCATTTCTGATACTAGAAATGTGGCTCACGGTTCTGGTGAGTGTTTTGCATGAAAACAATAGCCTAGTATTGTAACTATTGGAAAAAAAATAGATTGTTTAGTATACAAGTGTTGTATAACAACAACAATAGGTAATTTTGAGATCAAACAGTCAAGGATTATGGTCCATTAGAATATATACCTAAGTGTCAAAGTTTTGATTCATTAGCTTTGAACATTTTGATTTCCATCATCATTATTTTGGAAGTATAATAATATGTTTTTGGGTTTTACAAGGTTGATTAAACATTGTATGAATTACTTTTCAGATTCTCCAGACTCAGCAGAGAGAGAAATAAAGTTTTTCTTCCCTGATTTCTCATTTCACAATTGGCATAATAATGATGAAGTGCATTACAGAAAAGGGCCAATTATTTTTAATGATCATATGTTCCAGCATGTCCGAAAACTGTAATGTTAATTGTATTGTCAATGTTAAAAGTAGTGAGATTATTCCAAATAGGTATTCAATACCAATTAGTTAAGAAATAACATTTTAATTGTATACAAAGTACAAAATTTTTTTGTTCATATTTATTTGTAAAACTAGTTATATGCAGGTATGTAGTTGTATTTATGATTTCCATAATATTACAAGATTAATTATATCTAGCAGGAATCAGCTTAGTTATATTCAATTAAAAAAATAGTTTATTCATCTTGATAAACAGTGAAAATGGAAACTTTTGTATAAGTTTGAAGATTTATTATTAGTATTTATTTTCTTTTATTTATATAGCTTGCATAAAATAAAACATGGAAATAATAATGAGGGCTGTCATTAAGAATCTAATTTTAAAAACAGTTGCATAAATAAAACAGAATGTGGTTACCACAGTTCATCTGTTTATAACTGACACTAGTCCAGTTGGTTAGGATTAATTCAGTATGGTTGTTTTTGTCTAGTCATAAAGACTATGAGGGCAGGTATCTATTGTATGTAAATTCTCATTATTCATTTATAATTTAAGAATCAGAATAGTTGTATAATGCATTAATTATATTGAAATTTTATTGTTAAATCATATAAAATTTTATGGCTCATTAATAGGCCATGAGATAATACGAAAGATGGAGCTGTTCAAAGTTGTATTTTTAATTATATAAATAGGACAATTAAATAGTAATAATTATGTTTATTCTTGAGTAAAACTGGAAAATAGAAAATTTGCAAAACTGTTTCTAAGCTGCCCTTTATTCAGAAGTGTAAATAAATCATAACAAATTTACTATAGGACCTCCATAAGACAGGAGTAAGCCTGTACAGAGCAATTAGATTGTAGCACAAATCTTACCACCTCAATACTAATGTAGATATACTTTGAATTTGATTCAAATTGTTGTAGAAATATAATTTCTAATAACATTTGTGTATCATTTACCCAATGAATCAAATCAGATTAACTCAATAGTTGTATTTATATCTCCAAAAACGTTATAGAAACCACTGTAAATAGTACAAATATAAGTTATATTAATTACAACAACATTATCAACATAAATTACACTAAGACACAACCTGACTAGAAACCGGAGCTGGGGCACAGACAGAATTTTTCTCAAATTATATGAGAAAACATGTTTGTTTTTTAGTTTGCAGTCAGGTTGTAAAATTAACTTAAGTGTGTGAGATCACAAAAATTTAATTTCATCTTTCTACATCAAATTTTGCTTTGCAATCAATGGAACATCATTAATCTTCCTCTCTCCCGATTTAAAAGGATAGTTGTCCAAAACATCATACATAATGTTCAAGACATATTTTTGATCAAGCAAAGGACATGCAAGACAAGACGTCACTCGCCAATTTTAACAAACACCTTTGGTCTTGAAAACACTTTGATACCCTCTTCCAATTTGGCTAATTGCTTTTCAAGTTCCATTTTCCTGTTCCTCATCTTCAGTGTATCAGTCTTTACAGGTAATTTGTTCAGTTCACTGACTAATTCCGCAAAACCTGTCAATAAAGCATGGGTAAAAACAGTTTCACTGAGTTAAAAGTTACTTCCTTTTTGATATAGACGTAAGAGTTAGGTTCTAAGTATAAATTTAAGTATTTACAATATTTTTTATAAGTGATCAAATTATCTAAAATAAACTTTTTTACATTAAAAAAAAGTTTGAAATGGTTATTGTTGGGACTTGGTGATTTATAGTTTATATACTTACTATTTCTAAGCATCCTTAGAGTTTCTTTTCTTTCTGTATCAGGCAATGTAACATGTCCAGGAGGACAGCTGTTGGGCTCATTGTCCACTGTTGCACCTTCCGTTTCCTTTTGAACTTGTTCTTTACGTTCACGTAAGTATTTTGGTACAACACCTTTTTGATAGCCTGGAATTTATAAATATGTAATTTATTTACTAATATTCCTTTGTGGATCAAATTAATAATAGCTATGTGAATTAATTAAGCACCTGATGGCAAATAGGGGTCTTTAACATCTTTCCTTTCTAATATTGCATTAAGCCTGCTGCTTTTCCGTTCATTGTCAAGTAGATTATCACCAGCTTTCCTTGGTGTTTGTGAAGGTGGAGGGCTGCTATGCTGTCCCGTGTCACCACTTGCTTTTAATTTTGCATCAGTATCATCATGTTCTTTTTTAGGGTACAACACAGTAAGTTTTGCACTCTCTGCAAGTCTTTGTGATAAATTTGATTCAATTGTCTGGCACCCAACATCTCTGAGACGTCCAGAAGACTCCGAAGACTTCGCGTCCTCATCGGGAGATTCTTCTGGAGGCTTTATTTGTCTTATTTCTTTCCTCCTGAGGAATTCAGCCATGTCACCTTTTTTTATCCTTACATCTGAGTGTTTTTTTCTGGAGTTTGCCAAGCTTGTCTTTGCGACATTTAACGTGGCTTTACCGCTTTTAGATGAAGGAGATGATTTAACAGGGCTGAGCGAGCTCCCGGCAGTGTTCGACCGCGGCGCGTGAAGACTTCTTATGGGGTATTTTGGTTCTTTTGGAGATTTCCCTTGAATAAACTTAAGTTGTTTCATGTTTTCTCTGATGAAATTCTTTTTTTGTTCTTTCTCTAACAAAAGAAAACGATTTATTAATTTATTTGCTATATTTTAAACTTGAGAAAACTAAAGTTATTTTGGTTGAAACGATTTTGGCAATAACGATACTGCAATTGGTATATTCTACCAAAAGGAATAAGAAAATCATATGAAATATAAAAATTGATTTTATAACATTCAACAGCTGCCTAGTTTTAAAACATTTTTTATTTGTTTTGACACTTACTTGGTTCGGGAAATATTCCCTTCAGTGTATACATAGTCGATATCAAACGTAAACAAATTCGTAACGTAAATTCACACTCATTATTTAGAGTTCAATAAAAGCTACACTTTTCTAATGTTTGTGAACGTACATAGTTTTCTCACTTTATATATTTTTTCCAAGATAAAAATGTTAGCAGATTTGCGTTCGGTTTTTGTCACTATTTTCAAACGGCCGTCAATGTCATGGCGGTTTTGTTTATGGTTGAGCTTCTGGCCACTTTTTGTTTTTGAAGGACCTTGTTTTATTTATTTGCGCATAAACAATATATTTTATATCCAACGAAAAGCTCTACTAAAGTTTTATCGATTTACTGCTAATCGCCATAGTGAATTATCCATTTAATGATAACGACTAACGATAAAAACTGATAAGAACTTTTCTCTAATGATAACGCTGTAGAAAAAAAGTTCCCTTGTATGCTTACGCATTTTAGTTTAACTTTTAGATTTTTTATTGCTCCAATATGATAAAAAGACATCCATAGACATGAAACTTCTCGATTGGAAGTTAGTCTCGTAGAACACATGAGTGCCCTTCGATACAAAAGTTGTGGTTTCGTTACCCGGGTCGGGCCAAAAACTAGTTATAAGGTACTTAGTAGCTATTAGGTAATTCTGAGTAGAATAACGGCGTCTGGAATCAAAACATCGGGTGTAATTCGGGTGTTACATGTCTTTATGTAAGATTTGAAAGACAACTTGCTTGCTTGTCCAACAAATCCAACGATAATATTAAATTGCACAAAATAGATACTCTTCATGCATGTACTATCGGAAGGTAGGAATTTCTGCATCCATATTTCGCTAGGTATGTATTTGTCCCACATGAAAGGGGCGGGTCTATTGCTGATTTTTGGGCACAATTATAGACTATGTACTGCTACGAGAATATCCTAATGAACTCTGAAAAAAATAGAGAACAGGACCCGGGAATCTTCTTATTTAATATACAAAATTTTATTTATCTATTAACTATCCTTTTTGGTTGTTACTCGTAAAAGTCTACTGGTTAGTGACAATACCAGCTAATAAAGCGACTTGTGGATTAAAAAAAAGATGCCAGTTTCGAAGCGTCTTTATTTTTGATAAGTCTTAAAAAGTTTTAAAAAATCATGAATTCCGCCGCGCCGACTATACAACTAAGTAAATATAAAATATCACGCAGAGGACGGAAATTGCAAGTTTTTGACGACCAACGGACGTTACTTGCCTTACCAAAAGATGTGCCCGAGAGAACTTGGTGAGACTAATGAAAATATTTTAATGACACATAAATATGTACAAAATCTTACGCTTGTATTCTTCAATGGGATAGGCAGTTGTACATTTCTGCGTCCACATTGCGCCGTTTATATTTTACGTAATTGAGAGCGAGCCAATTATATTATGATGATAATATTATACTAACATAATGATTTTAATAATAATATTGGGAATTGGACGGAAGATGTAGAAACAATTATCTAATTTACTTTGATATAAAATTACACATATTATTTTTGCCACTCCATTGTCAGAACGGCTATCTTTATCATAATATGCTCAGACATTAATTTCATCATTCTTAGTTATATTCTGCCTTGTTTGGCGGATAGAATATTTTAATTATAACGATTGGTGATTCCGCTGTCTCTTTTAGGGCGGAGATACTACAAAGGGAAGAGAATGACTTAATCGTATTCGACGTACGAGAGGAGATCGTTGAGGAAGCGCTTCGGGTTGGCTATGAACGCTACATGGAGAAGCAGACAGCTTTGTTCACAGCACATATTGCTGCCCAAGCGTGGCTCAAACTGATAAACTGGTGACGTATCTAACTTCATAATACACTGGCTGTTGCATGAAACTCCTTAGTCTCTTTAGTCTTAAGACTAGGGTTATTGGGGAAATACTGATAGAAGTCAAAGCATAATATAGATATATTATTTATTATTATATGTTGGTGCATGACACTTATATTTTATTCACATAGTGTATTATATTTTAGCAATTTGCACATGACGAATCTGCACAAGTTAGCAGGCAATGGCGCCTTTACTAAAAATATTACATTGATTGATGGATGGATTGCTAGAGAAGGTTTGGTAGGCGCTAAGACCCCGCAGTATTTACATTCTTACTCAATACTCTACATACATATACTAAAAACTCATAAACAGCGGCAATTTGGCCCTTAAATTACGGAAATAGCTGCTGCCTCCGATTAGTTTGTCGCAGAGTTTTTGTTTTCCAAAATTATTCTGTTTTCTGAAACCAGTGCACAATTCCTACCATAACCATATTTCTATTATCTTTATACTATACCGTCTCAATGGTAGTAGAGACCGGTGCCCAGCAGAGGGACGTATATGGGTTGTTGATGATGATTATACTACTATAACAAAGGCACTTCTACCGTCACGACCCTGGAGAGGACCCGAGCGCCTATCCCCCCTGTTTCATCCCGAAACGCGTGGAGTCGTGGATCCCGGACGAGCTGCCGGACCCGTCGCCCAAGGATACCTGGAGCCAGCACCAGCTCGCCGTCACCGAGGACACGGCGGACGAGGGCCTGCTGCAAACTTCCACCAGCAGCTCCTCACTCGAGTACCCGGTGGTCGAAGAAATACCCAAGGAATATTGGTAGGTGCTTCAATGCTATAGTAGGGATTTGGAAAGTTACGGAAAGATTTTCTTCATTGATATGTTTGTTAATGGTATGTCAAAATATGTTTTAACTTTTAATGTGTTTGTGAATTATATTTAGCATTTATTTTATACATGTATTTGTATGTGAGAGTCTATTAATTTGTGTAAATATGTTACTATGTATATATGTATGTATGTATTTTCTTATCAGTATTTTTTTTTTGCTTGTACTGTTTTCAACATATCGTTATTTATAGACCTACGTTTTGATCTCTGTACTGCCCTAAAACTAAAATTTACTCAGCAGTGTTAAAAAGTAATTTTACTGACTAGATCTCATGTTATGTATGTTTTACAAGGACATTACAGTTTGTCTTGTTTGTTTTAAGGTTCCCCGGCAGAGTCAATCTTCCCCATCTAAGGGTAAAAGAGAAACTGGAGTTGAGTAGCAGTATTGTGAGTTTAATCTTTTGATTTGCAGTTATTTTTGCCCTTGTTCGTCATTGTTTGTGTTGAGCTCTTAAATTAAGGTATTAAGGTGTTAACTGGTATCGTAAAATAGATTATTTCGAATTACGATGTTGTATACTGTCATTAGAGGAGGCCAACGTTTCAGATTAAGAAGTTTTTACGACCGATGGACAGCCAAACACCTTCTTTGATAAAGAACTTAGGCTTGACGAAGTTAATTAAAAATACTAAAGCTGTACTTTATTAATTTAACATCAAGTAAAGTGGCAAAGCCTCAAATAGTTGATCCACTAATATGAGTGCCATTGATAGTGAGTATTTGTGATGCAGGAGGATCGCAAGCGTGGCGTCTGCGTGGAGTGTCGGGAGGTGCGCGAGACGAGCGAGTCGCCGCGCTCCGACCAGCTCGGCGCCGACAGCGAGCTGCTGCAGAAGGTCACGGACTACAGCACAGAGACACTCTCGCAGAAGGTCAGACTTTATGTCGGCCTACCATAGGGTCTGCACGATGGTCCGGCGACTTGAGTATGGTGGATGAGGGCTGATCCAGATCGTGATGGTTGGCGCTTTTTTGAAGAGGCCTATGTTCAGCAGTGGACGACGATAGGTTGGCAAGCCTATATAGTAAATATATATACTAGTCTATGTACTTCTGTCCTATTTTATTGATACAGGTTTTATTGCTTCTTGTCAGAACGAAGAGGTCTCACCTTAAGTATTTGATTGAAGAACAGAATATATATTATGTCAGTCCATTATAAGCCTGACGTGGTCTATTGGGCTATGAAGAAGACGGACGAAAGATAGAAATGCAAACGTTGCGATTTAAAGTATATGTATATGTAAATATAAAAGTATATGTGTGGTATAAAAGTATATGTATATGTGTAAAGACGGATAGAGTTCGTGAGAGACGATACGAAAAAAATGAATGACCTCAAATAAAATTGGAAGTATAGCAAAAAAATGACGGTGATTTCTCTTGGTTTTTCGTTGGTTGTCCAGGAGTCCACGTACAGCGCGCTGAAGACGACGACGCCGGTGGACGGGTCGCTGCACGGCGCCGGCGACTGCACCGTGGTGCGCCCCAAGCGACGACTCACCGACAAGAGCAAGCTCTTCAGCAAGGTAAGGTAAGTATCCACTGTCTTGTCATCACTATCATCGTTATCATCATCCAAAAGACCTCTGTCCCGTGCTGGACATAATTAGTAATAGCAGTTGTTGTAGTCTAGCAGGACAGTTTGGTTTTACATGACTGTTGTGATATTTTACGTGTTTTGTCGAGATAAATATTATTAACATGTCATGTCCCGAAGAAAAAATGTACAGTAAACTCAATTTAATTTAGGAGAGACTCTCAGGGTTTTCTTTAAGTTCATCCCTATTTTATGGTCTGACTGATTTTGGAACTTTGTACATATTCATTTTGTTCAAAGAAGTCAGTCAAAACCTCAGTGTCATCAGTATATTTCACTATTAGCATGTAAAGGTGTATATAAACATGTGTGTTGTACATAAAGCGTGTCTGCGCGGTCCCGCGGCGCGCTGCCGCCGCTGGACGTGGGCGAGTCTCGCTCCAGGATCAGCGTCATATCCGACTGCCGACTCAGGAACTTGAGGTATTTGCCATCTGCATATACTATTCATAATTCTGTATATAACATGCCAATAATTACAGCGTTGTGTGTGGTATAAAAAAGCATTGGTAGCTATAGATTTTCGACTCAACTTCAAAAGACAGTGTGTTTTATTTGTGATTGAGAACTATGAATACATGTGTAGTACAGCGACAATTTAGAAGTGTGTTTCAGGGAAATTGTTAGTAGGCGAAATTGTCTGGATTACGCGCCTGCTGATACATACTGATACGTATGCAATCATATTGAATTCTAGGAAGTTAGCATGAGAATATATCAGCATCATCATCATAACCAGCTTTTATACGCCCTACTTCTGGGTACGGACCTCCTCCAACAGTGGAGGGAGGATTTGGGCCATGGTCCACCACACTGGCCTAGTACGGGTTAGCGCACTACACCTTAGAAATTCCTAATGCGAGTATATCGTGACTTGTGAGATATTGAATACTGTCAGCCTTTGATACTCTATGGACATCACAGTGAATACCATCAAATTTCGTATTCCTTACTATGTCATTATAGTCTTTTTAAAATTGAAAGGAATTACGTTTGATAGGGACCTTGCATTATTTCACATTGAAACCCTTTGCTTGAATAGTCTCACGGTGGTGATTATTGTCGAAATAGTATAAATCACGACATGTTAGAGGTCTGTTCAACGAGTGTGTTTACGGCACGCACGTGCACATGCCAGTTACTGCGACAATTGTCCATGCCGGGGACTCAAACACACAGCGGGTTGTATTTCGATAATTGAGCTTGAAAATGTTGTAAGTTATTGGTTGGGAAACAGGAGAATTTTAATACCTCGTTTGAAAGTTCAGAATTGAAATTTTAGTTGATCTTTGTGTTGGGTTTTTGTTATGCCAGATTGAAGTGTCATGACAGCTTAGGTGCAGTGTTATTTTGTCGTGTAAATAAACCGTGAATCAGTGAAATGAAATATAATGTTTGTGGTCGAGAAGTCTCATGTATGAATGTACATAATATATAGTTTTGTTTAAAGTAATATGAATAGGCATTGGTTATTGGGTATTGGTCTCAGAGCACTGCCTAGGATCACTGTAGAAGAGAGGTGTAAAGACTCGTCCTTAACTTACACTTGACACATGTAAGAAATATTTCCAGATATAATAAAAATTAATATAGAAAAACAATAAGTGCACTAATCTAGAACATTCTGTATAAGAGAGGTAAGCAGGGCTCATCGACCCCGCAGTCACATCTCCTTTGTGTTGGTGCGGCGAGGGACCATTTGAAACTCGGGCCATTTGAATTGTATGAAAACTGGTGAATTAATGCTATCGAGGGCCGCGCCGTTGGAACAAAAAAACCCGTATTTTACCAATGCAACGCATTATGTTCCGCGCTCTATTCAACGACAACACTTGTGAATTACCATTAGGGCTGACAAACTGTATCTGGCCAAAGTACGTTTTAATATTAGAAATATGGTACTTATATCAAGCAATTTGTGGTAACGACGAAAATTTACTAATTTACCATGCGGCTTTTGTAGGTTTAACATGATTACAAGTATTAAAAACAAAGTCTTGAGGTTTTAATCAGTTATGAATCTTGTCTTCTAATAAATAATAAAAAGTTAAGTACCGGATAACTTAATACCAATTAAAACCCAAATGTCATTCTATAATGATTCAACGAATTTTAGATGAAGATAAAATAAGCATTCGTTCGTTTATTGTAAATAGATCTTTTGTGGCATGTTTATTTATCGACTATACGAGTAGGTATGTGAAACTATGTTAGAGCTAAACCCTATATAACTAATTAAAATTAATTTATTACTCTACCTTCAAAAACTAATTATCCCCAACACAATTCCGGTCATCAATTCAAATTAGTCCACTGTAAAGTTCGGCTAGCGTTTCAGTACTTACAACCCAAGCGCTACAAGCCACTTTGACGTAGTTTGTAAACTAAAGCGGTTTCTAACTTTGAGTGCTAGCCCTGAAGCGTAGTTTAATCTGTAAAGGTTCAGGTGTGCGCGGGTCATTGCTCGGGGTACAACGGAGCTGTGTGACCTCACAGCTGATACAATCCTCGTCGTTGTTGCTTTTATAATGTTGGCCCTACCGCCCTAAAGCAAGGGACGGCTCAGGTGCGCCCGGGTCAATGTTCGACATAACTAAATTATGCTTCAAGATGAATGGGATAATAGCCCTATTTCGGACACAAACGATTAGTAATACTTGACTATGCGATGGTTTATAGGTCATTTATATTGTCGCGATTGCAAAAGTAGAATGGTGTTGTGTTTTGCTAAATAAGTTTTGGTCGCTGTTGCGATTTAAAATTTTTATGTTCACTAGTTTCTACTAGGGCGGATAAAGATGTTCTTTTAAAGGCAATTTGTAGTATAAACTGATGATATTGATATCCAGAAAACATTTGTTTTATAGTGGAAATGGTTTGCTAGTTTTTTTAAGAAGTTTGGATGGTTAAAAAAGTACCACATCTACGGCAAACAAGTTTACATGCATTTTAATATATTTTCAGAAAGATTCCCCTCTGGCCTCGGTGTCAATGCCATTAGATGGGTCTGTAACCCCGCAGCGTGGGTTCGATTCCCGACTTTGTATAATTTCACGTTCATTATACAGATAGGAACGGGTCTAATTGATTCAGAATATAATCTGGCCATGTTCCCCGGGGAACTCGATTTTAGATTCATTCAATTTATGTCTTTTGAATAGTCAATGGGATGTTTTGGAATTTTTGTCTAGTAACACAGAGCACATGGACAACAGAATATATATTGAAAAATAACCCTACTTAATTTAGGTTATATAAGATATTAAACATTTTTGATATTTAAACCGGGTTTTAAAATAACAGTTCCCTAAATATAGTATTATGTTTCTAACAAATATTTGTTACAATTGTTACAGTTCGTGTTACCACGAAATTTTAAGCATGAATTCTGTACAAAACTGCATCAAGAGGATTCGTATGTACTTGAGTAATATTCCTGTGAAACTGTGTCCGAGGCCGGTGCGCGCACGTATAATTGGATTAGCCGGCCATTAGTCCGCTATATCTGGGCTGTGTCAAACAAACATGCACCGTTTCGTGGAAAATAATACATCCCAACGTGTGGATGCATTAGCGGAATTACCTCGATGCTTATGTCTGGTGCCAACGCAGGCTTGACGAAATTGCTCGGTGATATGTGCATTTTCAGACGAGAAATTGAGCCGAGATGCTTATCATACGTTTGCAGTTATGATATTAAGAGTCATGTTCTGTGTCCACGAAGAGTTTAATTGGGAATAACTCTCTCGCGAAAAAAAATCAGACGTTATATTTCGATTGCTTTCAAGACTTGGTTTTTTTAATAGGATTGTAATTACTAAAATTAAAGAAAAACTAAAATTTTCAGCTATTGAATGAACTCTGTGACTTACAGACACAATAATACAGCAGGCAAAGCAATTTGCAGTTTTATCTGTCACGTGTTTAGCAATCTGCAAATTGTATTAAAATTATTGATTAGATAATTCTCATGTCATAGGTATTTATTTGTGAGGCGTTATATTATTACATTGATAAATTTATTGCATCTTGCACAGTCCTCGGTAGTATAGTGGTCAGTATCCCCGCCTGTCACGCGGGAGACCGGGGTTCGATTCCCCGCCGGGGAGGCTCGCTTTTTGTCATCGAATAATTAATTATTATTATATTTTTCAAGTATTTTCATGAAATTGTGTACAATTTTATAAGGATTCAAGGGATAATTTTTTTTGGGCGGTGCATTTTTTTTAAATCACAGCAAGCAAAAACGTAGGATCCAGTGGCGTAACTATAGGGTGGCAAGTCGGCAAAATGCCACGGGCCCCCAGCTCGAAGGGGCCCCCGGTCAGAGGAAATCTCAATTCCCAACATTTATTATTACACATACACATTACTTAAGTAAAAAAAAAGTTTTGTCTTTAATGACCTACCTACTTCACGTAGTGATTTATTAGTTAACTCTTACAAATAAAAGCGTATAAATAAATCTTATAAAATAAAAAATACTATTGTTGTTGGTTCAGCTTCTTTATATATTGGGGAAGTGGGAGGGCCCATTCGATGAAGTTGCCACGGGCCTCGAACGATATAGTTACGCCACTGGTAGGACCGTAATTTTTTTTAGTAATAAAATGAAGTTACAATTTATTTTACAAGCCTGGATATTTGTTTTACAAGACGTGGAATTTCTTTCTTTTCCTATCACAGCAATAAACACTTTGTTGAAATAAGTAATAATTTAGTAAGATGAAGAGGTGTAGTAGATGATGCGTGTTGGCCCCAGCATCTTGCGCTGTGGCATTATGCATGCGGATTCTTTGTCAGCGCGCATTTGCAAGTCACCTTCGAAATTTGCCGGTCAACCACCGGCCGGCACAACATCGCTCAACGGTTGCGGTGCCAACGATACTGTGCCGACAGAATGATTACAGTAACTAACCTTTCATACAGAGAAATAAGAATAGTATGTTATTTCCCAACTTGCGACACGGTTTCGAACCCCGCACCGAGACAAATGTTTGTTTCGGGTGTTTGTGAGACCGAAAATTCTATCGTAGTTTTTGAGAGCCACGACACAAGACTTGTTTCTGCATGTGAGGTCAGGACTATATGTGTGACTGTTGGGCGTATTTATTTATTTAAAATATTTCAACTTTAAAATTGCGAAATTGTGGGGAAATCTATAAAAAAGTTGATTGGGAGTGTATTACGCTAACTTACACTAGGCCAAAGTAGTGCACGTAACGTAAGGTCTTACCCCTCTCATTTGTAGAGGAGATCCTTACCTACCATTGGCACGGATTTGGGATAATGATGAATAGTGTTGATGAAGTATATAGTGAGAACAAGATAGGTGTGCCGGGTGCCTATAGATAAGCATAAACAGATGAGACAGGACACCGGTCGGTTCTAATCTAAGGCAAACAAATTTTGATATTAAAATAATAAATTTGTGAGCTCATAGATTCTAATGTTCGCATTATTTAAGCAATTTACCAGTCTTATGTTCTGTTGTAGTATGGTCATATCAATGGTTTCCATGGAAATAGAATCCTTGATATAACCGATCTCGTTGTCGCCGTGTGCATTTTTTATCCGGTCGGTATATTCCGAGCAATACCTACCGAAAAGTCATGAAAATGTAACGCATAGTTTGTAATTTTAATTCGACTCAAGGTTTTTTCATCGCGTGTCAACGGCTTCCTAATGTGCTGGATGCTGCATCACAATCAGATGGACCGACCCCGGAGACTCACTCGATGTGTAAACATCTATATGGGAGAATAAGCTTAGTCATAGCTAGCGGCTTTGCTCGCGTTATCTATAGGGGTTAGATTGTAATGAAAATATGTTATAATGTTTGAATTAGTTAGTTCTAGGTACCGGTAATGACTATGTTAGTGAACATATCTAAATGTCTTTCTGTTTTCCAGATTGGATACTCAATTCGAGGTGTCTTCTGAGAAGGTGGATACACCCCCAGGAGAGATGGTGAAACGCAAGTGATGTCCGATCAGCACTGAAATGAAATCATTGTAACAATATTTATTTTGTTTGTGTATTTGATCATGTCTTGTTTTGGGAAGAAAATCACCCTTTGGATACAGCCGTTTTGTGACATCTGAAATAATTATATTAAATCATAGATATACAAAGTTTGTTGATTTTTTTTAACATTACTCGAGAGTTTCAAGGTGTTCCAAGGTACATACATAGAAGTAATTACTAAATATGTCTGGTGAGGCATATATACTTTAAGTTGGGTAGGCTAGCTTCAAAATAAAAAGGTTGGGAGGAACGAATATCCCAGTATTTTTTATATTCAGAATTTTAAAGAATTTAAACAACATTAAAAATACATTCCTTTACAAGTGAGATGTAAAATAAATGAAATATGTAAGATATACCAAAAGATAAATAACTAAAGAACCACCGACAAAATTATCGATTTTCTATGCTCATAGCACAAAACGTAAGACTGGTTATAATCGACGGCTCAATTAAGTACTGGGTTTGAATTACGGTATTAACGAACAGTATGTTATTTGAAGTTTTAAATAAATGTATTTTAAGTTCACTCGCGCCGCTTCTATTTTGATCAAGTTAATCAAATTATAGAAATCAATTACTAATCCATAGTAATAATTCCTACCGATCAAGCGATCTTCAAATATTCTTGTCAGACTTTCGCGCACGTATAGGACTACATGTGATGGTGAGCCATCATGTTGAAACCATGATCTTTGGTACTGAGCTAACGGTAATTCGTCCAGCATATCGTGTAGTACATTATTAACGAAGTTTGTATAACCTTGCGCATCGAACTTGGTGAACCGTTTTCTTGAAATGCGTGAGGATTTCGCTGGGACCACATATGGATATTTTTTCCATTTCTCGTAAATGTAAATACATCAGTCCATATTACATGTTTATGAAGCCTGGAATTTGTTGCTGTTGGTCTAACAACCACTGGCAATATTCTCGACGACAGTTATAATCGCCGGGAAATAATGCCTGTACTTTATGTATTTTGTACGTCCGCATTTTATTGCGATGCAATATTTTATGAACATGTCCATGTGAAAGTCTACGTCCATCTCGTCGCTGAACTAATTTTACATCGCCTCGAGTGCTCAGGCGGGAATTCTGCTGCACAACGCTTAAAATCTCCTCTTCCGTCACCACCTTACAAGATTCTCCTCCACTAGCAGTTGCTGAAACAATTGGTCTGTTTTTCAAAACCCTCTGAAAAGCAGCCGTTGTAACACGAGGGTCAGCTGAGTGTTGGTCAGTAGGAAACTTGATTTGGTAAAGGCGTAATGCAAGCGAAGCACTTCCGTGAGCTTCACCTAAACACAAGCATGTGACCGTATTCTCGAGCACTGTGAGTATACCGGCGAGACATATTTAGTGTTAAAACAATTGAAACAATTCAACTTAAAATAGAAAACTAAAAACTATTCAGCATTAGATAAAAAATGAGAAATAACTAACACATGAACTGCTGAGCATCAAGATACGTCACCATATATAAATAACCTATCACATAATATTTATTGATTTTTAATTTAATTATCATACTCACAAGTTTTGTCAGAATGATAGGTCAATAAAAACTGTACAAACATTATCATTAAACCGATGTCACAAAAAAACTAATATTGATTACACTGGACAACAAAATTGACACTTTTCTATGATGATTGACATTTATCACTTGATGATTACTAATTTGACATCGCTGATTCTAGATATGACCTCAGTTTTTTTTGTATCGGCTCTAGTTTACGAGTTATAGCTATCACAAAACAATTAAAGTATTGGCGTGTTAAATTGCTCATAAATTCAAACTTATTATTTTTTTTATATAATTTTACATGGCATAGTAAAGACGAGTTTGTGTGAATGATTCGAGTAATTTTTTTTTTCATTTGCGGAGAATATATCTACAAATAATACACTTTGAATGTGACAAAGCTCATAATTGAGGCTTACAAAAGTTACTTTCGACACTCCCTGGAAATAAACAACAAGTCTTAGATACGGCAAAAGTATTGCAAAACGTGTGTTGAGTCTCTAACTTTGAGGACAAATAGGAAAAGGAATATATTGAACCGCTATCATGTAGAAAGAAGCCGTGAGCCATCACGAAAACTGTAATTTTTGCTACGTAAACATAACTAGTATTAGCTGTAAAAATCGAGTTAAATAGGAATATCCATCCTTACGGTTCGCTTATAGACGTGTTTTGAGTCCTACTATATAACCTGAACCTCAGTCCGGTCTTTCTCTGGAGATATCTATGGATTTTGTGGCGAAAACTGACACTTTTAATTTAAAAAAGTTTCAACAACTGAGTGCAGGGAAGATAAAAGTGGGTATTTATTTATTTAGCGGGTATTTTTGACGGGTCACTGATGAAATCGTTGATACATTAAGCTAATTTGATGAAGACTGCGACAGATAGTGAGAAAAACGCATGGAATGCGTTAGTTTTGTTAGTACAGATTTTTTTGTGAAATAAGAAAAGTTTGGACGTATCTTATGACGTCCCAAAAAGTATTATGCCACTATTAACGGCTCGGAAGTAATATGAGCATCGAGGTACACTATTTTCATAATCATCTAAGCTTATTTTTTTGTCAATTTTGGGAATCTAAGTGAAAAACAGAGCGAGCGACTTCACCAGGACATTTGTACGATTGAGGAACGCTATCAAGGCTCCTGGAACACATATATGATGGCTGGCTATTGTTGGAGCATTCAGAATAGCTCTCTGCCTTTAGTTTTAGAAAAAAAGTAAAAAAAAAACAAGGTATTTTCGACTTCACCTGGTAAAACAAGGATTATCCCCAAAATTTATAATGTTTTAATATGAAAACAAGCCATGTGTCATATTTTTTTAACTAGAGCTCATACAAAAATTTCAATTACAGATTTGAAATTGTCGTTGAAAATTGGACCAATTTCATATATCATAACCCAATCATCAGAAATGCTGTTGTCCAGTGTTATTGATATAATAAGGTATTAGAATTGTTCATTGAATTAGTTTTTTCGTTGTATTATTGTTAGGTAAACATAGTTATCCCGAATATTTTCAACCAATCATGGACTGTTAAGAAAGAATATATGTAACAAAATAAAATCACTTCCTGGCGCATACATTAAATTCGGTTTGTGCTCTCAACTACATTCGTAAGCAATAATATCGAAATTATTTTAGAACTATTGCAAAGCTTTGAATTATAGTTATAATAATCTTATTTAATTAAACAGAAATAAAACATGAAAGTCATCCAAATATATGTATTAAGTAACAATAAACTTATTTTATTCAAACTGAATTTACTCAAATATTTTATTCAATTTGATAATCTGTATTTTCGTAACCACAAAATTAATTAAATTGTTTCGAAGTATCATATACTACTGCCATCTATGCTTAAAATCAATTAAAACTGACTAAAAATAAATATACAAATAAAATACAAAATAAATAGAGTGAATATCGTTTAGTAAAGAATATTTTTAAACTTGTATTGTAATAACGACAGGATAATTATTGGATTTTTTTTTCCGTAAATTCGTAAAATAAAAGTTTTACGCTAGAGATAGGCGCCGTGGCCTGTGATTGGCTGTCGTAAGTTGTGACGTTAGACAGTATATCGTAGGGATGGTCGCTGATGTTTTTTGTGTCAACGAAACGTTACCATTTTTTTACTGTTGGTTAACAAGTTAAAAAAGCTAGTTAAATTCGTCAACGAGGTAATAATGTTAGCAGAAGAATTCTACATATTGTTCTACATGTATCATTGCCTTAGCTGTGTGCGAACTAGTTTTTCGTCAACGGTTGACTCTTATTAAAATAAATAGTATAGTTTCTTATTAAAATAAAAAAAGACACGTAGTAATCAATGCAAGGATAATATTATTTTGTGTAGAAAAATTAATATTATCGTGCTTATCACTGATTCGTAAGCAACTTTGTCGCCCGGGATATATGGGTATATTTCCAGGCTCTATGCTGGTGTTAATATTTTCTGGGAATCGAATCCGTGATCTCTAGATCGTAGGGCACATAATTAAGAAGCGAGACCACGAAGCAGTAGTAGAAAATTTCCTATACTAAGCTACCAGCATGCTAGATCTCAAGTCCTAAGGTATAAATGAATCGCCCTGTGGATTGGGGGTGTAAGAATTCCGCCACGGTATCCCCTACCTGTCGTAAGAGGCGACTAACAGGGGAAATTGGGGTGGCTGGGCGTACTGCGGGGGCGGTACCCTATCATAGCAACCCCGAGATTGGCGGCAGAGGACGTGACCTCTTAACTGTCGCGGACGTTCACGAAAGGCGAACGTCCGAATAGATTAAGTGGAGGGCATACCAAGCCCTCCCAATTTGGAGGGGTCCATAATTGGACGGTGCGCTGGGCGGCAGCGGACCATTTAGGGCACTTCTGACCCTGAGATGCCGCAAAACCGCCCTAAATGCGCGTGATGGTCACCGAGAGGTTTTAGTCGGTATGCTGGCGTAGCCAGTGACCCCGACATACCCCTTACGGCCTCCCCCGAGGTACCGAACAGGGGAGCTTAAGGCGTTTTCCTCTCGTGATAAAAAAAAAAAAAAAAAAAAAAGGTATAAATGAACAAGATTTAACCTCAGCTATAGGATATATCACACCTAACCGGAAATCCGTTTGGTGCGGGCGAGAATAATGGATTTCGATAAGACTCTGCTTCCTAAGCATGCGGGACGCTAACTATTCAATATATATCGTTTTAGTCATCCATTCAGTCGAAAAACAAGTAGATTTCTGTTGGGGAACAGTTTACTGTAAGTTTCTGATCTAAGTTTGCCGAAGAATTAAAAAATGTAAAAGTGCTAGGATACTTTTCAAGAACAGAGTATACAATACAAGGTGTTATTTGTCGATTGTCCAAGGCACAATCTGACTTTAAACTTCATTTTCCATCACCAGTACCACCATACTCGTCCCACTGCTGGGCTCAGAATCTCCGCGACAACTGAGAAGTCAAGCCTTAACCCACTACTACACACTTAAGAAATTCCTTAAAATTTAGATATGCAGGTTCCCCAACGTTATTTGCCTTCCGTTAAAGTACATGATAATTTATTATTAAACACACACGTAACTTCAAAAAGCGGAGATTGCAAGGTCGGTCCTAAATCTCGAGCCCATAATTTACTTTCAGATAATCTTCACGCACACATAACTCAACAAAACGTACTAAAAGATTACAAAACAGCGTAAACACAATCCTCGGTCAAGCTATGCGACAAATACGAAAGCGACATAACATGTTCATAACCATGAAAATACGATCACGTAGCGCGCCCATCACCTACCCTTATAAATCACCCTTGTGTTTAGAGAGCGCACTTTGTACCGCTGTCGGCGGGTGATCGATGTTTTATTTACTCTGCCCACCCCACATGTACGAGGGGATAGTTTACGTGATTATCGGGTTAAATGTCCCGTTTAAGAGCTTGTGATGTATTGTCATTATGGTTTAAGTGACCTTTTTTATACAGGGTGTATTTAGACCGTGATCGAAAATTGAGGCAGGTAATAGCGATAGTGATTACAAACCCCCTGGCATTAAAGAAAATCCCGACAAAAATAAAATTTTTGTGGTTCTCCATACAAACCACATACTTCTAACACCAATGGTTGTATGGAAAACGTCAAAATTTTTATTCTTTGTCGGGATTTTTAATATCGCCACTGGGTTTGTGATCACCCTCGCCATTACCTGTCTCAGTTTTCGATCACGGTCTGAATACACCCTGTATAGTCCTTATATTGCACAATAATTAGTTTTCATAAGCCATAGGACATAGGTCACGGGCCTCCTCTACAACTTGAGATGGTTTAGACTTTAGACCATAGTTCTCCACGCTGGCCTAGTGCGGTTTGTCGGACTACACAACTAAGACATTTCTAAGAATTATTAAGTGAGCAGATTTTATTACGATTTTTTCCAAGCAAGTAATAATCTATTGTGAATACACACATCACTTCGAAAAGCCAGACGTGTGTGCCTGGGGTTTGAACCCGCGACAGTCGAGATTCTCGACCATGGATCTAAACCTCGAAGCCATCATTGCTCCTTATTATTAAAAACTGTAATTATAAGTCATATACAAAATAGTAAAAATACATGTCTATCCTTATAAAAAGTATACAGTCGCACTGCACTTTCCCACTTTATTCTTTTCCGTATAAGTCGACTTATATTTATTCGCAATCTCCCAGCGCGGCAGCGTTTTATATTGGATGTTTTTCATCAAACTCGTTGTTACAAGCCGGCGTAGATTCAATAATTTGCACATGAAAGATCCGCCAGGTGAGGGCCGCCTTCCATCAGCGTAGATCGTCGTCGATCAACGGGAATTTTTCCGCGCAAGACTTTTATGGTGACGGATTTGTAGGGTGTCTGTGTGTCGTCCTGAATTCCGAAGATACAAGTGTTTTCGTATTAAATTCGGCTTTTATATAACAGAGAATTAACTGGTGAATAAAATTGTCTAGAATGCAATTATTACTGTAGTTTGTTTTTTGTTTGCCAGAAACCACTAATCTCAGGAACTACTAGTCCAATTCAAATATTCTTGCAGCGTTAGATATCTTAATATTTATGGAGGAGGGCCAAAGGCAATTTAAATTACGATACTGACAAATATAAGGGGAGCCGTAATAAAAACTGCTGCAAAACAGGTAAAAAATATAAATACATACACGCTAAAACAAAATATCTTTTGGCTATCTACTGTATCAAATATTTTCGACAAGTCGCTGTCAGTGCTAAATTTACTTATATAAACCACTTTATGTATTTATATAAATCATTATTGTATGGGGGATATACAATAAATTCCTTAGAGTATCCAAAATCCTCCACTCGTATGGTCCCCTATGTATGATGGTGTGTGATGGCGTCACGTAGTTGTGCCCATCAGCCCGGCACGTGATGCGCGCCACTCGCACTTCGCTCAGCTTTGTCGCGATATTCACTGCGCCTGATTATCTACGTGGAAAACTTTATGGGAGTGAAGCGTTTGTTGATAAGAGGGTGAGTTAGAGTATTGGAAAGCAATTGGGGCAAGATGAATTATTAATACTAGAGTGAAGTCTGACTGCTTAAGCGGAGATCTTTGTTTACTCTTTATTAGTAGTAAGCGGCATACAACTAATTGATTGTATCTCAATGAAAAACTTTATGGCAGCTCGTGAAGCGTTTGGCGATACCGAGGGTGACTTAGAGCATTGGAAAGCAATTGGTGCAAGATAAATTATATAGTAGCGTGAAGTCTGGACCAACAATAGTTTTTTTCTTTTTATTAGTGTTATGAGGTTGACAAGGAATTGGTTATGTTTGTCCTACTGTACACTTGTGAAGTTTGGACAAAATAAAAGACTTAAAACTTTAAGTCTTCCTAGAAAGGACCAAGATCTCGAATGAAGGGATAAGTGAAAATTGATTGTGTGTCTAAAATTGAAAGTAGTTGTGGATATTATTGTTTATTGTATGTATAACTAGCTGACCCGGCAGACTTTGTTCTGCCAAAACGATAAATGAAAGACCTAGACTTTTGTATAAAATGATTTTAAAACAAACAAATCGGATCCGTCTATAATATAAAAATGAATTGCTGTTCGTTAGTTTCACTAAAACTCGAGAACGGCTGGACCGATTTGGCTAATTTTAGTCTTGAAATATTCGTTGAAGTCCAGGGAAAGTTTAAATGGTGAGAAAATATGGAAAAAATGCGGGCAATATGATAAAAACAGGAATTTCATTTGTTCTATGTAACTGTCTATGTAATGTCCTGTCAAACGTTAAATATTTATCCCTTCAATGCGGGTAATTGTTCCCTCAAATTAAAGAACGGATTTAAATAAAGGTTTCGAATCGACAACATATATCTACAATATTCGAATAATTGCATATTTTACATTTTAAAAATGAAGAATAGTGTCACTCATTAATAGGGATTGACATATTTGTTGGTTGTCAAACATTTATGTCAGCGTTCAGAACTATTTGTTGTGTAAAATATAAAAAGCCTAATTATTATTATCTCCTTAGATGTGCCTGGTTTACAATTTACAACTGAGGGCTCAGTAATTAAACCAAGGCTGAAGCCTTTATAAATGGTAAAAAGCCAAATAAAATTATAGTAGAATGAAACGCATTGGAAAAGGAAGGGAATATGTATTACAAAAATGGATAAATCAATTTGTACAATCTGTTTATATAAAAATGAACAATCTTCCTTTCTCTGTCTGTATTTTAATTCTCTCTCTCTGGTCATCAGTGCGGTTAGCACGTGAGGTAGCTCTTCGTACATTTGATTGACTTCCTAAGTCAGGTCGTCTTCTCCTCGGCATCGTAAATTGTTAAGCACAAAGTCACTACCACAAAGGATTACCAAAGTAAAGAAAGTTCTCGCGCACGTAGCCACAAAGATAGAAGGATGCACTCACAGATATCGTAACACAATATCGTTATAATTTTTTCCGTATTCTGAAGTGCGACAGGATGGATTGACATATTATATTTTGGTTCTCAAATCTAATGTCAAATATAAAAAAGGTAAAATACAAAAAAATAAAAACATAATCTGACAGATCAACAACTGAAGTTAGTTGTTTCGGAACGCGACATAAGATTCTCCAACGCGCACGCGAATTTGAACTTTATACAGCGGCAATAAATTACAAGTTGATTCTCCATATTATTTAGAAAACATTTGTATGGGAAATAGAAAAGGGCTGTTTTGAGGGATTTTCCGGCAATTATTTGAATTTTTTTCACCTCTTAAACCTTCCCTGGACTTCAACGAATATTTCAAGACTAAAATTAGCCAAATCGGTCCAGCCGTTCTCGAGTTTTAGCGAGACTAACGAACAGCAATTCATTTTTATATATATAGATATAAAATATTATATATATAAAATATAATAATTATTTGTCCTAAAAAAAAAAACACTAATAGCACACTAATAAAAGAAACTTATTAAGTAAAATATAAATATGACAATGTTCTTCAGATGAATAAAAAAAAAGATGTTTTTTTGTGTCAAGTGTCAAGAAATTTGCTTCGTCTAAGATAGTACACGTTGTAACTTTGTTGTTGAACGCATCAGCGCTCCTTTTGTAGGCGCATGCGAGTATTTATGAGTTTCATGAAACTCATTTCTTTCCGTGAAAACAAATGTTCGACGGTCGGCTTTAATGTCGCTTCCTGTGGGCTCCGCACGGACAAATGTGTATTTATTATGGTATAACATCATCAAAGGTGGGCCAGCTCAACTCAAATTGATCTATTTGAGGATGGATGGCAGTTTGGAATATGTGACGCTTGGATAGGCAATCTATGATCCCGGCAGAGGTATCTGAGGCATATTTTTTATGGATTAATTAAGAGTTACATTACCTGAGGACAACTGGTTCCTGTTTACCTATTTTTGTTTACCAACGTCACACTGCAGGTAATATAAGCTGCAGTACGGATATACCCTTGACCAGGGTTTTATAGATAACCGTAGATCGACGTGAGATATGTAATGATTAATTATTATTTATGTGAAACGAGAAGCCGCGGGATCGATCCCTGCACCGAGACAAATATTTTTATGATCCATAAATATATGATCTCGGTCTTAGTCTGGTTTAGCATTTGATGACAGTTGATTTAATTTGTATAGTTTTCTTCAACTTTGTAAGCGATCCAGCAGGTAATATATTCTGAGCACGCTACGATGATTTTGTTTAAAATGATATTTTGTTCATGTGCAGTGGCGGCCGATGGTTACCTATTTATAGATTATATCCGTTAAAAAGATACCACTAACTTAACTATAGCTTGCACGCGTTTGTTTACAAGTAAGACGATGTTTTAACTAAGCATTACGTTTAACTATAATAATGTATAAGCAGTGATGGCCTCGAGGTTTAGGCGCGCGGTCGAGAATCTCGGCGGTCGCGGGTTCGAACCCCAGGCACACACCTCTGACTTTTCTAAGTTATGTGTGTATTCAAATTGAATTATCACTTGCTTTAACGGTGAAGGAAAACATCGTGATGAAACCTGCACACCTAAAAGTCCTTAGGAATTTCTTAGGTGGGTAGTCCGCCAACCCGCACTAGGCCAGCGTTGTGGACTACGGCCTAAACCCCTCTCAATGGTAGAGGAGACCCGTGCTCAGCAGTGGGCGTATATGGGTTGATGAAGAATAAGAAGATAATAATGTAACTTTTAGGATCCCTAGTGTAGTCTGTTGCAACCAGCACGTGAAATAAAAGGATGCAGATACATACAAATGTACATAGGTATGCTATAAGGTCAGGGGATGCCTTTTCCATTGATCTAGCCAGTCATGGAACAGGGCTCCGAGTACGCGACCTCGGCCCCCCGAGCTGTTGCAGTCACCTACTACTCCCTTATCCGGGACTGTAGCATCCTTACCATCAGGCCACATATCCTTTCCTGCAATATCCTGTTCCCAAACACACGCTATCCCTATCCAATTCCTAAAACAATGAAAGTCCAAAGGAGGGTTGGCGTCAGGCAGGCGGCCGGACGTAACGCATCTGCCACAACTCTTATGCAGCATGTTTTGTCCTACTGCGCCGACCCCAAATAAGAATTGGGAGCAGGGCAGGAGAATGATGATGATGGAGGTATGCGATTGATCTACATTAATATTTGAGACAGAACTTGCAGCCAACTTTTTATACGACGCAAGGCTTGTATGTAATGGGATGATGTCCATTTAAGCGGTTAATGAACTAAATAAAATATGTTGAACTTGCTAAACGAAGATATGTTAAAGCGGGTGGGTAATGCATGTAATAGTAAAGAGTATTTTTAAATGTGTAGGCAATATACAATGAAGAACATCGTGGTTGCCTGATCCTAATAAAGATATAGGCCTTAGTCAAAGGTAAAATACTGATTTAAATTATACAGGTTAATTTAAAATGCTGGAACCCTACAAGCAAAGCGGTCTATGCGATTTATTTACAGAAATAATAAACAAGCGGCGATTGGAGTGTGCGTCGTTAAAAGAAAAAGGCGAAAACGTTTTGAGGTTGATAAAGGACCCTAAAAGGTCCGCACGAAATGGGCGCGCCCTCCGCCCCGGATAACGACAATTTCCCTCAAGATGAAAATCTATTTTCGGATGTTTTTGCTGATTTTCTTTTTTACTGGATATTTCGGTTTTCGATTTGACTGAAGCATAAAGGTAAGAGTTTTGCATTAAATACTAAATTATAAATGCTATATTCACATAAATAGACTCTGCACAAAAATACTGGTCTTAGGTCATAAGTATCAGTAAGTGCGAGAGACTTTTCCATCTCACAAACGTTCAAATTATTAAAAAGGAGAAGGTTATCAATTCGTCAGTATTTTTCGACTGGGTGGACCGACTTTGACGATTCTTTTTTAATTTTTCTCTCATACGTCGATAAAAAAGTTTTACTTGAAAAACAATAAGACTATTCCAACCTGTAAAATGGATTTCCAAACTTGCAAACCACACCATTTATAACTTATAACCAGAATAAACCTAAAAAGTATTATAAATAAACAAGCCACACGTTTGATACATCCATTAAAATCCTCCATGATATTTCGTTGTTTTATGCGCCTAGTAAAAAACGTTAAGCATTGCAATAATAAAATAGTTTTATTACAGCAATTTAAAATGTTTTTCGACCTTCAATCCGCGACCAGGTTTGTGGCGAATCGCGTTGCCAACCAAATAATATTAAAGGAATTGCAACAGGATATACATACTTAGTAACAAACAGTATTTAAAGTATTAATTACTTGTACACTCAACAGCATTTTTGTAGCAAGTGAAATCATTTCAATGGTTCGGGCTGTCTATAGGGTAGTACTATTGTCTCGTGATAGAGTTTGTAATTTTTTTACGCAAGGAAATGGTGAAGCAATTGCCCTGGCCTCTTCTAACTATAGTTCCGAAATAAATAAGTCATGTGGTGTGCAAATAAAATACCTCGGAGTATTAGGGATAATTTTTATTAAGCAAATTGAAAATACGCTTGCTCGCTATTACATGAGGTTTTGAATGCTTTTGACCAACTGCTGTTATTTTTTTTTTTAATTTTGTCGTTGGCTAAGTAAAGCTAAGCTTAGCCATTTGGATTCGCTTATATTTAGGGCCCAGGTATGTGTATTGTATTTAGTAGGATAATCTCCGCGAATAGTCTATTTAGGCCTATTTGGAAAGTACAATTTTACGTAAAACATTATAAAGTTAGGAAATTTATTATTTCTTTTATATTAAAAGTATTTTTGTATGCCAGAAGTTGCAATAAAGCGCTATGTTCGTGTAAACAGGGCTCCTTTATTGATGCCGGGCCCCGCCAACTTTGACGGGTTATAATAACATTATGTGATATTTTGTCATGCGAATACGGCTCTATTGCGAATCCACCGTCAGTCACACTGTCACACAGTCCTTTCGTAAATTAAATAAATTTTGTAATCATCATCTTGTAGTCCGTACTAACTATTAATTAATACTTGAATTTCAATAGCACCTCTATTAATCTTTCTACCTGTAACATATATCAATAAATACTTTTTTATATTATTAGTATTAACTGAAACGCCTGTCACCACTTAGTGAGCAATGTATTTCGTATTGGGCCGAACCAGCGCAATTTTCTAAATAGACTGATACCAGTACTACTATCAACAGCAAATTACATACAGTACAGACTCCTACAGATATGTTCTGCAATGGAACTCATCCCTCCACACTTTGTTAGAACATTAGACTCATATCAATACTGTATCACCAGCAAATTACACATAGTACAGACTCCTTCAGATAGGTCTTTGTCTTGCAATGGAACTCATTTCACACTTGGCTAGAAGGATAATAAATTAAATACACTCAATAGTTACATAACGGTGAAGGAAAACATCGTGATGAAACCTGCACACCTAAGAGTTCTTAGGAATTTTTAAGGTGTGTAGTCCGCCAACCCGCACTAGGCCAGCGTGGTGGACTATGACCTAAAACCCTCTCAATGGTAGAGGAGACCCGTGCTCAGCAGTGGGCGTATATGGGTTGATGAAGAAGAAGAAGAATAGTTACATAAATAGCTCTGACCCCACACTAGGTTACAAGACTAGTGTCGTGGGTATCGGAGACTACGAGAGACTTTTCGTTCATAAAAACACACATATTTGTCTCGGTGCGGGGATCGAATCCGCGGCCTCTCGTTTCCGAAGCTGGTGTCGAGCTAACTACGCCACTGGGCTGTCGATATTCGGTGTAATAGAGGGCTGGTAAGGTAAAGTTTGCTTAGGGAGTGCCTCCCCCCTCTCGCAAGTCCGCACAATAAACACGGGATTAATACGAGCCCTCCTAATACACCCATATTGCTTCCTCAATTTTCAATGGGTAATACATTCCTCATTCATATGTTTTCCTAATATCTGACTTGTACAAATGTTGGCATGTCAGACATGGGAGTTATTAGAGGATGTTTGAATGATGTTCAGGAGAGTTATGCTGTTGCTGGTATTTTTTATATTTACCAATATTTTTTTATGATGGTTAATGTGTAGAATCCCAAATAACCTGCCACATAATAATACTTACCTTGCCTAGAATTCTTTCAATCGATCAAATATTCCAACAAAGTTTATTTAAACACGATTTTGCCTAAAATAAGCAAACATTTGAAATAGTTATAAAGCTTCCCAGTTGGTATGCGTGATACTATCTCGGAAATCATAAGTTTTTGCAGGTCTTTAAATTTCACCAATTAAGGTAACGAAAGATTTTTCCTAAGTACTTAGAGACCACGAGTTAGACGACTTAGAGTTACCACGTTGAAAAAAAGTTTTTTTTTCCATTTCATATCGCAATTCCAACTCAGTGGACTTTTAACAAAAAGTTTTTATTACCTGGCTCACTAAACTCGTATGGGGCTAGACACAGCCACATCCGGTAAGGTGGGGATTGTTGGGCAATAGTTCAGACCTCCTTTCTAATGAGTGGCGCCAGAGGAAAGTGGCGGCCCTACGGCATAATTCATACTTGTGATGGATTTCAACACGGCACGCCGAGACTACGCCGAGGTGAAAGGGACAATTTTTTTCATGTTATACGTAGCTTTGTTGTTTATGGTGGTATTAGTAGAGCATAGTTTTCACCGGGCGCAATTGTGAATTTATTACTCATTCTTTAGTGTAAAAAGTAGAGTATGCCCTAATTCAGAGTGTTACATACGTACATACGAAATTTCATTAAAATTCATTCTGTTGCTTTTGCTTAAAAGCGTAAGAAATTCTAAATTAAAATACATATGTATCATTGTATCCCGTGCCTAATGGAGCACTTACTAGAAATACAAAGCGCCTATCATAACTATTTGAGCAATATGTAACGTAAATGTGTTTTACTTCGGAAGTTCCATCTTTATCCATATTAAAAATAATTTAAATTTGTAAATTAGTTCATAAGTTCTAAAAATACATTAACTCTTATAATATTATGAATTGTTAATTATTATGTTACACATACTCAATTTTTCACCTCTAGAGGAAGCCCGTGTCCAGCAGCGGGACGTATAGAACCTGATATTAAATTTTAATTTAAAGAGCGGCTCCATCCATTCTTTTTCAACATTACCGCTTAAATTGCATTTCTTTAATTGTTCTAAAAGCCCCTCAGTACTTAATTATTTTTTCTCTAACTCAACGGAACTTCTTAAAGAACCTTGTTAAAAAGTTCGTCGCAGATAATAAATAATAAACAAGTACAAATTGCGGATCACAGCGGATACACAAAGAAAATTATATCTTTCCAAACACATAAAAAGTTGTCCCGTTTATTTCCTTTTGTATGTTTTAAAAGAAAAAGTGTCCCCTTCGGATAATTTGTGTTGTTTATTTGTTCCAAGTTCCTTTTGTTTACTTTTGTGCTTAGACTAAGATATTGATGCGACGTTGTTCGTGTTTGAGAAAGTAATATTGCTTGATATTGCCTCCAGGATTATTTGAACTTGTAACCTCAACTTCCAATTTGTATGCTATGCTAAAATAACGGGACCGTAGTATTTTACGAATTCACGATTCCGATTTTCACGAATTTTTTTATTCATTTCTGTGATATAATCCTAGGTTTTCTCGCGCTATTCAAGGTTGTTAAAAAGTTCGGTTGAAAGTTCTATTATATTAATATTTTGGTCGTGTGACACGATGGTTTATGTATCTCAGGAATCATAAAAATATATCCAGACATGTTCCTGAAACGGGAATAGTGTACAGTTGTTCACATATTCACTTTAATACTAAATATTTGATTATTGAAATATAACAACCGTTATATTTTATAATAACATCATCACATACATATACTTCCTTACACATACTTATAAATCCCATTACTTGGCACGTACCATTTTTTATACTTGAGAGGTCTAACTCCTTAGGATCCAACTTGATCTCTGAGCCCTATACTTTCATAGTGCAGGTAGCCGGATTGAAGACAGTAAAAACCATTGTAGGACCTTTAATACTAAAATATTATCTTGCTTTTCAATAGTGTATTTAGACAACAATAATATACATATAGATACGGAGTATTTGCTATTTTTATATTTACGTGTTTCAACCACATACATTTTATACGTATGTAAGTTAGGAAAACTTATTTTTTTATTTTTGTCTCGATTTTCTTTAACGCCAGGGGGTTTGTAATAACCTAATATATAACCTGCCTTAGTTTCCGAATACGGTCTGGCTACACCTTTATAAGTTCTAAGGCTTAGAGAGAAAGTCAAGATCACTACAATATAATATATTGTAAATGATTGTAGTCCATAAGTGTACTTTATTAGTAGCCGGCGCCACGTGTGTTTAGGGTTGACGCTTTTAACCTTCAAACCTGTTCATCTTTGCTCGTTCTACATCAGCATATATAGGTTTGGTTTTAAGACATTGATGTCCACTACAGTAGAGTGGAAACCGTGGTCCACCACGCTGGCCTCGTGCGGGTAGTCGGACTATCTGAAAAATTCCTAAGAAATTTTAGGTGTGCAGGTTTCTTAACGATGTTTTCCTTCACCCTTAAATCAATTGATTTCATTGTGAATACACACATAGCTTCGAAAAGTCAGAGGTGTGTGCCTGGGGTTATTCCGCTGAGATTCTTAGTCGCGTGCCATAACCTCAAGGCCATCACTTACCATTAGCCAACTTTAATAGCACAATATTGATAAATAAAGAAATGGCTATATATATTTTGGTCAGTTAATTATATATTAGTTTGTCTTGGTAACCCTACACACTGGGTTAATTTTCGTGTGACGCCCGCGGCCCGCCCACCGCCGCGCGGTTTATTAACCGATTTATAGTCCCCGTTATATCTACCAACGGAAACTACAAACTATCTTTTGCTTGTTTTATGTTCATATCTGATGTTAGTGGACGGCTAATGTTAATTTAATTTATATTATGGTAATACTTTTATAACAGCTCGCAAAATAATTGAAATGTATGCGAAATACAGTTTAAATTGTTTCTGGAAATTAGAAATTTACTTAGAAAAAAATGGCAACAGATTTGCCCCTTATTATGTTGGGCTTATGGAAATGTGCCTCTGCCTATCACTCTGGGGAAAGTAGGCGTGAGGTTATACAGGGTGTATTCAGATTGTGATCGAATACTAAGCCAGATAAAAGCTACGGTGACTAAAAATGTATTACCGTTAAAATAAAATCCAGTTAAAAATTAAATTTCGTCGGAATTGTTTTAATATCATTATCATTTTTTTAATTACCTATTGCTTGCTTCAGTTTTCGGTCCCGGTTAGAATACAGCCTGTATGTGTGTATCAGTAATTAACTGAACAGGATATAACCCGGATATGACCGGGCACCACACATAAGTTGAGATCACGTGCCGACATGACACGTGCATCGGAAGTCGTCACGATCGCGTCATGAAACATACATGTCCGACTAGAGATGAAGTTAATATATGAAGACCATCTTAGAAAGATTGAATGAATCGAAGATCACATTTCACATCAGTGTATTTGATCAAAAACATAATTAAACAGGGTTAATTTAGGCGCGCGGTCGAGAATCTCGACGGTCGCGGGTCCGAACCTCAGGCACACACATTTGACTTTTCGAAGATATGTGCACACCAAAAAATTCTTAGGAATTTCTCAGGTGTGTAGTCCGCCAACCCGTACTAGGCCAGCGTGGTGGACTATGGCCTAACCCCTCTCTAGTTGTAGAGGAGGCCTTTGCCCCTTGTCACGGGCCGCATCTACACCTCAGAGATCCATCTTGGCTTTGTGCGATTTGGCGGACTACACATTTAAGAAATTCGTAAATACTTTTAGGTGTACAGGACTTTTCGGTCCCACAAACATCCAGACCCCAAAAAAATATTTGAAGATCACTGTCTCAGTGCGGGAATCGAACTCGCGGCCTCTCGCATGCTGGGAAGTTTAGTAATAAATAATATTCCAACGCTCATTTTATTTCGTCAATGCCTTAGTTTTTGCGCGAATATTTCTCGTTATAATAAATCTTGGCGCTTACTTGGGGAGGCCTACGTTCAGCAGTGGACGGGCGATAGGCTGAGTATGTGTATGTATGTATAATATATCTCGTTCCCCGCAGACTTAGTGTCGACCGTACAAGTGAATGTATCTAACTATGTATGTATTATGTATATGTAATTGTACATATAGATAGTGGGGGCACGTGGTACAGTACTCTGGATATGCGACGTAGAGTGAGCCGAGAGATAAAGATGATAACTGGCGTACACAATTGTATCAATATATTTTCATCCCAATTTTCTAAGACTAAAAAAAATTAAACAAATATTTAAAATTTCACCTTTATCAATTTTATTAAAAATCGCCATGTCATAGTATATTATGTGTGATGTGCGAATTAGAGGTGCCGGGTTTGGTTCTCAGGTCGTGTAACGTTGGATCATTGATATGTCAGTAGCAGCGTCATATGCTAGAGGTGCGGTATCCGTTTCCGTTTATGTAGTAATAAGCGTGTACTATTTGTAATAAAATGCAAATTATTTGCTTTCCACGACGAGACTTTAGGTATATATCCAGATTTGAAAGTTTAGGAAGCAGTTTTTTCCTACTTTTTAAAGCATCCGGGCGGGCCTAAAGGGGTATATGGGTTTCTGTTTACCAGTTCATTTCTGCTCTTTATTTGCTATAAAAACAGATGAAACCTATATATCCTTATCAATGTGTGTTAAGTTAGTTATTAAAGAACAAAACTAGAGCTTTTCTCGAGTAAAAACTGTCTTCAGATAATTAAACTAAATAAGTAAACATAATTTATTTTCCTCATCGCACCTACAAATACGAAGTCATGTCCCAGTTGATTTCAATCCGAGCGAAATATAAACAACAATCAATTAGAATACAATGGTAGTATAGACGCCGCCGTATACGTTTCCACGTGGCTGCATACTAGTATACTAGTATATAGTATACTTGTGTGACGCCGCCAAGGTCACACGTGTATACTACGAGAATTACGCAACGGGCCTGCGGTACTGTAATTGTTTTTACAATTATGGTTTAAAATGATACTAATTGAATTCATTGACAGTTCCGTGAGGCATTTGCTTGCCAAACGAATGGTCATGGGTTCGATTCCCGCAATGAGAAAAATTTTGATCTTCAAATTTTTTTGAGGCAGTATTTGTGAGCAAATATATCTAAATAGTTTTTTCGCTGGTTTGCTTGCTAACTTAACTCTAATGAAATTTGGCATAGACATAGATGGAGCGTTACTAAAGAATGTTTTTAATAATTTGCGCCGGGGCAATGCTGGTCCTAGCTCAATAGTTGCATCCTAATGGAAGCAAGTCCGAATTTAAATAGGTCTTCGAGAATTCTGAACTGTATTTAAAAAAAACTGCTTGGTTGGCTTCTTGATCGCTAAGCGATCCATTATATAGGGCTTTATAACCTTCTCCTTTCTTGAAGTCGGTTACAAATACGGTCCATATTTGGTTTTCAAATACGGCATTGGGTATTGGGTGTATTCAGACCGTGATCGGCAACTGAGGCAGGTAATATCTGATGTGATTACACACTTCCTGGCGATAAAGAAAATCCCGACAAAAGATAAAAATTTTGACGTTTTCCATACAAACGATGTCCATTTATTACCGATGTAGGTATTGTATGGAAGACGTATTTTTTTTACACTTCTGTCTACCCCTCCAAGGATAAAAGCACACGCCCTTGCCTCGTGTTTGTACAAAATAATAGTGGAATTATAATACGTTTTATCACATTCGCGCACGATTACTCAGACTTACATAAATCATTTGCGACGCGATCTATGTGGGCACCGAGTTGTGTGATATACGAGTGTATAGTATGGCAAGATTTAAGTATATAAATACACACTAAAGTTACATACATAGTTCTGACCCCACACCAGGGTATCTTGGGTGTCAAAAACTACGAAAGACTTTTTGGTCTTACCTAAAAAAAAATTGTGGATCACACGGATATTTGTCACGATGCGGCAGGGGTTGTCTCTAATGCGTTTTAACAATTCTTAATAAATAATGTATAAATCGTCTCCAGTGATACTCTGCGAATATTATATAGGAGTACATTTTTCTGCGAGGAATCAGCAAGAAACTCAGCCCTGCATGTCTGCATGTATGAATTTAGTTTGTGTACCTTTACTGACATTCTCATTGACTTCCTCTACCCCCCCCCCCCTCACTATTCCCTTCCCCCCGCTTGATGACGGGCAGCAGCGTCATCAATGCGCTTCCCCTACTGCGCTCGCCAACCCGCTTGCCAAGCGTGGCGAGTATCGGCAAAATCCCCGCAATGAAAGTAAGTCATTGGGGGAGGCCTATGTCCAGCAGTGGACAAATATTGGCTGTTGATGATGATGATGATGATGATGACCTTTATTGAAGTCGATTAAAACTCGGGCTCGAGGTAAAAGCGCGGTTGAGTCACCATCAGCGGTCGCGGGTTCAAACCCCAGGCAAACACTTAAAACGAAATGTATGCGTCTATTGAAAATTATCGTGCACTTTAACGTGAAAGGTAACGTCGTAAGAAAATCAGCACACTAGAATTTTCTTAAGTGTGTTGTCCGCCAATCGGCACTTGATAAGCGTGGTGGGCTAACTCTAATAGAGAAGACCCGTGCCAGTGATACGTATACAGGCTGATGAGGCTACCTATTTAAAAAACAAAACACATTTATAATTCTGTTTGTCATTACTGTTTCAGTACGTATTTTTTAGTTATTTTTTTGTTGTTTGCGAAGTGCCATACTACCGTATGATATTACAGCGATAACTAACTCGATAACGAGGCGGCATGCGCTGGCGTGGCGGCCACACGTGGTTTTACGGTTTGTTTGTTTACTAAACTGAAGGGCAGTGATGAGTGAACATAGTAGCCACATTGTTATGACTTGTCCACCCATGTCTTATGCAGGGTGTATTAAGACTATGATCGGAAACTGAGGCAGGGAATAGCTACGATGATCACAATCCTTTTGATGGTTGAAGCATGGACGAGGGCTGCACAAGAGCGGAATGGTTGGCGCTTTCTAGGGGTGGCCTACGTTTAACAGTGGACGGCAATAAACTGAGTGTAAGTCTTAGAATAGTTAGGAACTAATATTATGGTTACACACTACTCAGCTTATTTTTTTGCAGGCTCGTTTGACGCCAAGTATATATAGATTGATCACGAGCTGTGATTGGGTTGATGAGTCAACATACCAGTATTGCAAATTTGTAAGAAAATTGCATTAATTTTACCATGTGACCAGCATGTTTAGCATATAAAAATGGCGTGATACAAGGTAAATCGTTGCATGTTTCACGTGATGTCCACGCTGCATTTGTTTGGATTTCGAGACGTAAAAATAACATTGTAAAGAAATGGATGTGGATAAATGTCTGTATAATATGCAGTCCGTTTTCAACTGGTGACTTGGGTGTGTTTAGTGCAGTTGTGGTCGTAGTACTGTTGATGATTCTGAGTAGTGGCTAAGGAGGTTAAAAGTAATGAATAAGTGCTTTAAAAATATCACGCTAGGAACCTTTTTTTTCAACAATGCCCTAAACATTGATAGACTTGATATACGAGTAAAAAAATATATATGGTTTATTAAATGTCGTTTTCAAAGTTCGTATACAGCGTAGGAGTAGGTACTATCACTCAGTTACAAACAATTGATAGACATATATGTACATTGTAGTTCTAAACTCGAAATCTTTGTCACCACATCTTTCTGTATTCATCATGTCTTTCTTTTATAAAATTCCTTAATATTTTTATATTAAATCTTCGTCGAATTCCCGTTTCCTTTGTATCGTACAAAGGCTGTTTCTTTAACAAACTTTGACAATCGGCACGGTCCACTGCCGGCTTTGCGAAGGGGAGTGAATGGGAGGGGATAGAGGGTCCAGTGATGAAATTTCGACGTTAATTAATTCATAAGATGATCAGGCCGGCACGGAAAAGTTCTCTAAACAAATTTGAGAGGTGGCAGCCATTGGGTTTTTAGGATACTGCCTTATACTGTACTAAATGCGAAGGTAGGATCGCCTTGAGGAGTCGACCGTGTGTCACCACTGTGACAACTGTCTGGACGACACAGCCCTGCACACTTTACAAGAGTGTCCAGCCTGGGAGGTGGAGCGCAGCGCTCTCCGCGCTACTGTTGGTGACGATCTCTCGCTCCCGGCCGTCATCTCTTCGATGGTCGGGAGTCCGAGGTCCTGGCGAGCGATGCTCTCCTTCTGCGAGTACGTCATGTTGCAGAAGGAGAGCGCGGAGCGGGATCGCGAAAGAAGCGATCCCGCCCGTCAAAGACGTCAAAGAAGGAGGCGCCGGGTCAACAGAGACAATTAGACCCGGCGCCCTGCCCTGTGGTAAGGGGGGTAAGAATCCCACCACGGTATCCCCTGCCTGTCGTAAAAGGCGACTTAAAGGGGCCCTTGGGGTCGCTGGACGTGCTGTGGGGGCAGCGCGTCCTCACTGAATGTGACCCCGAGAGGGGCGGCGGCACTGTGGCCTGTGTACGTCGCGGGCGCCCATCCACAACCGGGGCGCCCGAACCAAGATAGTGGGGGTGCATCTGTGCCCCCTAAAACTCCGAGACGGCCGAGACATTTACGTCTCGGAGGCGCACCGGGCGGCTGCGGATGACGGTGGGCGCTTCTCGCCCGCGTACCGTGGTCGTCCCACTCGGCGCGAAGATGGCCACCGGGGGGTTTTGGTCGGTATGCCGGTTTAGGGATTTTGTTAGGGACCCAGCCCGGCACTAACATCTGCGCGGATATGACGTCGCCGCGCGCCGGGCTGGAAGACCGGTGACCCCGACATACGCTTCCCGCCCCCCTCCCCCGGGCTGGCGGGAAGTAGAGCCATAAACAGCTTTCCTCCCGAGAACAAAAAAAAAAAAAAAAAAAAAAAAAGGTAGGATCGCCTTATCAAATGATGGATGGTTTTTGGTGCGTGGGTCCAGCGATTTTTTTGTTTTGTATAATAAATAGCCATATATTTATTTTAAAAAGTTGTATAAGTTGCTGAAGGATATGCATGTTTATCCAAGCGACGACCACTACTTGTACTCATTCAAAAAATTTATCCTTTTATTATTTAAGGTATGTCCAGTAGTGGACGAGTCCATGGTTGTTTATGTTGATGATGAAACAAGAGACACGAATTGCATTATAAAAATTTTTGAAGATTAAATACTACCAATAATTAAATTAAATTTACATTTTCAATATACCATCGCTTTAAGTGTGCCAGTCCCTAAAGCTTAAGCGTAATGAAAGCTCCGGCGACAGTTTGCTTACCAGTTGTGCGAGTGAGCTTTTTACAAGTAATTTTACTTTATAAATGTTAAACAAGGCGGCCCTCCTCGGGGATACGTTTCCGAATTTCGGGACGTTAACTGTTTAAAGTGACGGATAGCCTCGTTAAATGTTCTACTACGAAGGTTTTCCAATTAAAATTTTCAGTGAGAGCGGTATGGAAACATTTTATGACATATTTTAAAGTTTTGGTTGTCGTTGCTCATTTAGAACGCTGTTATGTGCTATAATAAAAATGGAATGTAATGGAACCTATTTCATTTAGTTTAAAGGTTAAAGCTAAAGGAAGATTATTTTACACGTTAAAATTTTATTGGAGTCTTGCGTACAGTCCAAGGACAATCACAAAGTAGAGATAAGCAATGACATAAACGCCGAAGTGCCAAAAGCTGTCAGAAGTAATTCATACATTGATGGCGCAACACGAAACATTTAATTAAGATTATAACATTTACTATGAGTTCTAACAATTTAAATGGAAAAGAATATTATTTTAAATAAGTCATCAAGTTTGATTCGCTGTTGATAGCTATGAAAAGTAATACCGGTTTTAGGGTACATTTCGGGACGTCATCCTGATAAAAAAAAATTTTATGGAAAAGACTTAGTAACACTTTGCTAGAGCCTTTTCGTCACATCAGTCCCACGTAATAGGAAGCGAACCTATTGCTGTTATTCGGCTAATATTACGTATCTATACGAATAACGAAGAGTTTTATTTTCTAAATAGAATATCATTATCCAACCTCATAATTTAAATGTTTTAGCGAGTGCTGTTCATAACAGAGCACCGTAGTACATTTTACGGTGTGGTGTGCGGTTAGCCGACTATTTCTCGCGGTTACTGCTCCACCGGTTAGCACTAACTACATGTTTAGAAGTGTTAATGACAGGTAAATGTTATACCTATAGGTATATAGATACAGGTATATAGATGTGCATATGAGTTTGTTAAGAATAGATAGATAGATAGATAGATAACGCTTTATTGATACCCACTTAAAAATTATGTTACAATAAAAGACGTAGAATTAAACACAGAGTGGAGCAAAAGGCGGCCTTATCGCTGATAGCGATTTCTACCAGGCAACCTTTGGATGGAGTAAAAGAAATGAAGTAAGTACATAGGGGTAAACATAAGAATACAAAAGAAAATAATATACATTTTTATAAACATACATATACATGGACACACACGCACACACAGACACACATACACAAACACACACACACACCCACACACAGCCACACACACAAACACACACACACACACACATGTTATACTTAATAAAGTAATTATACACTAACAGTAGACCAATAAAACTCCTTAACTTTTTGTCTGAAAGAGTGAGGTGAAGGAGCTTTTCTAACAGACACCGGCAGCGCGTTCCACAGACGAACCGCTTCAACAGTGAAGGAGCAGTCGTAAAACGTACTACCATGCACTGGAGTCTTAAGTGTCAAATTTTCCGATGACCTTAATGACAGTGAACCAGAGGTATTCAGAAATGAGAATCGTTCTTTTAAATAGCGCGGAGAAGTAGGAAGGAACAAGATACTGTAAAGTAGACAGAGAATATGAGTATTCCGGCGGAGTTTTATGGGGAGCCACTTGAGCGAATGGCGAAAATCTGAGACATGGTCAAATTTTCGTAACCCAAATATGAACCGAATACACAGATTTTGGAGGCGCTCAAGTTTTTCAAGTTGAACTTGTGTTAGGTCAAGGTAACAAGAGTCAGCATAATCCAGTATAGGGAGAAGCAAAGATTGTGCCAACGCTATCTTGGTGGCAGTAGGCAGGAAGTTACGAAGCCTCTTTAGGGAAGCAACTGAGGCATATAGTTTTTTACTAACAGACGCAATTTGAGGTCTCCAAGTAAGGCATTGATCAATAATTATACCCAGGTTAGTTACAGCTTCACTGTATGGTATAATGACCCCGGTGAATACTACTGGAGGTATCCCAGACCAATCAATTTTCGAAATAAATCTAGGGCTGCCTACAATGGTTACTTGTGTTTTGGCGGGATTCACTTTTAAACCGAAGCGACAACTCCACTCTGATATACGAGTCAGATCTGAATTAATCTCGAGAACAGCTTTATCAAGTAATTCAAGCGGAGCCTGATAGTAAATCTGGAGATCGTCTGCATAGCGGTGGTAGGAAGAAGAAAGGTTTTGAGAAATAGAGTTTATAAATAAAGCGAAGAGTAACGGAGATAATACGCCACCTTGTGGAACGCCGGCTCTCGTGGGACACCACGAAGAAAAGTTATCATCGAGACGAACTCTCTGCCGGCGTCCATACAAATAGTTACGAAACCAATCGATTACCGATGGAGATATGTTAATAGAGCCAAGCAAGGCACAAAGTATATCAAAGTCGACGGTATTGAAAGCATTACCAAAGTCTAATAGTGTCAGCACGGTCACCTGCCCATTTTCCATGCCGAGGCGTATATCGTCAGTAATTTTAAGCAAGGCAGTGACCGTACTGTGACCAGGGCGAAAACCAGATTGAAAAGGATTAAAAATATTATGTTTAGATAAATATATACTTAATTGAGAGTGAACGAGACGCTCAAATACTTTGGAGAGGAAGGGGAGAATTGATATAGGACGGAATTCGGAGAAATTTTGTGGATTGGTCTTTTTAGGGAGGGGTATTATTTGAGCGTCTTTCCAAATTGAAGGAAAAGTGCTATGTTGGACAGAGAAATTAAAAATATGGCATATAGGTGAAAGGATAAAATTTAAAATAGGGACCAGCATATTTCGACTTACGCAGTCAATACCGACCGAATTTGAAGTAACAGAGAGTATACTTTTTTTAACATCACAAGCGGTAAATCGATTCAAGACGAAAGAAGAATAATTAGGAATTGGTAATGAACGAAGGAAGTTAATGGATTGATTTTTAGTATTAACGTCAATATTGGACGAAGAAGAGAAATATTGATTTAAGGAATTTATATCCAAACAATTATTAAGGACTGCGTTTTGACGTGATTTACCAATTCCCAATGATTTGAGAAATCTCCACACTTTAGCTGGATCTTCCTCATTGACAGAAATGTGAATATGGCGGCGATAAGCATCCCTACACACCCTATTGCAGCGATTCCGCAGACTCACATATTTAGCTCTAGTGAAATCGTTAGGATGGGATTTGTACTTAGATTTAGCATTATTTTTTTTACGCATTAAACATCTTATCTCGTCTGTTAACCAAGGCGCGGGACGGTGTTTTAGTTTAATAGCACGAAACGGGGCATGGGTATCGTATAGCTGGGTAATTATATGGTTAAAAATAGAAACTTTGTTATCTATAGTATCGGCTTGATAAACAGACGACCAGTCGATTTTTTGCGCATCTTCACAAAGTAATTCGTGATTCATCATCATCATCATATCAGCCATTAGTGGTCCACTGCTGGACATAGGCCTCCCCCAATGACTTCCACCGGGAACGGTCGGAAGCCGCCTGCAGCCAGCGACGTCCCGCGACCTTGACAAGGTCGTCGGACCACCTTGTCGGGGGACGTCCCACGCTGCGCTTGCCAGTACGTGGCCTCCACTGGAGAACTTTCTGGCCCCATCGGCCATCAGTTCTCCGCGCCATGTGGCCGGCCCATTGCCACTTCAACGAGCTAATCCGTTGGGCTATGTCGGTTACTTTAGTTCTCCTACGGATCTCCTCATTTCTGATTCGATCACGTAGGGAAACCCCGAGCATAGCCCTCTCCATAGCTCGTTGAGTGACCCTGAGCCGTCCCATGACGCCTTTAGTGAGAGGCCACGTCTCAGTGCCGTAAGTCATCACTGGTAACACACAACTATTGAAGACTTTTGTCTTCAGGCACTGAGGTATTTTGGACGAGAAGACGTCTCCTAACTTTCCGAACGCTGCCCAACCGAGTTGGATTCGACGATTAACCTCTCTCTCGAAGTTGGACCTGCCTAACCGGACCACTTGTCCCAAATAGACATATTCGTCTACAACTTCGAGAGTCGAGCCCCCAACTGCGATTGGGGTGGGCACAACATGGACATTCGACATGATTTTCGTCTTGTCCATGTTCATTTTAAGACCCACCTGTTAGGAGACTCGATTGAGGTCTTCGAGCATAGTGCTAAGGTCCTCCAGCGATTCTGCCATGACTACAATATCGTCGGCAAACCGAAGGTGTGTGATATACTCGCCGTTGATGTTGATGCCGAATCCTTTCCACTCCAAGAGCTTGAAGGCGTTTTCCAGCGCGGCAGTGAACAGTTTCGGAGATATAACATCTCCCTGTCTCACGCCTCTCTGTAGTGGAATAGCCTTCGTGCTCTGATCTTGTACTCGGACCGACATGGTGGCGTTGCTGTATATGCTTTTCAACACCTCGATGTACCGACAGTCAATGTGGCACCGCTGGAGAGACTCTAGCACCGCCCACGTCTCGATCGAATCAAAGGCTTTCTCATAGTCCACAAACGCTAAACAAAGCGGCAAGTTGTATTCCTCGGTTTTCTGGATAACTTGCCGAAGCGTATGGATGTGGTCTATGGTGCTAAAGCCTTTTCGGAAACCAGCTTGTTCGGGAGGCTGGAAGTCATCAAACCTGCGTTCGAGACGATTTGTGATGACCCTCGAAAACAACTTATAGACATGGCTCAGGAGCGAGATGGGCCTGTAATTCTTCAGCAAGGTGTTATCACCTTTTTTGAAGAACAGTACCACCACGCTCCTGCTCCATGCCTCTGGCGTTGGGCCCTCGAGGAGAACGGAATTGAAGAGCCTCTGAAGGACTTTAAGTACCGGCGTTCCGCCCGCTTTCAGAAGCTCTGAAGTGATTCCATCCTCACCCGGCGCCTTGTTGTTCTTAAGTTGTTTCAGGGCCATCTCAATCTCACACAGGCTGATGTCCGGGATATCATCGCTGAAGTGGCGGATCAACTCGGCTCTCGGGTCTTCGGCCGAGCGAACAGCGGGCTTGGCAACCGAGGTGTAAAGCTGTCCGTAGAACCTCTCGATCTCCCTTAAAACCTCTGCCCTCGTCGACACTACGCGGCCGCCCTCCGTCTTCAGCCTAGACAACTGTCTTTGCCCAATAGACAAGTCTCTTGCAAACACTTTGGAGCCTCCGTTCCGCTCTATTGTCTCTTTAATGCTCACAGTATTGTGAGCACGGACATCGTGTCGCAAGGACTTCCAGATCCGTCTATTGAGCTGACGATATGCTTCGGCATCCTCGGAAGACTGCAGCGCCATAGATCGACGTTCGGCCATAAGGTCAAGAGTGTGGACCGAGAGTTTTTGTGGTCTATCTCTACGGCGAGGTCTAAAATGCTTAGATCCCACCGCATGGACAGCTTCTACCAAACCGCTGTTTAACTCGTCCACGGCAAGGTTTTCTTCCAGGCACTCGAAGCGATTTTTCAGCTCGAGTTGAAAGCTCTCGGGGTTTTGGATATGGGCGCGAGTAGGTCGTAGCGTAGACTTCATCAAGCGACGTCTTTCTAATTGGACGTTGATATTCAATGAGCCTCTAACCATTCGGTGATCGCTACCGGTTTTCACCCTGTTGATCACAGAGACATCACTGAATATCCGTCGTTTCGTCGTCAAGATGAAATCTATCTCATTTCTCGTGGAACCATCAGGGCTCAGCCAGGTCCATTTCCTGTGAGGCGGCTTCTGGAAGAAAGAGTTCATCGCAAAGAGTCCCTCTTTCTCCAGGAATTCGGCCAGCCTCTGACCCCTGGGGTTCCGTTGCCCATGTCCAAATTGCCCCACTTTCAACTCCGCATCGCTTCTCATGCCCAACTTTGCGTTAAAGTCTCCCATAACAACATTGAAGTAGGTTTTAGAAGTATGTATGGCCCGACTTATGTCCTTATACATCTCCTCTACTTCTTCATCTGGGTGTGTCGAAGTCGGCGCGTATACCTGTATGACCTTCAACGAATATCTTTTGGATATTCTGAGTATCAGGTACACTACCCTGCTCGACACACTTTCGATGGATACGATGTTGTTAATGAGAGACCTGCGGACGAGAAATCCGACACCTCCTCTGGACTGTTGGTCGTCCCCCCGGTAGAAGAGCAGGTTACCGGACTTGAGGGTTATCGTGTCCTCCCCAATCCTGCGGACTTCCGACAACCCCAGAATGTCCCAGTGTAACCCGCTCAATTCTTCTTCCAGTTCGACAATCTTCTCGTCTGTCCTCAACGTGCGTATGTTGTGTGTTACCAGGGCCAGTCGTCGTCGGGGGTGGTAGCCGGGGGCAACCCGGGGATTCTTAGCACCCCCTGCCCCACCGTTACCATGGCCGCTACCGTAGCCAGGAATAGTGGGGCTGCCGGGGACTGGGGGCCTGGCCCTAGTCTCGATCATGAGGGGGATATTGCCGATACTCGCCACGCTTGGCAGGCGGGTTGGCGAGCGCAGTAGGGGAAGCGCATTGATGACGCTGCTGCCCGTCATCAAGCGGGGGGAAGGGAATAGTGAATGAGAGAGGAGGCTATGGGAGAGGAAAGTATGGTCTGTAGGAGTGGATACTGCAGTCACGGAAGGGAAAGTTGATAGTGACTGCAGCAGCTCGGGGGCCGAGGTCGCGTACTCGTAGCACCTATTCTAGGGCAGACCATGACCACTAGATAGGAGCATCCCTGACCTGAGCATGATGATTCGTGATTAATGCCACCAAAATTTCGCTGTAAAATTATTTTAGCCTTGTCTTTAGGGGGACGAATTTTGTAGGATAAGAAGAGTAAGTCGTGATAAGAAAATGCTTCAGCAGGGCATTGACCGTATTTTGCAACATGCTGTTCTGATGAAATTAGTATTATATCAAGAAGTGAAGGAGTAGAATTCGGAAAAAAGTGAGTAGCATTTAGAGGAAGAATATGTAAGTTACAAGAATTAATGATAGAATTGAAAGTGGAAGAACGGTAATCGTTTTTCAGCAAGCAGGTATTAAAGTCGCCCATAATAATTGTATGGTCATAGGACGGCGCTAGGTTCTCCAAAAGATTTTCGAAAGAGGAGAAGAAATTGACAAGTAAAGAGGGACTGTAATATACTCCAAGAAGAGTTTTCGAGTGTAATAAGTCAACTTCTATAAAGAGATGTTCGCCAGCATTGGAAGGTGGTGGCTGCGGTGACATGCTCACAATAGAGTAGGAGATGTGGGCTCGCAAGTAAATAGCGACGCCACCCCCACCCTTGCCGATACGGTCATTGCGGATGAGACGAAAACCGGGCAAAGAGTATGATGTAGAGGAAAGGCAGGGTTTGAGCCAAGACTCAGAGATCAATATTGCGTGGATATTATGTATTTCAAACGATGCTAACATGTCCGGATAGTGAGCCGGAATACTTTGCGCATTAATATGGATAACGTTGAAATTTTTAGGTACATCAGAAAACTGACATGTTAAGGTGTCTGACAAGGAGGGTAAACTCACAAAACTCCCATCACCAGTGCTGCAAGAAGTAAAAGAATCAGAAGTATTATGGTCACTGTTAGTACTAGTAAGATCATTAAAAATACTGTGCAACATCTGTCTATTAAAAAAAATATTATTCTACAAGAATAAATAAATATTCTACAAGAAAAAAAAAAAACAAAATTACTACTAAATTAATACAATCCTTAAAATAAAGATTACAACAATTAATCCATCTGCCGGTTGTGTTATATGTGTATAACAATAAAATTTATAATAAAAAAAAAACAAATAATTAAACTTACTTACTACCTATACTTATTACGGATAACAAAGACTTAGAAAATAAAATTACCAACTATTAAAAAAAGAATTTAAAATCTGTAACGAGAATGTCACCCCAGCGATATATTATCTGTATTAATCGATAACTACAGATTAAAAAATAAAATGTAACTAAACTAAATTACAATAATAAAGCAGGTAGACAATGTAGGTAGTACACAAAAATAAGTGGATGACATTAGTGTAAAACATAAACAAAACCTCAACATTAACATTAACATAATTAAATACGAACTATTTCTTACTGCTGGCGGCGGCCCTTCTTGTTTTTGGAATGGTATCTTTTGGGACAGTCTGCTTACTTGTCACAGCCTCCGGAACACCAATTTTGTTAAGATCTTCGATGCCGTTGACGCGATGTCGAGCTCCATCAGACCCCATCACGAACACTGAGCCATCTCGAGTCCAGCATTTAGTTACACCGAACTTGAGACGTGCCGCCATAAAAGTGTCGTGACGAACTTTAGTTAGAAACTCCGATAAAGTTATTCCGGACCCGCGCAGTCTTGTTTTAGCGTACCAAATTTGATTCCGCAAATCAGAATTGTAGAGTTTAAACAATATAGGACGTGGTTGAGTATCCGAAGATGAGCGCCCCATCCGATGACACCGACTGATGTCCTTAGCGCTGAAAGTGGGGATCTTCAAATAATCAACGACGGTATTTGCGACCACCGTTGCAGAATCCTCATCCTTAGTCTCCGGTACCCCGTGCAATAACAAAATCTTACGTCGTCGGTGCGTTTCCAAGGAGTCTAAACTGGACGACAGCAATGTTACTTGGGCCTGAAGTGCGCGTAGTGCAGTAACTACAAACTCCTTAAACTTGGAGAACTCCGTGGCCAGTGCAGCAGTGGTGGTGTTTGATGATGGGCTCGTAGCTTTCTTGAGTTCCCTCTCCATTTCATCCATGCGTTGCGTAAAAAGTGTTTGCAATTGGATTTGGTTCTCCTTAACGGCATCGATGTCCTGGCGTGTCGATCCCATGATTACAGGTCACAAAAGGTAGAAATAACACTTCCCGGCAGGTGATTTAGTCGACAAACTAAATAGACATTAGTTTAAGTCAATAAAATTTAATATACAAATATTTACAAAAAAATAATAAAGAGCACAAAAATCAGCTGTTACACTTTATACGTCTACCCCCCGAATAGTTACATCAATTGAATTATCACTTACTTTAACGGTGAAGGAAAACATCGTGATGAAACCTGCACACCTAAAAGTTCTTAGGAATTTCTTAGGTGTGTAGTCCAACCGGCACTAGGCCAGCGTGGCGGACTATGGCCTAAACCCTCTCAATGGTAGAGGAGACCCGTGCTCAGCAGTGGGCGTATATGGGTTGATGAAGAAGAAGAAGTTACATCAAGTTGATTGGATGACAATGCAATACTTGATGGTAATTTCATTCGATACAATCATGCTAATATACTTTGGTATTCCTAGTAGGTTGGGTAGATATATTTCTATACCTACACAATGACACATGTTACGTCAACCATATGAAATGAGTTCTCTGCCTTGTCTTAAAGTAGGTTTGTTTGTTTACACTGTAAAGTGTTTTGGTTAAAAATAGCTTATACGTTCGTCAAAATATAAAAACATCTGCCAAAGATTACCGTAGCAGAAAATGAAATATTGTCATCGGACAAAAACAAATGTTAATAGTTTTAATAGTGTAGATGTGGCGCCACGAAGATTTGTGTATGCGGAAGTGAGCCTCCATTTGTGAACCTACAATCTCAAAATGACCCTACATCTCAAGAGTCTGGGTCGAAATTGCTTAAAAACTCTAACTTACTTATCAGCTGTTTAAAATTAAACTTTATTGTACCTACTTAAGGTACTAATTACATTGTACGTGTAAATATGTTTTTATGCCATAGATACACGTGTAGGCACACGAGTACAGTGCAATAAATACTGCATGGGATTTTTAACCTTATTCTAAACCCATACGAAGGAAACTTCCGTGCATGTTTTTGATAATGTTTGTGCTATTTGGCAGACAAGGCCAGGCGATATCAACCCGATTCGCATATGGAAGGCAGATGATGTTCGTTCCCAGCTTTGTTTAAATCAAGTTTTGATTAAAAATATGATACAATGGTGTCAATTACCATTACAAACAAAATGTCAAGAATAACAAAGTGCAAAACTTTCGAAGGCTTCGTGATCCTAAGGCACATGTGTATAGTGAGCGATCAATATACCTTCAAGATCACCTTTTAATATTCAGACATATTTATGAGTCCAGCGAAATCGCGTTGCTACAGGTATACAGGCAATTTTTTAACGTTTAACGTCTTTTTATTCGTAAAAATACAACTGAAAAAGAACTTTCTAACATAGGATGTGGTTATAAAAACATTCTTGAAATAAATAGCTAAATAGGTGCCAAAATTATTAAATTGCAATTAAAATAAGTATCTAGCCATGTAATCTATAAAGGGATTTCGTATCTGGACCGTCTTTCCCTCACAGATACCAGCTGGTCGAATTCCCGTGACAATTATATCCAAAAAAAATTCTCGGTTAATATATTCCTGTGGTTATTCCACCCTCTCGCCCACACACATAAGAACATGCCATAGCGCACATCATAAGGTTTTTTACGACTAATAAAAGTTTAGTACTCGCGCCACCCGACTACAAAGTGGATTGGGGGTTAACTTTGTCGCATATTTTGGTGGTTAATTGGTTTTTCTAGTAGTAAAATGACTATTTTAAACTACGAGCTACGAGGGATTAGGAGTACAGGAGGAATTCGCTTTTTATGTTCTGTCGTATAGAAATACCGGTACTGCCATAGAAGCTCAAAAGCTTAGTTTGTCATTCAAATTTTGGAATAATATTATTTGAGCTATAAATCTTCATTTTCAATAAGAATTGATCATATAAATGAGAATATCCTGACGCAATAATAAATGGCGGTACACTAAGTAGTAACAGCAAGTAAGTAAGTAGCACAGCAGTAAAGACACTCGTGCTTAATTATTCCAGTGTGTTGGACTAAGGCCAAATTCTCAATTACTGCGAAGACCTTTATACATAATATACTCTTATAATCATATCTCACATATAATAGTAACTAAATGTAAAATCCGAAGATTTTTTGAATACGGGTAAAAAAATATTCCGTCTTGTACGTTGAATATTTTGTATAAGCTACCATTAGCGTATCTTTTTAATTTGCATAAGAATACTTACTATACTCTATTGTCTATGCTATTTATTTGCAAATTTATCCTTTATTGAAAAGCGAAATTGTGCAATAACGTCTAGCCGGAAACCTTGTTATGTAGATGACATATTCTTTGTGTGGACGCCTTAGTAGTATTGTAGTTGTGAAAGTTTTTATGTTTATTAGTCAATCAAATTAAACTCGATTTTTTAGACCAAAGGCAGTGATGGCCTGAAAGTTTAGGCGTGCGGTCGAGAACTTTAGCAGTTGCAGGATCAAACCCCAGGCATACACCCCTGGCTTTTCAAAGTTATGTGTGATTTCACAATGAATTGCCACATAGGTACTTTGACGGTGAAGAAAAATACATTTAAAAAACTATCACACCTAAAACTTCTTAAAAGTTATTTAGGTGTGTAGTCCGACAACCTGCACTAAGCCAGTGCAGTGAGCTAAGACCTAACCCCCCTCCGTTGTAGAGGAGGCCTGGTTTAGGTCTCACGCAGGTCTCTTGCACGCGGTGGACTTAACATCCAAGTACTTCCCAAGAACTTCTAGGTACACCCTCACGATGTTCAAATTAATCCTTTTTAATCCGGGAGCCTCTTAATCCTAATCAGCATTTAAAGCACAGAGGCAACTTTTACCACGTCGACGTGTGAAGTTCGTCAGGATTTGGGGCAACACGCGCCGCTCAGCATTCAAATCAGTGTGAAACTTTTAGTTTAACGATCGGAGCTGAGTTTTATTACTCTCGCGATGTTTAAAAACCGATGTTTATTCGAGACAAACGCTTCTTTGGAACAAGCTTAAAAGTTTTCGTTTTAAATGAGCTCTCTGTTTGTGTGTGTTGCGTAATGAAAGATATTATTGACTTGTTGCGGTAGAATATGTTGCTATTGTGTAGCGTTACATGTAGAGATCTAAATTTGTCGTATTCCAGGGATCTCTTTGTGTAATATGATTATTATCTCTCATCGATTGGGCCCATGCCTGCTATGATATGTAGAAATTGATCTCGTAACATAACACAGAAATCCAAGTAAAATTTTAGGTGCAAAAATTTTGTAAGAATATATTTTTCGTGTGCGCTTCACCATAAAAGATGATGATGATGATGATGATATTTTTCGTTCTGTGATATAATGCAATATTCTCAGACTGCTGGATTTTATTTCTAATAAAAAGTATTTTCATTTTTCGAGCTAGGTATATTGTTTTTTTCCACTTCATTTCATTTCTATCTCAAGTGAATTTAACAAAAATTCTTAAAGTATAAAAGACTTGTAAATATGAAATTATATATTACTAGCGACCCGCCCCGGCTTCGCACGGGTGCAATGCTGATATTTAATGGATGTTATCATATATATAAACCTTCCTCTTCAATCACTCTATCTAATAAAAAAAACCGCATCAAAATCCGTTGCGTAGTTTCAAAGATTTAAGCATACAAAGGGACATAGGGACAGAAAAAGCGACTTTGTTTTATACTATATAGTGATTTGGAATTGAAACTACGTTCGTCGGAAGTCAATCGTACGTTGAAACATTAACTTAAGTTGGTAAACGAAAAGTTAATTACTGCCGAATTTAGATTATGCAGATAACGTGATTTTGTAACGTTGCTAGCGATTTCTTGTGGATACTCTTGTGTTCTATAAAATATAGTTATATCTAGAATAAATGTCAATATTTGGTAGAAAGCAGATAATATGACCTTCTCTTACAATTCACCATAGATCAAATTGTGATGACTGATAGCGATTATTCGTAAGTACCAGCAACAAAATGAATTCAATAATTTAAAGATAAAGTAAAGGTTATATAACGCGAAAAGTTATGTAGAGGTGAATGAGTTGTCCGAGGCCGTCTTTGGACTTTGAATTCAATAGCGTTTCAAATCTAGCGCCGATTGGCTTCAAACTACTTGAAATGTATCACTGAACCACTTAAATAATACATTATCTCTTCTATCGAATTCTCCTATACATAATTGTACATACCAAGTTAAGGTAGATATTACTAATGCCATACACAATAATCTGCCTGAAACCGCGGCCGTTTTACAACCGTACGTATAGTCATACATATTATGCATAATGACATTTTCATCTTCTTTATCAACCCATATACGCCCACTATTGAGCATGGGTCTCCTCTACCATTGAGAGGGTTTAGGCCATAGTCCGCCACGCTGGCCTAGTGCGGGTTGGTGGACTACACAACATTTTCATAGTTTTTGTTTTATTCCTTACAAGAGTTGTATACAAACAAACGGACAAACCGAAGCGTGTGTAGTGTAAATATAGCGATATTTAACGATAGTAAACAGTGTATTTCGTGTCGCATTAAGCCCTTAGTCCCACAAGCGGCGTTTTACGACTATTTAACAGTTTTTTTATTGCTTCACGTAAATTATACAAATATATGTGTTGTGTTAATTCTAATAAATTTGTCGCCAAATCAGATTAGAGAAAATCAAAATATTTAAAAATGCATACTCATTGGTCTAAATTTCGTGATAAAATTAATTTTATAGCCTATCTGTGGCTGTAAAAGTTCGTATTGGTTATGGTAATAAAATTTTAATGATTTGAATTTTGAATAGTGTTTGATTAAATTGGCTTCCGGATTTGGGTTTGTTATTAACAAGCTACGTTATGCATGTATTTATACGGTCGAAAAATATTGTAATAATTCTATGTATGTCCGAAGAAAATCTACTACTCTACCTTAACGTAAATACAAGCAGCCATCATAATCATAATATTATTTACAAAAACTTTGATCCATACTGTGATCAAACCCCAAACCTTTCTGCTTGTAAATATCTTAGCTTGTGTTATATCGTCGATCAACATACAGACAGCGGACACATTACATCTACGTTCCCTCAAACAATTATTCAAAGGCGTGCGAAGATTCGCGCAAAAGTAAGTGCGAATGTAACACTGAAACTTTTGCTCCAAATGTTCGCAACAGCCTGCTTGGAGGTGATGTGGCGTCGTTGAGAATATGTTCAGTATCATACGACGGTAAATGGGACGAGGCAGTAACTGTGGGACAAGGGATAGGAGACTTAATTTGTGTTGAAGATTACGTCATATTTATTATAACCTATATAGATATCACTGCTGGACTTAGGTCTTCTATCGTTTCTCTCTCTTTTGTCAAGTTACGCGATTCTTTCTGAAAGGCATCTAGGCTGTCTAATATTTCAGCCTTTTCGCTCTGCATTAAAAAAAAATATGTACAAAAATATCGTTTCTTAGATTGAAGTAAGTTTTTATACGAGTATACAAAACTATGAGATAAAGGACTGGTTTGGCTCTATGAGAAGTGTATTTTTCTCAAATCCAGGTTGGAATCGTATCGTAGTCTTAATCGTGGACCTCGTATGCAGAGAATCTACGTGAAGTAATTAATTTGTTTTTTATTGTTTAGGATTGTTCGGTTGCCACCTCTATGCCCACTATTATTTTTAGTATTATTTCACAACTGTTTTTAGTTTGACAATGTCTCAAGTTCACTAATCTTACCCAGTGTGGTGGCCTAAGACTTATAGTGGAAGTCAGTCTCAGAGGAGGCCTAGATGTAGTCTTCTCGTGATTTCATTTATATATTTATATTTATATACACTTTATTGTACACCAAAAAACAACAAAAAGAAAACAATTATAATAACAATAACCAAAACATTAGGTACACAATAGGCGGTCTTATCACTCACTGTGATCTCTTCAATTTCATTTTGGTTGTTTCTTATGTTTTGCACCGAGCTCCACCGGTGGAAACTTATACATCGTCATTATAATTTGTAATAGAAGCCTGAATCTCGCAGAGTCGAGTTTAAATTGTTACCGCCCCTCGAAAACTTCAATCTTTCGCTTACTTCGTTCACTTATTTGTTCCTAATTACTTCAGCTTAAAACGCTATGTGTTCCTTAAGCTTAATGTGTTCTCCCTGTACAAGTAATATAGGTTCTATCTTTGAAAACATTATTTTATAGTCCAGTCTTCAGTCTTTTATAGTATTTATGATGTTTTTATTGAATTTATTGAAGACTTCTCATCATTAATTATTATTGTCGCAAACTTTTATCGTTGTGAAGGTCTAACTTCTGTTCATGTCTTCTCCTTTTACTATCAGTTATTTTCTCTTTTTAAAATCTGAGGATCCCAATGAAGCTGAGAAGTCGCGTTGAATAGAATTTCAATTTTAAAAAGCAAATTAAATTTAAGGAGTGTCATGAAGAAAATTACCTAATTTTCAAAGGTCAAGTATGATTATAAGATTTAAAAAAATGTTCTAATCAGTTAATTACACGCGACAAGCGAAGGATGTAATAAATCTTCGTGAAAATATTCTACCTGTATCCTCATTAGTTTTCTAAGAATTATGTCAACTTTAACGAAGTTTGTTCCCTTAAAATCTGTCGAAATTGAGAAGTTAATTCTGTTGAGTCCCGTTCGGAAGTTACGTTTTAACTTCTTAATTTAATGGCGGGTTTTAATTAAAATTTGTTGAAGTTGCAATTTTATACGGTATTACCCGTTCTAATTTTATTATTAAAGGTATCTAAGACGTCTTTTACTTTACGACTTTAATACGGAATTTCGGTGTGCTTGATATCATAATTGGTTTTGAAACAATCGTTTTGTACAAGATTCACGATAGAATTTTTAATGATTTTTGCAGTACTGTTTGGGCTATCGGACAACGTAGTAAAAGAAAAAAAAATTACAATCACAAACAGACAGATCTCAGACTAAAAAACAGATATTGTCCCGTGGATATTAAAACCAACTATTGACTTTAGACTTTTCGGTTGGAACAAAACAAATATTTGAGGATAGCACAAATATTTGTCGTATGAAATATTTGTAAGGAACTATAAAAGCCGTCAATTTAATACTCATACTAAATGCAAACCCGGAAAGAACATTATAGGCAATAATATTTCTCTGCGCGGTTTCGAAAACATGACCTTTAATATAAAAAGCAGTAAGCGCAGGAAACGGACGTGACGTAAGAAATTTGCAATCGCGTTAAGTGAGTGAGATTTCCGGAGGTCCAATATCTTTCGCACCCAATCTCTATAAGGCGTGTGACATACTTATAAAGTGATGAAATTACTCTTTATAGGGATTTACGCGACGTAATGAAATGGAAGTGCATATCCTGGGGTATCTCAGGGTCATAACCAGCCCATACACGTCCACTGTTGGGCACGAGCCTTCTGTATAGCTGAGAGAGGCATTAGTCCATCACGCTGGCCTAGTGCGGGTTGGCAGACTACACAACAAAAAAACCTTAGAAGTTTTAGGTCAGAAGTGTGTGCCTGGGGTTTGAATTCGCAACCGTCGAGATTTTTGACCGTGCGCCTAAACCTCAAAGGTATTCGAGTTTGTAGTACCAAATAGATGAAATAGCATGATTTTATAGCGTCAAGTCTCTATAAAATGTAAGTTTTTTTGAGAAATAAAAAAAACTAAACATTTGTCATACAAAGATAAAAATGTTGTAACACCAAGCTACGTTCTACTTGTATATAAACAGAGATTGAAAAACATTCACACTACAATAGAACTAAGCCATATTTACATTTTTTACTATAGAAGTGCGATAGCGCGGACCGGTTTAAGTATGCATATGAGGCGCCGATACCAGTGTTTAGCGAATTTTATACAGTCCATGAACTAAGTACCATTGCTACGGGTTCTATACATTGTATTTAGTTATTAACTATTGAGGACTTTGTACAAATCGTATTTTTATATACATACATAAACATTTACTATTGTATACCTATACAGCGATTTCCTTTGCGTCCTCATCATCATCGTCGGGCATTTTGTAAATTGCAACCTCATTATTTTAAAAATTAAAAGTTTTCTGTAGGAGAGAGATTTTTCACAGTGGAATAAGAAAAAAGAACGTTAAAATAGAAGGATATCTTCCATTTTTCAAATAAATATCAAATGTGCAATATTTTCGCTGACAACCATTATTGATAAACGTAAGGACGACGTCAAATGGTTTTGCTAATTCGTGGGGATCTCTAAAACCAAAACGAATAACCTTGGCACCGATATATGTTGGTAGAACGTTACGTAAGCTTGCCAAAATAGCCCATGTTTATCAACATAAAACCACGCTACCACGGCTTCGATATATCTACGGAAATGTGCTGCGTATAGAATTAATTTTGTTTTTCTACATCATTAAAATTATGCTTCAGCTTTGAGTAATATATTAAAAAAACTATTATATGAATGTATTTGAAAAACCACCTAAAAGTGATAATATAGTACATATGTATAATAGTAGTAGAAAGAAGAACGACTGCTGTTGGTGCAGGGGATCACGACCCTCAGCAATGAGGTGAACGACGCGAGGAGGAGGAGTAGTAATATAGAAAGAATTTTTGAGATTTACTCGAGATCACAATTTGTAAAACTTGGATCATTTCAGTCAGCAAATTTCAAGTTTCGAATAGACCAGCATAATCCTGGCGATTATTTGCGCTTGTTAATCTCATGCAAGGGTTTCTTTTTTTAGAAAAATGTCTTCGTTGTGTCAGCTCCAGAAAACACAGGGTTTAAATTAGTTTAGTTGAACGAAGTCTACAAATTTACCTGAAAATCTGCCTGCCTGATACTCAGGTTTTTAAGGGTAATATATTTGATCGAAGGGTATTGTCGAAAATAATCTTGTATATTATTATTCTTCGAATGTTCGTTAATTCCAATGCGGTTTATTCATTGCGTTTAGAATCCTGTGGTGGCAGTAATGAGGCGATGTGTCGGCTCGTAAAGTTCTGTAACGCGCCATTTGTATAATTGTAACGCGGTCGGCTCCCGCGGGCCTCGTGCCGCCATTAATGCTTTGCTTTATTAATATAGCTTACTGGGATTTTGGCAAATTATGCGGTAATTCTGATCTGTATTGATAAATGAATATGTCCAACAGCCACATGCATTTTGACTCCACGGTATGATATAAGGCGTTTGGGATTAGGAACTGGGAGAGAAAGAACGATCCCGGTAGCGGTCATTGGGAGAGGCCTATTAAACTATAAATCTATGGACATTGGACAGTCTAATAAATTGTAACCGTAACAAATGAAGCCAAACGATCAAAATTTAATGACGATTTTATGGTGTAAAAAGATATAGAATAGTATGAAGTAAGTAAACATTTATATTTAAATAAAAAAACCTAGTTTTGCATCTCGTATTTTAAAGAAAATGCAACTTCCAGATTAGTTTCGTTCGTAGTCGCTATCTTATTTACTTGAAGACACTCATGGTTAAGATATGTGTAGGTTCGACTCCTGTTCCGGTTCTATGAAAAATCCTTGATGTTTAAAGCAGAAGAGACATCCTTATCTATATCCTTGTGAATGTGTAATGTATGTTAAAATTTGTACGTGATGCAAATGAGAATTTTTCATAGAATTCCATACTATGAAAGCATTCATTAGAATAATATAAGTGCCTCGAGTCTAGACACTGTTGTAACATTTTTGGTGTAAATATTGCGGAGGAAGAAATAAAAACTGTTTGAATTCGGATCTTGTAGAGATCAACGCACGATTCTTCTAGTAAAGAGTAGTGGCCAAATTTAAAATTTAGGTTCGTTTTGTTCCTTACGCACAGTAAATCGAATTATTGATGCACCCACGTTTCGATATTATGATACAAATCGTTCGGTATTAGAAGCTACAAGTAACGTTTCGGTCTCTCAAAGGCCCAGCACCATTATTTGAGAGTTTCAAACATTTCTCGCGGTACAAGTATGAAACCCGTATTTCGTAGCTTATTTTGTTGCTAGTTTCAAGATTCTATAAGAAAGGTTTTAACACACACAGGGAGAATATGTGGTCTTTATATACAGTATTATACTGCGAGAGAAATCGAGCGACTCTATATGAATAATAAAAAACTGCAATTAAAAGATAAATCGGAGATTATCCAAGCAGCAGATATACAAAATACATGTTTTAATTTGGATCATTCTGGCTATCAAAATAAGTCTTAAAATTAGCAATTTACATGCCGTAACACTAAATTTATACTCGTGTAAATGTGTCGTAGAAATATAACGAAAATAGTTATTTGGGAAAATGCCTCTTATTTAATTTATAATTGAGGCTTGTACACAACATATAAAGATAGCGTTCTTTTGATTTTATATAAAAAATCAGATATATTTATCTTAGTACAACGATATGGGGGACCAGTCTAGAGCCTTTTATCGGGCATATTTCCAGGCAAAGTGCTGTTGTAGAGAATTTTTTAAAGATACATTTTTTGCTTGAACAGAAGATCGATTCTGGAGCCTTTTGATACAAGCATTAATTTATGCTGCGGAACCTAACCGGATAATAAATACGAAACCTTTGTGCTATAAATCCAGTTTTCGTGATAGATTAGGAATTTTCCAGAGGAAAACGCTTTACCTGCCCAAATCCACTAGCGATTATTCCCTCGCCTTACTCTTCTCAAAAGACTGTTTATAACAACTGACTACAACATGTATAACTGTATAAAAAAATTAAAAAACTTGTTTGTTGTAACCAAAAGTGGATAGTCTTACAGTGGAGCTCGTGCAACCTTCGCTAGTTTTTATTCTTACATCCATTTGTATGTTAATTGGGCGTAGAGTCGACTATGCTGGCGCCAAACGTGACGCTATGTCTACCTTGAATATATTATTGAATAATTATATGTTTTTGTTTATAAATCTATATGCCATTTGGAGAAAATGAAACCTAAGCATTAGTCACTTTACTCAATTTTTTTTATTTTTACTCTACAGACACGCTCTTAGTCTTTAATCCTTGATTGAATAGGTAAAAGGGCATTTTTTAATTACTTTTCGCCAGATCATTTTATGTCACATGTTATAAAGGGCGAGTCTACTTCAATTTTTCGGGCATAATCAGACTTCTTGTTAGACTTTAATCAAAAAAACGCACTTTGCCAGACTTATATCGAGCTTGGTATTAGAAACTACGTGAGGCAATTTGGTCTTACAAACATGAAATGAATTCTATGGATAACATTTACCTCGGTTCGGAGACTGAATTAGTAGCCTTTCGTTTTCCAGGTGTCAACATGTGTTCTAAATCTTTCTACGAGATAACTATTACCAATAAGCAAAGTAAATAAACCCACACGCTGTCTATCAAAACCCAATAATATAACACCACAAGCGTTCTGAATAATCCAGCAAGATATTCAATGTTTTAATTTCACAACCGCGAGCCCAGCCCCTGATTAATACACAGCTCGGATTTCCCCCAGGACAGGCCAAAAAATGGTCTTGCGCTGATGCATAATTGAAGTAGTCGACATGCAACGGGAATTAAAATGATTTACGGCACCGCCGAGTAATGAACCCGCCCGTTTCTATTACACTGTAATTGGGTTTGCGTTCTCAAAAGCTATGAGTGTTGTGGGACGCGTAAAATTGCTACCATTGATTCCAATGTTGTAGAAACGGTTTTAGTGAGAGTGTTGTCGAATTACAACGGTATGGACGGATTCTTACTTTATCAACAGCTCCTTTACGTCCTATCGCTGAGCATGGGCTTTGTATACAACTGACAGGATTTAGGTCTTAGTCCACCACGATGGCCTAGTGACGGACTACACACATAAGAAAATCCTAAGAATTTTTAAAGGTGCAGGTTTCCTAATGATCTTTTTTCTTCACTGATAAGGTAAGTGATAATTCGTTGCGAATACACTTATAACATCGAAAAGTCAGAAGTGTGCCTGGAGTTTTAACCTGCGTCCGCCGAGACTCGACTGCGCGCCAGTCTCGAGAATATCACTACTTGAGTTTATTCATAGATTTTGCTCTTCTAACTTTAACATACCAAGAAATGGCCAACCATACCGGGCCTCTTGCACCCCTCGTCTATCCATTACTGAAGGTCGTCCTATTCTACACATACATAACGTAACATACCATCACACAAGGCCAAAAACAAAGCTCTAAAGGTTAACATTATCTATGTTAAATATCCATAGTTTGTTGTGTATAGCCACGCCTACATAAAGCGTGGTGCCCTAAGTTAGGCGCGCGAAGGTTCATGAATACCATTAATTATAAATGATAAAGAGCGGCCGCGGCAAGACGTACCGGTTTTATATTCAATACACGCGCCACTATTGTATTGAGACGTGGTGCAGGAGCCAAACATTTTCAAATTATTTACTGTATGCATAAATGTCTCATGTTTACGAATTAATTTAACGGTGAAGGAAAACATCGTGATGAAACGAGCACATCTAAAAGTTGTTTGGAATTTCTTAGGTGTGTATTTTGCTAACCCAGACTAGCCCAGCGTGGTGGATTATAGGCGCTGTTGAAGATGAAGTCAGAAATCGTCAATAGCTTTGTAGCTCGACAGAATTTTCACTAAAACCGTATTATTTATATGATATTAATAAATAAATACACCCAACAGTCACACACTTAGTCCTGAACTCACATTAATATACGAGTTATTTGTCGTGGGTATCAGAAATTATGAGAAACTTTTCGGTCTCACAAACCTGAAATAAAATTTGTGAATCACACAGACTTTTGTCTCAGTGCAGTGATCGGCAAAGCAGTAAGACGTATGTAATATGGGATGGTAATGATAATGTACATATGTACATATATAACTCGCATCTGGTCCCATATATTTGACATACATATTACATATGTATATATAATATCGATGATATGAACCAAAGGTAACGCAGCTATGGTACAATGTTGGTGCGCATGCGTAGTGAAGCGTTGTCGCGCAGTATTCTCTCCTCGTCGCGGCGACAGGGCGGCGTGCGCGCAACACGACGCGCGTTCGTAAACAACACGCCATCGGCATGCCGCGCGCGTCGCTCACTTGTATCTAGGCGGGGCACACAGTCGAAATACGTGCAGTAGGCTACTTTTGCACAAGTTTGACTTTGGTGGTCAGAATGAAATGTCTAAATCCAGAAGCCAAAAATTCCTAGAACGATGAGAGGGATCAAGTTGTTCTTGAGGTACTGCAAGTATAGATTTGCTTTCGTAAAAAGGATGGTAATATTCGTAAATTCGCAAACAAAGCGAACAAAACATTTTTTAATGTAGCTTATATAAGTGAATAATAATCTTGGGTATGTCATTTTATATGGTTTTAAAGAAAGTAGCAGAAACGAATTACAGAATTTTTGCTGTCTTTTTTTTCATGATTTTAGGAAACTGCTTCATTAGAGTCATAATTTACAAGTACTACATAAAATTTTATATAGCACTATATTTTATATAGTCCAATATTGTTTCTACTGGTTAATAACTAAAGTGACTATCGATCACTCGTCATAAAGATACTTTCTTAATTGTTAATATAATATGTACTTAATATGTATGAATGTACTGTGTTGTGTTTCTGCTTCCAACTCTACTGTGTAAGTATTGTGACACGGGTCTGTCAAGTAGTGGTTGTTTTATGCAAGCGGCACAGGATTGGCATACAGCCCACACTCCAGCTACCAGCGACCACACATCCGCACCTCACCTATTCAGCACATCTTTATACGCTTTGCACATTATTCATTTTTAGTCGCAGATGCAATGTATTGATTTGGGACAACAAATAAGGCAGTACTAGACTTGGACAAAACTGTAATGTGCCTCGTTGGTCGTTTATTGGCAAATGCTTTTGAGAATTTCTGGATTGAGTAGAACATCGGCAGCAGTCTGTCGTGGGGCATTTAATATGTCTGTAGAAACGTAGATGTGAAAATATAATACCATATGCTTTTATATTGAAGTATGAAAGAAGATATAAGTTTTTTGACAACGACTAGGTTTGCTTATCGTGGAATATCTTTGTATGCACATTGTTTAGATGATATTAGAATTGTGGGGTTTCCTCGTTTAAGAAAGTTATCACTTTCATTTTTTTTGTTGGGTGTCTAGGTTAGAGATTAGAATACATCTGTATTTCTATTCTGCGAAAGCTTAAATGAACAGGTTAAAAGCAATTAATCTCTTTTTCTCTCTTTCTATTTTTCTCTGCATCATCCTAAATTCCAAGCCCATCTCAGCACTAAACCACCATTGAGACTCGATAAATAAACAAGAGCAAGTAGAAACGTATTGATTCGTATTGAATGTTGTTTAGTTTTCAAGCCGGTACCCAATCTGATAATTTATTGAAGAAAGGTGTGACTAAACTGCCTTACGAGTACTTTCTCAAATCAATATTCCGGGCACGAGAGATGAGCGAGTCGACGCGGGCGGATTTCAACCGGCTAATATCCCGACAAATAATAGCTTTTATTATTGTTTTTCATTCTTTTCGTGTTCCGTATGAATGCGAAATTAATCGACACCCGCTGTAGCGCAGTGGGTGAGAAGATCTTTATAAGAGGTTAAAGGTTCGATTATTTTTATTATTTGTTTAAAATGTTTTATAGACTGGGTATAAATCGCTTCGCTTCGGACGCACTTAAATATTTAAGAGACATATCTCCAGTAATTTTCTCAATATTATTATTTACATGCTATTGATGATAATAAAACATCTTTTGAATAACTTTTAAAGTTGGTTATTTTATCCTAAATTTATCATATTAAGATCACCGGTACTTAACAATGTATCCTTGTGTTAACTAAAGTCACATATATCATGTATATCTAAAAGGTAGCCCCGAACAATTTCAACCAGGCAGCAATTAGGGCCAGAAATTACAAATGCAGAATTGTTGTCTAACCTTTAGTCTGTTACATCTGAGGATTAGAAATTGGATTTTTATTCAAATCACGCTGGTTGTTGCAAAAAAGGCGAGGTCTAGCCAATTAGCGAGTGGCGTGCGCGTGCGCAGAACGTGACACGCCCACAACGTGCCATAATCGCAATAACGCTGAGGGTCCATTACACACAATCTGTATTTTTGATTAACCCTTTCTTTCAATCATAGGTACGTGATTGTTTATAGTATCTTTAGTAGATTTGTTTTATCTTTCTTCAAGGGATTTTCCGACGCTTTTTTATCTATATCTTAGACCAGATGACACAATTATGAAAAAGTAGTAATGACCTAGAGTCCTGTAAAAACTCGGGAGTAGAGGGTGCAAACCTCAGGTACACATCACTGACTTTTCCAAACTATTTGTGTCATCATCAACCCATATACGCCCACTGCGGAGCATGGGTCTCCTCTACCATTGAGAGGGTTTTAGGCCATAGTCCACCACGCTGGCCTAGTGCGGGTTGGCGGACTACACGCCTAAGAAATTCCTAAGAACTCTTAGGTGTGCAGGTTTTATCACGATGTTTTCCTTCACCGTTAAAGCAAGTGATTATTCAACGTGAATACACACATAACTTCGAAAAGTCAGAGGTGTGTGCCTGGGGTTCGAACCCGCGACCGTCGAGATTCTCGACCGCACGCCCAAACCTCGAGGCCATCACTGCTTACTATTTAACTATTTGTGTACCTATGATGAATTATATCAAGTATGTATAATACTTAAACGATTAAACGGGGCCTAGGTACTTGTTAGGTTGGAGTCTACCAACTCGCATTGGGTCAGAGTTGTAGACTAACTCTACTCAATTGTCGAAGCGTTCCGTGTCCAAGAGAGTGAAGTATATGGCCTGATACATACGAAATGACATTTACATGTTTTTCTTTTATAGTTACAAAAGGCACGTGGTACACTATCGAGTATTCTCGAACAGTGGAACCATACTCAAACTCCCAGATACAATTTGTCTAATTCGATGCGAAGTCGTGAGCACTACTTTGTTGTAAAGGTCGCCGGTTCAAATCCCGAGTGAAAGTTGACATAGCCGATACTTGTAACTTATGTTTGTTACTCAACGCTCTCTTGTTTGGTTTACAAAGTTTTTGATTTATAGAGCGGTGATATATCAGACGATAAACTTCATGGAAAGTGACAATTTGCTCATAAATATCCATATATAAATAGCTGTTGATTGATTATTGGCCTCTGTTTCAGGATTAACATAGAAAGCAAATGGTAGTTTATCTTTTGTACTTAAGACAGTCGTTTTTCCAGTGTTGGTTTTCAGCCCTTAGTTTTTTTTTATTTTCCAGATCCTTATTTGAAACTTCCTAAAAACGAATTAATTATTTGATTCTTATATTATTCGGCATGATATCATTCGAACCTATAACAAAACTTTTCCACAATCATTCGAAAATAACGAAGCGATTTTCACTTAAATGCACCAATTTAAAACGATATAAAAAACTTATAACCGGCCATCGCGTGGAAAGCGAGTAAACAGAGAACCGGTATGGCGGCTAAAAATAACAATAAAATCGTTATTATATATGCAAACTGCTTTGTTTGTGTCGGACGGTGACGCAGCGCCGCCGATGTACGCAGCGCTATGTAGCAAGCCCGTTTTGACAAGTTAGAACTTGCTTTGACAGGTTGGGTATAGCGGCTTCTTACGTTTGGCAATCTAAACAACCAATGGTGTTTTAGATAAGCATTTTCAATGTTTTAGGTAATTTAATTGTAGTTTATAAATCAGTTATATTAATAATATTATTATTATGTAATTGTTAATTGTAAAAATAATAAATAAACATGTAAAAAAGAAAACTGTTTTGCTATTTGACAATGTTTCGAAAATAATGATTTTAATTTGCTCCTTATTGATACTTCAAAACGCGTTATATACTACATTTTTGAATAATATCAATTGACTTACCGATAGGTTAAAATAATATTTGAAATCGTAAACAGCAATGACAACGAGTTGACAGCTAGCTGTCAAAACGACCATGTCAGTGCGGCGCTACTATAATACTCGATAACTTAAAATTTCTTAAGTGTAACGTCATTTATATGCGATATGAATTGCTAATAATTCTGGAATATCTTTCGAAAACTCTTGAAAATGCATTCGTATCGTGCTTTCGTGCAACAATATTAATTCTATAAATATTTTGTAATGCTATATTTTGTCGCCTTATTAGTTTTGTGACATCTTGGGGCTCGAAATGGTTTGACGAGTTGAATTATTTTTGATATATTTGTTTTATGAGTGCAGAGTTTTGCAGTGATCAGATACGGATCTCTTTGACGTTTCGCCAATTACTTTTATTGAAAACGAGCCTATTGCTATTTTTGGGACACATTTTCCGACTTCGCGACCCTACTGAGAAGTTCCTATAAAATTTCTAGAGATCCCCAGATAGCACATACTCGCTACGCATACTCAAATGTAATGTGGCTTATCTGTTACGTTGGACAAAATACTTAGCCAAATGTTTTTATTATTTAAAAGAGTAAGTTTGTATAGATGGTGTTGTTCATATATTTTAATAATAATATAGTAAGTTCTCCCCAAACAAACAGTGTTTTTAGAATCTGGGCAGCTGGTGGCGTTTCTGAGAACTTTTTATATGTTTACAGTGGTAGTTCAAAGCTTGGAGCTTTCACGAACGCCGCACCAAAAGTAGAGCTTTCGGGCGACATTCTAAAACCACACACGTTCAGTTTGTTTTTTTACCAGTCCGTTCATTTACACAGTTTTGTAACTTAGCTCTTTTATAGATTTGAAGAATAGCGACATTAGATTATTATAGATGTCCGATGTGTCTTTATTATATAGTCCATGTAGCTTTTGGTTATAATATGTTTAAACGCCAAATATCGTATTTAGACCTCCAGTAGATTTAATCCTTAAACACAAATTGTTACCTAGGCTGTAACTGTTTCCCATGATAAAACTCAAGATCATAAAGCAATTTTATGGGACATTATATGGGAAATATGTACATAAATTAAATATCTGGCCTAATAATACATAGGTTAAGCTATTAAATATAGGTGAGGATATAACAGTCATGTAGAATTTAATTAATCTGTGACAAAAAGAATCTCGTTCAGACGATGCTACGAACCACATCTCTGTACTAACTTAGTACACTATCTTGTCCATCAATTTTTTTTTCACAGCATCCAACGAAGTATCCTCTCAAAAATAACTCGAGTGGGGACCGCGTTCGCGTCGGTGAGACAGTCGGCCATCGCCGCACGTATTTCGGGACATGTTGATTTCTTCATTTATTTATACGCGGAGAGTTTTATAGGTGTTACACGACGGTTTAAGACGTTCCCTTTTCATCTCACCGAGTTGATCATACGCGTTGAAAACTGCACCATTTAACGACGCTGTTTACGGGTCACACTTTTTTTTTAATACTCAACAGTTATACATAGTTCTGACCCTACACTAAGATATCAGAAACTATGGGAGACTTTTCGGTATATCCAATACATATAGACCTGAAACTAATATTGTGGATCACACAAATAGGTCTTGGTACGAAAATTGAATCTGTGGCCTCTCGTTTCGTATGGCGCCGCAGGGCTGTTAAAATTTACTATAATAAATTTTATGAATTGTATTAAACCTGTATGAAATGCAGTGCTGCCTAGTTACAGCGACTAGAAACGTATATTTATCACAATCGTTCTAAATATGCCGGCCATATTTCACAGAATGACTAAATAACGTCCAACTAGAATGTCGTAAATTGAAATTGCCGACTTTCATTGATAAACCGGTAATTGAACCCGCGCCCCCTATTTGCGAGACACGCACAAGTCTATTCAGTTACTGCCGCATAATAGCAAATTTAGTGGGGAGTCAATTACATGTGTTTGTATGTGTGGAGCGCTCAGCTGTTTACTGTATTGGAGGCCTCGACTGAAGGGTTAACGACCTAATCATAGACTACACGTGTTTATAGAACCTATTTTTAAATAGTACCTTATTTTTTCAACAGTTAAAGAAGTTTTGATAAATTTAAAAATAAGGAAATAATTTTAAATTTATATTTTTGTTTAGTCATGTTGTAAAAATTTTATGTTTTATATGAAAGTAGACTTGATCTTGAGGCGAATTAAATCTAGTAAATAAGTTAATTACACTAGTAAAAACTTGGATAGGGAACTAATGAAAGTTACTTAATGAGAAATCCATACTAATTAAAGAGATAAGTACGATATTAGTGCAAGTTTTACATAACAATAAAACTTGTATTATTTAAGCAGTGACGATGCACAGCATCTGTGAGAGAGTGCGTCATTCTTCTATTCGTTCTTCCGGTCAATTAACCATCTTTTGACTTCCGTTTCCGCTGCGTTTCGTCCAATCAGCGAGCGGTTAGGTCACGTGGTCACAGGCGATCTGTATATATAGAACAGATCGCACGGTTTTCGTTCATAGTAGTCTCACACCAGGAGGTCTTATTGGGATGCTGTGCATCGTCACTGCTTAAATAATACAAGTTTTATTGTTATGTAAAACTTGCACTATTATTCGGCATGTGACGATGCACAGCATCTGTGAGAGACCTGTTTATAACTCCTGGTGACCACGTAACGACGCTATGTGATGATGCAGGTTGAAAATAAAGATCTGTGAACTTTAATCCACACATTTTAATTATTATCAATCACAATTACAAAATAGGTTCAAAATTTACAGAAAGATTAGACTTTGATGGAAGTGATATACCGACAATTTGTTTCTGATAAAAACTAGTAAACGTGTTTTGTCTTTGCCAATTGCCTCTTGACAAGATCTCATCTATTGGAAAATTTTCATACCAATTTAATGATGCTACTGCGGAACGTACACTGCCTGGTGACGCCGAGATACCTGCTTCCTTAAGCACAGATTTTACCCAATTACCAATGATTGTTGGTGAGGCACTTCTATTTGGTCCTCGTATTGAGACAAATAAGGCATCATTACAATCCGCAGTGCGCCTCTCTGTACCTAAGGTTATAACTTTTTCCGTCCAATAGACGGGGCATACATTATAATTGTTATGTCTTAACAATTTCCAACCTGATTGCTTATATGAATGTGAATCAGTTTTAGAACCAAAAGAAGGAATGAATAAACAATGGTTTTCGCTACTCACAAAATGTCCAGGAGAGATTTTTAACAGTGTCAGGTCGTGTACGCGTCTTCCTGAAGCTAAAAGAAGAATACATGCCAACCTTCGCGAAGCTTCGAATAATGACTCCAGTTTTGGAGCATTTGCTTCTAACCAGACCGCCATGTCGCTTGCATTCCAAATTGGTGGTTTTTCTACCTTCGGCTTCTGAAGGGAAATAGCTTTTAGTATATGCTTAACCAAAAAATTTGAATTCAAATTTTCATTATTAAGGACTTGTCCAAAAGTCAACACTACTGATTTATGTAACAGAATGGTGGGATAAGCTAGTTTCTCTTTAAGGAATAAATGTGCTAGGAACTTCGATAAACTCGTGGCATTAGGATGCTTATAGTCGAAAGAATTATCGTTACACCAGTTTGTCCATCGGATCCATGCAGGTTGATATGTTTTTAAGGTAGATCTTCGCCAACTTGACTTAAGCAAGGATTTCTCTGCTTGAGACCATTCCTTGGTGACATCGTTCCAGCCCCAATTTTCCAAACATAAATCTCCATTTGTTGAACTCGAGGGGGCGGAAGGCCTGTGGTCTGGTCTATCAATACCTCGTGTAGTCGGTGAATTTTCATCGGTTTGCAGAGTGCCCGACGTCGTAGATCTGGCAGCCAAAACGCTCCCTTCCACATAGGAGCCACAACTAAGAAAACTCCCTCTGCAGTGTTCAGATGATGAAGAACCCGTGGTATTAGACATGGTGGTGGAAATACCCAGGCTAGCTGAAACTTCCACCGCCGGCTGAAGGCGTTGCAGAATTGTGCAGATCGATCCTGAGCGTTCCTCGACGCGTATTTCTCTACTACTTTCGCCTGCTTGCTGGCAAATAGGTCTATTTGGGGGGTGCCCATGTGGCGAAATATTCTTGCTACAGCTGGCTGAAGTAGATGCCATTCTGCTTCGTTTTTCCCTCGGGATAGCCGGTCTGCTATATCGTTGAATTTCCCTGGGATGAATTCCGCTGAAATTGAAATGTCCAGTTTGTCCAAAAGCGCTAGAAGCTTGTGGGTCATGTTGAGGAGTATCAAGGATCTCGTCCCCCCCTCTTTCTGTAAATAAGATACAACAGTGCGATTGTCTGTCTGGAGCGTTACATGTTGGTTCCTTAATCGTTGACCGAAATACATGATCGCACCTATTATTGCAAACAACTCCTTTCTGTTGCAATGCCATCTCTTTTGGTGGGGTTTCCATTCGGCTGACATCACGAAGTCGTTTACTTGTGCTCCCCAACCGTAATCTGACGCATCTGTCGTCAGAAAATACTGGGTTGATCTCGGAAACAAGTTGCTCGTTACTTGATGTCTTTCCATGGTTGTAACCCACCACTGCAGATTGCTCATTGCTGCAGGTGGGAGATCCTTTTGTGTTCGTGGTGTTGTCTTGGAGAGACTTCTCAGGAATAATTGTAAGTGACGACAGTGCAGCCTGCCTCTTGGTACAACAAAACTGGCGAAATTCATTGATCCCAATATTATCTGAGCCTCTTTCAATGTCATTGCTTGCTTGGCAATAGTTCGCCTTAATCTGGGAAGCATTGCTTGAGTTTTCTTTAGAGGAAGACCCTTGAGATTCTGCTTGGTATCCCAAATCAACCCGAGGTACTCTATTACTTGTGTGGGTTTTATCACAGATTTCTCGTAATTGATTGTCCATCCCAGAAACTCGAGGGTCTCCAGTATTACCGGCACCTGTAACTGAAGTAGATTCAATGATTGAGATGCTATTAAGAAGTCGTCCAGATATACAATGACTCTTATTCCTTGGGAGCGAAGATATTGAGCAACCCAATTTGTTAGGGACGAAAAAACTTTCGGCGCACATGATAGCCCAAAGGGTAGACTCGTCATTTGCAGAACCTGTCCTTTGTAGACAAGTCTCAAAAATCGGCGATGACTTTCTGTTACGTTTACGTGAAAATACGCCGATGACAGGTCAATCTTAATCATCCAATCCTGTTTTTGCAAAAAGTGAGGAATTTGAAAATGCGATATTAGTTTGAATGACCTGGGCACTATATATTTGTTCAATCTTTTTAAATTGAATATTGGTCTGTTGCTTCCATCGTTCTTTTTTGTTAAGAACATAGTTGATAAAAAACTTGGCCCCAGACAATTCTGATCCGGAACCTCCAGTACTTTCTGCTGAAGTAATGTCTCAATTTCACGTGACATGTCGGCCGATTGTTTGGTTTCGAATCGACGCAACAACCTCTGTGACGGGTAAGTCAGCAGAGGCTTGGAGGTAAATGGCAGGCGCATTCCCGTAATCAAATCGAGAAGGGCCTCCGGAGCCCGAAGCGCAAGCCACTGCCTACGATACGCTCGCAGACAGCCTCCATAAAACCCGCTTTTTAGCGGCGGCCTTAAGTCATTGATTGAATCTTCTTTTGACTGCCTGACCCTCTTTCCTGAACTGTTGCTTGGAATTATTTGAAAAGGTTTGTTTAGCAGTAAAATTGGATTTACCTTTCGTGATGACCTGTTGTCCGTTGTCATGTGTGCGAAAGGAATGATTTCGACGCTTTATACCATGCACATCACTCGAGGACTTCGTAGACTGGGCATGTTTTTGTGCGTCTTTCTCTTGGGTGTACCATGGACGAACCCATTTCTCGATGCCCCCAGTATTCTGTATATATGCCTGAAGTCGTGGTGCGTCAAAAAGGTACCTTGAGCTCGGAGGTATTTTTCGCAGACCTTCGCGCAACTTCCGGGGTAACTCGTTAATAATGCGCTCTCGACGGCTTTCTATGTAATCGGCCCGTTTTCCACAAACAAGCTGCATAATTTCTTCGTTGTTTTTGTGGTATTTGGAAGAAGGATTGAACAACTCGGATATTTTATCAAATAATGATGAAGGTGATAAATCCGTGTCAGGAGTAGCCGACCAGTCGAGTAATTGTTGAAAATTGTTGTTCAACAGTTCACGTTGAGCCAGTAAGGCATTAGTGAGGGCCGCCACAATTTTTTCTGAATTTGCAGCGTAATCCTTGCCCTTTAAATATTGTCGTAATTCATCATTAACTTCCAACTCTGTAAATCCTGGCGACGCGTTATGACATTTCAGGGCATCTGAATATCGAACATCCTTCCAATCTGGCTTGTCAAAACGCTGGAGAATTTCCAGTTGTTTTATTCGGTCGGGGCATGCGGTGCGAATTTTGGGGTCCTTCACAATCGTTTTTATTGTGCTCAGGTTTAATTTTAACTTTTCGCCCGAGTCGACGACTGCAGGGCGATTTATTGATAATCCGAGGGTAGATGAACCAAACGTTCGTTCTGTCTCGATCGCTTGGTCTTCTTGTTGTGACGGTACGCCTGGACCTGGGGATGAAAGCTTAGCACGATCCGCCACGGGTTCCGAGGCGTATTTATGCAATAATAAATTCGTTAAAGTGCTCACTTGTAAAGCTAAATTATCAATTGACTTACAGTGACGGCTTCGCTTGTTGTGATTTTGTTGTTCTTCAGAAGCGTCAGAGCTTGAATCGTCTGAACCACCACTTGACAATGAATATGTGCGTTTCTGACCTTTTGAAGGCGTAGCTTGTTGCTGTGATGGTCCTGGGAGGTCCTCCATGATAATATAAAATCCTTTTATATGTTGCCACTTCGGAGAAGAACGACGCTATGAACGAAAACCGTGCGATCTGTTCTATATATACAGATCGCCTGTGACCACGTGACCTAACCGCTCGCTGATTGGACGAAACGCAGCGGAAACGGAAGTCAAAAGATGGTTAATTGACCGGAAGAACGAATAGAAGAATGACGCACTCTCTCACAGATGCTGTGCATCGTCACATGCCGAATAATAAAGGCATTTTTTTAAATATTGGTTATCAAAACAAATATTTATATGTTATAAATGCAAGTACAGACACGTATAAATACTTGTGTTACAATATTTTTATCGTGAACTTAAGTTTATTTTTATGCGGCAGCGTTATCTAAAAATAACAATAAATTCATTTACTCCTAATAAGGTTGTGAGGGCACATGCAGACCTCGACTGTGACCCGTCTACGTCACCGTTATTCCTATTATTCGAGTCAAAAGTCATGCACATGAGTTTTAATCATGAAAATAACTCGAAAAAAATTGTTTTAAAGGCAATACTAGAATATTGATCTTGTACCTTTTCGAATTTGAAATTAAATGTAATGAAACTTATTTCATAACGATATATTATACATTTAGTTGTTTTATTAAAAGTATGATGAAACTTTCAAACAATGAATATAATTTAATCTAACCTGACTGTAAAGGATCCCGGGTCCATATTGTCTATAATATGTGGCAATAGCGATACATGTATCGTGTAGGTAAAAATAGAATGGTCTGGGGAATTTTATCCCTTCTGTTACACTTATTCTTTGGTCCATAGCAACAAGGCGGACTAGGTGCGCTTGCGCAATTCAAAGTTCGAATCCGCTCAAGGCTCGGCTCAAACGTAAACAAGTTATTGTTGTTTATTATGCGCCTCGAATCCATGTGCCGCCCCCCTCCCCCTGCCCCCCGCCGGTATAAACCTCGAGTTCATTATCCAGATACATTGAAGTTATTTATGTTATTTCGAGTTAAATCTAAACTGAATGTTATAAAGAGGTCAGCCTGTTTATAAATAGGCGATAAACTATGGAACTACTGGACCGATTTCAAAAATTCTTCCAATGATAATAATGTTGATTGTGGTGGATTAATGTATGCTGTGCCTTAATTCTTGGGCTGTAAATTATGGCTTAGATGTTTAATCGCAACTCACAGTGAGATTACTTACTCTTTAAAAAGGTTAGATTTGGTACCACGCAAGTAACGAAGGTCAGGATTAATTCTTTACAAACCAATTGAAAAGTATTATCATCGCAACCGATATGTTTAGGCAGCTTTAGAGGTCTTATGCATCTTCTTTCGACCTGAAAACTAGAAGGAAAAAGAACTGACACAATCAATTCTGGCCTGACTTCGGTTGCTTGTGAGACCGTAAAGTCTATCGTAGTTTCTGACAATCACCACAAAAGATATCTTAGTGTATTCAAACCTTGATCGGAAATTAAGGCAGGTAATAGCTACCCCTGGCGTTAAAGAAAATTCAGATAAAAGATTAAAAAATTGACGTTTTCCATACAAACCGCTTAGATTTAATACCGATGCTTGTGGGGGTGTATTCGTTTAAATTTAGAAGAACTAAACAAAGATTGAGTGGAGTCCCACAAAGTAAGAGTTGCAAATGATGGTGCTATTAAGTTACCGCCAGATGTTCGCTCCATACGGAAGCGAAAACGAAACCGTTTTCATTGCTGAGCCAAAAGCGATAAAATCTTCGAGTTGTGATGTCGCGCGCTCTTTTACGACGCTGTAAAGTCATCGGTAATAGTTTAGTATCCTGGCTTGGTGATTTAATCCGTGTCTGTGAAAGCACCTACAACTGATGTGGAAAGTTCAAATTATTTATGGTGGAAAGAAAAAAATACAAAAGGGCGAATGAATAAAACTTTTAGTATTGAAGTGTGTTTTATTTCTACATATGTATTAACACGGCATAATAATCGCAGTTCTTCATAGTAATTGCATTTCGTTCTAAATAAAGTAATAAAAATAAGCTGTTACAGATATATTAAAACAGTCGATCCACAGCCAATATTTTTGTCAACACGGGGGTCGAGTTCTTGACCTTGAGATCGCGTAGTGCATAGGTCAAGGGGCAAAATATATCAACCCATAAAGATCCCAATGCTGGGAAAGAACCTCCTCTACTCGTATAGATCTATATCGAACATACTATCTACTAGGATCGCATAAGACAGGACTACTCATCTTCAGTTGTCAGCGCCAGCACGCACTTAAATCCCTCCGAAGAACTTTCCAATTACACTTTGCATAAATGATAGTTCTGTTAGTTTATTGAGTAATGAATAATAATACGTTTAGTTCAGAGTAATTATTCTTGATTAATATAAAATGTGAAAGTAAGGGACGCCCTTAAAGAATTTAAATCAGTGCAATAAATTAACTTCATTAAAAATCAGAATTACCTTTAAGAATAAGAAGAGTATGATAAAATATTTGATAGCAGAAGAGGCACAATATATTCAAAGGTCAAATTTCATGGCATCGGATACTGTCCGACTATCCCTATAAAACAAAGGCGTTAGAGTAAACTTAAAATTATGCTTTGAGTTAATTTTAGTCAATTATGTAACAGACTCAATAAAATTTAGTATGTAAATCACTGACGATATTTTAACTGTACTATAGTAGCGAATTATATTTTCTGAAAATTCCACGAGATGGCGTTGATCTGCACTTATTTTTAACTGTGAATTTGAATTTGCGTATGTTTGCGTATAATGCCGTTAATAATGTTCACTCGCTAGTTTAAAAGGGAGTTTAATAATAAAAATTGGTGAATTAGAAATGTGAATCAAGATATTTGAGGATATTGCTAGGTATCGGCAAACGGAGTAGGTATATTGAGCTAGCTAGAACTAAAATAACCCGATTAATACAATTATATCTTTATAGGATTACCGAATTTATTGGCCTCCAGGTTAAGGAGAGCTGTCAGAATCTCAACGATCGTGGGTTCAAACCTGACACACGCTCCTGGTTTTTTGAAGTATTCTTTATGAGTCATCACGCATTTTAACAGTGGGAAAAGAAAGTGGAAGAAATATTCTTAGGAATTTCAAGGAAGTTTAGGTTAGGCCTCAATCCTCTCTGTTGTTGAGGTGGCCTGTGCCCAGCAGTAGAACATACTGATTATGAACATGATGATCACTTTATGCCGCGAAATTCTCATATGCTTAAAATTTTCTTACTCAAAATCTTCGGCATTCCATATAATAGCAATGATACAGATATGATGACAATGATAACACTATAGATAATTGGTGATAATATCCATAGAGAGAGTGCTAGTGGTAGTAATCCTTCCGGGTACGCACGCGTCCACCGAATGCTCGCCCCATGCGAATTCACGTGTTTCAATAAATACGCGTTACTCTGCATGTTTCCTCGTTCATTTATATAGGCTACACCAACTAGCTCATGCTGGTTTGAACACTTTTTAATTTATTATTTTAAATAATATGGTAAGTTGATGGATACGTTGTTTAAAATGTTTGCTAATTGTCTTGCATTTCTAAGGTGTGTACTTATAGTGTCTGATTTAAGTATAAAGCACTAAAACAATGTACTTGGAAATTATCTACAATTTTTGTAGAAAAGTTCTGTAGGTATTCATGAATCGTATATGGTATCATAAACTTGATAATATAGATCTAAAAAAGAAATTCCTTATGCTACATTTGTTTGTTCTATGGCAAAAGAGATTTATAGAATGGAAATACTAATTATAATAATTGCTAAAGTCACAAAGACAAAAATAAAAAGATCCGAGGATTCTAATGATTTCGATAATAAAACATTATTAGAAGGTTTCTCATAATGTTATGAAATGAAATTTCTCGGTAAACTGGCTTAATGCTAAGTAAAGCCGGCTTATTTCTGTCTTTTATAACTTTCTGAATTACAGTGTAGCTTAAAGGTGAACAGACAAAATGAAAAAAAAAACATAGACATTTCTTAGATATGTAGTCCGCCATTTCTGACTAGGCCAGCCTGGTGGACTAAGGCCGACACTATCTCAGTTGCATAAAAACCCCATTTAAAGCAGTGGAACTATAAGATGGTGATTTATTAAGATTCCAAATGCAGTAAACCTTTTTAACAGCTCATTTTGTTTTTTTTAGTGTTATCTTTTTTGGAGATATCAAAAGATCTACATATATTTTGGCTTATACAGAACAAAATTGGACAAACCAACATATTTTATCGTTTGCAGTATTAGAGACTTGTTTGAGAAATGGATCGAGGTTACAAGTGAATTTTGAACCTTTGCCAAACTATCTAATATTGTAAATCGCCCTGTCCGTTTTATTGTTTGTGTGTGCGAATTTTTGTTTTCTCTATTGGATTGATTATGATAACATACTGTTATGTTATTATTTCATATTGTGGATATTTTTATTTGTGTAATAAATTTATCATATTTTGTTTGTTTATTGACACGTTGATCGATGTAGCTCTTTTTTAATTTAAATGTTTTTATAACGATCAAGATTAGTCGGTCGACACTAACATGTCGGCCTGATGAAACTACATACACACACAAATTAATTGCTGGGGTAAGCAGAGACTATAGAGCGCCAATTTCTACGATCTAAACATACTTCTTTCGCTTCCTCAACTGACATTATCCTCTTCATGCATGCTTAAAGTATCACAGTTTTTAGAAGACAGAATCTGTCGGCGAATACATACTTTCATAGTGTATTAGTTGTTGCTATTATCAAATATTATAACATTACATATTTCTTCATTGGAAATAGACTTTCTGATTCACTTTCGAAAAACTTTACTTGCAAGTTTTCTCGCAATGTAGTCCTTCACCTTTTCTATGACGTGAAATATACCAATGCGAATAAGTGATGTGGGTCAAAAATTTGAACCCAAGACCACTGTTTTCTTCAAACAAGTGAGCACATCACATGCCGTCACGAAAGCTAACGCGGTTGGTAACAAATATTTGCTCATTATCGTTTGACACTAATTTGTAATGTCCAATATTGGTGCCAATAATTACTAGAATGATTACAAGGTTGGTCTTGTTTGATGTTTGCGCACATCGCGTGGTGGACACTTGGATAAACAACATTGTGAAATGTAAACTTGGCGCTATTTTTCCGTTTTGCGAAATTGGTTTGGACTTATTTTCACTAGGTTAGGTTAGGTTATGTTTTATATGCAGTAACATCTGTGTCATATTAGGATAGGGACTTGTGACGGATAAATCATTGTGAACTAACACATCAGTTAAAAGTCACAGGTGTGGGCCGATTTTTCATCCTGCTGAAATTCTCAACCGCGCTGCTAAATCTCAAAGCTATTAACAAAAATGCCTACTTTGGTAACGAAGTAAAGCTTGAAAAATACAATTCAAAAGTAGGTACATATTTTTGTGCACCTTAATGACGTGTGACATGATATTTCAATAATATTTTTGTTCTCGTAGTGTCTCAGTAGATATTAGTCAGCCTGAAGTTGGTGATGCAACAACGTTTAAAAATTAAGAGATACCGTCGAATATGTAGTTCCAAGCGTCATATTTCAATAGAAATATGAGAATATTATGCAGGAAGTTGCCGTGGGCATCAAATTTTCCATAATGCCGGATTGTGAAACGTCGTCATGGATAGGGTTGGGAGTGTTACGTTATGATTTTTTTCTTTTATTTCTATCTATTAATTTATTGTATTTTTATTCTTAATAATAAATTGTAAAGATGAGAATACAAAAATCTCAAGAGCTATGTAGAATTTTTAATTAGTTATCTATGTAGATTATTATTGTTGTCATGCTTAGTATACAATAATGTATAAAGGGGGACTTAGACTTTCTGTCATAATATATCCCAAAATGATGCAGGGATAAAAAAGTAACAGCATAAATAAAATTATGGTGAAAACAATATCTAGTAGATAAAATACTTAATTCATATATACTATAATAGTTACATAGTCTAATAAATATAAACCAATTTTTAGAGTTGCCAAAATGGCGAATCTTACACCTGTATCGCTACATTGGTAGTTATCGGGGTAGACAAGAATATCCTATTCATTATACATTTCTTTTTATACATACATCTTCAAAGTCATCATCGTCATTATCAATTTTTTTTTGGCAATCAAACCTCAATGTTATGAAGCAGTGTCTCTGCCAGCCCTAATGACAAAATTTTTGAGTTGTTTTCGAGTTGGCGCCGTCCGATCAATAACGCCTTAATATGTGTTTCTTAGGCAACACTAACTGGCGCGGTTAAATTAATTCCCTTAACTGTATATTTAACTGGTTTTCTAAAAGGGCATGCGGTGATACGAACGTTTAACCTATAGATCGAACTCCGCCTTTACTTGGTATCGTAAAGCCTTACTTCTTTGATGAAATACGTGGGTTTTGATGGTTAGGGCCGAGGTTAGATGTTAATGCCTAGTGGAGTAAACTGTTAATGTCTAAAAAATTAAAACTTCGACAGCCCCGTGGCGCAGTTGTCTAGAAAAGTCTCATATAGTTCCTGATACATGACACAAGACTTGTGTGTAAGGGTCAGAACTAAGTGACTGTTAGGTGTTTTTATTTATTTAAGTGTTACATTCCAAAGAAGTTGTTTTACATAACTTAAATGTCTTCGAATTTACCGCAACCATATCACTGATTATTTTTAAAAAAGCATAGAGTGTATGTCTGAGATTCAAACTTGCGACATTGAGACCTCACAATTGTATATTAACCTCTTAGCCACGACACACGTCAAACCATGTTATTATTATGTATAATTTAAAAAGAGACAAAGGCATTAAAAATTGCTATAAATTTATAACTTATTTGCCGAATTAAATCGCCAAATATACTGAGGATGGCTGGCAGTAGGTCACTCGAAGCCACTACGAAGGCTCAGTGCAACATTTCGACATAATTTGGTAGAAGGTAATCTATATAGGTATTATTATCGAGATGTAATTCTCAATCGCCCTTTACGACTTGCCATTATAAACGAAACTACGTTGAGTGAGTGGATCGCTGCGAGAGAGAGCGAACCAACATGGGAAAATTAAAGATCCGTTAACATTTAAAGCACGGTACATATCATATTTATTTAAATAAAGAGTTTGTTTCAAAAGAGAAAGAAGAAAAAGGTATGATAGCTTTTGTGTTCAAATTGTTTAGAAAATACTCAAATCATATACAAAAAAGAAACACAAATGACACAAATATTTAAAAAACTTACAAACCTAAGTTTTTGTTTCAATTCGAAGATAGAACCTACTGATTGTTTGTTTTATGTCATGCCAGCAATTCTGAAACGAACCGTATTACTAAAAACCACGTGACACAGCTGTTTTTAACAAGAATCAGTTTCACTACTTATCTTGTGGTAAATTCTATAAAAAATCCTTCAACTGAAATCGTTCTTCAAACTCTAGAACAATGGCTGTAAAAGTTTCAGTACAAATAAAATTCACATACAAATTACAAACAATAGCTTAATTACGATCACATGCAAGTTAATTACCACAAAAACTGCTGATTCTTTTTGTTTCACTGTCGCGTGAAACCGTCTCTTAATCATAGTGTGGCAACATTGTGCGCGAGTGGCACGTGCTCAGTGCGCATGCGTCGCGGCGGTGTTGCCAGACTAATGTCTGGTTACTATGTAGCCGAAACTATTGCGTAAATGCGCTCCATTTCGCGAGACTACTATGTAATCATGTTTTTCTGCCAGTTTTGAGTGGCAGAGCTTCGTTACGATTTTGATTGAAAATTCTAATTCGCATCATTCTATCTACATAACCTCAGCTATACAAGGATTATTTATTGTTAAAGAGCTATTTTCAATTCGTTCTGATAGGTAAACTTCGATTCTTTTTATTGACAACTTGTTGCATTCTAAAAAAAACACTTAGGTATGGCAATGAAGCCGATATTTCGACTCCTACTTTTAGACAAATGTTTGTATGATTGTCAAAAAATCTTTTGTGCGTTTGTGGTATTCGATACGCACATTTCATAAAAAGCCAGAGGTATGGCTTGGGGATTAGAATCTGTGACTGTCAAGATTTTGTCTCTACACACCTCAGTTGCCAGTCACCATGCCTTCTATCATGATAACTGCCGTCGCGTGTATTATAACAAAAAACATCTTGGTTATTACAAGCTATTATACAAAAACAAATTGTCCATTCCGCCTTTATTACCTCACAAACGTTAAATAACACTTGTAATAAACAAGCATTGTAGATAGTTGCGAGGTTACCGATACGTTGGCGCCGAGAGGCTCACTTCCGCTTCCGGAACCTGTTCGGCCCTTAAGGCGAGGATTCCGACTCTTTGTTTGCGTTTACAATAAATATCTCTAGCAGAAATATACGTTTAAATCGTAATCTTAAGTATAAATTACGTGGTAAATGTTCTATGGAAGATTTACTGTTGGATAGAGAATTTCTTATTTTAAATACCTAAGGACTTGTACACACCCATACAAGCCTGTGCCTCTGAAGTAATAAGTTGTAGTGTATCTTTGCTATTACGTTTTGTTACTGTTTTATTAAGCAGTGATGGCCTCGAGGTTTGGGCGCGCGGTCGAGATTCTCGACGGTCGCGGGTTCGAACCCCAGGTACACATATTTGACTTTTCGAAGTTATGTGCGTATTCACATTGAATCATCACTTGCTTAACGGTGAAGGAAAACATCGTGATGAAACCTGCACGCCTAAGAGTTCTTAGGAATTTCTTGGGTGTGTAGTCCGCCAACCCGCACTAGGTCAGTGTGGTGGACTATGGCCTAAACCCTCTCAATGGTAGAGGAGACCCGTGCTCAGCAGTGGGCGAAAATGGGTTAATTAAGAAGAAGAAGAAGACTGTTTTATTCAATTAGGAAATTCTCAGTAGGAGGACAAAGTCTGCTATGTGTCCGATAAACGGTAGTGGACTCGCCCCCTATTATGTGGGACTAACATATACCTGAAGACGACCCATTCAGCGAATAATGACGTGAGATTATCTATGGTAATCGTTTGCCTTAGATTGGTAATCGACTCCTTATTTTACCAGCAGTCGAGAAACAACTACTTTCCTTATTAGCAGTTCTTCTTCTTCTTTAACAACCCATATACGCCCACTGCTGAGCACGGGTCTCCTCTACCATTGAGAGGGTTTAGGCCATAGTCCACCACGCTGGCCTAGTGCGGGTTGGCGGACTACACACCTAAGAAATTCCTAAGAACTTTTTAGGTGTGAAGGTTTCATCACGATGTTTTCCTTCACCGTTAAAGCAAGTGATAAATCAATTTGAATACACACATAACTTCGAAAAGTCAGAGGTGTGTGCCTGGGGTTCGGACCCGCGACCGCCGAGATTCTCGACCGCGCTCCTAAACCTCGAGGCCATCACTGCTCATGTATTAGCAGTTATCATATCTGAATAAACCAACATCTGTTAGCTTTATAGAAGGAAAAAAAAGCAATTTCATTCTTCTTGTCTGTTATTGTTAAATTATCCTAAAATTATTTCCTCAGCCAACAATAGCAAGTAATCTCCGGATATGACGCAGCCTGTTGTGATACGTCATTATCCGGGTCTTTTCCCGGTTTAAGTGTTAAGCTTCATTTTACCTTCGCTTTTGTGAGCTTTCATAAACAAGGAGCTTTTTAAAAATACCCCCTGAAAGCACTTATGCAAATTTAAAGCGCGACTTAAATGGTATTAGGACGTCGACACTCAAGAGGTCTTAGAAAGGTCTCAGTCCAGCGGGTGATAAGCTACGCTATGAAATAGTTGTATTGATAATGTGATCGGACACTCTAAGTCGATTACAAAGCACTACCATAAAAGAAAATCTCGTTTTCCATAAAACTAACGGTAACAACAGTGTTTTGTATAGAGAAGGCCATTTTTTTTATTTTTGTCGGGATTTTTTTAACGTCATTGTGGTCACTTTAGCTATTATCTGTCTTAGTTTCCGATCACGGTCTGAATACACCTTTGTAAGGTGTACACCATCAACGATTCTGCGATAAGCTTAAATATTTTGTACTAAGCAGTGTCAGTACTTCCATATAAGTTAAAAACGAACGTTAGAAAGAAAAGTATTGCAAAAAATATGAAACAGTGTTTAAATTTTTATAAATTGTTTGAAACGAATTAAAAATAATGCCTATCTCGCCTCCGCATTGAAAGGTAATCACAAACATCCGAATTAGATTATTGGCGACCATCCAGAAGCAAAGGTTGCTGTCATGATGTTAAAGGAATGTTACGTAATTTTCGCATTATAAAATCAATTTTCTGTAAAAGTAGTCAAAGTGCTAGAGAATGTATTGGAGTAACATATCCTCTACACCTGAGAAGATTAAACCTTAGTCCTTCAACCTTTTTCCTATTCGAGAGGAAAGCACCTTAAGCTCCCGTGTTCGGAACCTCGGGGGAGGCCGTGAGGGTAATGTTGGGGTCTCTGGCCTACCAACTCGGCGCGCAGAACAACTGTCCTCCAAGGTGACCTATTGAAACATATGCATAAGAAATTCCTTCTGATAAACCTCAAGGTATTTAGGTATCTTATAATTTATGCCCTGGGACCTGAGCCGGTAGTCGTCTCTACAGATTTTACGTAGAATACTCTATAGATATTACTTTTCGGAGCTTTTAATCGAATTATAACAACACGATGAATGAAATGCTAGGGCTTGTTATTGAAGGCACAGGAAAAGATCTGGCGAGATCTGAAAAGTCTGGAAAGTGATTATGGCAATACCATTAGACGTAAGTATAGGGCTGACGCAAACAATTTGTTATTTGGTCGGATTTTGGTGTTCGCCTATTCGTTTTCTACAACGGTTACCGCATAAGATATTGCTCAAAACAGCATATTTCGTAATTAGCCCTTTAAATGTTTGGCTCAATGTCTGTTGGCCATTCTAACAATCGATCTATCGGCCTTGTAATGATTTTAGTAATTGGCCACCAATATTGGTTGTTACGAATTAGTGCCGAACTATAATGAACAAATATTTGTGTCCAATATTTCGTGACTGACGTAGTGAAAAAATATTTGTGTTGTTAATTATAGTGATTTTTATGTGTTAGGTATACTTGTGGCAAGGCGAAGCAATTGATGGTAAAAGCAATGGGTTCCAAATCATTCAAAATTTGACACTGCCTCATTCGATATGATCCCTGCTCATTATCTTTTATCTACAATTTTCTAATTTAAGTGTCTTAAAATCTAGATATGTATTTAAACTTCTTTTTTTTTATTACTTTTTTAAATTTTTTGATATGATTATTATATTTTTTTTAACAACTGTTTTTGTCTTAGTTGTTCACTTAAATGTAGTACTTTGCGATAATGAATTCATCACCAAGTTGTTACGATATGGAGTTGGACATGGAATAATGACATTTTGTAGATTTTTTTAAATTCTTCTCTGTTCTTAATTAACATTGTTTATAATTGCATTGTGACAATAAACAGCTTTTTTGTGTTTCCCAATTTTTAAAAGATCTCGCTTTATACTACGTTGCGACTAATTTCCTATTGTTTTTGGTGGTTATTATTATTATTGATAAGAGAACCTTTTAGGCTCATATTTCGATACATGAAGGAAACCATATCAATCAGCCTATCGCCGTCCACTGCTGAACGTAGGCCTCCCCAAGAAAGCGCCAACCATTCCGGTCTTGAGCAGCCCTCATCCATCCGTTCCCTTCCACCTTTCTCAAGTCGTCGGTCCATCGTGGACATCCAAGGGAACCATAACAATATCTAAATTCCATTCTATCTTAAAACCAAAAGTTATCACATTCAACTATGTGCACCTGACAGAGTAACAAACAAAGCTATTGTCGGATTAACTATATTAGATTTATTGATGCACTTCAAAGTTTATTAGTGTTACGACGCCCGCCCACGCATCCTCCATCTACTTTGTAAGCCAAGGTTTCCACGGCTTGGTAATGTTAATAGGCTATATTTTAACCATGTAATTAATTCCCTCTCATAATAAATCATATTGCGGCTATTCGTAATAAAGTAATTGTAACAAGTGCCTAATAGCATTGAAATAATGCTGTTTAAATGGAATTTATAGAGAACTGAGTTAAATTTTGAATTTACGACTCTGGTAAGAATTTGAGGGTGTGTTGCAACTACTAGATAAAATGTGTCAAGCGATCTAGGGGACCCGAGTTTAAAATTCGGGTTGGGAATAGCATAATTGTTTTTTGTTCAGAGTTTATTAAGACTGTGATCGATAACTAACCAATAGCCAAGGTGCTTTTACACCTCCTGGCATTAAAGAAAATCCTGACAAAAAATAATTTTTTTTAAGTTTTTTATTTCAGTCGCAAAATAAAGTCTGGGTCAGCAATAGTGTCAGCCCCTAATTACGAGTACAATTAAAACATTACTTAAGACACTGGAATGCAGAAATGTTGTGTATCTACCCTTGTATTAATACGTGCGAGTTAACATTAAAAAAACAGAGTCAACGCCATCTATCGATGAAAGTTGCAACAAAGCTAAGCTACGTAGCATCGCTAGTATTGGTCGATCGTCTTATGTCTCGGAAGTCTCCCTCGACGGCAGTACTAAAGTATTTTTTGTATCTTTAATTAGTGAAATATGCTAAACAAGATCCTCTTGACCTCGTTCGACCCCTTAGATTTAATCTGAGCGGACGCGTACCAACAAACGGGATGGATGCACAGCGCCGTTTTCAGAACTTTGTTTCATTTATTTTATTTATTATTCTGTACTGTATACTACATGTTAATGAATAAAAATTAAATAAAAAGCTACATAAGAACTGTTGTGCTACAAAGTACGATCTTATCGCTATTACCGATCGCTTCCAGATTACTCAGAAAAGAAGAGTGGTGGTTGTAATGGATAAAAAACTATATTAAGTGAATATACAAATCGTCATCAGTGCATATACGTCAGGCTCTTGGGCACAGGCCTTCTCTATCATCAAGAGGGATTAGACTTTAGTCCATCACGGTAGCCTATTGTGGGTTGGCTACACAACTAAGAAATTCCTACGAACTTTTAAGTGGGCAGGTTTCCTTATGATCTTTTCTCCACCGTTAAAGTTCGTGATGAATCATAGTAGACACATAATTTCGAAAAACCTGATGTCCGAACTTGCAACCGCCGAGTTTCTCGACCGTTTGCTTTAACCTCGAGGCCATCATTTTTTCATTGGGGGATATTGGGTCCCAATACGCAAACGACAGGAATAATCCGGGCCTGCGTTGTCAGTTGGCGATGTTGTTAGATTCTAAATAAAATCGGGCGCCGTCTCATTGAAGAGTTTTCGCGCCTTCTTTCATTCTCATGAAATCGAGTTATTTGCGCAATTTCGTACTCTCTTCTAATTCTTGCAAATCTAGATTTATCTTGGGATTTTCACGTCATGTACCTACATTGCACAATTAAAAAATGTTTATAGTGCAATATACGTTATCGTTGTGGATATTTCCTGCATTAAATCACTGCATGGATAAAGTAAGTACAGCTAATGTAGACACATTGCATAGCATCGACATTTTTATGCGAGAAAGTATTTTTTTGCTCTTGTTATGTATTCATTCACCATCAACCCATATACGCCCATTGCTGAGCACGGGTCTCCTCTACCATTGAGAGAGTTTTAGGCCATAGTCCACCACGCTGGCCTAGTGCGGGTTGGCGGACTACACACCTAAGAAATTCCTAAGAACTTTTAGGTGTGCAGGTTTTATCACGATGTTTTCCTTCGCCGTTAAAGCAAGTGATAATTCAATTTGAATACACACAAACCTATACCTGCCAGAGCGACATCCATGATCAACAATCAACCCATAGTAAAAAATATATTTATGGCTCACAAATTACGTGTGGAACCTTACTTATACTTAAGTATATAATATTAGGATTAACAGATGTCTATAGTTTGTCTCACTCCCTGGGCGATCTCTCAAGTAAATATAGATTTTTTGGTCAAGAACCGATCTTAGTCCTTGACTTACATAATTGTCTTCTATTATTAGTGAACTCGTAGGCATTAACTAGTGTACAGCCAATTGAACATTCTAGGGCGAGAATTCTCAGACGGCGATACATTTTTTTATATTACTCCTGTATTTATTGTAACAAATGGACCTAGTTGCGGATTATTGACAAAGAATAGGTAATTAACAGACTGGACAATTGTTTTATGGGCAAATATGATAATAAAGTCTTATATAAAATCACCTTAGAGTAACAAGAATAGTTCTTATGAGATGAGAGGCAAGTGTGGTGGCGCTAGTATTAATATCTACGAGAGACTTATCCATATAAAAACCCAGACCAAAAACAAATACCTATTTGTGTTCTTGAAGAAGAGTCGAATTTTGCTACATTTAATTTCAGAAGCAGCCATCTAATTATTATAACTGAAATCACAGGCTATAAATAGGTTGTGGATACAAATTATTTTAGTGGATATCCCTTTAAATAAATATACCTTTAAAAGAATAAGTGAGCAAGTAAAATTTATTTTAAAATATTCTATATAAGCATTTATTTAAGCCAAAATTATATTAATAGATATATAAAAAAAAACTTAACGTGAGAAAAGTGAACTGAGTTTATGCAAATATTCGGATTTTGCATATTTTTAATTGTCATATTTGTATGTTAGGATGACCAAATTTGTTGAAAGAGTTTCATTAGTATAACAAATATAACGGGGTCATGGTTAGGCAATTTTTACAATTTTAAATGAGCATATTTCTTCATGGATATACTTTTGATGAATAGAATTGTAAATTTTAATGTTTTAAATTATTTTTTATGTTTTGTTTTACTTATAAACGTTGATTGCATAATCAACTGAGCATGTCTTGCTTTCACTTAAGCCATAGGTCATACAAATGAACAAGGTATAAAGATTATACTATTAATGCGTAATGACTTAACTGGTTAGACATGAAGTGTTAACTGCTAAGTATTCTTTGCAAATGTATGAGAGTATTTATTATAATGTTTACTTAATCTGCAGTTGGAAAAGTTGTAGCGATATATTTATTCGCTTCGCACGGGTGCAATGCTGGTATTTAGTGGATGTTATCATACATATAAACCTTCCTCTTCAATCACTCTATTTATTAAAAAAAACCGCATCAAAATCCGTTGCGTGGTTTCAAAAATTTAAGCATACAAAGGGACATAGGGACAGAGAAAGCGACTTTGTTTATACTATGTAGTGAGTAGTGAAGATTATTTGAATTTCCATTAAGTATTTTTATTGGCTAGTTTTGGTAATACTAGTAGCTAGCTAGCTAAAATAGTTTATGTGAAGGTTTATTAATCACAATAAAGAAAGTAGCATGAAATTGGACAGAGATATCCACTGTTAATATAAAAATTAATAATTGTAAAAAACCGCGAGTTAAAGTTAGTAAATGATTTTGACCTACTAAAGGTCCGCGTAATAATGACGAAATTTAGGAAAAGCTTATAGTTCTATAAATTACTTATTGTAAGCTTCTAAAAACGCATCAATTAAATTATAATTTCAATCATCATTAATGTGAATAATTAACATAAATAATGTAATATGCGTAGAGTAGCCTCAACATGCCCAAACTACGGAGCATCAATTAAAATGCAAATCGAGTGCGTACGAAACAAGAATAAATCAAAAACACTTGATTGGGAAAACTACTGGACGCAAAGTCTTTTATTTATGAACATAAACCATGCTTATACCATGGGAATCTCAAATGGAGGTTACATGGTGAAACATAGACAATCACGCTTCTATCCCAGAAGAACTAGGTACTTAGTTTAATTTGTTTTTTCCAGAGGTATTTTTAGGTCAATTTTACCAACTGTATTTTAATCTAAAAAGGCGATGATCCGATGCCGTTTTCATACACTTTTATTCACTTTGGTACTGGTAATTTCCTTATGATAAAATCTTATAAGTGTGTACTTTATATCTATTTACCATACACTGCCTATTTATATCGCAGGACCAACAAAACAAATCGTATATTGAAGAAATAGTTTTTGTAGTCAAAAGAAGTGTCCCCTCTGTGTCGCATAGTGTTTGGTTTGATTCAGTCCAGAGCATCGTCAATGTAGGTCAGAGCTATCGTGCGCCCACGCATATAAAACTATCACTCGAATCATCGCCGCCCCACTTGGAATCGAACCCGCCACCTTTATTTATAACGATGTTTATGCCCGGCCTAACTATTTCCTATGTTTTGTGTGACGTTTGGAATTAGTATTTATGCGTGACACAGGCGCCTGTGTCATAGAGAATTTTGGTCGAGTGAATCTTAAACAGGTGTATGTTACAGCTTCAATAACTATCATACTAGTTTTGATACTAACATTCTTTGGTATAAGTAAAGGTGTATTACAGGTATGGCAGATTTAAATCAGTCTTACATAAAAACGGATGAGCCTAACGTTGTTTTCCGGGCACATTTCCAGACTCCGTACCGCTACTAAGAATTTCTTACTGAAAAAAAAAACAATACGACCATGTCCGATACAGTAATCGAATTCGGAACATCTACTTTGTACATACCTGTGCAGTGAGACCACAAGGCAGTCTTCCGCAAGGTGTTAAATAATTATCCCAACCCACGTCAACTGTTCGCGATGGCGTCAATGAGAAAACTATATCAATATTAGTCCAGCAAGCGACATAATTTACTGTTTGTTGAGGTGCAATGGAAGTAAAATTTCCAAAGTGAAAATGGACTGTGACCAATTAAAATGTTGAAAATATTTGAACGATACAATTGAGTCTGTTTACGGTTGTTATATGTGCTGTCTCGTTACGTGTGTTGTGAACTTGACATATTTATTGATGAGTCATGGTGTTACATAATGCACCTGTATTACTGATGGGGTAGGCGGAGATCTATGCAGTCACACATAGTTCCGTAGCGCCAAAATTGCTGTGATATAATTTAATTCGAGCAGTGATGGCCTCGAGGTTTGGGCGCGCGGTCGAGAATCTCGACGGTCGCGAGTTCGAACCCCAGGCACACACCTCTGACTATTCGAAGTTATGTGTGTATTCACATTGAATTATCACTTGCTTTAACGGTGAAGGAAAACATCGTGATAAAACCTGCACATCCAAGAGTTCTTAGGAATTTCTTAGGTGTGTAGTCCGCCAACCCGCACTAGGCCAGCGTGGTGGACTATGGCCTAAACCCTCTCAATGGTAGAGGAGACCCGTGCTCAGCAGTGGGCGTATATGGGTTGATAAAGAAGAAGAAGAATTTTCGAGGAAAACTCGAAACCCATATGTATATGAGATTTTTATTACTGGAGTCAGGATACGTCATCATTCTCTTGCCCTACTCCCAATTTTTATTTGGGGTCGGCGCAGCATGTTTTGTCCTTCCACACATCCCTATCAGCCGTCATGTCTTCAGTCACGCCTTTCTCTTTCATATCTCCTCTCACGCACTCCATCCATGTTTTCTTTGGCCTTCCTCGGCTTGTCCATCCTTCAACTTTCATGCTCATTACTTTTTTACCAACAAGCGTGTATCATGAACATCAGCTAATATATGTCCGGCTGCTAGGCATGGGTCTCCTCTAGGGAAAGGAGGGTTTAGGCCTCAGCCCATTTTGCTGGCCTAGCGCGGCTTGGCGGATTACACACCTAAGAAATTCCTAAGAACTTTTAGGTGTGCAGATTCCTCACGTTGCATTTATTTTCTGTCCTAGTAAGTGATAAACCATGATGAATACACACATATCTTCATGAGTTGTAGATGTGTTCTTGGAGTTTGAACCCGCGATCGACGTTTCTCGACCACGCGTCTAAACCACTTTATGATTCTTCTTCTTCTTCATCAACCCATATACACCCACTGCTGAGCATGGGTCTCCTCTACCATTGAGAGAGTTTAGGCCATAGTCCACCACGCTGGCCTAGTGCGGGTTGGCAGACTACACACCTAAGAAATTCCTAAGAACTCTTAGGTGTGCAGGTTTCATCACGATGTTTTCCTTCACCGTTAAAGCAAGTGATAATTCAATGTGAATAAACACATAACTTCGAAAAGTCAGAGGTGTGTGCCTGGGGTTCGAACCCGCGACCGCCGAGATTTTCGACCGCGCGCCCAAACCTCGAGGCCATCACTATACCACTTTATGATTAGCTCAACTAAAATAAGAATGTTTTTGTTACAATTCATATTGCATTTAACGTGCATAATAATTTCAGCGCGGTCGTAAATAATGTTATTCACGCGGAAGACATTTGAATATAAAAAGAAATGGTCACGTAACGATGTAGAATATCATCGGAATGTTTCACACAATTATCGCTTCATAAAATACTTCACGTTGGTTAGTTTGGCCTTAAAGTGTAGGAAAGAGATGTCGCGAGGTCGTGGCGCGGACGAATTAGTTCTACTACAAGGGGGACATATTGTTACGTATATTTAGCGAAAGGAAGGTGCATGCACGACGAATTTCTGTCTACCCCCTCGGGAAATGCAGGCGGCATGATTGTATGTACATAATCGTATGTTACAGTTAGAATTTTTTATCTTCCTGCAGGTTCATTAGGATTGATTTTTTTTGGGTCTTGAGTTTTGGGAACCCAAACCTATCGCCTCATATTATGTAAGTAAAATATTCTGAGTTTCAAGTAGATACTGTAACTCAGATTTTCGTGGGTCAGTCCCCCATTTTCTCTCAAATCCGACTCTCAGCCAATACTAACATATTGGAAATGTAGATAAACACGCGTTGTAAGGTCGTGACGTAAAGGGAAGCATGATGACTCGTCCGACCGTGAGCCCAACACGTCACAAACTATTTCGATAAGAGAAATTGTCAAAGTATTGAATTCCGGAAATTATTTTATTTAAAAAAATACAGCGTGAATTTTGTTTTTGTGGGGCGTTAAAAGAGTTTGCGGAAGATTGGAGCTGTCTTTTTTCGAGGATACGGTTGTCGTTTTGTATACCGTAGTATCATGTGGCGGTACTCGCATAGAAGTAATACTAGTCTTTACGCTTTAAATCTTTATTCAATAAAACCAATTTGACGTATAAATACTGACTCCACAATAAACAGTAGACATAATTAACGATTTTAGGCTTCTGAAGAAATACCACCACTGCGTAGGTACTACCACGAGTACAGCGTATAGCTTAAAGCTCATATATGAATGAACTAAAAGCATATTTTGAGAGAATAATTTCTTCATCCTGTTATAGAATGTTCGATGATTTGCAAAAGTAAAACTGCAAATTATTTTTCTCATTTTACTTTCTTGGTCCACTTAAAACCGTGGGCATCAGCTAGTATCTTATAATTAACAGCCTATGTGTTATTCCGATAATATCTATATAACCCAATACATATGTAGTACTATCGCAAGCGCATATAAAAATCGTGAGTGTAGTGCCAAGGTGATACAAACAGTAGATCTTAGATCGGAGCATTATATTTAACTCAAGGACTGGGAACTGAAAATATCGGCGAGTAAATAATATATATGTGTAACAAATACCATTATCACATCAGACAGACACTTCGCCGGGGTTTTTATGTGCATTTTTATTGAAGCAAATGCATTAATGTCGCATATACATTAGGGCTGGCCGATTTCTAGAGTTTAATAAAAATTAAATAAAAAAAAAGATTAAAAATCGGTCCAGCCTTTTGGGGCTGTTCAAACATACACATAAAAAAGGTTTTCAGATACTCCTTACTTATTAATGCCTATTTTAAGAAATTATAAGTTTTTTTTTTAGTTTCTGTCTGTAAATCATGTGGCAGAGATGTGTGGCTTGGAAAGACGTAGAAACTCTTTTTTTCAATGGATCGGTATTAAACTATGTCTGGAAATGGACCAGGTAAACGCGATATAGCTTTTAAAAAACGTGGTTGTAGATATAATAAAATACACTTCTACCCCCCTTTATAGATACAGAGAGTGAGAGTTTAAGTATTAGAACAGGTTCATCATCATCATCATCATCATCAGCAGCCTTTCCTACGTCTAATACTAGACAAAGACCTCTCCTATAGCACGCCAGAATAGGGAAATTAACTCATAATAATGTACTTTGTCGCGCCAACCCTACATTGTAATATTGGACTCGAGGAGAGAGAAATAATGTAACATTCACAAATTCAAACGTAACTGTCAACTGATTTATATGTTTGTTTCGTTTTTCCGTTTTTTTTAACTTCAGAAAATACCGAATGGCCGACACGAGGCTTGCAGCTTAAATGAATGGCACTGAAGGTATCTATTAGATTAGTGGTGATATAAATAATAAATGTATAGTCTACCACCCCGCATAACCCGTGGACAAAGGTTCACTCTCGTCCAGTATTCAGACCGTGATCGAAAATTGAGGCAGGTAATATTTAATGTGATTACCAACCACTGGCGTTAAAGAGAATTTTGACGGTTTTCATACAAACCACGTACATTAAATACCGATGATTGTATGGAACACGTCAAGATTTTTATTTTTTGCCGGGATTTTCTGTAACGCCAATGGGTTTGCGATCAACGTAGCTATTACCGGCCTTCGTTTCTGATAACGGTCTAAATACATTCTGTATCATCATCATCATCATCATCATCATCAGCCAAAGGACGTCCACTGCTGGACATAAGCCTCCCCCAGAGACTTCCAAAGCGCTCTGTATAGTATTCTGTATAGTACCTATGTATTGAGGCAAGCATTCCTTGAAGGTAGAAGTATTTGTCAGTCTCACGTAATAAACGTCAGCTCGACTCCGTGCGGCTACTGAGAATTTCAAAACCCAATAAAACTGCACGACGCAGAAATCGAACCCAAGAGCTCTAGATTGCATGACACGTACTTGAGCCGGGAAGCTGATGAAGTTAGTCGGGGGTCAACAGATGTGTTGAAAATTGAGTAAAATCTAGTAACACTACAGTTTTAGGGGGGTAAAATCACGCCGTGATTATAATGAAGAAATACTTTGGAATTATGCTTCCATACGCGCTCCATATCTTGTTTAGTAGCAATAACGTCGGGATAACTATCTCGGCTTGTAAAACATTATTTCAATCGTTTATGCAATATTTAATCTGCATAATTTTACTACCTAATAATCCGTTACTCAATTTACTGATACCATCTTTTTGATTTACCAATACCGATCGGAAGCAGCACCGAACAATCAATTTCTCCCACGGCCCCGACATATTTACAACAGTAAAAGTGTTTAACCAAAATATCATCCGATAAATGATGGCGGATGGTAATGACCGGATGCGAGACTTTTTTTTCCACTCGGCCGCTTCCTGTTTACGTCTCTTATTTATTGGATTAATTAAAACTCCGCCGTGAATTGTGGCGTTAAATTGTTTTATGTTTACAGATGTAAATGGTTCCTTCTGTCACTTTTACAACGAGGATGTGATAAAAAATATTACGGAGTTAATGTCTCTAGTAGAATTGGCTCGGTTTTGTTTAAGTGTAATAAAAATTGGGATGATAATATTAGCTCGTTATTTGCCTTGTTTTCGTGATATGAGTTAGTAAGCGATAAAAAGGTTTAGGTTCGATTCTTGGGAGAGGTGGTGGAAACTTTATAAGATTTTTCATTATGAAATTCTTATTAGCAATGCTGAATTTGGACAAGCGTCCGAAAATGGGAAATAAGTAATGTTTCTTTTTCCGAACGGGTAAGCAGATATGTATTAACTCGTACACCCAGGTTTCGCCAGCTGAAAATAATATCAAAAACATTTCAAGGCTTGGTAAAGATATGCACTATATAGTCTGTCTCTGAAGAATTTCTCTAGCTCTACATACTTATTAAAGAATATACATATGTACTGGCATGCCAATCCCAGTGGAATTAGATAACTATATTTCTATCGAAACATTTCGCGGCCTATAAATTTTACATCGAACAATTTCTTAGAAATTTTTACACGAGCACTTTCATCTTATCAAATGAACCATTATCAGTAGAATTTAGAGGCCCCGTTTCATGGCCGGTCAGACAGCCTCGCCCCGAATAAAAATGGAATAACTAGCTCAAGGGCGAAATACGAGTCTGATTGTTGCCAGGGAAGGAGATTTATTCGCCGTTGAAACAACCAATCGAGATGATAGCCTCTATCATCATTAGCCTTATATTCTAGGGCACGGAACTAGCTGGTCTAGTGCGAGTTGAATATAAGTACTCTGTGAAGACATTGCACAAGCACAAGCAGTGATGGCCTCGAGGTTGAGGCGCGCGGTCGAGAATCTCGGCGATCGCGGGTTCAAACCCCAGGCACACACCTCTGACTTTTCGAAAGTTATGTGTGTATTCAAATTGAATTATCACTTGCTTTAACGGTGAAGGAAAACATCGTGATAAAACCTGCACACCTAAAAGTTCTTAGGAATTTCTTAGGTGTGTAGTCCGCCAACCCGCACTAGGCCAGCGTGGTGGACTATGGCCTAAACCCTCTCAATGGTAGAGGAGACCCGTGCTCAGCAGTGGGCGTATATGGGTTGATAAAGAAGAAGAAGTGAAGACATTACTTAGGTGTAATGCCTGTTGAACTACATATAGGGAACCTTTGAAGACATTTTTCAAGTTTTCAGGTTTCCTTGTGACGATTTCTTTTTTTTTATGATTTAGTCTTTCATTTCCTTTTACCCAACCTCCTTTTTACAAGTATAAGGAATTCGCTGCCAAGAATTTTCAGGTACGCAGTTTCAATGACAAAGGTATTTTATGAGAGATGAAGGTACCTTAAGCTCTCTTAAGGTCGAAAGAGAAATGTCGGGGTCTGGTCTTCCAACTCGGCGAGCGGGATAATTAATCTCTGCTCAGCCGTCCTAGATTCCTAACCAAGATCCTATGCCAGCATATTGTGTTAAACTTCTCGGTGGCCGTCACGCGCATTAGGGCGGTACTACGGCAATCATTGACGAAACCTTCCTTTACCGCTTTAAGAACCTCAACTATATCTTCGATGAAACTTGTAAATTTGGTTTATCTTGACTCATCACCAATAAGTTATCGCGTATGCTATAAAATACTGGGCGAAAATACTTGATTCATTTTTAAAGAGCACGCTGATACAACCAACAAATCATAAAATACTTTTCGCAATACAGTTTATTGCGCCGGACGCAAGTAGTGGGCCGTTTGGAAGCTCTTATCAAAGCACTAAACCTAGATAGTAACGTCATTAATTCGTCTGTACGATGCCATTAACAGCCGAGTGTGCAGTCCACTCATTTTTTACGCTGTCTCGTCTTGGATGCGGTGTTACTGCAAGCGGGAAACATAAGGTAGGTGATGACATAGAATAAAAATAGAAGAATTTATGTTTGGATAATTAACAATAACAAAAAATATAGAAAAGAGAAAGAATCAAAATCACATTTTAAATTAAAACCTTCTGTTCAAATATATCCGGCCACTGCAGGATATAATATGTTTAAACATCACTATGTTTGAACGATATTGCAATGACATGACTTCTAATGTTATTATAATGTTTCTCCTTCTACATATGAAGAGTGGATTATTTTGATGGATTGTAGTCTATTTGACACCAATTAGTCCAGTTTAGTAGTACGGATCAAAAATACACATATATAAAGCTAAAAACATATTAGGGGAAGATCAAATGTTGCTCCTCGAAAGCGAGAAGTAGCCTAGTCGTAAGCCAATCTTTTAAATTGCTTTGGGAGGAGAAGAAATATAATATCCCAAAAATTATTCTATTTGTACAATGTTTCTAATCCACAAAACTATACTACGTATTAAAATTGATGCCACTATAAAAAAAAAAAATCATAAAATCGCTCAGCATATTAACAGCGCCGCTACACGCTGCCGGTCGCACCGCAGCCCGCGAATTGAAAGTAATAAAAATAAAGGAGTTCTTCGACATGAATCTATTTGTGCGGTACTGTCGGCGTCCACAAATCGGTCAGCTGGGCGGCTCACACATTTCTTTTGTGACGTCACTTGTATGGATCGCACGGATATTTTAGCCACACACCTAGATACTATGCAATTACACTTTTACGAGCGTGACTCATGAAGTTTTTGAGTCTTCTGTCATAGATATTTTTGGCTTTATTGGACGACTAGAAAATGGTTTTGGGTGTGCGTAATGTATATTTTTTAACGTAACGTAAATGTAGATATATTATTAAACATGAAAATTTTAAGTTAAAGTTATGGTCTTTGAATAATGTTGTGAAATACAATAACCATAATAGTACTAATATTGGTTAAAGGGAGAGTTTGAGGTCAAATCTCAAGGTGCTTCCTTGGGTTTTCTAACAGTGACAAGAAACATCAGGAATTATTCGTACTTAGAAAATAGCCATAAAAACCTCTACCATCTCATCGGTCTCTACCATTTGCTCAGTAATTGTGCAAATTAGCAAGGACTAATTCATCGCGACTCGTCAATCATTCGCACCATTCTTACAGACCCTTATCCCTTATCTTTACAGTCATTCTATTAAGACATTACTTTCATTTTATATTTTCGCGGAACTAAAACATTTTGTAAATCCGGAAACGAACCCATGACCTCCGAAGTTCGAGATCCCCCGCGACTGCAATGTTGGCCATTCTTTGAATAATGAATCCGCGGTCACGTCCACAGGTTTAATATTACACACGTCATTACGTCGCGTGAATTTACATTACACGTTGAAACAACTACCGGCTTTTGATAGCTGACCATCTCTTTGTCACTTAGTTAAATTGTAGTTCGTCCTTATATGTTTTCTATGGACGTTCTAGGATATTCTTGTTATCCGGTAATAAGTAGTCTATTCGTTGATAAAAGGTGTTATACCAAAATCGATTCTGCCGTTGTAGCTTAAACAGTAACGAAGGTATAAACATACAGACAAACTTCATCCTTAATAATCTTAGTGCGATACTTTAGTGTGTCCGCCAACCCGCACTAGGCCAGCGTGGTGGACTATGCCCTAAACCCTCTTAACGGTAGATGAGACCCGTGCCCAGCTGTGGGACACATATGGGTTGATGGATACTTTAGTGTATGTATCCTTGAAGAGGAAGGCAGAAGCTCTTATGTCACAGGTGATACATACTTCCAGATGCGGCTTTGTCTGTTCGTTTGTTTAAAAGAGCTCAATTCTTTAAATTGAAACTATCTAAACAGAAAGTTTAATTTAAATTACCAGGCTCTATTAAATCGATAATTTAACGTAATAATTTAACATACATACGGACGGTCAAAATAAGATATGCGATTCTTGGGTGTAATTAATTTTTCTCTATTTAATTCAATAGCTTCTACCATCCAGCTTTTATGGTCGTATATCAAGAACCATGATAAAGTCTACAACTGGTCTGAAGTAGTTTTTGTATCCTAGTAAATATCGTGTGAAGCAGTGATGGCCTCGAGGTTTGGTTGCGCGGTCGAGCATCTCAGCGGTCGCGGGTTCGAACCCCAGGCACACACCTCTGACTTTTCGAAGTTATGTGTGTATTCACATTAAATTATCACTTGCTTTAACGGTGAAGGAAAACATCGTGATAAAACCTGCACACCTAAGTTAAGTTAAGTTCTTAGGAATTTCTTAGATGTGTAGTCCGCCAACCCGCACTAGGCCAGCGTGGTGGATTATGGCCTAAATCCTCTCAATGGTAGAGGAGACTCGTGCTCAGCAGTGGGCGTATATGGGTTGATAAAGAAAGAAGAAAGAAAGAAAGAGTAAATATCGTACAGGTCGTCATTCTACATAAGACGTTAGCAAATCGTACCGACATCTGGAAATAAAATCACACTCTTGCAACACCGAAAGTTGCGTGAAGTCACGGAAGAGAGCAATAAAATCGACAATTATCAAATCATACCATATGTTATTATCCAACGGGTGCTGAACAAACATGGCGTGGACTACTCCAATATTATTTAATTATCAACAAACTGCTGTGCGAACGTGGCGGCCCACGAAAAGAAGAAATAAAACCATAAATACGCCTAGCAACAAGTTCCCGTGCGCAGGCGCAGCTCCTTACAGTATGTGCGGAGAACAGTAAGGCTACTGTTGCCAGCTTAGTTTTGCCGTTTCTTTGAGGTTGACTTAAGACTTTTTTTTTAAGAGGGTACCCATGAAACCGCTTTGTTACCTTTATAAACAGAAAGGGGACGGAATAGAGAACCATATGATGAAAAATAGACGCTATTTCTACTATAATTTTTGCCAATAGATGAGAGCCCATTGCAAGTAATCCTACATCTCGACATTTTCGTACCCCAATGATAATTCATGTTCATCTATCAATGTGGTAACACTTTGCCAATCGGACATATTATGTCAAGCACGCAAAAAAACTGCATACTATAACCTAAAATACTGTTGATCGTTATCTTATTTGCTTACCAAATTTTCAGTAATAAGTTCCCGTGTCTCATCTTAAAAACACGCAAATCATTACAAGCCATTAACGAAGTGATTTATAACAGTTGACAGTTGCACAAACAATACATTAATAGCAATAAAACCGGGATTAGTTGTAATAAACAAGCGTGCAATATCTGTTTACGAGGCAACAAAAACTAATCTCATTAAGCGACGCCTGCCTGTATTATTGAATTAAATATCTCGCATAATTTATCGAGTGGTGGAAGTTTATGGACCTCTTTACGAGTCGCATTATTCAAATTATGATTGTAACATCGCTGAATATTAAATCTTGTTTAATCAAGAATAAACGGGAGATATTGGTTGTTACAATTGATGTTTATATTTTGAACCGTGAGAAACAGTAGAAGAACCGAGAACTGTGAGAATATTGGCCTTAATCCACCAGCCTGGCCTAGTACGAGTTGACAGAATACACACCCAAGAAACTCCTAAGAATTGTTATGTGTGCAGGTTTCCAAACTATGTTTCGATTTACCGTTAAAATACATGTCATTTCATCGTGAATACACACAAAACGTTAAAAAAATTGAGGTGAAAAGATTTAGACCGCGCGCTAAAAACCTTGAGGTCATCACTACTGACATATTCATGTTGCATTATATAAAAATACATATCACACAAGTCAGAAGTTATAATCGCATTAGAATGGATCTGTTGCCATACTGAGTACTCTGTGTACAGCGGATCGTAGATTGCGGATCTAGGTCGGATCGATGACCCGTGCCGAGCGCACCCGACAACACCCGATCTCGCCCGAACGCCTCCGAAGTTGCGCGAATGCAGTTTAGTATATTTTTTTATCTAATTTATAGCGGCCAGATGACCATTTAAATTTAGTTAATGGGACATAAGTAGGTAAATTTGATGTTTCGAAGTTTTTAGTTATTTATACATTTGTGAGAGGCGAAAGACGGATTTCGTTAGCTAACGTGCGATATTCGATGGTCCGTCGCTTTTATCGCGTGGGTTGCTTGACCCTTACCCGACGTTATTTAGTGGAGAAATCTAGAATTTATTTAATACATGTCAATTTATTTGAATATTCTTTTTATAACCTGCATACAATTTTGCTGCTATAACGTGACATAAAAACCTCAGATTATTTATATTATAAGCAGAATTTATGATTTATTTCTAATCTATACAAAACTAACAAATATTAAAGGTTTCGAAGCTCTGTACGCAAACTTGCAAATTATAAAGTTTGCAGGAGAATATTTTGATAGTCTATTTTTTTATTCATGCAATATAGCCTTCTTTAAGTGTTAGCGATAAAGTATTGCATCGAGCTGATTGTTATGTCAAGTGACAAAAGACCGTTTCCCATCACAACTGTATTTGGACAATTAAGTACTCAATCAAAAATAATAATTAACATCATCACCCGATTTGCCTCTAACCTTTTCCAATGTTTCTTTACATATATCTTAATTTCAAAAGTCTTTCAAAATAGTCTAGTAATTTGTAATTAATTCATTACAAAAAAAGTTTTAATGAATAAATACACCCAACATAAAAAATACAAGTCGTATCAGAAACTACTAGAAATTTATTCGGTCTCACAAACCCCTAGACAAGAAAAAAAATTTAAGCATAACAAACTTATCTATATATCTACCCAATATTAATGTATTGTAGATTAAACTATTAAATTTGCCATACATTCATAAATCATGCCCATCTCCCGTTAGGGTAGGCAGAGACTATAAAGCGCCAAATGCCACGATACAAACACACTTCTTTCGCTTCCTCTTCATGCATGCACGACATTTTTGAGCACATTTCATGTTACCCTTTTTAAATAAATCGCCATTTAAAAAGTCAAAGAATTCCAGAACATTAAATATTTATTAGCTAAATATTTTCTAGTGGCATTTGAAACCCAGTTAATTAAGCGCGGAGTTAACCACAGATTGCTTTTAGCCACCGAGTTACGTGTCCGATCTTATGTAAAACATTTTGTATCGCACAGATAACTGTACTATGTAAAATATAGTTGTTATCAATTGCTATTGCTATAATGCCTTAAAAGTTCAATTAACAAAATATTTTATGCCGAAAATGGTGTTGGCAATAAAAATCTAGATTTCGCAATTTTTGTAGCCAAACTTTATTGAGCACATATCCAGATGTCATTCTGTTGAAATTAATTTTCCATAAAAAGGCCGACGCGAGAATCTAACCTGAAACCCTTCGATCGCAGTTGCCTATTAAAGTCACGAAAGAAGACAATCCTTATTCCATGAATAAAGTTGCATACATGATATTTATTATTTGAGTTTAGTTTAGTCATAGTATGATGGAAAGTTCGTTGACCGTATTTACAGAGTTACAAAGTGACAGAGCTCCAGTATCGCACGTTTTGTGGTAGAGCTCATTATAAACGGATTAAATGTATGATATCATTACCTCGTTCGTCTCGCGGTGTGAGAATGCAGCATATGGGTGCTAAGTCTTGGATTTGGTTCCCAGGTCAGGCATAGAGTGATAGTTTTTTATTGCAGAATCATCATTATAGTTGAAAAATGTCTCCGAAAAATCTTTGCTCGTACCCTATTACAATGGGATACAAAGCAATAGCATACGTGTATGTATCATCATTATCATCATCATGTCAGCCAATCGTGGTTCACTGCTGGACATAGGCCTCCCCCAATGACTTCCACCGGGATCGGTCGGAAGCCGCCTGCAGCCAGCGACGTCCCGCGACCTTGACAAGGTCGTCGGACCACCTTGTCGGGGGACGTCCCACGCTGCGCTTGCCAGTACGTGGCCTCCACTGGAGAACTTTCTGGCCCCATCGGCCATCAGTTCTCCGCGCCATGTGGCCGGCCCATTGCCACTTCAACGAGCTAATCCGTTGGGCTATGTCGGTTACTTTAGTTCCACGTGTATGTATGTCTATTCGTAAAGTATACACCTTTTATTTATTTTTAAGTCATAAACAAGTTCCTTGCTAATTCTACTCCATCCTGCCCTATTATTAGTGTAAATGATAGAAAATTTATAGTTTTCCACAAACAAACTGGTTGTCGGGCGCAACACAAACATGGGTTGTCAGTTGATATCGTTGTGACGGACAGATGGACAGGCGCGCTGTTTATAAACCTCCCTGTCCAAACAAATCGACTCCAACTTTCTAATATATACGTAATTTATGTAACACTACCATTTTCATGCGGCTTTCGCTGGGTTTTTTATGCATGGACAAGAGTATCAGCAAATATACCTATGGGCAAGGGCTTTCTTACAGTTGAAAAGAAGGTATGCTTCAGTCTATCAGGTTGGTCTTGTCGTGATTGAGAAGTATGATAGGTACCTTTTTGGGTATTTCAAGGTTTCCTTGTTTTTTTTCTGCGTCGACTAAAGATATGTTAAACCACAATAAGAAATAATCAAATCCGATTTGTTCCTGAGACTATAACAAATGACAAAAGAATGGACTTTGAATATCAATCAAATATAGCATACGATTATTTTCTCTATCCTTGGATGAGTAACTTTAAATTAGTATGCTAATAATTGTATAGACCAGGGCTTCCCAAACTTATTTACACTATGACGCCCTATAGAATTGTTATTTTTCTTGCGACGCACCCCCCCCCCCCCATAATCAAAACTACCTACTTTACTGGAAATAAAAACAGCAGTAGTTAGCGTAATATGAGGCTATCAGAAAAATACGGACAGCGAATGTTTGCCGATCGCCTCGCGACGCCCCCAGTATGTTGCCGCGCACATAGTGGGACGCACAGTTTGGGAAGCCATGGTCTACTCTAGAGTGTAGACTATTAGACAAATATAAAAAAAAAAAAAATATTGTCATGCTTTAGGTGATCTAAGTTCATACAAGTCTTATAGCGTTAGAAATCATCATTACCAATTGTAAGTCGCAGCTTTTGACAAACCTTGTGGACTTTCTACTGACTGATAATAGTTACTAAGGGGTCCTAAATGACAGTATAGTTGGTGATTTTGTGTGCTTGATAATTTGTTGAAAAGAGGTTAAGCCTCGACCTTCGTATCCCAGAACGGATAAGCACCGATGTATTTCCACGACTGTGTTTGCCAGCTTTGTTTCAAGTTTCATACGAGCTTAGTTTATTTTTCAAGCACATTTAGATCCTGTGCTAATGGAAATTGCAACGAAATAAAGCTCAATTTAACGGAAAGCGCTGTGTCGTTCAAATTGTGTGTCGATAGACGCAGCAATCTCTGAATGGAAGATTATGTAGATTACATTTAAATTTATTACCCAATAAACCATAATTAATTTCAAAATCGACTCCAATTTTAAAGAAATACATAACATGCTATACTAAAATATCGAAACAATCTCGCATCTAGATCAAGCGACGGTACAAAAACCTGTCCGATATCAAACCCATTGAATGCACGATGGGGCTAGAGGGGTAAAGGGGGAGGGCTGTTTGTTGCTATCCGGAGCTGTTAATATACGTACAGACATACAAACAACTTTCATACAGTGTTGTCCGTTCGATCGGTGTAATTAAAGTTAAAAAGTGGAAGCGCCCAGCCCGGCGCCACACTCGCTTTCTAATATCTGCCGTGTTTTGTACTGGTGGACACAAAATTGCATGGATTTTTCGAAAGTTGTTAGAAACTTTAAGGGTCGTCGGCGTGAGAAGCTCTTTATATTAATTAGTTTAGCGAGCTTATCGAAGTTGTAATACATTTTACTTGCGACAAAATTATTATTACTGTGGCGAAACAATTTAACTTACGCAGTGATTCATTTGCACTGTTGGTTTTTTACTTTTAAACCAAGGAATTGTAGTCTCATGTCTACTTTGGGCAGTGTTATCGGAACCTATTGTTATTATAGGAATACCCATGTGGGTCAACAAATCGCTCTATGACCTCGTGGCGAAGATATGAATTTGCGACACATTAATTTGGATGTTCGCGTAAGGGAATACTGAAGACAGCCCTCTACATTATCTACTTTACTCTATCTATATCTTTTATACATTACCTTTCCTTTATTTTAATGCCCTCACATCTTGGCATAAGTTTCATAGGGTGACTTGGGGTAACAGGTCAATCTTTATAAGGAGAATATATTAATGGAGAAGCTGGGGATAAGAATTTCACAGGTTCGATAAACACAATAGTACATTTATCGTACTGGTCCCATTGACATACGACGTCGACTACAATCAATCAATAGTGAGAAAAAAATGTATTAATAGATTTCTAGCACTCGATATCTCAGTTACCTACACTCCACTGTGTACGGATTTTCTACACTACTAAAAACGCTAGAGTCGAGTACTCCCTTCTTTCTTCTTCATCAACCCATATACGCCCACTGCTGAGCACGGGTCTCCTCTACCATTGAGAGGGTTTAGTCCATAGTCCGCCACGCTGGCCTAGTGCGGGTTGGCGGACTACACACTTAAGAAATTCCTAAGAACTCTTAGGTGTGCAGGTTTCATCACGATGTTTTCCTTCACCGTTAAAGCAAGTGATAATTCATTGTGAATACACACATAACTTCGAAAAGTCAGAGGTGTGTGCCTGGGGTTCGAACCCCCGACCGCCGAGATTCACGACCGCGCGCCTTAACCTTGAGGCCATCACTCCCTTCTTTAGTTCTTTGATATTGTGTAAGTGTCAATTTTTAGTACTTGATACTCAAATTACTGCGCTTTCAGGGGTTGTGAAGCGTTTCTACTAAAGGCTAGGGTCGAGTGCTCTTTTCCCTTAGTTCTTTGATATTGTGTGAGCGTCTGTACTCGCTAGTGGGACATTAGCCCACCGCCTAGCAACAGCAATCCCGTACGCTTAGCGGAACCGAGCGCTGTGTACCTACACTACTTTATGCCTCACCTGATTTTATCTGCAGTTGCAACTTTTTCTATCCAGACTGATGTCTTGGCCTGGTTAGAGAGTAGATATCAGTGGGGGGTTTGAATGACTTACGGCTGTTTCGCAATGTTTTAGGGATTACGTAATCGGGGTGGGCCTACTGCCGTTTTCCCGATATATTTCTAGATTTCAGGTTTTAATTTTAAGTTTCCGAATTGAGAACTTAACCTAAAACTAATATGAGAACTCTCGATACGTCGAAAATTATTAAATTTAAGCATGAAACTAATAATTATTTATCACAAAGACATTTATGGAAATTTATTTTATTAGTACAAATACCATATGTTTCATTAAAAATTGGAATATTCTACTCTGTTATAATGAAAAAAATAATCATCATTAGATATAAGCTTTCTACAAATTAGTTGTCATATACCTCATATTTATTATAGGTACACGAAGATTTATATCCCCGGTTGCAAATTTATTCCTTCCGTGAAATTGCATATAAAATTATAAATACTAGCACATCTCTTAAACGAAGCCATTTATCTGCTCCAATAGATATAATTTATATTAGGTCATTTAGGTTGCACTAGCTATTATCTGCTGCGAATAAATTAGCAACGTACATATAGAACTAGACAATTATTTATTCTGTCACGTCTTGTTAGTTTAAATTAAAATTGTCTTGTAGTTCCAGCTTCTAAAACGTGAGGCTGCGGGTTCATCCCCGCACCGAAGCAAAGGTTTTTGTGACTCAAAAATATTTCGGGTCTGGGTTTTCGTGAGGTCAAAAAGTCATTCGTAGTTTTGGATACCCGTGTCATAAGACTTGTATCTTAAGGTAGGGTCAAAGCTTTATATGTGACTGTTGGGTGTATTTAATTATTAAATGAAGCAATTTGAATTTAATATTGAAGAAATTCAGTTATGACAGCATAATTCTTAAAATTGGTGATTTACTTTTAAATATTAACTTAGTTTAAATGAGTGATTAGGCACATTCTTCTGGTCAACATATTAAAATATGGTGTGCCTCGTGTAGCATGTAAATCTTTTTAAATGAGATAAGAAAATAAACTGATTTCCATATGAGTTTTATTACTACTATAAAATATATATTGGAGAGTTATCTTAATCAATTCTATACTTGGCTAATGAAAATGATCTCGTCTGATTACCATAATGATATAATTTCTCCTGTAACGGTGCAAGTATTAGCAAACATGATTGAAATACTTTTTTTATATTTATTTACTGTAAAACAGATCGTTTTATTTTTGTTTAGATGAGGAGGGTTTAGCCCAGTGACGTACCTTCGGAGAAGCCTATTTCAACAACTTTAATGTTATCTCAATTTTATATCTCAGTGATGCTATTAAAAATGTCGTACCAAAACTAGATTTTGGCCGATGAATTGAATTCGACATTTTGTGATAATGCAAAGCATTTTTTTAACCCGAGCATGACAAAATGATACCATCGCACTTAATGTTATTTTTTCAATCTAAGACATATTATATTCGTTTCAAAAATATAATACAATTATGCAAGCGAAGCCACACGCTGACACTGTACCGCGAAGCTTAGGAGTTCAGTGAGTAACGACCTAAATATAATTTATGTATGCAACAATGTTGCAAATATCAATTGAAATGTCGACAGGGGGAGAGGGGTGGTGCAAGGGCCGCCGGGAGGGGGGGAGTGCACTAAATCACCCGCTCATTAACCGCTTCACTCGAAACGTTTTGTGGCGATTTGTCATTTGCGATTATTCCAGAATGATGGTTGTATAATGTTCTGCTGGAGATAGAAGCACGCATATAGTGGATTATTATGTAGTGGAAATCGAGTAGGTGCAATGTTGCTTTTTCATATCTTTGACAGCCATGGCGCAGTTGGCTAAACACCAGCTTGCGAAACGAGCGGCCGCGGGTTTGATCCCTGCACCGAGACAAATGTTTGTGTGATCCTCAAATATTTGTTTCGGGTCTGGGTGTTTGTGAGACCGAAAAGTCTCTCGTAGTTTCTGATATCCACGACACAAGACTTGTATCTTAGTGTGGGGTCAGGACTATGTATGTGACTAGTGGGAGTATTCATTTATTATTTATTTATTTTATGTCTTCTATCCAGATCTCATAATCAGCCCATATACGTCCCTCTGATGGTCACGGGCGGCCATTATTCCTGAGAGAGTTAAGGCCTTGTGCATAATGCTGAATAAGTGTGAGTTTGCGGAGTTCATACGAAAGGTTTGATTCTAGGTTTATTACAAGTTCATTTTTTCTTTTATTTTAATACTAGCTGTGTGACCCGAGTCCGCCCGGTTGTTATTTAGACGTTGTTCATTCACGGAAAACTGCATTTTCAATCGAATCAAAAACCATTAAAATCGGTCCAGCGGTTTAGGCGTTAAAGTGTAACAGACAGACAGAGCTACTTTCGGATTTATATTATGTGTGTATCTATAGAATTTGATACAACATCAAATGGAATTTTATGTGTAACTCAGTGACATATACCTAGCTATTTTAGTTATAATTTTAGTATGAATGGTCTACTTTGGGTAATGATGGTTTATCAATTCTAATTCGATTTCCGTTTCATGGATTTTGGTTTCATTCTTGTTGCATCATCATCAGCCCATATACGCTCCCATACGGAAACGAGCTTCCACAGTTAAAATTTTTTATTCCACTACTATTATATTTAAAAAAATCTATGTTGAAAATTCAAAGTTTTGATTTGTAATTGGAAATGTTTGTATTATTTTCTTTGATTTCGAACCCCAACCATAATCTCTTCAATCCGCTACGATTTATGTGTTTGATACCTACAGACCTTCCATAAACAGTCCGTAATCCCAGCGCCGAACAAAGCACTTTATGACCTATAAATCGTCCACAGAATTACGCACAATTGCCCTATCATTACGCAATGTATTTCATACGCACAATTACGCGCGAAAATCGCGATATAATATTCGCTTTATATATTTCGCATTGGGGTAGGTTCTACGGGTCGACGACACGGACCACGCACACCAACACATCAACCCGCAAACATACTAAAGCACACGGGAGGTAACCTCAAAACCTAATCCCCTTACAATAAAGGCGATAATCGCTCAACGCAACAGCAAATGCAGTTCGTTCGTATTATAATCGAATGCATTTGTCGCGCATGTGTGCGTGCGTTTGAAAGATAATTCTAGAGTTGGGAAACGGTTGAGATTTTTTTGTCGAGTGCATTTGTTTTAGTTGCTATTATGTTGTGTAATTGCGATTGGTTCGGGCTTAATAGTGTATTATAAAGTAGGTGTGATTGTCGATGGATAATGTGTCCAAGCGATACGCTAACTAAAAGTATTGTGTTCATTTGAGTAATGGTCTGTATCGATGTGTTGTTTGATAGTAGTGATTTGGATGTATTTGAAGTTGGTAATTCGATTGTTCTTTTATTTCATGATTGGTTTATGTTGCAAACTACAGTTTTGATGCCACTTAAACTTGTACGAAAATAATTTTGATTACCTAGTTATGCATCTAGCATATTTGTTTCATTCAATATATTTATCATCTAAATAGTCATTGATGGTCTCTTATCATCACCATTACACCACGTCTGGATACAAGATTTTCCAAATATAATCTTATCCCGGTCTTGAGCCTTTGCATAAATAGATGATGTTTCCTTTATGCACCTACAAAGATTAATCATTCACAAGCCGGCAATTTAAAAAGAGATTTGGCTGATGAAATTCGACTTAAGAAAAAATCTTCTAATTAGGTTTCTGACGGACGGTGGTAGATTTGGTCTAAATTTTATTCCATATCGACTTTATCGACAAACAACATCGATACGATGTCGATGATGCAGAATTCAGCCCTAAAGCCTCGGGCACTGCACTCACGCACACACGCTCACCGTCCGCCTAGCAACTGAAGTGAAGGCAGAAACATCTACACTGCTCACTCTCACCCATGCACAGTCATTACGCTCACACAAAATTATTAACACCATCCATTGCTGGCTTTCTTCAAACAGCATTGCTCAGCGTCGAACAAAATGTACAATGGATGGAATTGTAGCGATTGTATCGTGGATTACGTTCTCGCGGTACAGTTTCATAGAATAACTATTTTCTAGGTTGCAACAAGTAAAAACAAGTTGGCACAGGGAGTTATATTTTAAATGGCGGATGCATTCGCCATCTAGGACGGTGTTAGGTTTTCTAAAACATGCTAGAAAATGCATGCATAATGCAATCGAGACGGGTTTGAAAAAATATCGGCGGATACCAACGCTAGCGGTTTCTATTGGTGTTACTATGTAACTTTGGGATCCTGTGTGTGTCCAATAGCATGATTTTAATGGAATACTAGATAAGTAAAATGCTTATTAGGTAGATTCATGTTATATGATATCTTTGTAGCATCCAAGTTATTTTCGCCATATCTTAGTATTATGACCATTTGTAATTTTGTCTGTTTGTTCCTCAATAGGTCGAAGTAATATTTATATTTAGCACATAAATTGAGAATTTTATAATGGAATAATATAACCCAGTAACACTATTTCGGGAAACAAACCCGGGACCTCTAGAAGACACAGTGAATAATTGTGCCTTGTGAGGCAGTGTATTGACCTTTGACAATCTAATATCTTACCGCAGTAGAGGCGAAACCATATAATCCGAATTGCTACCGAGTTGAACGATTAGCTTAGTGACTGAGCAACTGAATCCATAATTATAATGCACATAATATTAAGACGAATAAAATACATATTCTTTTTGTGATGAGAATTTTTTGTTAGGTTTTTACAATATTTTGTTTGTTACAGGTACTTATTGGCAACCAGAGGCGAGTGTTTTTGGATTAACATGGCGATTAGAAATGCGTTACATTAATAGATCTTTCGGGAAAGTAACCTTACAAATCAGGTTTTTGGTTTATATCGACTTCCTAAGTGGGACTCGAGTCAGCGTAGTTAAATAGTAACATGATGGCAATATCCCTGAGGAGATAGACAGATAGTATTTGTACAACCTCTTTTACCTGATAGTTAGACCACAAAAGAACCATAGCAGCTCAACTAAATTACGCAAAGTTAGATCTGAGGTCCGAACCCGACTCCTCAACATGTATGTCGCGGCGCGGAACAAAAACCCCTTCTTTGTGATTTTTTTTCCTAAATGAAATGGAATAATATTTATTGAATCTATAAAATTTAAAATACGTGACTTATATTCAGTCATTTCAAAATTTAATTTACCACTCTGTTCGTAGAGCCGAAATCGAGAAGAACGGACATAATTTTTCAATTACTTCTTGAAGTCAACTTTGGTTGCTTGTTAACTGATTCTTTTGAGGTCTGAAATAGGCTTGCATATTTTATGCAATCTTGATATACTTAAATGTGTGTCAGATGGACAAATATTTTTGAAGTTTTATGTTAATCAAATATCAATATTTATTTCTTTCGTTTGCCAGTAGTAGGTACTATACATGCATATATTGGCATTCACCCTGATTCAAACAGATCTACGCAACTTTATAGTGTTCAGGAATCATTATATTTATGAGCTTATTGTATTAGGTCGACATAATATCGATTCGCATAGCGTGATGGACTAAGGCCTGCGCCCTCGATAGAGCTCGTGAGATAAGCCCGTGCCCAGCAATAAGACCTATATGGGCTGATGCCGAATTTCGATTCGATTGATGAGATTTAATCATAATTGACACCCTGATTAGATCGTAGAGTATGTATCAATAAATAAAACATTTCCGTGAATTCGGTGTTTATTTACAATGATTTTGCTGTTTTATTATGTTTTGTTTGCTTATCTAGATTGCTTAGGTTGGCATTAATAAATCGCTGATGTGAAGTAGTGCAATGTCAGGAGAAATGTGTTTTTTGTAATTCAAGTATACGTGAATCACGACCTACAGTTGCGGCCGTTGAAATGGACCAGTGTCAATATTCGTGTATGAAAAAAATTATTTAGATCATCCAAAACCTTATTGAACATAGTTCTTCACTGTTGTTTTTCAAGTTAAAATGTAAGAATTTACAAGAATACAAATTGAATTTTCGATGTTATATGTCATCATTGTGTATTTCGAATTTGAATTGGCGACCGCAAAAATAGTGTCCCGAAAAATCTTGCGTTTGATTATCTAGTCCCTTCAAGAAAGTTAATGTAAGACAATGATAATTAGTATTCAATGCATAAATACAATTAAATAGCATATTGTGTGTGTATGTATATATGTGTTATAAGTTTTATATTGCCTACGCGATAAGTAATCGATAATTTTATTTCACTCTCAGCTCTTAAACGCGCAACAACTTCCTTAGCCGGTCAATAACAAGTCTAAAAAATATTTTACAATAATATTCAGTCAACACCACTACAAATAATAAGCATACCATAACTAAACAGAAATATCGAGTGCTATTCCGCCTATGCTAATTCAAGTGTTTGCAAACAAGTTATACAAAATTTTCGCGTGTTGATGCATTGTAGTATTTGCGTATGTGGAACGTTGGGCTAAACATTACACAAACTACAATGTATCGGCAATGTGTAGAGCGGCGTATGCTGCGTAATAACACGAATTGTTTGCGAGAATTTAACACGTACGTGCTCCCGTGATGGACCATTCATAGCCGAGGTCCGACGATAACAAGGGATGCAGTTGGGGACATGAAACTCGTTCATTAACATACATAATCTCAAGCTAATATTCCCGGCAAACACCCCAGCCACATTTTCATGGCCCTATTCCACCATACAACCGACACTGCAACTCCTGTGCTACAGGATCAACAGCGGCACGCACAGTATTGGCGCCGAGCAATGAAGCTCAGCGAATCTATGGGGATCTAAATTGTCACAATCCCGCAACGAAGTTAATCAGAAAAGCAATGTAAAGGAGGAGTTGGAAAACAAAGAGTTGTCCACTTCCCTCCACAGCTAAGCGGGTGACAAAATATTGAGCTATGAGGTTTAACCTCACATCTCATCTCATCTCATCTCATCAGCCTATCGCCGTCCACTGCTGAACGTAGGCCTCCCCTAGAAAGCGCCAAAAAAAGAAAGACAATTACAATTACCAAAAAATTAGACGCAATTGACGCACCACGGATTAATAACTATTGCTTAAATTGGACCTAACGTGCGAACTGTTATACAGACTTCTAATAATAGGCATGGCAAAATTGCTGTCACATTTCGGCAATAGTTTTTTCGTCTTATGTTATGTAATGGCCTATTGGCGATTTTCAGGCACTTCCAGACTTCTACTGCTGGTGAGAACCCGCCCGTTATTTTCAGAATTTATTGGTACACTTACATACTTGTACCGAGAAACTAGGAGGCGGTCTTTCAATCTCTAATTGAGTTTTCCATTTCCTTTAGTGTTATAAACCAGCAAAATTATGTTGAGTTATTAGATAGAGTTATTAATATAATCTGAATAAAGAATAGGATTGTTGAAGACAAGCTAAGACAATATCATCTTATTAGAAGAAGATCCATGTTATAGTAATTGACAGGCTAGGAACATTGTGTTTACTGAACAAAACTGTTATTAGATAAATTTTTATGTACTACAAAAGCGGATATCGTTTTACGTAAAGCAATGCGAATCGATCAATTAGAAACCTAAAAAAATAAGTATATGAATCTGGAAATACAATTAGCGTAATATAATTGGCCAATTTCTTTGGCCACGCTTGTAAATGTTTAGCTATGCGATAAAGTTGCGGTTGGTCATGGCTCACGCATCAAATAACCACGTCTAAGCATTATCAGCACATAAAAATAAGTGTGTTTGCATACAAAGAAATATGACCGCAATTTCGAATGCCTTAAGAAGTAAACTTCTGTAAATGTATTGGTGTAAACAAAACCATAAAATGAAAGAGTTTTAGATAAAGAGGTTTTAAAAACCTACTGTTGTTATTTCTGTTATGCTGGGTAATATTGTGACGTAACAATGTAGGTAGAATTGAAGGTCAGATTTTTAACAAGGTGCTTAGTGTCCTAACACATATCTTTTCTGATTAGAGGCTCACTTTTTGGACTCCAAAAATATTTGATCAGTTGTCTATTTTTACGAAGACTTCTTCTCTTTACCTAGTCTTATCTCCTTGCAATTATGGTGTATTATCATTGTCACTCTCCGCAAGATAGTCTCATTCTAAGTCCTCGACTTATTCATTTGAGCTTTCTTTAGGTCACATGTTTGTTTCAAATTTATTTTTTCGTTACGAAATTTTTTACTGCTGGGTTTCCGAGCGAACATTTTCTGTATAATTTTAAATTGTGCTTCGCTGGCAGAACGCAAGCGTCCAATAAGGCCACAGTACCATTTAAAACGCTCGCTGTAACTGTGTATAGACGATGTAGCGTCTTTATTGTCTATGGTTGTGCCGCACCACGCCATAAGAGGCACTAAGGAGGTCGCCTAGCGACTACAGTTGGGCAATAGTGCGTTAGATCCGAGCGGCGCAAGTTGAAACGCTGTTATCTCGGTAAATATTTTGCCGGCCGCGGATCGTTTCAAAATCCTTGGTGTTTGTGTATTTGGAAATGCTTTGTCGGCGGGTTTTTGTTTGGTAAGGTCTTGTAGGCAAACCCGTTGGCCCACATATGTAACTTTGGGATCAAACTGTGCATATTTGAAAAATAAGGTAATTGTATCATATAGTGTGAGAAATTTAACCTTTAACTAGGTCAGCGTGGTAGACTAAGGCCTATGCTCTCTTAGTTGTAGAAGAGGCCGATGCCCAGCAGTGGGATGCATAAATGAATGTTATGTTCCTTCTTTCGAAGATCTTATCTGTTCTACATTAATAACCTTTAAACTAATTGAACTAAAGATTTATGTAATTCGCGATTGCTCATCACTTGCGCCTTGCTGGTGTTTGAAGACAGAACACAGGGTATTGTGGGATATTGGCCAACAGAACGGTTGTCGTTACGCACTCGGCACTCGGTCGCGAGCATCGACAGCCCCTACCACCAGTCCGCATTAATACAATAAATTGCACAACCAACCTCCAACTTAGTGGATTCGCGAGTCTTTCGAAATCATTTAAAATTATGGAAATTTGTTTTATTTTTCGACTTCCTTTCGACTTTGTTTTAGAGCATTAAACTAGTAAGCGGGTCACCTAAATCAATGTATCGCTTGGTGATTTACTGTGTTCGTACAAGGCCATCTACAAGTTTCTGGGTCGCGCTAAACATTAAGAGGAAACATTTTTATTTATGAAGTGAAATACTACAAGAGCTCACGTATGATACTGTCAGAAGTCAACTGTTTTAAATCTACTCTAGAAAGATTGAGTCGAATGCCTTTTTTGGACCAAGATTAAACTGACTTCATAACACTAATTAGAATTTTCTTATAGGAAAACTCAATGATTTACAGAGCTCATCCCGGGAATTTACAGGGGCCAACGTTGTAGGTTCACTATTTTCTAAATATATTCCCTTAACAGCATTAGACCTACTTTACGTGGTGTGTTTGAGTTAAGTGTGTTTTTTCATTAGACTCGCTTTAAGTATTGGTTGCAATAATCCAAAATCTTTTTCCTTCACATCGAAAACACTTTCCATAACAGCAAAAACATAAATTTTATGTCTCAAAAGAACTTGTAAAAGCGTATATGAATAAAGAATATTTTAACTTTGACTATAATCTTTTAGACCCTCAGCATATTATAGAATACATTTAATGTCAATAGTAAGGGTATCGAGATGGCTGCAATTTACGATCAACCTGCGTACTGTCGAGCCACGCCCTTACGCGGTACCGCTGCACTAGCGCTTGTTTAGTGATACACAACAAACGGCTAACAGAATGTTATATTGACAGAAAGGTTAAATTTATGTGTGAAAATAATAATGAAAAGATATCGTTTGTTTATAATGTAGGCCAGGGGTTCCCAAACTTATAAATACACTATGACGCCTTATAGAATTGTTATTTTTCTTGCGACGCACCGCCCCCCCCCCCCCTCCCATCATCAAAACTACCTACTTTACTGGAAATAAAAACAGCAGTAGCCAGCGTAATATGAGGTTATCAGAAAAATACGAACAGCGAATGTTTGCCGATCGCCTCGCAACGCCCCCAGGATGTTGCCGCGACGCACTGTTTGGGTAGCCCTGGTGTAGGCAATAATACACACTGATGACATGTCAATTCATGTCGATAAAAGAATAAATTTAATAAAATAAACAATCCAACAGTCGCATAGACATATTTCTAGCCCTACATTAAGATATGAGGCTTGTTTGTTGGGTATCAGAAACTACTTATTTTCAGTATTGGCAAGTGTATTTCTTATATAGTATACGGCTATTTACGAACTTTTTTAAACTGCCGAAAATCTATAAAGCTGACTTGTATCAATCTACAGACCTTTCTGTTAGATTTTTTAATGTTAGAACCCTGTGCTTGACCTTAAGAACACTTCTCAAAGACTGGTCCCTTGCCACACTCATACCTACTGAGATCCTGTCGTGACCCTTGAAAACTCATAATATTATTTTAAGTATTCTGCTTTTACTGCGCTGTGGTAAAAGATAGCAAAAACGCTTACTTTACGCAACCAGAGCTTAGTTTTTAATCGGCCCGCGTGTCGTTTATGACACACTCCACACGCTCAATAACGTACCACACTCAAGTGGCCCCACTCTTATGAAATTCGTAAATTTGCTATATAAAGCGATTGTTGAAATGACTATTTACACGCCTATGGTTTGTGTGTATTCTTAATATAAGATGAAGTGGCGTCGAAAATATTGTGGGAAAACTTGATTTGTTTGAAAATTCTGAATCCCTATTCGTAATGGGACAGCGTGGTGGTTTAGGAGCCTTTTTTTTTAGGATGAATATTCGCAAATAGAAAAATAAGCAAGTAAAAATTTTCTAAACGACAAAAACTATTAAAAATAAAATAGGAGCAAAAGAGCAATTGTAAGAGAGAGAACAGTTAAAAGCCGATTTTCAATATACATATATGTATTATCACATCGAATTAAAAAAACGTTTTTAGCCACTTTTTGATCTTTTACTGAAAGCTGGCTTAAGTAGGAGGCATGTACGTACCCGTTTTATGATAAAGTTTTGTGACCCTAGCCATGCCCAAAAGTGGGATAAACAAATATATAAAACTACCAGCGTGTATTAAAGCAGAGGTCTATCCCCAGCAGTAAGTTATAGAAGTGCTGATGACGATACAGATCTTTCCAGTTGACACAATTTTTCCGTTCTACTCGTGGTCACGTCAAAACGGGCTTATCCTATAATATATATGGTATAACAAACAATTTGCAATCATCATTATACAAACAAGTCATCTAAACAAGTTTTACTCTGAGTAGGAGTGCCAAAAACTCATTTTAAAATGATTTTTTAAATCCTAAATTTTATCCTATCCTATACGAACCACCCACATCTATGTTTACTTATAACAGTTTTTTATGGTATTAGAATATCAAATGTAGCAATAAAATTAATAGTTTTGAATACATTAAAATATAATATGTGGAGATGTTTATCTTTATTTAATTTTCGTCACATCCAATTTAAGCAAACGCCATAGACAAATTTATAATTTGCCAAAATGTTTTTGTCAAGGCAACCGCTGATAGAAATGTTAATTTTTACTGAACACAAAACATGAATAAATTAGACTATGTTAACGTGTATTTTTTGGTTCGATTAAAAAGTGTACTACCAATTTCGGAATTCATCAACCCATATACGCCCACTGCTGAGCACGGGTCTCCTCTACCATTGAGAGGGTTAAGGCCATAGTCCACCACGCTGGCCTAGTGCGGGTTGGCGGACTACACACCTAAGAAATTCCTAAGAACTCTTAGGTGTGCAGGTTTCATCACGATGTTTTCCTTCACCGTTAAAGCACGTGATAATTCAATTTGAATACACACATAACTTCGAAAAGTCAGAGGTGTGTGCCTGGGGTTCGAACCCGCGACCGCCGAGATTCTCGACCGCGCGCCTAAACCTCGAGGCCATCACTGCTCTACCAATTTCGGACTGGGTTAGCTATAATATACACTCGTACCAAAAATAAACTGCATTCATGAAGGGTTATTAAAGGGGTTTGAACCCGTGACCGCCAAGATCAAGGCATCATTCTTATGCGGAATAATGACTAAAAATATAATCAAACTGTGACATAACGATGAAAATAAAAGCCAATTGTCCGAACCGGCTAAAATTCCTATAAAATCATATTTTTTGAAAGTTTAAATTGGATGCAATAACATAATTACTCGCAGTTGTATTGCACACCCCGGGAACCAACAAACACATTAACATTTGCACGCGAATGCACAAAATGACGTATCGCATGATCTCGCATATTATATCTAAATGTCATCAAAACGTAAATACTGTCACTTGGCATACGACTTGCATACAAGTCTATTGCACATGCAGAATGTCCTTGGAGTAATCTTTACAATTTCTAGAAATATGTGTTATTGTTATTAATTAGGGTTTGTTTTTTTATGAAAAAAGAGAAAAAGCAATTTACATATTCTTGTTATCAATTCCTTAATAAGATTGATTTATATCGCTAATCTAAAATTAGGAAATTATATTTTTGTATTTTTACAAAAATGGGGAAAGTAAGAAATTATGCATAAATTATGTTGAGTCAATTTAATGGTTTTGTGACCTTTGTTTTGTTTGTTTTATTGCGAATCTTTTAACATCAAAATGCGACATAAATAACCTATATCCATTTCAGCTAAATTTTGTTGAAATCAATTGTTGTATTTTTATTCAGGTCATCATACAATTTTATTTTTATCAAAATCACGTTATTTTCCTGTTAGATTATTCGAATGAAATGTGTTGAAAACGACAACTTAACTGTCAATTACAAGAATCACAATTATTCATTTAAGCACTAATACATCACACTATTGATACATTGTTCGTCTAAAACTGAAAATGTCACGCATACAAAACACAATTTGACTTTAAAATGTTGGAGAGTGAAAACACGAATGTAGCAGATCTAGGTATTTGCCTAGGCTGGATACAGAGTTGTGAATACAGATGAGTCGGTCACGCGCTTGGCGACCGGGCGCCGGCGGCTGACGATCAGGGCACGTGCAGCAACACCTACCCACTACCATAACTCCTGTTACTGATTCCTACCATCACAGCACTAGTATCGACAGATCGATCAATAACATCTATAATATCAAACCCTCTTAGTGGCAGTGAAGGCCCATGTCCAGCAGTGGTACGTATTATACTGATGCTAATGACGATAATGCTGGTGATTATGATGATGATGAGGCTATCTACCAAAAAGCATAAGCTTTACGAAGACTTCTGTGAAGGTGTGTTGAACCAGCCGTTGTTAATGCGATCTTTCTCAGGCTTACATAACAGTGTCCACTGGTGAGCATGTACTGGTTCGGTCACATTGCTAAAACCTTCGCTCTACAAACATCGATAGTTTCAACGACAGTACGGCACTTACAAACGCATACATATGAATGCGATGCGTGGGTAATGAGCGGTTCAAGGGAGGACACGACGACACCTGCAGCTGACTGACGACTGACGCCTGACGCCTGACGTGACACCTTGCCTCATACATTATAATACGGGAATAATCCCTGGGAAAAAAATCACTCAGGAAATCCACGTAAACAAATTATACACTTAGATTTTCTATTTGGAGGTTGACAAAAAATTTCTATGCCCGGTAAATAGATAAAAAAGCACTGGCTTTTTGATGCATAATGCTTTAGTTATGCTTGAGTTTTATATTTTTTCAGGTACTTTAGTTAATCGTTTGGAAAATATTTCAATTATTTTTAAATATTTAAAATGATTGATATTGGAACATTAAAAAATCTCTAGATGCAAACATTTCTACATTCATGTTTCGCTACCTATGCTTAAAACCCCTTTAAGCGAATCTATTACTAAGTCAAAGTCAAAGTCAAATCTCCTTTATTCAAATAGACTTTTACAAGTTCTTTTGAATCGTCATTTTTTAACACTTTTTTATACTGTTTTTTTTTTAAACTATTTGGAGACACAAATAATTCTCTACTGCAACTGACAATTGTCTAATGAAAACCAGTTACCAACCTCAGACAGGTATCTAAAGATGTATAATACTTTTGTCAACAATCCTGATCTTGGATATTCTTAACTAAAACTAGAGTAAACTTTTATTTTATTATAGTCAATGTATGGCCTTTCTCTACAATTATGGATATAAATCAAACAAAATTGTTTTGTCATGCGGGTACATGATTTATAGAGACATAGCTTATCGAGACAGATTTAATATGCAAGGCTCTTTTACTTAAGTGAAAGGGTTAAGGCCTGAGTCCACTACGTCAGGTACCTCAGGTCTGATATTGTACAAGTTGGCAGAACTGAATCGCTGAATATAAACTGTAAGTCTTCTCGCATTACTACTTGAGTGATTTAAGAGCGTTTATGCAGTTTTAGCGACATTTTTGCAAAAACAGTCTTTTTCAAACCCCTTAATATTGATGAAAGACCCTGTATACCAATATGTTATTTATCATTTTTTTAGGAAATGTTGTCATCTCAATAGTTTATGAATAACATTTTGAGATTTTAAGAATTTCGTTCGAAAATAACATTTGGTATTTAATAACTGTAAAAATAAGCCGTAATACAAATGTCCATTTATCTTGTGGTATCCAGTGATACTGTGAAATACAATTTCCGTCCGACTGCCACCGCAGTTTTATTAAAATATATATCATTCGCCTGTCCTCTGTTCAGTGTTTTATTTCCATTACGGTGTCTCCATAAATTATACAAAATATTTTTAATATTATTCACTATTTTCCTTATAAGTATTGAATCTAGTTGGTATGTAATAAATCACTAGATATCTTATAATAATACATTTATTTTTATTGTATTATGATAAAAACTTTGCACACAGATATTTTTTTATTTTTTACACAAACCATGATTCATCTTTCAACTATCCTATGGTAGACTGTTAAAGAAATCCACAGGCATTAAGTCTGCCTATATATAGTTTTGTGTATGAAGCTCAAATTAAAAATTAAAAGTATTAGCCCAATGGTAATGTATGTAAATATTTTGTAGAGATAGTGGGAACTTAAAATATATTGATTTATTTTATGATTTGCTTTAAATATTAAATCAAGTGTTCTCAAAGTGTATAACATAGTAAATGATACTTGGAAAATATAAACTGCCTTATGAACGTTAACTTAATTTAGTAGATCTACTAAATATATAAATTAATATCTATATAGATTTTTTAACTCAGGTATGGATTTCGTTTTTGTCTTTTTAAAAAAAATAGACACGTGAATTTAGTAAATTTTACCTTTGTTTAGCCTTCCGAAAGACTTAAACGGTTTCACTATATTTTATAACACTGAGGATACAGAAAATTGCGTATCGATAGTCGAGGTTAGAAATGTACGGAAAACTACAAACACAATATTGAATTCCTTTTGAATATGATTTGAATGTGAGTTGACATCGCGAACAATTGATATCATTGAAATAGTAACGTGGACATTTTTCAAACGGCACAAAGGACTGTTTAGTGGAACAGACGGGGTCAGCCATGGTAATATACTCAAGGTTTCAGTAAAAGTAGCATTCAAAGGTCGCGAATATTTTATCAAAGTGTAATAAATGAAGCAGTGATGGCCTCGAGGTTTAGGCGCGCGGTCGAGAATCTCGGCGGTCGCGGGTTCGAACCCCAGGCACACACCTCTGACTTTTCGAAGTTATGTGTGTATTCAAATTGAATTATCACTTGCTTTAACGGTGAAGGAAAACATCGTGATGAAACCTGCACACCTAAAAGTTCTTAGGAATTTCTTAGGTGTGTAGTCCGCCAACCCGCACTAGGCCAGCGTGGTGGACTATGGCCTAAAACCCTCTCAATGGTAGAGGAGACCCGTGCTCAGCAGTGGGCGTATATGGGTTGATGATGATGATGATGATGATGAGTAAAAGGGGATTGAAAAGTTACAAGCTACGCGAAAGTAACAAAAGTATTTTTCGACATGTACGTAAACGGCTTTAACATCTAAGAAGAAAGTTATTTGTAATTTATGTAATAATTTTACAGAAGCAGAACGAATCTGAGTATAATTCATGAAATAAATTGATTTTAAAACAAACATGTATTTTTTTTATTCGTGTAAAAATCCCTGAAAACTAGTACAAGTTACCTTTTATCTCGAAAGAGTTTTTAAAGGGCAAAATCACTATTTTGCACAACCTGAAATGTGTGTCAATTTACATTATTTTCGAATTGTATTTCCACCCTATTCTAGCCTTTACAGACGTAGTCACAAGAATATATAATATCCACATCCAATCGGAAATTCAGCAATAACAAATCATCAAGTAATTAAATATTCATTACAATCATATCCCAATTCGAATATTCAAACGGCATCACCACACGCCGCAACCCTTTATTGACATTTGCTGGCAACCCTTTATTTAAATTATTCACTGGTGATCTATCACCGTCACAGGGTCCCTAGGGAGACAGGGAGACGGCTTTGTGAGGACATCAATAACCTTTGATGTGTGCTGTATGGGGAATTAGGTGAGCATTACCTAGCGCTTTGGGCTTGAAGCCGTATTGATGGCAGATAATAAGACTATTGTGTTGCGTAAATGACTGGTATTGTTAACTTTGCCTGGTTTATGCTGAGTTTATTCCTGTGTACTTTGATAGGATTAATGTGTCTTGTATTTTCACTTGCTACAAATTAGAATTTAACGGAATCAGCTCTTCAATGTGAATTTCTCGATCACGTCAGATGCAGATCAATTTAGCCGTTTTGGCGTGATTGAGTAACCAACATCCAATTTTTTTAAATCACAAATCTTGCGTCATTGACACTATCAAAACAGGTCATAGATGTATAATGTACATCAGTGGTAGCTGATGTTCTACTTGAAGAGTCTTTGGTGTTTTGGTTTTTTAGACGTGGTATTAGGAATTTCTTAGGTGAGTAGTCCGCCAACCCGCAATAGGCCTGTGTGCTGGACTACTTCTTAAAATTCTCTAAATGGTACAAAAGACCCGTGGGACATATATGGGCTGTTCAGATGAGATTTTCTAAACGACTATAGTTATGCAAAATTTAGTAGCTATAGAATCGCCGCTGAACCTGATATAACCCATTTCCAAGTCCTTGCTGCTTGTGGTCCACTCACCTTCAGCCACACAGGCCGTGGGAGTCACGTGCCAAGTTCCTTGCTCCCAGTCACCACGGCGTCCCGTAATCAGCCGCATCGTGATTCCCATAACTATTCAATCACACTCCAGCCTGCATTATGCATGAGCTGATGCCGACCATTTGATTACATTTCATTTACATCGTACACCGGTGCGTCGACATCGGCTCGTCTATTATTATTTGCTAATTAGACGAGATTTGGAGATTGAAATTTGTTTGGCGTTGGTAAAATCGAAAAATCGCAAGCCAGTTTGCTTCATGGAATGAAATTTATCTAGAATTAAAAATCTGACAAATGGATATCCATATACATAGCGATTTTATCATTTTCAGATTTTAAGTCAGTCGTAACAGGGAGATTACGAGCATCATCTTAAATTGCCGTCTGCTCTCAAAATTGAAAGTATTTAAACATATCTTAAATGTAAAAGCTATAAGGGGCACTGTTATAACCCTCTTTGGTAATAGAACACTGGCGTCCTTTTAAGTCATACAATTTGCAATGTATACAGTGGGTAAAACAGGTCAACAGGCAGGTAAAACAATGTAAATAGTACATAAAATATACAGTTTAAATTTATAAATAAACATATCTAAATTTTCTTTAATTTAATGATACAATTGAATCGCTGTAATAACTTTCAGTTAGGCTAAGGAAAACTGGTTTCTTAGAATTCGGTCAAAAACATCGATATCATGTCGAGTTTAGTTAAATGTGCTTATTTCATATTCACGTTCGTTTTAACTTTTAAATTTGACGGGTTTAATTCTTTTACCTTCAAATCATACATACATTCTCAGAAGTATTTTTGGTATGAATCTTTTTTCCTTTTTACAATCTACTGATCAAGAATCAGGTAAATCTTGTTTTAGGTTTAAACAAATATTACTTATAGCAACTTAAACTATGTATTGCTGGAGCAGTTTATTTATTATTTATCAGGTATTGCTCCTATATTGCTAGCGTAGGTTTCGCACTAGTGTCTAAAGGGAAATCAAAAATATATTCGCAATAAAACCAGTGGGCGTACTTTGTTATTCGCTTTTGTTCCTTCAGAAAAGATTTTCATTACTGTCTCTTTAAAACCGGTTTGATTTTCTACATATAATCTATTGCTAATTTTTTGTCTTTGCTTGATAGAAAGGTATTGAGGTCCACGCTGACAATATATAATTAAAATTGTTTCGCTGTTCGCTTTAACATTTTCTAATCATATAAATTACAAAAAAGACCTGTTCCTTTTCTGGCATCAGTCTACGTTTGTAGAAAATACTGTCTTATTTATATTGACTATTACTGCCCCACTGCATTTATGGTTCATAAGATTTTACATGATCAATTTACAAATAAAAATGTTATTTTATCACTCCAATTAAAAACATTCAGTCTGAGAACTTCAATTTTAGTTACCTCACAAAATTGCTTCTAGAAATATTCGCTCAACACCCAACTATAAACTGTCAGATTGATTTTGATCCCCAATACTCCCTGTGGGCATTATAATAAATTCCTCGCGTATTATTAATAGTTACACGAGTATCAACGTCATAATGCAGCCGTTACGTTTCCTAGCCTAAGACTAAATGCCGCGCGAATATCAAAACAAGATGTCTGCCAATAAACAAAATGGCGGAACACGTGTTGCCGCTATAACATCTACACGTGGAGTTTAATTGAATGTATCTATTTGAAGTGGGTGTAAAAATAAGAATTCACTGTGAGATATTGGTGTTGCATGCGATGATGCAACGTTATAAATACATTCAGACAAACATGTTTTTGTAAAACCATCAATAAGCGATTGCGGCCGATTCCATCTGTTTGTGAAGTTCATTTTGGATTCTTTCTCGTATTTTCTCGCATTGGTGTATAAATTTTTATGTGTTTATTTTGTTGAATTCCATACTTATTTTAGGGTTTAAATGAAAACGGAGAAGAATGAGAAGAAAATGTGTGTTCGCATCGCTTTTTTCTGCCCCTACAGTAATGTTCCTTTACTTTATTAACTTATGTCTTCCTTTCAACTTCTGTTCGTCTCGTTCGGTGACACTTTTCGTAAAATCGCGTTCGACTCGATTGCTTACTTCCAAAGTCTAGCTTGTGTAAATAAGTTTTCAATATCGGCGTCTTCAGCCTTGGACGGTAGTTGCGACTTGTCCCAAGATTGGGGATTGGGAAGAACCTCACTAGAGTTCATTCCATTATATAATAATATCGTCACTATTGTTTTCAAATTCAATTCGCTTCATGAAATTAATACTTAACATTTTTTTGATGTATGTAAATACACCAGCAGTCACAAACTAAATAATGTTAGAGACATTTTGGTTTGCGCAAACATTTACCTTGGTGTTGGGATCGAACCCATTATCTTTCTTTTCCCAGGCTGGTGTTTAAATAATTGTACCACAAAGTCTAGATATTGGTTTAATTCATAATGCTGTGTTTCGTCTTGTTACATATCATCAGTCACAACATCATGTTACAGATGTATTATGAATAAGATCCTATGTAATAACCGCTTTATCGCCTTGCCACCGCTTCTATTTCCCATCAGTGCCGACGCCAAGTCTTGTCGTGAAAGGAAGTTGCACAAATTATTATGCAATTGAGTCTGACATTGAAATGAGAACTGTATACATAGATACAATTCTTATAATGTTTAGCTTGTGAGCGTTTATGTTTTGCGAGAAGAACGGACTGGCAATGTAATGGTCAGAGGTTTGAATCTGTCGAGCATATATTTGACCTTTCATAGGCAGGCATTTGTGTAGTTGTATGATTTGGTAGTATTACTTGAATTAACGGCGAAGGAAATCATAATAAGGAACCCAGGTTATCAAATTTAATAGCGAATTTAGATCATTATTTTTTGCAAGAATATCACCACATTTACTACTATTAAATAATGCATCATTAAGCAATTTGATATATTTTTGATTATAGGACCTGAGGAATTCTAGCGAGAATTTACATTATTTTTTATTACTGATTCTTAATATCCCCATATTCTCAAAAGTTTTTTACATCCCGCACATATGAATACCCGAAGAATCGAACTGGTGACCCCTCATTGCACACACGTTGTTAAACGTAATAAAACACATAGAAAACAATCGAAAAACGTGCGCTAGATGTGAATTAATTAGCCGTTACATTATCGTAAATCTCGGTCGGTTTTTGGAACAGTGGGCTATATATAGCCGCGGGCTTCGTACCTTGGACGCCGGCCAAGCCGCGGATAGATCCGGAGATTGATAAGAGATCGGTGGCTCGTGTCCGTCGATGCTCGGCCTTCTATCATCCAGTGGGTTGATGACTTCTATTCAAACCTTAAGAACTGATGGATAAGAATATGGTTTTGATTATGTAAAGTCAATAGGAGATATTGTAAAGAATGTTTATGTCTTCTAGAACTATCGACAACTAACAATCATTTCAATTCTATAATATGTGATTATGTGAAGATAAGTTATAGGAGAAATATGAAGATAAAACAGCGAATAATATTTGTTAAAAGTGTGATGGTGATGCTCAAAAGATATTGGGGTATTGCTAAATAATATTATTCAAGACTAAGACAAGCAGTCCATCATATTCTAGATGTATTTTTAAAGCTTATCCTACTTATTGCAACTCCTATAAATCACACTTTAGTGAAACGTATTAAAGCTTTGGATAATAACCCTTGTTTAAAATTGCGGTGTTGTTAGGCGAATAAAGTAAAACGATAGTCCTTTATGTAAAAGGATAAATTTGAGCCATGATGGTAAAACATCAATTCTTAACATCATCTCTGGAAACATATTTTTGTGTGATAATAATCAAGTTTAGTCCAAATTGTTAATAAATAATTAACGTTAATTACTTTCTTATAGACATATAACTTGAACCAAACTCCAATATTTTAGTCTCTAAGCAATTAAAAGAAGCTTTCATCAAATGAAAAAGTCTCCAGACTTATCATTGTCTTAGGACCAAATTAAACGTGACTTGGGGAAGTTTTTGCCCAATAATTTCCACGGAGGTTAATGAACTGTGCGCTCTAAAAACAGAGGGTTGGTTCGCCATTTGCGAATTATATTTAGTAAGTCTGATAAGACACGACGCTCCACTCAACTGAGATGTAAGTGCGAATTTCTGGTAAGGGTGACGGTATTTCTAGGAGGAGATTCTGCAGAAAATATTGAATTAGGTTTTTGACTGTGATGTATTTTTTGCAGGTGCTTAGAAGTAGCTATAGTGTGGTCCAAATGAATGAATATCTTATTCTATATGACACAGTTTTGCTGTTTTCGTAGCTAGGTTACATATAAAGATTATTTTAGAAACGCAAACTAGGATAGGTATATACCTAACGAATTTTAATTATTTTTGATTTCATAGTAATATAACCAAGGAACTCATCAACTAGTAATAAATTTGTTTACTGCTTTTAAGCCAAAAGATCTATACCAACGACTGGTTGAATATTTTTCTACTCACAAATTTACGTAACTAACTTGCACTTGTTATTTGTCGCGGAATAAGGTTTAACCCTCTTAAGTAAAAACTGATTGTAATCACCACCATTTGATATAATTTTACACCCACTACCTAATTTTAATAGTTCTGTTTACTTCAATTTCTTATGATACCACCAGGTCTATCGCTGGATCAAAACAATTTTTTGCCGTCATATTTATAAATCTACTAATAATTTCTACCGACCTTCCCGTCACCAAAGTTCACGTCGAAAATAAAGTCAGTGGGTTAAAGGAAAGCAGGCGAGGCCGGTACGAAACATCAGCTGTCGCCATAAATTTTACGAATGGAGGTGTCTCGCGCTTGTTTGTGATGCTGCGGCCAAATCTGCGAGTTGACGTGAGGAGTGACGCTAGTGTATCCGCGGGTTGGGCGGGAGATGTGGATGATTTGGTGATAACGTCACGGCCAATGCAGAACGAGAGTATTTGTGAACATCGGCCTTTAGATTATAGAAGAAAGAGAAATGACTATTCTTTAAATTCGAAAGCGAAACCTTTTTAATAAGGTATGCATTATTATCCGAGTAGTCCGGTGGAAGCAAAAACCAGGAAATTGTATTGTAGCCATATGTTTGAATCATTTTACAATTTTTTTGTTAAGAGATCTTAAGCTTTATCTACAGCTTAGAATTCTGAAGAGATCTGCAAAATAGCAGTATTGTATTTTTATTGTTTATTTAATGAATGAATTAACAAAATTCCCCCAATCAAATCGCAACTCCGTCGGTCGCACAACGCTCATTCATATAATTCTCCCATGACAAAGTCGAGGCGTTTGACGTCGATTACCCAAGTATTAATTATCGATGTTGGCACACATCCGAGGTGCAGTACACGTGCCATCGCAGACAGACCGACACGCGTCCCTAGCTGTGATCTATCGCCAGATTTATATATGCACTTATATATGGCAGAGATTGCGATATCGCGATGTTTCTTACGATTGCTTCAATGTTCGCAAATGAAGATGAAATTAGTCTCGTTTTTTAATGTCGCGACAGAAGTTTTAATATTTAAGGAATACGATATAAAATGTTTAGAAGCTTTTTACGTCATATCGGTAGAGAAATCCCTACATTCAGGACATTAGTTGTAGTACGAATCAGAAGTCATATTTTTCTTACTTTTTCGAATTACATCTGTTTTAATCTCTAACCAAGGACCTTTTAAGGGTAAGCAACCTAGTAATTCTACAAAATTAAATAAACTGTCTCCTTGGTCTAAACTCTAAACTTCGCATTCCTAGTCGGGAAAAGTTTGTAGGTTTTTCTTTAGGAAAGCTCGTTTCTTACATGAGCCTTTTCGGGCGAAACTTAGTTTTAGAATATGCTCTGCTTGCCCTGTAAGGGTTTCTTTTGCGTGAGCTTCTGCAGTGAGTTAAAATAAATAGATTGATTTAAGCAATTGTTTTAAAAAGCACTTTGTGCTTCGTAATATATTCATAAAGCATCAGAGTAAAACAATAAAGTTTCTCTCGCATCCGGCTAGCGCGCACTTTGTAAAACACATCCAATTTCACTACAACAAAAGAAATATGAATGTGTCAGTTTGTTTTATCGACGTAACGCGATTTATAGTCGCCCCTTTTTTCCTCGTTCCCGCCATTTCTCGTTATTTGTCTAATATCTTACATGGCGCAGTTTGTATCGCGAGAGAATTTCGCAGGAAAATTGTGTTTTCTTGTAACCTGATAAATTAGGGTGTATTACGTTATTTTCTTCGTAAAATACCATGATTTTTATCTTATTATAACTATTTATTATGAGTTCGGTCATGTGACATAAATATTGGCAAGTGCAATCGGGAGACTTAAGTTCGATTCTCGGCACTTCGACAGGTTTTTAAATTTCAAGGATGGTATTCGCTATCCAGGCAATAAATACCTGACGAGGATCAACATTTTTTTGGTAATTTTACTTAAGGATTTACACCAATTTTTCAGTAAGAGAATGTAGACTCATTCCTATCTCAGTCTATTCTATCTCTAGAATTCTAACACTCTTGGTAAGAATTCAAAGCTTCATACCAAGTTTAATCCAATAACAAACCGGTTTTGTTTTTATGTGAAGGTGTTTCGGTTCACTGACTAAGCGACCTAATTTATAATATTGTGCGTAAAGCCACATAAAGCATCATTACTCTGACACGTTGCCTTGGATCGCTGTGTAGTGTATATCACAATCTGTTTATCGTAATGTTTAGTTCATAACAAAAAACGTTTTATTTAACCAATTCTCGTAATTGGAGATTAGAATTTCATGACTAACCTTTTTGATTTATGCATTTTAGACAGTCGATGTTTATGCAGATATTGTTTAATATTAATAGCGTAAATATTGTAGTTTTTACGTTATTAATTATTGTTTGCTACAGGTTTTGCGAGAAAAGTTGAAGTCTCTGAATTGTTATTGTGTTAATGAAAAACAACGAAAACCTTGTGTTAATGAAAATACGCTTTATAGCAAATTTTCTATATAAATGGCTCTGCATTAATTGAGCTGTTCTGTCTATTAAAAAGCTGTTTTAAGTCAAAAACCTAATATAAATTTCTTAAGAAAAATAGATATAGATGCGTAAAAAAATTAAGCTATATATATCAATGCTTGCAAAATCGGGAGATAAAAACCTTTACTAAATTTATTTTCAATGTTTTCGTCATTTTATTGACACCAAATGCAATTATTATTTGCCGTTCCATAAATTTATTGTTAGAGTTTTTCAGGTATTTTTATTAAATACCCGAAATAATGCCAAAATGTATAAAAGTATAAAATCTGATAAACCTACAGCTTCGCTCATCGAATCTTCAAAACGAGATTACGACAGATTCTATCAAATCTCCATAGCACGTATAAAATCAAATAAATGTTTGAGGACAGGTCACGTAACAAGGGGTTGTTGGGCGAGCTGATCTCGGCGGGGGCAGTGGGAGGGAGGAGGGGGTTGTGGCCTCGCTCACTCGCCCAGAAACCTTAGATAGTTGCCGAGACCCGTGGCGTACACTGCGCTACGAAACCTCAGCTGATTTTAAATGTTGTGAACGATTATAAAGAGCAACATGGTTTGATGTTCAACAATTGACAGCCTTGTAACGCAGTTGGCTACACCTAATCTATATATACTCCCAAAAGTCACACATATAGTTCTGACCCCACATTAAGATACGAGTGTTTTGTCGTAGGTATCAGAAACAACGAGAGACTTTTCACTCTTGTCTCGGTGCGGGGATCGAATCCGCGGCCACTCGTTTCGCTAGCTGGTGTCTAGTCAACTGCGCCAAAGAGCTGTCAAATCAATTATTTGAGAGACCGTAAAGTCTGTCGTAGCTACACGTGGATACCCGCGACACAAGACTTGTATATTAGTATAGAGTCATCACTCACTAGCTCAGCCAAATTTATATTTATATTCCATATTTTTTTATTTTTCACTTTCGTTAGCGAAAGTACTTGATGAATATTTTTCGGTCCGGCGAAAAAGGTCGGACCCTCGGTACCTTTTAGTTAAACTTCATATTTTTTGAGGTCAGAAAAGGGGAAGATGAAAAATTATGCCTATGAGTAACTTATTTTAAAAGTCGCTGAATGCAGTCAACCTTTTCATACACTTGTCTCAAAAAAGAACAGGGAATTTCACGTTCATTTTTTAAATTATTTTTTTCATGAGTCAACTTAATTTAACTTAAATCAACGTAATTGAAAAAGGCAGTGAATGTCAGCCCGCTATTCTTCGTGCTTTGTGATGTAAAAGTCTCCGGCTCGATTCTCGGCTTGGATAATGGGTTTTACTGTACGTTACAAATAAACATCATCGAAGTGGCCGGCAAAACATTTGAAATCTACAGAATGCCAAGTTTTGTGTAGAAAATCCTTAAATTTATTAGTAAAGATACGCATAATACCAAAAATGGTTTTACATTTTTTGTTGCCGATAAATAGCAGTGGCAGAACCCAAAAAGCCCACCTTACAAAATTCCGAACAGTGATCTGTAAGCTTGACACTTTATATAACAAAATCTACAATCAATTTGACATACATAATTACTTATGTATAATTAAGAACATCCTGAGCCCATGATAACCAATTATAATAGACATAACATAATCAACATATAACATTTTGGGCTTCCATAGAAGTACCGGGACTGATAAATAAATGCCTATCAAATAGACTCTTTAAAGGCCCCATTATCGTCGATAAGCGAATAAAGCAATAACCCCAGTTACGTAGATGCGGCACAGATCATAAACAATCATTAGCTAATTGGCTATGGATATTAAAAAGTAAATGACGCCGACAGCAGGTTTATTGCATCATCCGTTCACAGACCACATTAACAAACAACTGTATGTATTAAACATTTAAATACACGGCTTGTGGATAATAATTGCGAATTTGCCTTTTAAACTTAAGAGACACGCCATAGTTCAGGTAGCGGTATGAATAATCCGTGGTAAATGTACTGTTTTTTAACTTAATGGAACTACTAGGCACGGGCCTTCTCTTCAACTGACAGGGTTTAGGCCTTAGTCCACCACGATGGCCTAGTGTAGACTGGCGCACTAAAGAAATTTACTTAGCAACACAAATAAAAAGGTATTTTCCTTCAACTTTGAAGTTCGTGATACTTAATTCAATGTGAATAGACACATAACTTTCGAAAAGTCAGAGCTATGTGCCTGGGGTATGAATCCACGATCATCGAAATCCTCGATCGCGTACTTTAACTTCGAGACCATCACGAGTATGTTATAGGAGGGTTGAAAAAGAGCCCCCGATTTGACCTATCATTTCAACTTTATCAAATTTGACATAAAGCCTTCATGAAGAAGTTTTGACAAAGCGTCAGTACTCCATATTGAATGAAGCACTAAGTCCGTAAAGTTTCGGCCAATACTCGTAGAGGCAACTCGAACACAAAGTAACAAGCCATTACAATGCATTGCAGGAAAACAACCCGCTGAAACGCCACAAAGAACATTATGAAACTTATTAACTATGTTCGGAAGTTGGGTAAAGTTGGCGAGCGTTTTTCCCTTGCGTGCTCCCAGGACGTAGCCGTAAAATGACCTGGCTGCAGTGCTGGCCACTGGAAATACATTACTCTTTTTCTTTACTACCGTCCTTAATATTAATTCTCGTGTTACATCGAGACGTTTTGGAAGTGTTAGATTTGTGTTTTTTTTTCACCTCGATACAAAAATCAGATTGATATTATGAAATTAAGACTATGCGATACACTTTATTTGATAATATGGTATTTTAATTCATTTGAATAACGAAAAACGTATCTGAAAAGATATTATTGCAAATATGACCCAAGTGAAATAATCTTGTCTTAGAATTATCTGACAATTACCGGTTGAACATATCGTAATAACATAGTCGTAAAGCAACAGATAACTAAATGCTAACTAATTTACATGGCATAAGGAGCAAGCGATCAACTTTACTGCACAGTTATAAAAACAAAAAAATAACAGTTTTGATATCATTCAGCCCTTACTATCATTAAATAATCTACAACAAAGAAAACGGTACAACATTTACGACACATAAAAAACAAATAAATTTATTTTAAAACAGCAATTTCCTCTCGGAAACGAGTGAGTAATTACGATAACCGGTCCCCTGTATGATTGCAGCCACGCAGACCCAAGGGTCATGAGCTAATGAGATCTAGAAGCAAGTTATAAGCGACCTGACTATTCAATATGGCCAATTTTGAAGTTTCTCAACATGCGAATAGTGACGAGCTCGAATGAAATGAGATATACGTAACAGTTACATTTGTGCAAGTTCTTCATCAACCCATATACGCCCACTGCTGAGCACGGGTCTCCTCCACCATTGAGAGGGTTTAGGCCGTAGTCCACCACGCTGGCCTAGTGCGGGTTGGCGGACTACACACCTAAGAAATTCCTAAGAACTTTTAGGTGTGCAGGTTTCATCACGATGTTTTCGTTCACCGTTAAAGCAAGTGATAATTCAATGTGAATACACACATAACTTCGAAAAGTCAGAGGTGTGTGCCTGGGGTTCGAACCCGCGACCGGCGAGATTCTCGACCGCGCGCCCAAACCTCGAGGCCATCACTGCATTGTGCGAGTTATTGTTGCGAATTCTAATAAGTATTAATGATAAAACATTAAGAGATTTAGCCTCGAGGCTTAGACACGCTGTCGAGACATAGAACGCTGACTTTTCGAAGTTGTATGTATCCAAAAAAAAATATTACGTACTTTAACGGCTAATAAAGTGAGGAAACCTACACACGCAAATGTTCTTGGGAGTTTCTTAGGCGTGTAGTCCGCCAATCCTCACTAGACCAGCGTGGTAGGGCATTAACCGGTAAGACGTATAATAGTTAATAAGATGTATAATAATGAAAGTTACAGGTATTTACAGTATTATCCACTTTTTTATGCCAACATTGTAATGGAGTTATCCAACAAATTGCGTCGCGAGCGGCCGGACGCGCGCGAAGGCACCGGCGCGCCCCCTAGCCTTTGTTTTAAATAACTTTTATTACTTTTTTATGTAATTAGCAGATGCACTGATAGCGCAGGATGTAATGTGTTTTTTTTGTTCGCGAGAATGTTGATTTTTATAGTTCAAGTTAGTTATGTTTAAGTTTATTTTATTTAACATATTATCACTTAATTTAAGAGTAATGGGATACATCGAGAGGAAACCAGCGCACTTAAAATTTCTTAGGATGGTTTCCACCAATTTCAATTAGACCAACGTGGTGGATTTAGGGTTAAACCCTCTCAGTTATAGAGGAGGCCTGTGCTCAGAAGTGGGACATACATGGGCTGGTAATGATGGCCTTAATGATTTTTTAAAAATTGTGGTTAACTATGACATTACCTCCGTTTAAAACACTGGAACTACTGAACACCTAACAATAAACCTACGATACCAAACTGAATCTACGCCATGAATTTACCAAGGCTAAGTAATAAATAAATGAATTAATTTAATTATTCAATTCTTAATCAATCTATGCTCAATTACCCGCGGGGTAAGGGACACCATGATTTGCAATATTAATTGATGCAACCGCAATTGTCAGCTCTAAGTACCAGTAAGCGTGTTATAAATTGTAATTGTACACTCAATATCAATGTTCGAGTTATAAGCGACGGCGGTTTTATAAGCGAAATGGATTTGCTAAATTTTATTACAGATTAAGAATATCCAAGACCAGACAATAAAATTGAATTATCACTTGCTTTAACGGTGAAGGAAAACATCGTGATAAAACCTGCACACCTAAAAGTTCTTAGGAATTTCTTAGGTGTGTATTCCGCCAACCCGCACTAGGCCAGCGTAGTGGACTATGGCCTAAATCCTCTCAATGGTAGAGGAGACCCGTGCTCAGCAGTGGGCGTATATGGGTTGATGAAGAAGACCAGACAAGACACTTTTTACACATAATAATTACTAGCAGCCTGGCTTGGAATTGCCAAGGCATTATTTTCTTAAGAATATTTAGTTTGAAAACCCGCAGTTGTGCAGGGCAGAGTTAATTTGTTTAGCCTTACTTTCCAAATTATAGAAGTTGCCTGTGACAAACAGAGGATCATGTAAAAATTGTTAAAAATAGAAATACATAATACACAAGCTTGCGATCCGGAATCATAAAATCGCTCCGCCTATCGCCGCCGCTAATGCCTTGTCCACAACCCGCTAAGTGTTTGTTGTCATGCAATATTTTGAAACATGCATTGTTGCATAGTATTACGCGTGCTACGGGTTGCGACGACAAATACTACAATAGACCGCACGCTTCCGTCTTAAGAAATGCTCCTTAACGACAGACGGTCGTGAGGAAAAAATGCAAATTGTCTCAGCAACATACGGTGTTACGACACAGTGCTTATTAAATACCCGGTGAAGTATGAATTTATAGTCGATATTAGAAAATGAAAGAAGTTGATGGTATGGTAAAAAACGTATTATTCATCTACTTTTTATCCAATTGCGCCGTTACTCCCATAGAAATGAACAATTCTACAGTCAGGGCGAATGTTATTGGCTTTTTTGTCAGGGAATTTCGCTAAAAGAAATAATGTTCATTCCTTGACATTCAAAATTGGTAAGTAGTTGGTGAATTATAGTTATAAAAATGACTTTTCTTTACCTTTTGGGGTACAAACGCGAGAGTTTAGATAGGTATGTATAAGATGGAGAGTAACGTCGAAGATAGCTATAAACGACACAAAAACACCGTAAAATTCTATTAAAGTTATTAAAGCATTACCCATTATTTTGTTTATAAAACGGCCCCGCTAAATACTCAACCACTAATTACTAGATTGAAATTCCCCAGGTGCAGGGCCACTCCAAGGCCAGCCTGGTCAATACTTTTGACGAGTATTTCGTACCACAGAGTTTGTAAACATCGCGTGTCGGCCGGCACTACGTCAGCCGCTGTTACTGGCGAGCTAATAGCCATAGTAATAAACACCTTAACAATACCATGTTCTCGGTTTATAAGCCAATTTTGTTATCTACCTTCCTTAGAATATTTATCATAAATAAATTATGGATTATATTGTTGGTCACCATTACTTTTGAATATAGTAATAGAGTGGGTGTAGAAATGCATCTGTGGTTACTCCTTGTAGGATGTTGCTCCTTAGGAATAATATATAAGTCTTTTCTCTTTTTCCTCCTTTTCTCCAAAGAAATTGTACTAGTTTAATCTGCTGGGTCTAATTTTTACATGTATACAATTAAGGTTTTTATTAGCCGCCATTAATGATTTGGAATTTCGTAATATGGATCTATCGCCTATAGAGTAGGCAATATTCCGAGCCATTTGAGTGAAAGAAATATCACAATACATTTGAGTTGGTCATTACTAGTGATTTTGTCACATATTCCATTCAGTGAAAAAATACATATTAGCAAACGAACCGAGTAAACTACCATGAAGAAAAGTGTTAATAAACCAGTTTATCGTAAAACTGTCTCTCCGTTTCTTAAAGGTTAACTTTAAATGAGTTTTTGAACTTTTTGACGTCGTTCCTCGATGTCCTTGGGAAGATCGTTAAAGAAATAACTTCCATCGCGAATCTAATAGTTAGTTTGAAATGTTAAATAAGTAGCTGGCTTTGTCTATCAAGTTCCTTAATTTTAATTACTTTTCGTAGATTCCTAGGCGGAGCGAGATTACTTGGGCTCTAGTTTTTTGTTTGTTAGAATTTAATAAGGTCGCTGTCAAGATTGTTCGATTTTAGTTCATATAAAAACAAAAGCAAATTGTTGGAAATAAATTTCTCTTTAATCTGGCAATTACTCAATGAAACTTGAACTTTTTAATTGACTTTCTTTTTCCTTTTTGACATCACCTATGTAGTACTGAATTTTATTAGAAATTATTAGAATTATATTTCACTACAATGCCGACCCGTCATAGGATACATGACCCCGTAGAATTAGATACACTTGGGTTCTTATGCTGGGTTTGATAGTACGGTAGTCGCAAACAGGATTATCAATATTATAATCCTGTTTGCGACCATATTTATAATACACAAAGCCTTTATAAAACTGTTCTGTACACAAAATACCAGCGTTATGGTTTAGCACTAGCAGAATTTATAAGGCACTTTTTATTTGAAGCTCATTTATTCCAGATTCTTTGTCCTCATTCTGTGAATTTTAATTTTGGCGATACCATCAGATTTATAGTAACAATTTATCACGCCCCAACAATAAAACATACTACCTTGTGTACAAACTGACATTGCTTTACTAATATATATGTACATAGAACAATGCTGGCTCGAAGCTCATAAATCCGTCCTTGGCTATTGTTACCAAAAACAAAGGTCTTCTGTCTCGTTTACTCTTGCAGCTTAAATATCTGTCCATCTCTGTCACGCTCTGTTGAAATAGTAATACAAGCTTCCTGCTCGTAAGTTATTAACATAAAAATCCTACTGAACTTATTTAACAAAATAAGGCTGTTGTTTATGTAAATAGAAATGACGCCATCTTTGTTCCTTGTTACCTACGGAGCCGTGTTGAGAAGGAAAATTACTTCATGTTTTTTTCTAATTGAAGACTATAATGACAATGGGTTCAAGGTTGATGCAGTCTAAATATAGTTTTATTGTTTTTTAATTGTCGATTAACCTTGAAGGAAAAAGACAACCTTATTGATGAAAAAAATGACCGCATATTTAAAAAAAAAATACTGGTATTATTGCAGTTGCTACGGCTCTTATCTTCATTTTAGCCTTTAAAGTCCTTTTTAAATTTTCTGAGAATGTTTTCTAGTAATCTTTTGATAATGGGTGAAAAACGGTCTTAAAGCCTATTGGCTTTAAGTTGTAAGTAAAATACAATCAAACTAATGCCGACTGACAGTAGCTATGCATCATTTCTAGTAGTCGACAAAATAATGCCGGTCTGAGTCCGAAATTCGATGTTATTTCACGTAAATTTAGTTGAAATGTTCTGTGCATCTCATGACAATTATTTCTTTTAAGTATTTTAGAAAAAGTGCAAGACATTTAAGGACCATAATGTCCTTTAAAATGTTTGTTATCGTATCGATAAATTATCCAATATTATTGCTGGTAATGTGACATTTAAAGTACTTTTATTTCGATTTTTATTGAGGTATCGTGCTGGTCAATAAAAGCTTTTTTTGTGGTGGTAACTAGTTACATCTTAACGCACATTTGTAAGTGGTCGCGAAATTATTGCTGGCTTTTTAAAATCATTATAGAATCGTCTTGCCATTAAGTTTTGAAGGTTCCCAAGATAAGTTTTCTCGTGGCTTTCTTAAACTTAGCATGAATATATAATACTTCTAAATGGAGAAAAACATTATTTATTATTATCAACTATTTGAAATATGAAAACAATTCATTTAAGCTTAAGACTTTAAAATTCTTGATACTTTTGATTTAAATACCCAAATCCTAATCCCTAATCGTAATTTCTTACTCAAACTATTATAAAATTCACGACAATATCATTTGCGCCGTGCCTACAAAGTAGTGAGACAACGTTCGCGTGAAGGAAGTACTGTGGTACTACTTATACGCTGGATCTCATTTCCGATGCCCCAAGCTGTTCCCCTCCAAACTCTTTATGCCGCATTATCACGAACTGACCCGAAAATAAAAAAAAAATAGCATCGTATATAATCAAAACAAAGTGTTATCTGTTCGTGCCACGTTCATTCATTACAGCGATATTCATCTGGAATGGGCGCGTGTCCACTACTTTCGTTCACGTCATAATTCAATTATTCGTACAAGAATTTATGTATGGATCGTATAAAGATGTTACAAACGTAGGAAACAACTTAAAAGATTTGCGAACTAAATTTGTCGCGACATGAAGTTGTGGAATAGTCTGGCGTTATCCTTTGGTTAGACCAGCTAAAATACAAAAATATTTCGATGCTCTGTTTGTACAGTAAGCTTTAAAGTCAGTTACTGTTGACTCTGGGTACTTACTGGTGAGTTGAGACGTCAGAAATGTTAAGTTACTATGATTGCCTACAAATTTACGAAACACAATAAAAAAAACCACAAAAGGTTATTGTAATGTAAAGAAAATTGATGATTTTTAGATGAACGATTTCTGTCATTTATTTGAAAATACTGAAGTCTATGTGACATAGTTTTTTAACGTGCATTTATTTATTTATAATAATTTTACTTTGTCGTGGTATATTGGAGTTGCGCGGCCGCTTCGGAGATACAGTCGGCTGGTCACTTTCCACTGTACCTGTGCCCTTTGTGCGCCACAATTGGAACGGTAAATTCAATTTATCTGTACACATCGCCAGTATCATTTCACCAATTGTTCGTCGACAACCCTTGTTTATACCAATTAATACGCATTTGTATGTAAACTAGTTTTTAAGGACTGTATGGCGGAAACGCGTTGTTTTTATAATTAAATATGAGTGAAAGTTACGTGTAAATGTAACATTAAAAAAGTTTCGCCAATGAGTTTGTGTTTGTTAATTTACGTTTGGAAATTAAAAATAACTAGCGTGTAGTTTAATTTATTGTCAGTAAAGGGCGAAGGTCAGTGAGTAATACTTTGTGTGCAAACATGATTCATTTCACCCTGGTATTACTGTGATGTAAGCTCGAATCGTAGCACTTTATTTTAGGCTTGGAAATTACCTTGATACAAGATAATGCTTTAGTATTGTCGGACATTTGAACTTTGAGCTACAGACTAACGTGTTAGACCAAGGCTTAAATAATACTTATTCCTATAGTAGAGACATGCATATTACATGCCTTATTTTCCGATCACGTTCTGAATACATTTTGTAATATAAAGATAAAGATGTGGAGTGTACATATGACCGAAGATGTAGAGGGAAAAAATTAAAATGAGAAAAATTGTCCACAGAATGCGGCTGATAGATGATTTATTTACTGACATCACTTTGCAATTTTAGTTTGACCTTCTGTAGGGAAGGCTCGTGCCCAGCAATGGGACGAATGTAAGTCTATAATTGTTATAGATATTCATCATCATCATCATCATCAACCCATAAACGCCCACTGCTGAGCACGGGTCTCCTCTACCATTGAGAGGGTTTAGGCCATAGTCCACCACGCTGGCCTAGTGCGGGTTGGCGGACTACACACCTAAGAAATTCCTAAGAACTCTTAAGTGTGCAGGTTTCATCACGATGTTTTCCTTCACCGTTAAAGCAAGTGATAATTCAATTTGAATACACACATAACTTCGAAAAGTCAGAGGTGTGTGCCTGGGGTTCGAACCCGCGACCGTCGAGATTCTCGACCGCGCGCCCAAACCTCGAGGCCATCACTGCTTTATAGATATTAACGAACATCTTATTAATTTGAGGTTTGTGTCCTACAATCTACAGGTTCATTTTCTGGGTCGGCCAAAGTGTTATTAAGGAGAAATCCTTAGAATATTCTCCGTAGCAGCATAGAGTATACATTTTTGCCCGATATATGTACCCTTTTTAATAGCAGTGATGGCCTCGAGGTATAGGCGCGCGGTCGAGAATCTCGGCGGTCGCGGGTTCGAACCCCAGGCACACACCTCTGACTTTTCGAAGTTATGTGCGTATTCAAAATTGAATTATCACTTGCTTTAACGGTGAAGGAAAACATCGTGATGAAACCTGCACACCTAAAAGTTCTTAGGAATTTCTTAGGTGTGTAGTCCGCCAACCCGCACTAGGCCAGCGTGGCGGACTATGGCCTAAACCCTCTCAACGGTAGAGGAGACCCGTGCTCAGCAGTGGGCGTATATGGGCTGATGAAGATGTACCCTTTTTAATGTGTGTGATACAAACGTGACAATATCTATCTACAAGAAATACAGGCGTAAGGTTATGTACATACAAATATATCCTCCATTTACAAAGCTCGTTAATGTTCCCGATAAGTTTATCAATAAGGCAGGGTGGCCATTAGTTCGCTAACTACCGGACGAGCTAAATCACCCGCCCCGGGCCAGATACGGGATATTACCGGAATCCACGCAGATGTAGTTTCAAATAAATGCTGCTAAAATATACCCCTGAAATTTTCATCTACATTTAGCTTTAATTAAGACTGTGTTACTGTAATTTTGTATTTTGTTGTAGGAAATTTCATAGCAAAAAGATATTAAACGAATGCTGAAATAGTTTTGATTTTTTTGTTGTGATTCAGACGGAATGAAAGAAAAAAATATTTTTACACTAAAATGTTACATGAGAGTTTTATGTAACAGGTTTTATGATGAAACCTAAGTAAATTTAACCAGGACAGTTTTTCCGAAGGTCCTATAAATATCCCTCAAATACCTGGCGAGCTGTATTTATATTTCCGTGGCTCCTGTGCCACACATCCATTCGACAGCCAATGTAGTGGAAACGGGGCGCAGATGTGATTTATCGCCGGGGATGTGGCGCCGTTACCAAGTGCGTTTCTCTAAAGTTCAGCGCAACCTTAGCCGAAATGTCGGGCCGAGATCGCCGCGCCCTATACAGTTTAACGAGAGAATTTTGTAGTTTTGTGTGAAATATTGTTATTAGTATCATGTAGGTGTAGTTAATTTGTGTAAGGGTTATAAATTTTGAGTAGTTTATGAGACATGACTTTTTTAGTTGTACATTTAATTAAAATAGATAATGTTCTGTCCAAGGACGCGTCTATACTAATACAAAAGTGTTAAGGAGAAGTAAGATTACACATTTGAATGAGTTGAAATTATAATGATCAATACTTTTTGTAGATACAGTGCCTGTGTAGATTGAAGAGGTACATATTTTATTTGTTTATGGATATTTTTTCATACCTCAATGTTAGTCTCAGAATTTTGAGATAGAAAAACTTAACGACATTTCGTACAACCCGATTTCAAACGCGGGACCCCGTGCACTAATTCATGCCAGCCCAATGGAGCATTACTACATAATTTAACAATAACAGACGATGTGAAAGATCGAATGACTACTCGCCTCGGTGAGGTGTCGAAAGATATCAATGGCGATGCATCACCGCCTCCGCTCACGACTTATCGTCCAATACTTTACACATGATAAGCAATTTATTTAATTTTTAATAGGGAATATAATGTACGAAGGTTTCTATGTGACACTTGTCACAGATTAAATGTGGGTGGAGAAATGCATCTCTGATTAAAGTTTAGAGAAATCAAGAAAAAGATTTAATGTGTACGTATGTGTGGATTTTTGATAAGATAACAGACTATTTCCATCATCATAAGCTTGCCATCCCACTGCTGGGCACGGGCCTCATCTACAACTAATTTAGGCCTTAGACCACCAGTGTATAGTGTGGGCTGTCGGACAGTATAAACATATTGTCAGAGTCTTAAAAAAAGCTTTCTTATTAAATTACCAAAATTATAATTCCATTGTTATTTATTTATTTATTTAAAATACTTCATATACAAAACTGTATATAGGCGGACTTAATGCCAGTGGCATTCTCTTACAGTCTACCTTAGGGTGGTGGAGAGATGAAGTATGGTTGGTGTGAAAAAAAAACCAAAGAGATACAAACATATATTATAATAAAAATATACATAAAAAAATCTAAGATATATAAATATATAAAAATAAAATTGTATATTGTATATAAAATTGTTATTTTTGTAATACTCTTATGTTATCGGATTTAAATAATCATATCATAAGTCTCCAACAGTTAAGGCCGAAGTCAATTTATATACATTTTAATATGGGCACAATGTATTTTATAAATTGTCGTGGAAATGTGTCGTGTCCTCCGCGCCAACACGGCGTTATTAAACAAATATATTATCCTTTATTCTGTATATTACAAGTCATTATTTATATCGTAAGGTCGCTTCATATTAAAGCTTTTTATTGCGATAATCGGAAGTACCAAATCTGTTCTTTACGGCGAAATTTCAAGGTTTATTTTAGGGTCAAATTTAGACAAAAAAAGTTTTTTAGACTCAGAACCAATTGTCTCCAATCAGTATTAATAAAAGCTTTTATGGTTTTCCATCGTCCAACAGTGGGATAGTATGGGCTGTTGTAGGTAGATAGTCACCTAAGTATACTCATGTTTAGAGATTTAACTATAATCTAAAACAAAGCAGTCATACAACTTAATACGATTAAAATTAGTAGACTAGGTTTTGCTTTTCAGTTCCCAATTCTAAAATAATTTAAAATCCTCAGTAATCATTTCGGGATATTATTCGGTTTTCTATTAAAGTCATTAATAGATGTTTGTTAATAATAAGCTAATAATTGATTGTATGAGACAAGATAAAAACACATTTTGTATCATGAACATGAAGAGGAATTGGTTTTGGTAGCAGATGTCTTTAAATCACGTTTGGCAAGCAGGGTCTATATGTTATTTAATAACTAAACATTAAACAGATTCAAAGCGATTTACATAATAATCATTTCTATAAATATTAATTTTTGGCTCTATTTTTATATCTGTTTAATACAAAAATAAATGTTTCAAAATCATATGAACTCAAGGTTTATATAAATACTCGTATTTTGCAAACGAAAAGTGTTAGATCACTTATGTATCAAGACGGTCTTTAAGAGATTTCTACCATTTTCACTTTATGTATTCGATTTTTTTTGGGAAATTATAATACCTTTTAAAGTTCTCTTAAATTTCATAAATAGTTAAATTCCTTTCTGTACCTGTACTCTTTTTGAATGTAAAAAGAAACTTGAAAAATCATTGGTTCCCTAAACAAACTTTCTAGATGCTACATTCTTATTTAAATAATAAACTTATTTACAAGTATTAGAATGTTTTCAGAAATTAAAACAGTGTCAGGGAACACCATAGTAACTGGAGAAGGACCGTGTAACATGACGATTGACGTCAAACTGTTCTTAGAAACCAGACACATGTTTCACTAACCTCAGCTTCAAGTATCAGAGAGACAAAGATAGAGTCTCTTTCTCATACATAAACTCACGCCTATATTCCCTGATGAGGTAGGCAGAGGCGTATCCCTCCTTCACCCACATATCACCAGCTATGTATCAGTCCCACGTAATAAGGGGTTAGCCTACTGCCATTTTTCAGACATTGCTACTGAGAATTTCCAAATGGAAAAACCCAATAACACTTTGCCCGACCCGGGAATCGAACCTAGTACCTCTAGATCATCACATACTCGTACCGCAGGACCACCAGGCAGTCAGTCAGAGACTCTTCAACATATTATATTTATAAATTGTGTAATCGTATTACATAACATGTTATTGTGCATCTGTCGTAACAAAAACTGCATACACAGGATGTGTCACAAAATATCGGTCGCATTGTATATGTTGCGTCACTTGTGAGTGCAACTCTGTCTCTCGTTCAAGGTGAAGATTCACTTGACACAGCATTTAATGCAAGCCGCCTTGGGTATGGCTGTAAAATAGAGTCGATTAAAAAGGTTATTGTATGTTTCGTTATTTGTCTGGTTTCTATTTTTTTTTATTTCAAGCTGGATCAAACTTTTTCAGTAGACTAATCATTTAACAGCGGCCTCTTTTTTAAGAATTCTAGATTGATCTTTTAGTCACTAAAACTTTTTAGTTCTGTTTGCATCGATCGGCAGTTACAAAAATATCATCCAAGCCTTTAAGGTAGCATATGTGGTAAAATATTTTTATTTTCGTGTTATTAAGCCCTTTGTTCTAAGCCTTCGACCTTCAAAAGCACACGTGGTCACACAAAAATATCTTTGGTGATGACAAAACTGTTTAGCAAAGGTTACATAAGTTATTTTCGAGAGTCAACAATAGCTGAATTTTATTATAACATCCATACACCTGTGTAAATAATTTGCAATTTACAGTTTTAAATGTGGGCGTGACTCAGACGAAATTTCATCTCGATTGGCTCAGAACGAACAAAGAATCTTTGTTAGCAATTGTTTTTGATGTTCATAATATTTTGAATTGTTACGGCTCACTTGTTTTGGCAGGTTCTGTCGGTGTAAATTCTGCAAGGGGGACATGAACTCCTTAATATTTTGGTCCGGTTGAGTGTGCTTTGTAATTATTTACTGTATATAATTTTTCAGATCAAAAATAAAGACATTGTTTTATGGCCCTTCGTTGATTGCACTGTAATGTGCATATGAATTTGATATTACTAAAAGAGTTCCATCTTATACTCAACATTTTTATTGTAGCTTTAGAATACTGGTCACTAGTTGCAGTCATTTTTGAAAACGAAGGAGTTTTGTTATCACTTTTATAGATTACTCGGTGTACGCATGAGATCGTTTCCTATGGCGTTTTTTAATTCACATAAGGTTTCTGTTATTGATTAGGTACTTAGTCGCATTACTAAAACTGATTTCACGCCATCAATCATAAAATCTTCATCGAACCCTTCACAAGCAATCCATCTTGGAAGTTATACGCTCAGACTTCCAATCCCTAACACTAAGCTTAGTCCAAAGTTTGGCTCAAACTATCCAATACAACCTTATTACCCTTCCAGATTCTTGTGCTCATCTATTGAGCCCCCAATGTTATCCATTGACGCGTGAACTAATAAATCTGTAGTTGTGCCGCTTGTCAGCCCGTAATGTATTGCGTTCGGGGTAGAAATAGGCTTTTATTGCGTCACAGGGTTGTTCCATGAGTAATGGCCGCAAACGTTTGAATTAATGAATAACTTGTAGAGAGAGATAGCAAATGCAGTTCTTGTGAGTGTGAGTGAGAGAAAAATAGGTGATGTCATTGCATGGTATTTTGGTTGATTATTGAGCTTAAGATTGGTGATGGATGGTGTTTTCAGGGAAGCTAAGTAGTTTTCAGATGGCATCATTATTTCCTTATAACATGTATATATAGGTAGTTATAGTGTTTTACATAATACGATACATATTTGTATTAGCATAGAAATTTGTTGCGGTTTTTTTATCTAAGCAGAATTATCTTCCAAACGTATCTTGAAATTAACCGCTTTTCACATTTTCATTACCGACTTTGTGAAGAAACTAATCTAAATTTTGTCATCAAACCATGTGCAAAATTTAATTTACATAGTTCCGAACACGTCAGTCTGTCTATTATTTACATTCTGCTTTTGTTAGATTCAAAATAATTATAATGCGCCTTTAAACAGCCTGTATGCATGGTTTTATGTATCCTTTGTGTTCAGTGACATAAATTAACAGATTTCTATTGTCTTAACTGTACTTCGCTTGAATATTAATTGATTACATAAAAAACATTTGTGTTTACCCCGTGTAGACCTTGTGACATGATGGTAAACTAAAAGTATTTGTCAGCTGAGTATTGTTTCGAGTATTTTGGATTTATTTGTTGGTTTATTTATTGGTTCTACTTCATATCTGGTGATGTCTTGGTATCTATTTCCAGGTTGAATGTTTTTAATAATAAAATTCCCAGTTACTTCATTCCATTAAGAACTTTACTTTGTAACCGAAAATGGATATAGAAATGATCTTATTACTTTTTAGAGGTCAAAGTTAGATATATTTAAATTGTAGCCATAACCTCTGCCCGTTATTTAAGATACAAACATATTCAAATCCAATTGAATATAGCAGTGATTAAAACAAGGTACACGACCTAGTTATTTTGATCTACATTATGAGATGTAAATATTCTAGGCTTGCAACAAGACCTAAACAAACAAGTTAGGTAATCGGCCCCATTCTGCTGTTTTCGTTTACATAATTGTAATTTTAGACTGGCTCTCTGTCACTCTAGTGAATTGACGACTGAGGGTCGCACACTCAGCAGTTTATTGTTTTTCTTGATGACACAGCACAGAAATCACGTGATAATGTTTTTGTTCATCACGCTTTGTTTTCAAGGACAGGGCAGCAAAATTTGTTGGCCTGCATAATTGTGAAGGATGGTTAGTAAGTTCCATAAAGTTGATTGATGATTTAGCTAAGATCTAGGGATGCAGGCCGCCTCCGATAATTATGGAAGTCTTTGGGGAAGGCCTCTGTTCCGCAGTTCACGAGTTTTGACTAATGGTGATGATGATGACGATAATGGTGATGGTGATGATAATCATCATCATCATCATCATCATCAGCAGCCCATATTCGTCCACTGCTGGACATAGGCCTCCCCCAATGACTTCCACCGGGAACGGTCGGAAGCCTCCTGCAGCCAGCGACGTCCCGCCACCTTGACAAGGTCATCGGACCACCTTGTTGGGGGACGTCCCACGCTGCGCTTTCCCGTTCGTGGCCTCCACTGGAGAACTTTTTGGCCCCATCGGCCATCAGTTCTCCGCGCCATGTGGCTGGCCCATTGCCACTTCAACGAGCTAATCCGTTGGGCTATGTCGGTTACTTTAGTTCTCCTACGGATCTCCTCATTTCTGATTCGATCACGTAGGGAAACCCCGAGCATAGCCCTCTCCATAGCTCGTTGAGTGACCCTGAGCCGACCCATGACGCCTTTAGTGAGAGGCCACGTCTCAGTGCCATATGTCATCACTGGTAACACACAACTATTGAAGACTTTCGTCTTCAGGCACTGAGGTATATTGGACGAGAAGACGTCTCCTAACTTTCCGAACGCTGCCCAACCGAGTTGGATTCGACGATTGACCTCTCTCTCGAAGTTGGACCTGCCTAACCGGACCACTTGTCCCAAATAGACATATTCGTCTACAACTTCGAGAGTCGAGCCCCCAACTGCGATTGGGGTGGGCACAACATGGACATTCGACATGATTTTCGTCTTGTCCATGTTCATTTTGAGACCCACCTGTTGGGAGACTCGATTGAGGTCTTCGAGCATAGTGCTAAGGTCCTCCAGCGATTCTGCCATGACTACAATATCGTCGGCAAACCGAAGGTGTGTGATATACTCGCCGTTGATGTTGATGCCGAATCCTTTCCACTCCAAGAGCTTGAAGGCGTTTTCCAGCGCGGCAGTGAACAGTTTCGGAGATATAACGTCTCCCTGTCTCACGCCTCTCTGTAGTGGAATAGCCTTCGTGCTCTGATCTTGTACTCGGACCGACATGGTGGCGTTGTTGTATATACTTTTCAACACCTCGATGTACCGACAGTCAATGTGGCACCGCTGGAGAGACTCTAGCACCGCCCACGTCTCGATCGAATCAAAGGCTTTCTCATAGTCCACAAACGCTAAACAAAGCGGCAAGTTGTATTCCTCGGTTTTCTGGATAACTTGCCGAAGCGTATGGATGTGGTCTATGGTGCTAAAGCCTTTTCGGAAACCAGCTTGTTCGGGCGGCTGGAAGTCATCAAACCTGCGTTCGAGACGATTTGTGATGACCCTCGAAAACAACTTATAGACATGGCTCAGGAGCGAGATGGGCCTGTAATTCTTCAGCAAGGTGTTGTCACCTTTTTTGAAGAACAGTACCACCACGCTCCTGCTCCATGCCTCTGGCGTTGAGCCCTCGAGGAGAACGGAATTGAAGAGCCTCTGAAGGACTTTAAGTACCGGCGTTCCGCCCGCTTTCAGAAGCTCTGAAGTGATTCCGTCCTCACCCGGCGCCTTGTTGTTCTTAAGTTGCTTCAGGGCCATCTCAATCTCACACAGGCTGATGTCCGGGATATCATCACTGAAGTGGCGGATCAACTCGGCTCTCGGGTCTTCGGCCGAGCGAACAGCGGGCTTGGCAACCGAGGTGTAAAGCTGTCCGTAGAACCTCTCGATCTCCCTTAAAACCTCTGCCTTCGTCGACACTACGCGGCCGCCCTCCGTCTTCAGCCTAGACAACTGTCTTTGCCCAATAGACAAGTCTCTTGCAAACACTTTGGAGCCTCCGTTCCGCTCTATTATCTCTTTAATGCTCACAGTGTTGTGAGCACGGACATCGTGTCGCAAGGACTTCCAGATCTGTCTATTGAGCTGACGATATGCTTCGGCGTCCTCGGAAGACTGCAGCGCCATAGATCGACGTTCGGCCATGAGGTCAAGAGTGTGGACCGAGAGTTTTTGAGGTCTATCTCTGCGGCGAGGTCTAAAATGCTTAGATCCCACCGCATGGACAGCTTCTACCAAACCGCTGTTTAACTCGTCCACGGCAAGGTTTTCTTCCAGGCACTCGAAGCGATTTTTCAGCTCGAGTTGAAAGCTTTCGGGGTTTTGGATATGAGCGCGAGTAGGTCGGAGCGTAGACTTCATCAAGCGACGCCTTTCTAATTGGACGTTGATATTCAATGAGCCTCTAACCATTCGGTGATCGCTACCGGTTTTCACCCTGTTGATCACAGAGACATCACTGAATATCCGTCGTTTCGTCGTCAAGATGAAATCTATCTCATTTCTCGTGGAACCATCAGGGCTCAGCCAGGTCCATTTCCTGTGAGGCGGCTTCTGGAAGAAAGAGTTCATCGCAAAGAGTCCCTCTTTCTCCAGAAATTCAGCCAACCTCTGACCCCTGGGGTTCCGTTGCCCATATCCAAATTGCCCCACTTTCAACTCCGCATCGCTCCTCATGCCCAACTTTGCGTTAAAGTCTCCCATAACAACATTGAAGTAGGTTTTGGAAGTATGTATGGCCCGACTTATGTCCTTATGATGATAATGATATTTAGTAAATGTAAGTGCTATATGATGCTTGGAGAGCGGAAGAAAAGGCCTAGATTGTTTGGGCTGATAGCACTATTTTACCGAATAACAATACTATTAATAGCCATTTTGGGGTAACTTTCCCAAATAATACTTTTTACATCTCAGAAACTAGGCTTGGGGCATCTTAATAACGTTCTAGACTTCTGCTGCAGCGCCTACAATGAAGTTAGATACATCACACCTAGTGATAAAATATTGGACTAATAAGTATTATCCTAAGGTGCAGTAAATTTGAATACCCAAATAATACCAAGCCTGTATTCACATTAACATATATTTCAATTCAATCTGGAATTTGGCTACAAATATTTAATTCTTATCTGCGTGGGCGTCTAAGGAATTTCGATCAACTATCTACTCAAGATTGATCACATCTATTGCTTATACAAAAACTCTAATAGATGTTTGTATTTATTTTATTAATTTTAATAGGTTTTAATTTATTTTATTTAGGTTTTCGGCCTTAATCCGCCAGGCCTAGTGTGGGTTGGCAGACAATGATGCTAAACATAGTGCAGTCTAAAACAATAGTAAAACTACAGTAACTATGAATCTTTGTTTTAAAATGTGCTTGTTTACTACTTTAACACCGAACAAAGACATTTTAACATACAACGGAACTTCCTTTACAAATAGAGGTACAGTCTGTTTAGTCTAAAAAAGTGCCTAAAGAACTACAATAATTACAACTTCAATTACGTATGACTTTAAAATAGACCGAAACAGGGCGTAAAAAGTACTCTCTTACTGCAAAATAAACCATCGTGTTACATAGCTGGAACATTAATAAATAAAAAAGATATTTTAAAACGTATTATACCCCCAAAAAGCTGTTTGAGTACTGAATTCAGTGGCCTGTTCCCTATCATCCTGTCTACTCCATTATCTGGCTCGCTGACGTCTGAAGGCCACTAGGGCTCGTCTCTGCGCCCATTTATAAATTTTCCTCACGCCTGTAATTGCAGTATCTTGGCACAGGCTCGAATTCTGGTGATAGAAAGGGGTGAAATTATGAGGCATGGGAAAGTTACTGGCATTTACTGTTGTGTGTCTGAATAATATCGATGAGTAAGTGGGTGTTTTTAGATAAACACAGTAGATACGCATACATCCTGAGCATATAGTCACTAAAAGAGTAAGCCGTCAAGATAGATAACAAGTCAAGCCTGTCCGTTTTTCGGGACACTTTTCTAGACTTTATCGTTTTATTGACAACTTCCAAATGAAAAGACCTCATAACTTATAAAATTACATATATTTATAGTTTTAAAATATAATGATCTCGATATATTACAAAATTTACAATTAATCAATTGCATAATTTATAGATGGTGTCAAAATGATAATATTGATCAAGATTTCTCGTGTTTATGATTTCACGTTTTATCATTGCAAATGGCTTTTTGAATCTGGTTTATCATGACAAAGCGTGCTATGATTGAGTTCATCGAGTGAGATAGTGATCGGAGAGTAATTTGGTTTATATTAACATATTCATAAATATTGTGATAGCTCGAGTTATTGCATTTATATTCAGTAAAAATTAAATTTGAATCGAATTATATGCAACAAAGCCTCGATATAATGAAAAATAAAGTGAATATCTGCTTTTATGTATGAACAAGGACAGCATACGTTAATGATTTTTTGTCCCAATTCTCCAACTTTCGGTGTTAAGTTGTAAGCTACTGAAATCCTTTATTTTGCACATACAACGTCATCAATATCATTAGTTAGTATTCATCCAAGTTACAACTACTGGGTGTGGGCCTCTGCTACCTTTGAAAGGGTTAAGGCTTTAGTCCACCACGCTTACCTTGCACGGGTTGCCGGACTACACACTCACTACATATTCATTGCACATAATGTAGCCTTATAATCGAATTTATTTGTATACGTCCCGTTCCTCAAAGAACATCTCTAATGTAGAATGTTTTAAAAAATAAATTAGTGAGGTCAAGCCCCCCGATATTTTACTGAATGCGGCCGAGTCCTGCAGGTCATACGTCACGAGGCAGAGTCCCAGAGGAGATCACTTTGCGAAATTGTGTTCTTGGCGGTTAAAGGGTACCGCTCAATCTTCTTGGAAAACCTCTCCAGTGGAATCTACGTTCGTATTAATTTTGAATTCGATATTTCCATTTAACTTTTTAAGTGCTTTAATAAAATTTTATTTGCTTTTTTTAGTATTATACCCTCTTTTATAACTAAATATAAAATTAGTCCATTGAATGGGTTGAGGCAATTTGCATGGTAATTTGGGAAAATAATTAAATTATACGTTTGTCTTATTAATTAGAATAAATGTTGTATTAAACAAAATATGAGTTTGTGGACCCACGTAAGGAACGACTGATGAGAAAGGCTTAAGCTGTCTTTATCCATATAGATAGATTTATCCAACAACTAGAAACATTTTAATCCTTCTACCAACGCTTTCTACAACCTAAAATGATCAACAAGCTATGCATAACTCAAGAATCAAATTCAGATTCCAATTTAAACACACTAAAAATAAGTACAATAACAAGTTAGATTAATTGATATTTGTTACTAAATTAGTAACGCCATAACAAAAGTAAGATAACACACATATGACCCACTTATAGAACAGGAAGTGGGGGGATAGAGGGGAGTGCTGAATAACAAATTAATTAAAGCCACTATCTATTGCCGGGCACTTCCTGCCGCAAACAAATAGCTTTATCTCGCTCATTATTATGTACATGTGTTGTATTATTGTGTGCTTTTATTTTTGTACTCGCATTTACTCATGCCTGTTTCCATGGAGGGTGGGCAGATGTGTGCATCAGTGGCGGTACTTCCATAGAAGCCCGAAAGCCCGACTTGCCTTACATAGTTCCGAATAACGAACTTAACGATTGTTTATTTATAAAATAACGCTGTAAACGTGAATGAGTACTAACCGGTAGGTATTTATTAGTCCTACGTACCAAAAAAAATATGCTGCTACTAAATAAACATTTGGGCTTGCCTTAGTTTGACACCCTAGGCACGCCACTAGTGTGCATGTGTTTTAATTAATAACAGTAATATAAAAACCAAGATTAAAATACAACTCATTTGGCGTAGTTTTCAGAAACTGAGAGAATCTTTTCGGTATCCTTATTACAAATTTCTAAACAAAAAAAATCACACAAAGATAGACTGCCTCTGGTCATATGCATGTGTCATGCGATCTAGAGGTCCCAAGTTCAATTCCCAGATTAGTATGTGTGTTTGTAACAATAGTTCCGCGCGTTAAGTTGGAATGCCTGTGATCCTGACATACTCTTTTCGGGCTCCCTCGAGGCACCGAAAAAGGAGTTTAAGGTGCTTGCCACTCGTTAAAAAAGGTGGTTCAATAAGTCTCTTTAGGTAAGGCTCTTATTGCTTAGGCATTACTAATACCAGTTTCCATAGTGTATCACGCGACCGTGGCGTAGAGAATCGAATATTGTTCCGTGACAATATTTCATGTTTCAATCTGTAATTGCGCTGTTGTTGCCAAGTTCGCTGACATCATGCGAATAGATCTAGAATTTGGCAACGTGCGATAATTTATAGATTGAAAACAGCAGATTTGTCGTAGAGCCACGCCCTAGTAAAAAACTTGGCCTGTGATGGGACTTGGCCGAATCGTGGGGATTGTCAGACACACGAGTCTGGTGATCATTTTTAATGAAAGGAAAGTTTTATCCAACCCCTTGCCATAGTCACTCACGTAAGTATAGAGTTATATAGGTACATCTGGCCTGATCATAATCAAGCCGATATTCAATTGGCGGGATAGAAACTTCTTAGGTGTGTAGTCCGTTTGTGGACTAAGGCTTAAATCCACTCAGATGTCCGTGCCTAGCAGTTAAATGCATGTAGATATCTATCGATGAGAATGATGATGATTTTGAGTGTTTTGAGCTGTATCTCGAAAACTTATTAATACTGATTGCCTTATATTCACAAAATAACTAAACTCCGTCCGTTAATGCGCTGATTCCGATTGCCCTAGACTGGATACTCGTTTTCATTCCTGCTTATACAATACTACAATAAGTAAAATTAAAAGTAATAAAAGATCAAAATGATCTACAGAAACATAATTAGGAAAGCATTAAGTCAATCTAGATAGTTGTATCCGCATGTATAAATATTTTTTCCATAAATCAGTGCCCAGTGCATTCTATATAAGTATATGCATTGGCACAGTGAGCGAGTGCGATAGTGGTGTTGATGACCTGCCTCAACGCGTGCTCGTCCGCACGTACACTGCCCGCGGCCTACTCACCAACTCTATGCTATATTTTCGACACATTCTCAGGACTGCTTACCGGTGCTTTCTACGTATTTTGAAATTGGTACGAGCTTTTTTTTGCCTCTGCATGAAGCTAGGATGGCTAAGAAACACATTAAATGTTACAGGAAAGAAATGAAATACACAGAATAAGGTAAATAAAGGTAACATTTTTTTTACTCTAATTTATTCGATTTTGATAGAGGTAAATTTGGCTGAAATGAAATGCTAATTTTATTTTTTTTATTTCATCAAGATCCTTCCCTTAAACTGTATTCAATGCTGTATTGCCGGTTGGTAGAATTTAAACTTTACTAACAAAAAATAGAATTATACTATCCTTCTAACTTAGAAATCAAATAAATGAAGTTTATTAATACACTTAGGAAATTATTGACTATATATATTATACTAGATATTGAGACCGCAACATTTCTTACTAAATCTTATTTCCCAGGATCTGAGCAAATGAAATTATCGTCTTAATTACGTATAGTTTTCAGATTTTTCTTACCTGCTTAGAAGGTAAAAGGCCATCTTCTCATTTGAACGAAATTGTACTCTAAAATGATAATAAAACAGATCCAATTTAATTTAATTCTTCATTACAACATACCTATAAAACAGCGATAATCCTGATTTTAATGTTCAAAAAATGTATTCTCACGTTATAAATCCTCCTTAAACAAATATTTAGCATGTTTCGTGAAGTTTCTCTATGAGGGCTTCGCGGTGCATTACTCTCGGAGGCGCTTGAAGCCGCACAAGTATTCTATTGCTAGAGCGCATGTAGGTGCAGGAGTTGGACGGCGGCCAACACATATTCTGTGGCCACTTGCATATCGGTCGTGTCATTGAACTATAATTACGGACCGCCACCTCCGCTGAGATTTGTTTTCTTCAAACACAAATAGACTGCCAGGTGCGGCCATTGTTTACCGCTTCATGTAATAGCTTGCTTTTTTGTGAATCTCAGCGATCGGCAGTTTTAGTTTTAGACGTTGCAATGAACATGTTATGTAATGGTGATTTTATATAGTTGTGTAAAACAATGTAATAATTTTGTAAGGGAAATAAATAATATCATGATCAAGAAAGTTCTTCAATATGTTAAATTGATTGATTTATAAGCTATCGTTTCCTTCTTTGTTTCAATATTATGCATTGAAAATAAAAAATATGTCATGATTTATCATAGTTATATAATTTTGTAATAACTAATCACGCGGGATAAGAGCGTGCAGTGCGATCTCGGTTCGATTCCCGGGTCAGGCAAAATGTTATTGGGTTTTGTCATCGGGAAATTCTTAGTGGCAGCATCCGTGCTGCCTGTAAGAATTTTGGAAGGTCGGATATATTCCCGAAAAACGACAATTAACTCCCCTCTCTTTCCTATTACGTCAAACTGATAAATACTTGCCGAAATGTGGGTGCAATAATGCATCTCTGCTTACCCTTTCAAGGCAACATAGGTATAAGTATGCATGCATGTAATAACCTTAAAACGCCTCTTTAAAATGTTAATGTAATGATCAATTTAATGTAATTACAATTAACTTCTCGAAGCATAAGCGCGGAACATTCTCGAACCATATTCTACCTATGCGTTATCTATCCTTCGAAACATTGATTGGTTGTTTACTACAGAACGCTGAGATTCTAAATCAATGTTCCGATTCATTAAAAAATGTATATTTCTTAGAAGCGGAGCTACCAGCCGTGCTAAATTTTACTGTTTTGTTAAATTCGTCGCATTGTATTGACGAGTGCATTATGTGCTGGTACGAATAAAATTTTAATATTGTTACTCGATGGTTGACATAATCGATTCCGATGGATTTAATACAACGCATATTGTTGATGTTATTAGTTTCATTCCAAACGGTTTAGACAATAGTGGCTTTACTAAAAATCCGAACTCAAACACCTCGACTTTGTTAGGTAAAATATAATCCACATAAAGTTCGGTTAATTTTCGCTTGAGGTCGGAGCCCTCGCCACAGTACCACACGAACAATATGCTGATGTAAATACTTGTATATAGGTCACACGATAATTTTAATAACTTGTGTTTGTATTAAATTCTGTTAGCTTGCACATTGATTGCATTTAGTTCACTGACCTACTCCAAGGATGGTGCGCTGCGCTTCTCTTGTGCGTGGCGAATGAAAATCAATTCTATAAGCTTCACGATTAGATCCACTTCAGATTGTGCTAATCGGTCAGTATTATGCGTATTGTAGATACAGGATTTAATAAAAAGTGCTGCAGCAGTAATTTGCTTTTTGTTACGCTGATATGGTTAATTGGATTTGACTTGCGTGATAATATGGGCAGACTATTTAGAACTACGGTATGGACGAGGTCAATGCAAAATTCGCTTTGTAATTTAACATGTTTTGATTTTATAATATACGCTCTGAAACTACCATAATTTGAAGGCGGCATATTGAATAATAGCTGTATTTTGGAATTAAAGCAGCCAGTTAAAATTTTAGGAATTGTTAAATGTATAATTATTCAAATCCTTTCAAAGTGGAGGTTAGGAACAGAAATTTTGATTCGATTAAATTGAATACATAACATAGCGTGGTTTAGCCACTTGACTCCTTGTGAAGGGGTTTGTAGGGATAGTATATATTCTCTTATGTTGAATTAGCAATTTTCTTCTTATTTATTTTGAACAGCCTTTTAGGGTTAATATAATGTTTTAATTTTTTCATCGCTCTCATTTATGGGGATATCAATGAAACTTTGGTTTAGAATATGACAGCGCACCGAACTACATATAATTCCTTTTTGTAGCGCAAGAGCAGGTACTACTCGTAGGCATGTTCGTTTCTGTATGAATAGTTTTCATTGAATTTTTAATTGAAACAAAAGATCGTTTAATTAAAGTACTATCATCATCAGACCTTATATGTACGAACCACTGCTGGGCTCCTCTACAACTAAAGTTTATCTATAGTTCATTTTCGATAATTCCACTAGAACTTGTGAATGTGACCCGGAATCTGTGAGCATGTCGAGTGACGAGGGACGAGTGTCCTGCACTTGATGCTAAGTTACGACAGCACCGTACTTGACATCAGACGCAATGTTGTTGCTTTGTCGTGCCAGTAAATATTATTTATATTTAATAGATAATTCTCCTATCTTTTTGCAGCCAATGTTTACCAGAAATGGCTTTATTCAAGATACTTCTACTATTTTATTTTGCATTTGAAGATCCACTGCACACAATAGATTAGTAAGGTACACAGAAGAGGATGAATCTAGATCGAAATCTTTTTTAAAATTTAGTTCTAGTCTAACAAAACGATAATTACTAACTTCTGCGGTACCATAAGCTAATTTCAAGAGCTTGCGTCTTTTGTCAATATTTCGAACAAACGAAGCGATTATTTTCATCTTCCACGGTACATCCAGCTTCAAGAGCTTGGTTCTTTCGCTAGTGTTTCGAACAAACCGCGTCTATCCTCCGAAGGCTCGGCTGGATGTTTACAGCGCTGTTATCGAGGCAGCAGCGATCTGGCTCCGGCGACCCTCACCTACTTTGAGGTCGACTAGTCGGTTGCACTCTCCGCGCTCGCACCGCCGCGCCGGTCGATACTTACAGATTAGCACACATTTGTATTGAAGATACTGCTTGTGATATCAGTAGCTTGGAGTGGTAGCGAGTCTAAAAACAGCGTAAAACGGGGGCTAAATCTCATCCATCATCATAATCGTCATCATCATCTCATTCATAAGTTGTGGGCCTAACTACAGTAGGTGAAATGTGTTGTACTTACTCTTCTGCCTACTAATTTGGGAGAAAAGGTGTGGCTGTATTTTTTGTTTACCAGACAGGGTATACTGTAATTGTGTTCAGATAGGTGTTCTTATACACGAGGTGTAAACCATATACCAAAGTGTAGCAATTGCAATCTGTCTTTGTCTAATTCCAAATATTTTATCATTATTTACTGGTCTTTTGTTTACTTTTTATCTTAAAAAATGTATCAAAAATTATATTCTATTGTATTGTAAGTCATTTACTATTCAACCGAATTAAAATATTTAACTTACGGTACAAAAACAATTTCTAGAATCATCTATTGGAGATGCAAAGCGATACATTTCGTAGTAGTGTGTTGCAACCTTTATATTCTGTAGTTGAGCTATAACAAACTGCACAACAGAGTTTGAGATATCTCCATTATGAGGAATATTAATAGCTGTTATTATATACCTCGCTTTGTTTACTAAGGACTTAATGAAAGCAAGTGCAGAAATAAGCGGCCATTTGTCAATATAAACAAAACTGTTATTATTGGTCGTGTGTTCTCGTGAGGTAAATTCTGTTTAATTCGTAGATCATCTTCATTGTTTGCACGTTTAACTGCTTATAGGATTGTTAGGACTTAGCTTTGCATAGGTCAGTAGTAATGGAGAGTGGCAAAGTCATCCATTTTTTGGGTATTTCCAAAAGTTACTACCAGCCTTCCCATGAAATAAGAACAAAATTGGTGTTAGTCAATTAATCTTACCACGGAGTTTTAAATATGTGCCAAAATATGTGCCAAATCCCATGTCAAGTCATATTCCTCTATATTTTCGTCTATTATTTAGTCTCAAATAATGTTATTGTTGCTAGAATTTGAGAGAACAGAGTTGTAACAAAGAGAGATCGTGCGATTGCTTCGTTTTTCGAGTTAAGTGACAACCTTATGAATTACACAGTCATACCGTCAGATAAGCAGTATTTATGCGCGAATAATAAACGAACACAATTCAAATTATAATAAATAACCCGTAAATCTGTTGCAAGAGCTACGGTATCGGAATGTAATGGGGGCAAAGTCTGAAATTAAATGTTATATCCATACTATTGTCAATTAACATTCATTGTTTATTTTAAGCGAATTTGTGATTTTTTCACGATTACCTAAGTTGGCGCGTTAGGTTCAAAGAATAAAATTTTAATAATTAACAAAGATTTAATGGATGTTTGTATATTTATTTCAAAGTATTCTGAAGTGGAGATCCATAGTCTGCCTACTTCTATAGACTGCAGTATCAACCTACGAAAGGATGTTTAAAATAAGCCCAATCTTTTCCTCATTTTTTTACAAAAGCAAAAAATATTTTGATTGTTTTATGGTTTTACACATGATAGATATCGAAACTGAGTCACATATACATTTATTGATTCTTATGTTGTTTTTTTCCTTAATTATATCGCCGTGCAGTAGCAAATCACTTGAATTTAAATACCATTTATTTACATTATCAATGTTTTATCAATTGCTGCTTGTTTTTGTTTTATTATCGTGTTATCAGCACGTAGACATGTGGACAGACAGACTGAATAATACGTCAAGTGAGTTTGATAATAATAGATGTATTATTAGATGATTCTCGATTACTTCACAAATGTAATGTTTAGAACAATTACTGGAAAGCGTATAACGATTCTTGTCATTGGATAATCTCTTTGGACCGCGTAATTTTTGCTATTAGATGATAAAATTGTTACTTTGATTTAAACATACATAACTGAGGCTTATAGATTTTAGCCTTATTTATAACTACATATTTCTAGGTACTTCTATGTAGATAACTCGTGACATATCCCTTAAGCGTTGAAGTGTGTAAAATAATTTTGATATTCATCATCATCATCAACGTCATTAACCTCAACATCTAGTTTAACGTCATCATCGCCATCACCATCACCATCATCAACATTATCACGATCATCGTCAGCCCCTATTCGTCCCACTGTTGGACTCCGACCTCCTCTACCATTGCCGTCAGTCCACCACGCTGGCCTACAGGAAGTTATTATATTAATCCTTAGAAATTAATTTTAATTTAAACTACGGGTAGATAAATAGGAAATAAATGCTCATGTACATTAACTATAATGGCAAGGAATTAGATTTCAAAACAGTGTGTTTGTTGGTGGCGGGTGTCGACCTGGCCCAAAGCTATCTGTGCGCACTCCGCTTCAGATAGCGGGTGATTTACTGCACATGCGCCTGCGCACAATGCACGAGACATACAGCCAGATGAACTGCACATTTGCACATTTTTAAAAGATTGATAAAAAAATCATACTCCTTTCATCTCTGTTTTGCGGAAAACAAATTACTCTCGCCATTTCTTCTTGCTAGTTGTTTTAATATTGAATTGACAAATAAGTAAACATGTTTTTGTAATCTTTGTTCTGTGTAAAACCGACTTCTGTTTTTTACTTTTTCTTCTTATAGCTGTAGCGTATTTATGCTATAAGAGTGAGAATTTATACTCAAATTGAAGAACTAAGAATAGAAGTTTTAGCAACAGTATTGCAGAATTTATAGGAATGAAAAGTGTTATTAATATCTTTCATATTATCTCGGAAGGTTTATTTACGGTTATTTGGTCGTACTTGACCATTGAAATCAACGTATATTATCGTTTAAAGAAAATCAATGTCTTTATCATGTTATCGTATTTTTACGTAATGGGGTGATCACCAGGTGTAATAAATTTAAGTTATTTATGTTCATGATGTATTTGCCTCATACATATAATATAAATTTATTCTCGTATTCTTCCAAATGAAGAAAAAAAGCGGCTATTGGATGCAGGGTGGTACATTTTCTAAATTTCTCATTCATTAAGGTACATCCGTAAGTTGAAGGTATCAGCCCTTACAATAAGCCTCAAACGAACATATGCGTTGTTTTGAGACTAATGTCAGCCATTGGTAATTACCTATTAGAGATAGCTAGAATATTAATCCATAGAAAACCTGCGTCTTACGGAGGCAGTAATAATAGAATTCTATATAAAGGTATGACACGATCTTGCCCATAAGAAAATGATAGAATTACGAAACGCGGGCTTAATTATTCCAACACTGCGTATTCAAATGGTTGTCATGTCGTGAATTACAATGCGCCGGGCCGCGGGTCAACGACGCTCTCATCGTAATGCAACTGCAACTCAGGATATAAGAGATTGTATGAAAAGACCATGCGATTAAGGGGTAGTTGGGTAGATTCCTCGTTGGGGTAAGTGGTTTTGGGTTTATTAGAAATTTTAGGCAGGGCAAGGAGCGTAGAAATGCGCTTGAAAACAGATATAGTTTAGAAACCTTTACTTAGGATGTTCAAGTGTGGTCTATTGTACTTACTATCCCAAATGAGATGAAGAGTTGTTTGGTGTCGTCTCACTTTCTCTAGTAGAACTACGGTTGCTGGCTTTCTGATATACAGTTTTGAAGTAACTGTCTTCTCGGCTGGAACTAAAAAGTTACTTTACCGTCTAATTTTACAGCACTATGTTAGTTCACATACATATTCTTTTCTATTAGATTATCATAAAAACGTATTTCAGCAAGCAGACGTGAGTATAGCGTGGCTCGACAGAGTATTCTCTTGTTGTTGATGCTATATGTAGATATTACTTACAATCAGGTCCTGAGATTTCATCAACAAAAATGTAAAATAGTTTTATGTCACAGACAAACTTTATTTCAGTATTTATATTACATAACCACAACAATGGTCCTTTTAAATAGATGCTAATTGCCCACAATGCAACAACAAATAAACGTGTAATGAGTGAGGGTGTTTCACAACTATAATTGAGTTTGTTGTAAATAGAATAGTAATTGTAATTGCTGTAGTAGCGACAGCTGAGGTCGCTGCGTTATTTATTGTTTTGGCTATGAAAAATATAATAAAAAAACCTTCGCATGGGATGTTTTTTATATTATAATATGAACTAGCGATCCGCCCCGGCTTCGCACGGGTGCAATGCTGATATTTAATGGATGTTGTCATACATATAAACCTTCCTCTTCAATTACTCTATCTATTAAAAAAAACGCATCAAAATCCGTTGCGTAGTTTCAAAGATTTAAGCATACAAAGGGACATAGGGATAGAGAAAGCGACTTTGTTTTATACTATGTAGTGATTAAAAAAATAGATATGCTTCGCTAGGTCGATAGGAGAATTATACATGTATGTATGAACTAGGCGCTCGCGGGGTGTTTGGGTCCAGCAGTGTTTTTAAGTTCTTAAAAGACAATTCGTAGTTCCATCAGATTTTCGAAATGTGTCTGAAAAACTGTAAAAGGCTCCACTCTCTATCAGGTGGAATATTTTTAAAGAGAACAGCTGGGGAAACTTCTGTGTAAAATTCACCTGAACTATCTCTTTAGATAGAGAGGCTGATGCTATATCCGTACTACTACAAAAAAATCTGATGTAAAAAGCCAACAATATTGCTCGTACCTGGAATCGTACCAAAAACCCTTTGAACGCACGATGCACATTTCCATCTCAGTAAACTAGGCAGTCTGCAATAATAATAATATTTAATTATTCACTTATACAAGTGCTCTTTAATAACAGCCTAACAAGATGAATAAACAATTATTACAATTTATTCGTTTATTCATTGTTTACAAGCTGATAAACATTAATATTATTATTCAAGGAGGAAATACGCAGCGATTAGAATTAACATATGTTTCATTTAGTTTGTATGTAGGCCAAATTGCGGTTATTTCATAGCCATTATTTCCGACCCGTGGAGCTAATTTATCTGCATATAAACACAAGCTGATACTAATCTTGAATTTTAGTGCTTCGTTGGTGGATTAATACGGCGCCTGCGTTCTAAAGGTCATAGGTTCGTCTCTTGGTGGTGTTATTGGATATTTCTGTCGAGAAATTCTCAGTTGTAGCCCTTAGTATGGATAAGTGGCTTCTGTTCAGTTGGACGTACCATATCGTTAAGGAAAGTGTGGTTTAAAAGTATACCTCTTGAGAAATATTTAAATGTAGATCATTATGAAAAGTCCTGAGCATCCCATTGTTTCATAAAGAACTGACGTGAATCTAGTCTTTCGGATCATTTAAAAAGAGTACTTCTGTCTCTGTTGTAGTCTGTCGGTACGTCAGTCTGTTACAATCTGTCTTCCTCCTCATTAACTACGCCCATAACATAACTATACGCCCACTGCTGAGCACGAGTCTCTTCTACCATTGAGAGGGTTTAGGCCATAATCCGCCACGCTGGCCTAGTGCGGGTTGGCGGACTACACACCTAAGAAATTCCTAAGAACATTTAGGTGTGCAGGTTTCATCATGATGGTTTCCTTCACCGTTAAAGCAAGTGATAATTCAATTTGAATACACACATAACTTCCAAAAGTCAGTGGTGTGTGCCTGGGGTTCGAACCCGCGACCGCCGAGATTCTCGACCGCGCGCCTAAACCTCGACGCCGTCATTGCTTACAATCTGTCACAGGTATAATATCATGTTGAACTAAAGTGGCAGGATCTCGAGACCTTTCATGGTTGAGCGAGCACGTTACCCTTCGGTCTAGGTTGTCGTCAACCGACTACCAAGGGCATTGCGACCTGAATGTTGAATATAGTATTGTGGAAGGTAGACTTTCTAAACTTCAAGATTCCCCTTTAAAGTGTTTTGGTTTTGAACGGCCGCCCCGAGTAGTATGGAAGACAAGTTTTGACGAATGTTTTATGAGTCATTCCATGGACCGTTTAGATGTAATATCAGATCTACTGCGTTGCTATTTTTTTAAGAATAATTTGAGCACTAAATGGTATCGCTAGACTTTAGAAGTGGGCTAGCTAGGACACATTTCCTAATAAATCCTATCAGATTATTATCAATGCTGCGTTTTGTTTCTGATGTATTTTCAAATTATTCATTAGAGAATAATCGACAAGGCATCATTTGGATAAAATAACAATTCACAGTGCTCATCTCAAAATAGAAACTTGCAAAGATAATTTGTTTCTTTACAAATGAAGTGCTAAATTCTCGATATATGTTACGATAATTTGAAAACGTTAAAGTATTTACACGGTATGTAATTATGTGAAATAATAACAGTGGTTGAGTCACCGCCCGAAGGTCGCTCACCCACTGTCAATGCAAAGAATATCTATTTACACGAGTTCTAGTACAAGTCAAACAAAACAACCAATTATACGGGCCTGATTCATCGTGTTATGGCTTGGTATGGTGGATAAGGGCCATTATATATGATAGGTATAAACTATGACCTTCCAACTTAAATTGCTCTATAAGAATTGGACTATTTGTAATACAGCCGTGGTTATTATAAAAGTAGTTTTGTTAATTAAGGTTTGGTAACTGGCTGAAGAAAAGTTATTTCGTAATTTTTCATTACTAAATTTGACGATAATGAATACCTGTTTTAATTTTAACGTCCATCATTGATTCTATTAGAAAATTTTGTTGATACATTTTTAAGATTACTTCGCGTTAAATCTATGCATCCTTTTATGAGTAATGGAATAACCGCCCCAGAAAGAGGTTAAGCCTTACTCAGATACAGCGATAATACTGTCCTTTGGTGGCACACTTTGTATTTATTTTATTTCTGTTCTTGTAGTGTCCAATAAAGCATATTAAATAAAAAATAAATTAATATATTGTGGTTTACTAGATTTTTCACAACAACGATGTCACTTGCTTGAGGAGCCTGCGTCCAAAATAAAAAACAGTTAAATTGAGTATATGTAGACTGAGGCCTAAATGCTCTCAGTTGTAGAGGAGGCCCATGCTCAGGAGTGGGACCTATATAGGCTGATGATAATGTGTGATACATCTGCTATCAGGTGATAGCAGTCGTATCAATTACAAAAACTATGCCGTTACCCACTTTTCTAGATTAATTATGTAATGAGGGTCTATGAGCCAGCGGACGAAACAAGGTGAAAATTTATTTAACACCTGGAAATTTTAACAGGCCCTGTGGTGCAGATGGTGATATACCGGCTTGTGGAATGAGAAGCCCCGTTCTCAATTCTTGCCCCCAAAACAAATGATTGTGTGATCTACTAATATTTGTTTCTGGTCTGGGAGGTTCTAAGGCCAACGTGGTGGACTAGGGCCTAAACCTTCTCAATGGTAGAGGGAGTCCGTGCCCAGCAGTGGGACGTATGGGTAATTGATGATGAGGTTGGAACCAAGTATGTGAGTTTCGTGTTTTTATTTATTTATTCCTAAATTTGCTTAAGTATGAAGTCATAAAGTACCGTGTGGGAAAGGTCATTATCGTGCTATTCAATGAATAATTGAAATCGATAGATAAATTTACTTCAAGGCAAATGTAAACCGTATGATGTGATGCTATAAAAATAGTTCACGAGGTTATTTACTCTATCTATACTATTATAATAAAGAGGAAAGGTTTGTATTTTTGGATTTTTGGATTTTTGGATTTTTGTATTTTTGTATGTTTGTTACGAATAAACTCAAAAAGTACTGAACCGATTTGGATGATTTTTGGTATGGAGATAGATGGGACTCACCGAAGTAACATAGGATACTTTTTATCCCGGAAAATGTTGTATTCCCGTGGGATTGGGTATAAAACGCTATATTTATTTTACGCTTTCACGCCTAAACCATTTAACCGATTTTTATGATTTTTGGTTTGAACATAAGTAAGATCCTATGAAGTAACATGAACAACATTTTATCCCGGGAATATGTAGGGTTCCTGTGGGATTAGCATGTATTCTAACGCGAAAATGACACTGCCTATGTAATGCTTTCACGCCTAAACCTTTTAACCGATTTGAATGATTTTTTGTATGGAGATAGGTAGGGCCCACCGAAGTAACACAGGATCCTTATTATCCCGGAAAATGTAGTATTCCCGTGGGAACGGGTATTTCTGGACCTACTGAACCGATTTGAATGATTTTTGGTATGGAGATAGGTAGGGCCAACTAAAGTAACGTAGGATACATTTTATCCCGGAAAATGTAGTATTCCCGTGGGAATAGGTATTTCTAGATCTACTGAACAGATTTGAATGATTTTTGGTATGGAGATAGGTAGGGCTCACAGAAGTAGCATAGGATACATTTTATCCCGGAAAATGTAGTATTCCCGTGGGAATCGGTATTTCTTGATCTGCTGAACCGATTTGAATGATATTTGGCATAGAGATAGGTAGGGCCAACTGAAGTAACATAGGATACATTTTATCCCGGAAAATGTAGTATTCCCGTGGGAATGGGTATTTCTAGACCTATTGAACAGATTTGAATGATTTTTGGTATGGAGATAGGTAGGGCCCACCGAAGTAACACAGGATCCTTATTATCCCGGAAAATGTAGTATTCCCGTGGGAACGGGTATTTCTGGACCTACTGAACCGATTTGAATGATTTTTGGTATGGAGATAGGTAGGGCCAACTAAAGTAACGTAGGATACATTTTATCCCGGAAAATGTAGTATTCCCGTGGGAATAGGTATTTCTAGATCTACTGAACAGATTTGAATGATTTTTGGTATGGAGATAGGTAGGGCTCACAGAAGTAGCATAGGATACATTTTATCCCGGAAAATGTAGTATTCCCGTGGGAATCGGTATTTCTTGATCTGCTGAACCGATTTGAATGATATTTGGCATAGAGATAGGTAGGGCCAACTGAAGTAACATAGGATACATTTTATCCCGGAAAATGTAGTATTCCCGTGGGAATGGGTATTTCTAGACCTATTGAACAGATTTGAATGATTTTTGGTATGGAGATAGGTAGGGCCCACAGAAGTAACACAGGATACATTTTATCCCGGAAAATGAAGTATTCCCGTGGGAATCGGTATTTCTTGATCTGCTGAACCAATTTGAATGATTTTTGGTATGGAGATAGGTAGGGCCCACAGAAGTAACACAGGATACATTTATCCCGGAAAATGTAGTATTCCCGTGGGAATCGGTATTTCTTGATCTGCTGAACCGATTTGAATGATATTTGGCATAGAGATAGGTAGGGCCAACTGAAGTAACATAGGATACATTTTATCCCGGAAAATGTAGTATTCCCGTGGGAATGGGTATTTCTAGACCTACTGAACCGATTTGAATGATTTTTGGTATGGAGATAGGTAGGGCCAACTGAAGTAACAAAGGATACATTTTATCCGGATTTCTGTGGGATTTCCGTGGGAATCGCTATGTTCAAGATCTACTGAATCAATTTGAATGAATTTTGGTATAGAGATAGGTAGGTCCCCCCGAATTAACATGATATACTTTTATCCTGGAAAATGTGTTCCTGTGGGTATGGGTACATGTTATAATTGCGAGAGTAACTCTGTAAATCTGGTACGGTTTCACGCCTAAACCATTGGACTAAGTTATATAATTTTAGGTATGAAGATAAATAGGACCCTGTGAAGTAATAATTAAATGTTCCCGTGGAATAAACATGTTGTAAATGCGGAAATAGCTTTTTCAAAGAAAAACTTTTTTTGGACACTTATGAGACGAATTAAAGATTCACTAATAATTATCTTTCTGCACTCAGCCCTAAAGTCTACGCAGACGGAGTCGCGGGCAAAAGCTAGTATTTGTATAAAGACATATTTGTTCGTAATTTGTATTGTTATAGCTATATTGTCTGCACATACCTAAGACTTAATCAGGCGAGTGTTCTTTGTGTGGGAGTAAGGGGGGGTAAACATGCATGTACAGGTATGCAACACTTGTGCAAACTGCGCATGTGTAGACTTCCTTTATGCACTCTCTTTCTCTACTGAACATTTAGAGTTATCGGCACGCTATTTTAGAATGTGGGTCATTTATCATTCCGATACGAGATTAATGTGGAGTGATGTTGAAAGGTTTTATGGGCATAATAAATTATTTGTTAAGCACTTCTGCTCCATTTATATTCGGATAAATAGATTCGGAATTTTAACTGGGTTTCGGGTCTAGAAGGTATCAGGATACATTTTATTTTTATAAGAAAATATATAGGTAATTCCATGGGAGATGGAGAGACACGAGCTTTTCAAACGAGGAGAGGGCCCGATCCCCGCATTAGGTTTTTATAAGTCGGCATAATAAAGTCAATTAAAGGGCAACAATAGCGAATTTTTACTACACGTAAATTTTCCCATTCTGTTTTCTCGAAAAAATGAAGACTAGATCCATCCACTCCCATAATATCAATCAGCCGCTCTCATACAAACACTGCTACCGTGGTAGTTCCGCGTACCATTATTTTTAACTGTTCAAGCACCATAATTATCCTTGATGGGCGAGATCTGGCGTGATGCTAAACAAATGTGCCATGCCGGCCGGCGTAATTGGAGCAAGGACGTTACTACGTGACCGCTTCGACACTTTATCAAAATAATGGCCATTTTTACTAGTGATAATGCGAGCGAATATTTTACAGTTGATACCTTCCTTCTTTCTTCCTTCATCAACCCATATACGCCCACTGCTGGGCACGGGTCTCCTCTACCATTGAGAGGGTTTAGGCCATAGTCCACCACGCTGGCCTAGTGCGGGTTGGCGGACTACACACCTAAGAAATTCCAAAGAACTTTTTGGTGTGCAGGTTTCATCACGATGTTTTTCCTTCACCGTTGATACAGTTGATAGGCTTGGGTGAAATAGATGAGTTTTGTATCTGTTACGGATTTTAGTCATCTTCTTTTGAGTATTAAAACTGTAGTCCAATTTTTCTTTTTGTTGGCTAAGGAAACGTTAAACGTTATAGATTAAATTATTTCTAAAAGCAATCGAAAACTTATTATTAAGTACTTTTGATGAGTCCTTTTTTAAGAAAAAAATGTATAATATGTTAAACTATATGATAGCAGATGTGGTAAGAGGTAAATAAATACGCTCAAACCCCGTCAATTTTGTGAAAACCTTTGTTAAAAAAAATTTTGTACGATGATATAAGGCACCCCATTACAGTTTTCTTAATCTCGTCATCACTGGATAAATAATGATACCTAACAATATCTGCTAAGTCCTAGAAAAGATCAACATAGATGTCAACATGATTACATTTAAATCAATTGATTTTAAGATAGCCATTTATTGTAATTGTACTTAGCACACCACACAATAATAAAACTAGTAGGGCTTATCACGTTCGACCTTCGCCGTTGTTGTTTTACTCCTAATTGTTGAGAATATACGTGATGTGTCCTGCTTAGATAAATCTTTATATTGTAAGGTAATAGACGGCCTTACCGTTTAATGTCTCTGATCTAGCCTACAGTAATTATAAGTTAATTAGATAATAGATATTATATTTTAAACAGGAAATAATGATATTCCTCTTCAGTGTTTTTATGCTGATTATAATGGGTAAATATTTTAAGATATTTTTAAGATCAACGAAACCTACAATCCTGAATTTATTACAGTATTCTAGGATAATGTTGGTCAATTGTTACAAATTCATTTTGCAAAGATCTTTAAATCTTGTGTGATCTAGATCCGGGAGAGGTCCCGTGTTCAATTCCCGGATCTGGTAAAGTAAAATCGAATATAGGCTGGCCCCTATTACCACCTTTTAATAAATATGACTATACAATATATAGTAAAAGTACCTTTGAATGAACAAAATAAACGCTAACAAATGATTACCAAGTTGATTTATTTATTTCTAGAACTAATTGTGTATCATCAGCGCAATCCAAGGCAAAATGCCTTGTCACTTACAGCCGGCAATAATTAAGATTTATTCCAAGTCTGTCGCTTAGGATGACACACAAGATCAATAGGTGTTATTAATTCAGGTCACAGTGAAATCTAGGCTCAGATAAAGACGTGACTGTGTTGTTATTCTGATGGTGATTTAGTTAATAACTCCATCGGATTGTCCTTGTAGACGCTATTAGTGTGTTGTGTAGCCAGGAGAAAAAAAGGTTACAATAGGACATCAGTTTGTACTTGAATTAGGAATAATCGAGTCTTATATTTATATAGTAGCAGTTTTACATTACGTGTAAAACCTACTATAACAGGGTGAAAGCTTTTGAAATTTTTTAATAAAGCTGTATTGACCTACAATAAAGCTGTATTGGGCTTTCATCGATAAAAGAAGATCACAGAAAAAAATCTAAGGAAAACACCTTAAATTGTCGGCTTGTGATAAACATAGAATGGCCAGTTTATAATACATTAAGGAACATTTTTCTGTCGTACGTCCATAAAATATATTTCGGTGCAACATACCGATAGCAAATTGATTTTTAACGCGGAATTATATAGTTTTATGCGTTCAGGGACTTTAGATGAGATAGCGAAGTAACCAGGACGTTATCTCGCCTGGATACAAGCCTCGTGTCCTCAGAGTGTGCACGTAATAGGATTATGTGGCTACTACCGGTTACAACCGGTTTCATCAACCTAATTCATTATCATTTTTGCAAATCGTACTCTTCATTGCATATGTCGCACGCAAATTTAAGCCCTGCCATAACTGTATAAGATTGCGTTTCAATTGCCATATATTGTGAGATACGTTACTACGGACTCAAAGATTAATATATTCAAATAATATTATATATAGTTTTGGTTGATAAACAGAGAATGGAGGTCGCGCCGGGTGTTATCTCAAGTGTTTGCGAGCCGGGCTGTTTATTAATTTATTCATGTGTAATTTTAAAGTATAAGACGGTGTTTGCTCAGCGTGTTGTACCAGATACACAGATGGGAGATTATTACACGTAATGGAAACATAAGTGGAACTGTACTTTATTGATTCAGCCCTGAAATCTTCCATGGAAATGCCCCATATAACGTAGACATCCTGGTTTTTTAGCATTCAGCAATTTTATAGATTAGAGATAACTAAATATTTTTAAGAATGTTAAATCATCTGATCTGTCTATTATAATAAAACTAGCGACCGGCCCCGGCTTCGCACGGGTGCAATGCTGATATTTAATGGATGTTATCATACATATAAACCTTCCTCATCAAAATCCGTTGCGTAGTTTTAAAGATTTAGGCATACAAAGGGACATAGGGACAGAGAAAGCGACTTTGTTTTATACTATGTAGTGATTATCAACTAGTTTATAAATACCTTTGCTAGTCCCTTTGTGGATGCTAAGGGATAATTATGGGGTGATTTTCATTATTGATAAATATTGTTACGAAAATAAATAGGGCCTTAGGCTTGTAAAAGCTATACAAACGAAAGCAAAACCAGAGTAAAAGCTAGTAGTTTTTAAAGTATTGTTCCTACCTATTGTTAAATTAAATTAAACGTATGATTAAGTAAATGGACTTGCAAACATTTCGGATTATTCATCAAGGAAACGGTAATGAACGAATCGTGCGTGTAACCGAAATAAACTTTTGGGTTAAAAGTCAAAATTATTTAAATACACCGCGCTAGCTATAATTATGCAATTTATTCTTCCTGGTTACCGCTTCTAAGTGTTGTAGCTATTTTGATACATACATTACTTTATGCCTGCAAGTTACGGGGCAGCAGAGGCTTTTCTTCATTTCCAATATTTTTACGTTTTGATTTTGACATCCTTCTCAATTTTGACACCAATCTCGATTCTGAAACGCTATCGAAAGACCTGGGAATCGAACAAAATTTATTTACCCTAAAATATGCGTGAAGGTATTAATCTAGGTCGTGCGTTCAAAGAGCACCATTTCCGGAGATTTACATCCAGACAACAATTTCAAACGTTAAATAAAACTTTAACAAGGGTAACATAAAAGTATTTGCTATATTATTGTTTTCGCTGCCATTTGTTTTTTTGTTAACTATGCTATTATTATCATCACCATCACTTTCATCATCATTGTTATCATCACCAACCTTCGACACGTCTACTGATACAAAAAATTCTTCTTATGGCACGCCACTGGGCCCAATTTTCGGCTCTCTTCATCTCATACTCTGCCATATCGGTACAAAACTACCTTATCACTCCGAAACAACATTTTAACTCTTCAACCTGTGTTCCTTGAATCCATGGCGACTGGTTGTGCGGGCTGTTTGTGTAAACGCACGTTGTTTGCCGGCCCGGGGGAGGGAGGGGTGCGCGGGGAAGTGCGGGGAGAGGGGGGGGGGGTTCGGGCACGAGTTTCTATTTGCCGAGTGTGGAACGAGCGGGAATAAATAGAGAAACAACTCTATCTGCCAGACGTGACTTACAACAGATAACAGTGTGTTGTGACCATGATGTGAAAATTGTATATTTTCCTTTATTTTTTAGTACAAATGACGGAAAAAATTGACGTTTTCCATACGATCATCGTTATTAAATGTATGTGGTTTGTATCGAAAACGTCCTTTTTTTATTATTATTTGTCGGGATTTTTTAACGCCAACAGGTTTGTGATCAGCATTGCATCGAAGCATATTACCTGTCTTTGTTTCCGATCACGATCTGAATGCATCATGTAGATTTACACTCACGTCTACATTCATTTTGCTATTTATGTATTTTAATCCTATTCAAGGGGTCCAGCTGTCGTTCAGTAGGCCCATTTTTAAGTTTATCTTGTGATTGAGGATTTTGTGTCTGGAAGTAAAGAATCAATAATAAAGCGTATTATCAGTTGACTCAATACGTTGACATCTAGAAAAAAGTTGGTTCTAGAATGTAACTCCTGTAACTGTAACTATAGTCTCATATTTCAGGCCTTACCTTTAACAGCAAGCTTATTTAACTACTAATTATTCGTGCTTTGGTCTCTATTGATTGAAATTTTTATGTTAGAGAAAACCAGACGAAGCATATTTCAGCAGTAGTGATAAACTAATTGTTATTCAGTCACATAAAACAAAAAAAGAAACTAGTAAAATGGAAATACAAAAATTCTTCATCCTAGCTCTACCGAAATATAGGTGAAAATGTATGTGTGTCCGAAATTTCTCATACATGACAGTCATCACACACCTCATATCTATGTTGGTGTAGACGCTAGCCTTTTTAGTCGGTCCGTTTGTTTTGAGAGCACTTTCTAAGCGGCCGTCCTTGTGTGACATAACAATCACGTATTAACTCACATTACGGTATTCTTACGTATGGCCTGTGAGGTGAGGTCTCACTGACCAACTAGACTCATATTTGGCCTTCGCAAGTATGATCATGTTTCCGAACTTCGTGCTAAGCTCAAGTGGTTACCCATACGGCTTCGCCGGAATGCTCACATTCTCTATCTTCTTTACAATATCTTATTTGATCCTTCTTCCCCTTCATATCTTAAAGATCGCTTTGTATTTCTCCATAACACGCTTTCAAGAACCTTGAGGTCGTCAGAGGACTTGAAATTAAGAATGGCTGTGCATAGAACTACTTTCATGGACAAATCATTTACTGTCCAAGCTGTCCGTTTGTGGAATGCCCTTCCACCTGCCATAAGACGAGCAGAAACAATCAGGTCCTTTAAAAGACAAGTAAAGGATCACTACCTTGCTCTCATCTGACTTTCTCCAATCACCTGGTTAAATACGCTAGACAATATATATGTTTATGTATTATATAGCTTTTGCCCGCAACTCCGTCTGCGTGGACTACAGGGTTGGGTTCAGAAAGAAAATAAGTTGTAGCATTTTACTCCCCATTTACTTAAATATACAAAAATCATAGTAACAATCGGTCAAATTTTTTCAACGTGAAACCGTAACGCGCCGGTCGACGCCTTGAGTATTATTATTGCGCGCTTGATCATTATTTTGAAACTGCGATATCTTCTAAGATACTCATTGAAATCAAATGATGTAAAGGACAAATTTATTTTGTATTAAATACTTGTAATGAATAACGTATTTATTTGGATAAGGATTAATATCATGTTTGTAAAAACACCTTCATAAATAATGCTTTATTTAAAATAAATTTGGTTAGAATAAAAAACGTTATAGTGAGCCAACCTTAAAAGATAGACATATGCTGTCGCGGACTTTTTTTTTAGAATTTTTAAAGGGAAACAATTCTGTCATACATTATTTTAGCGAAACTTTAACCGTTTCTGCAGCGTACGCAACGGAAGCTCACAAAAAGGAAAAAAGTCCCCGATTTTGAAACATTCTTTATTGCTGCTCCGCTCCTTTTGGTCGTAGCGTGATGATATATAGCCTATAACCTTCCTCGATAAATGTGCTATCTAACAGTGAAAGAATTTTTCAAATCGGACCAGTAGTTCCTGAGATCCTAGCGTTCAAACAAACAAACAAACAAACAAACAAACAAACAAACAAACAAACTCTTCAGCTTTATAATATTAGTATAGATATGTTTATTTATGTAGGTGTAAGTATATATTTATAAATTTGTACCTATTAGTATGTTTTATATATATTTATAAATTATTGATTTATCCTAGTTTTTATATATATATATATATATTAGTGCTTTTTTACTTTGTCTTCTTCTATACACTTTATTCTACCCTATTTATTTTTTCCTTTCTTACTATCCATCCTAAGGTTGCCTTTAAAATATTGCCTAGAGCGATAAGGCCGCCTCTTGTTTTATTCCTTATTGGTTAAGTTTTATTTTTATTTAGTGTATATACAAGGAAGTTTAAAATAAATAAATAAATAAATAGACGTAAAAAATTTGGTTTAACTATGTTTTTTATAGTGAAATAGAGTATGGGACTTTCTCGGTCTATTTTGTTACTTAAATATAGGATCTTTATAGGTTTCATTTCATAAAGTAATGTTACATACATACTTACATTTTAATTCGCCAACCCATATTAGGCTCTCGTGGTGGATTAAGGCCTAAATCCTATTACTTGTAGAGGGGTAGGGTACGCATATGGGCTGATAATAGCATTTCCAGATTTTGTGTTTCAGAGAAGAATTTTCAATTGGAGAATTTTCAATTTTCAAAGATTGGAGGCGTGGCGGCATAGACTTGGAAATGTTGGCCTTAAAGTCAGCAGAACCAAAACTCAGTATATGTTTTGCGACTTTGGCGGTCTTTCAAGTTCTGTGTCCGTCACACTTGATGAAATGCCGATACCAGTCTGTTCCGAATTCCGCTACCTTGGGTCACTTATGCAAAGTGACGGGGGTATACATCACGATATAGGGCAGAAAATCAACTCAGGATGGATGAAATGGCGACAGGTCTCATCCACAATATGCGACCCAAGGATGCCCCTCAAATTGAAGGGCCGAATATACAAGTCCATGATAAGACCTGTCGTTATGTATGGATCGGAGTGTTGGGCAACGAAGAAGACGGACGAAAGACGACTGCATGCAGCAGAAATGCGAATGTTGCGATGGATGTGTGGGGTAACTCTGACTGATAGAGTGAAGAATGAATACGTTAGAGGAAGTTTGAAAGTAGCTCCTGTGATTGATAAGCTGAAAGGACACCGTCTGTCGTGGTATGCGCATATTATGAGGAGGGACGAAACATATGTTGGTAAGAAAGTAATGAGCATGAAAGTTGAAGGATGGACAAGCCGAGGAAGGCCAAAGAAAACATGGATGGAGTGCGTGAGAGGAGATATGAAAGAGAAAGGCGTGACTGAAGACATGACGGCTGATAGGGATGTGTGGAAGGAGAAAACATGCTGCGCCGACCCCAAATAAACAATTGGGAGCAGGGCAAGAGAATGATGATGAGAGAAGAATTTTCAAATGTGAAAATACAACTTTTCTAAGTTCCACAGCATACATTTGTATCGTGTTGCTTAAGAGCCATTCTATCATAGCCATATAAATATTTTTATTCTGATGAATTCATATTATGATCTAATACCGACCCCAAAAGTTATTAAAAATGCAAGCCTAATTGTGTATACCACAATCGTGATACTTTTATAACTATACCAAAGAGTAAATGCTTGTCTATAGCCACGAGTGCGGCGTCGCCACGTCTGCAACGAATAGCATTATAGAAGCGTGAGTCAGTATTGGTTTAACATACAATGCGGGGTCGCGGGTTCGAGGCCCGGAGCGCCCCACTTGCCGCCATTACCGCGCTAAAATTACACATTTCCGACGAAGGTTGGGGTTTTATGCATATAGAACTTAAAGTACAGCTGGAATATATTTCGATGGAAATGAGGATATGTTTGATACTATTTACTTCTTTACTTATATTGATTAAATAAAGTAATTGTGTGAGTTTTTTTAATACATACGTCATACATACATAACTTTACGCCTATACCCTCCTAGGGAAAGGCAGAGGTGCTTTTCTGCACCAACATTAACAATCTAATCAAAATTAGATAAACTCTTAATAGCAGAACCTGTAACATTATCCGACCAGGGACCTCAGTCGCACGGACCTTACTTGTGCCGCGAATAAAAAAATGTTTTAAATTTAATATATAATCAAAGGCATTCTTTTGCATTGGCAGCTCCGTGGCGCAAATACCAGCTTGCAAAACGAGACTCTGCGGATTCGATTCTTGCAGAGACAATTTTTTTTTACACACGGATCAAGGTGTTTGGAGGCCAAAAATAATGGTAGTTTCTGATACCCACCACCTAGAACTTTTATCCTAGTATGGGGTCAGAACTATGTATATCATAGTCGGGTGTATTTGGCAACGAAATCTTCGAGAATGTTCTAAAACTTACAACTTGCAACCAAGTTGCACTAACGACAATACCTACCCGACGTGTAATATTAGCTATCTCCTGCCGACACGATGCATTAAGATAAGTGATAACAGCCGTGATAACGTAATCAATGGAACTAAATATATTTTAATGAATACACTGTTTTTGTATGGTTCATATTTGTATCTGTGTGTGTTGTAGGAAAATAGGCTTAGAGGCACAGCGTAGTGCAAACATTGTATGGACATTATCTTTATTTTTCTCTTCATAAACTAGTAACGTTCTTGATTGTTCGTTGTGTTACGTTCTTATCAATGGAATCCAAATAATACATTAATATGTATAGCATAGTTAAAACTTTTATAAGTCAAAAGTAACCTGGAGAAATGAGTCGCAAGCACCATTGATCGTAGGCTTTCATATCAGACGAGTAGGTACAGTACGTTTTTGCTGAGAATATTGGAGTATATTATTGGGTTATATTGGGTTTCCATAAGAAAAATCTTATAACGAAATTTACAAACTTTGCAGTATAAAATTGTGAGGGCCTAAAAATGTAATTGGCTAAACTTGGATCCAGAAACACATCTTAGGCACCTATACACTTTTCTCGAAGATGCAAATGTAAAGTGTAGATATATGTGCAAAAAATTATATACATATTTGTTATCTTTGTGTTTTCCAACTTTATCATTTAGCGAAATTCTCAAGTGAGAATATTTACCAAGTACTAACTAAGCTAGATTACTGTTGTTTGTGGTAGACTTCTAAGTTTGTGTTGCAACTTATCTTCTGATTAAGTTAACGCCTTCCTTTACCAAACTTGGCTTTAAGAAATGTTTGTTTGTGTTTTAAGACCTTTAAAAGATTTTTCACAGAAAAACGAGTAAATGTAAATAGAAAATACACTCAACAGTTAAATACATAGTCCTGACCCAAGTTCTGAGGCAAGTCCTGTGTCGTGGGTATCGGAGACTACGAGAGACTTTAACGGTCTCATAGGCCTCCAGACCCAAAACAAATATTTGTGGACTCAAACATTTATTTCGGTGCGGGGATTGAAACCGCGGCCTCTCGTTTTGCAAACTGGTGTATAGCCAACTGCGCCAGGGGGCTGTCAGATTTCTCGCGGAATGTACAAACAACGGATCTATATTATTTCTTTAGTGATAGTGATATTTGTTATTCATACATAGACCTTATTCTGAAGTTTCCACAAGCGAAATCGCGGGTAAAATCGAATCGAAAATAATCTAAACTAAGAATTGTCTTTACCTAAATGAACAATAGAATACTGTCGTGACGTTGGCTTGACATATTTAAATAGGCCAAAAATAAAACTAAATTTATATTCGAAATACTCGGTATTTAATGAAGCTACTACGCGGAAGCGGCAATCTATTATTACCCACAGCCGTCCTTAATAGCTTTGTTTGTATCAAAAACGACAATTTTGATTAGAAAATTTAATTCAACGTACGCCGTTTCGGTTTCAAGTGACGTTTTGAAGGCATATGATGCTATTAAACTGCTGACACAATTTAGAGAGCAATAAAAAAAAATCAAATTTTTGTATTGTGGATATACCTACATATTTTCACATCTACAGACCCCAAGGGGTAAGCAGTGATGTATTTCTAAGCTCATGATATAGATGTTTTTAACTTCCACGTTAAGGCAGTGTGTCTATTGCCATTTTCGGGATTAATTATTATTACATAAGCTACTTTCTTCAAACGAGAATCGAACCCAAGACCTCAAGACAGCAGAGCACGAGTTGTTACGCAAACATCTTATACAAATAAGCGCTTCCGAAGTTGGAAGATTTTGACGATAAAAAAAAAACATTTAGAAAAATATAATTTTTATTTCTTTAGTTATGATTAAAAATGAGGAAGTTTATTAGAAGCTTGTCTATACGTCAAGATCGGAAGAAAAAACCGGTCGAGTGACGTCTCATAAATAAGGAAACAGGAATATTTATGTTAACGTCTTTAGGTTACTTTGAAAGCTTTCGAGAACGTTTGCTAAATGTGAGTCGCAGCTTCTTCGAGTCTAGATGATTTCTAGAATTTAAAGTTACTAGTAATTTCTCATACGCTACAAGACCTGTTTAAAATGAGCATACATATACATGAGTATATTATTTATTGGGGTGATTTATTAATGGAAAACTGTATAGGCCGGTTTGACATATTTCTAAATCTTTATTTATCGTTATTGCTATTTTTAAAGTAATGTTTTATTGTGAAATTTTCATTATTAACATAGTTAATGTTTGTTAGTAGTGATAGCGTCGAGATTTAGGCACGTGGCCGGGAATCTCGGCGTTCGCGGTTTCAAACCTTAGGCATACACCTCTGACTTTTCAAAGTTATAGGTGTATTCAACCAGATTATCATGTACTTTCTCGATGAAGGAATCATACTTAGGAAATCTGCGCATTTAAAAGTCTTCAGGTACTTCTTAGATGCGTAGTCCGCAAGCCCGCAATAGGCCAGCGTGGTGGACTAAGGCGCAAACCCTCGAATTTGTAATGCAGGCCCATTCCCAGCAGCGGGACGCATAAGTTCTCCTCTACTTTTTTCTATTTTTATCAATCTCATTACCCAAAACCTTCAATGTGCGCACCATCTTTACGCCGATGATCTGCAACTTTATGCTCAGGCTGGGGTCGACAGTGTGGCTACTGCAGTCGACCAAATCAACAGAGACCTAGCCTACATTAAAAGCTGGTCCGATAATTTCGGCATTAGCGTCAACCCAACCAAATGTCAGGCTGTAATAGTAGGTAGCCAGCGCCTGTTGTACAGATTGGATGTAGCGTCTGTTCCACCAGTCTTGTTCGATGGGTCTGTTATCGATTGGTGTCCAGTGGTGAAAAACTTAGGCCTGCTTATTGACTCCAGCCTGAACTGGCGAGCCCAGGTCACCTCTGTGTGTCAGAGAGTCACAAATACACTGCGTGCACTTTATCGTCTTAAGAATTTCCTTCCATCCAAAACCAAGACAATGCTTGTGCAAGCCTTAGTTTTTCCTATAATCGACTATGGTGATGTGTGCTACTTCGACCTGAATGCAGATCTTCTCAATAAACTCGACCGCCTTCTCAATAACTGCATTCGATTCATTTTCAATCTCCGTAAATTCGATCATGTCTCTTCCTATCGATGCAAACTAAAATGGCTACCGATTCGACAGCGCCGTAGTTTGCACGCTCTTTGTACACTTTTTTCTATTTTATTTTCTCCTAATCCACCTTCTTATTTAACTCCATATTTTCAATTCTTAGGGTCCTCCCACACCAAAAATCTACGTTCTAAGCACAATCTTCTCCTTCGTTGCCCTCCTCATACTTCAAATTTTCTACACTCTTCTTTTTCTGTTCAATCTATCCTTCTCTGGAATGCGCTCCCGCTCGAAATAAGGACGTCCACTACACGGGATACTTTCAAAAGGAGAGTCCGAGATTTATTTCTCAATAAACTGGCAGAGTCTTCTTGTTGAGTTTAAGTGTATGTATCTATATTTATTTTTATATATTTATATATATATATATCTTAGATATTTTATGTATATTTTTATTATGAATTTATGTTTGTATCTCTTTGTTTTTTTTTTTTCACACCAACCATACTTCATCTCTCCACCACCCTAAGGTAGACTGTAAGAGAATGCCACGGGCATTAAGTCCGCCTATATACAGTTTTGTATATGAAGTATTTTAAATAAATAAATAAATAAATAAGTTGATGATGATGAACTTTGAGGAAATAAGAAACTTATTACCTACTCATTCAGTACGAAGCGATCTCTCAAAAACTTTGTATGGACAAAATTCAAAACAAAAACAAAGATAATAAATGCACATTAAGCACTCGTCATTCAAATATATCCCGCCAAGTAAGCCCTACTGATTACCACGTTTCATCAATTTTATTTGTCGACGCAGCGAAACTTACTTAATATTTTTATTTGCAATACTGCGGTATCCTTAAATAACCGTAATAAGAGCTTGAAAAACATCGCCTGATCGCAAAAGCGTGGATCAGCGATGTCGGATGTCACGTTGTTTGTCACTCGACCAACGTGCGCGGACAATATGCTTATGTGTTTATCGCCCGGTAGCCGGAGGTACGGGGATCGAATTCCTGCTTATGATGGTAAATAGAGCTGTATGACAAAATATATGAAAATAAATTGTGTGACTTTTAAAATTAATGAAATGACAAAAACGTCTTGTATGTTTTTTTCTATGTATAAATAAATGCTCCAACACTTGAAATCCACTTAAAATTTAAGTTAAAGAGGTATCGTGAATGTGTAAAAGACTTCTAACAAGTCTTACACCACTTAAGATTACAGTTAAATGTGCTCAAAGAAAAGAAATGAAAAAAATGTGACTGTCCATAATAATATGGCAAGCCACTGTATATATATATATCAGTGGCGTGCCTAGGGTGTCAAACTAAGGCAAGCCCAAATGTTTATTTAGTAGCAGCATATTTTTTTTGGTACGTAGGACTAATAAATACCTACCGGTTAGTACTCACATTCACGTTTATAGCGTTATTTTATAAATAAATAATCGTTAAGTTCGTTATTCGGAACTATGTAAGGCAAGTCGGGCTTTCGGGCTTCTATGGAAGTGCCGCCACTGATATTTATATATATATTAATGTTAGTATATAAGCTAGTAACATAATATTATTTTTTTAATGGTTCTCAACATATCGGTATTTGGACATACTTTTTATCTTTCCATCACATTACAGTTGACTGTAAGAGAATGCCTCGGGCGTTAAGTCCCCATTTATAAATAATTGAAAACTGACGATAAAAACAGTTACAAAGAGAGCAAGTTTCTTAATACTGCATAACTGATATGCTTCCGAATCAATAGGTACCTAACTAGCTGATATAGTAATTTAGTAGTTAAAACATTATCTTCAGCCTAAATTTTAAACTCTATCACGCTTTATCTTCATAAGGACATACGAGTACACAAATTGACTTCCACAAGTGTTCCTCAAGGTGTAGGCAAAGCTTTCAGTCCCCACATTTCACAATGCATGTATCAATATAAGTTAAAGTTTCTGAAATCCAGAAGTATGTACCTGGGATGTGAACTGGCGACATAACTACTTCGTAGATGAAACGACTATGATAGCCGCTGCGTTTCTAACTACTCTTTATTTGTTATTTATCCTGTATGCTAGTTAATCAAGGTAATACAATACAATGGTTTGACTCCCATGCCATATCATTTTCAACCTTATTACCAACCGATGGTACTGTCGAGCAAAACTAGACTTTAACAAAACGGAATAAAAGCGCGGTTGATATAATTAAATGTAGGAATTAGTACTGCAATAACATGTTTATATTGTAACGCTTACGTAATTTTTATTTTTTAAATTCATCCTTGAGTCGAGATATGGAGTTATCAGTGCCGTTCGTTGTGTTTGGCTGTGCGGTTTAGGGTTCCACAAGCATTACATACAATAGGACCAGTGGCGGTACTTCCATAGAAGCCCGAAAGCCCGACTTGCCTTACATAGTTCCGAATAACGAACTTAACGATTGTTTATTTATAAAATAACGCTATAAACGTGAATGTGAGTACTAACCGGTAGGTATTTATTAGTCCTACGTACCAAAAAAAATATGCTGCTACTAAATAAACATTTGGGCTTGCCTTAGTTTGACACCTTAGGCACGCCACTGAATAGGACATATATATATTAAATATAGTAGGTACATGTATGTCTACGCCTGTGATCCGGAAGAGGTAGAAAAGTCAGATGTATTTTATATCCCAAAAAAAGTCTCCTATTGCCGTCTTAGCCATATTTTCAGACATAACGTTAAAGGAATACTTAATAGCTCTACCTAATACGGGAATATCATTAAAAAAACGTAAGTAAAACTCTCAAATAAATGACCAAGGAGGTATTTCCAAGTAACTTCTAGTAGTAACCCTGTAAAAATTTATGACACAGGGAGTCAAAGTAAGTAGCACAATTTATATTGGAGTAACAATTACAACGAACATACAGTATAAATGGCAGTAATTGGTGAATAAATGAATATGGTTATAAGATCAGATAGGGTCACGGATTGAACCCTGGCCTTTTGCTAAGAACGTGTTTGTTGGAGCCAACACAATGGAATATCACGAAAGCGGCCTCTTACTCCTTTTGGAAGGTTTTCGTAGTAAAATTTGGAAAATGTTTTTAATTTGCTGAAAGACATTGTCTGGTTTGAGATGGATGAAAATGGAAGGTCTAAATGTAACGTTAAAATTATTCGACACAGCATTTTGGTTATCGTGGGTTCAACCGCTAGGAAAAGCTATTTTGAATTTGAGCTAATTCAATTCCTTTGATTATTTTTTTTTTTTGTTAAATAAGACTGAAGTTTTTTCTTAGGTTATATAAACACTACACTTCGCAATTTATTGTACAGAACCACGTATTTCAAATACCAGCTCCCACTTGCCTCATTTTTGCAAACACCGAACCCGTGCTACATCGATAGCTGATAACAATGTTTACACCGCGCGCGATATTCAATACTAACGACATGTGCCGAATATCGCGCTTCCTGGATTCTGTTTTCGCCAAATATTGTTTTTAATTGATTCCCAGGTCCTTATCGCCCCCTATAATTGTGTGGCCTTAACCTACATCAACCTTTAGGCTGAACTGTGAACGTTAGTCCACGTGTTAGAGAGGTCCAAATTGTTATAGTTCGAAAAGTTTAATACTAAATTATAATTATAAGAAAAAATAATCTTTACACGAATAGTCTTTTGAAATATTTATTAATAATCGTGAATGTATGTATTTTATTTTGTGCTTCGAAACGGAATCTTTTAAATTTTTTTTGGTTCGTGATGTGTATTTGCGTGATATTGAAATCCATAAGATTAATACGTCCAAATGGTTCATGCTTGGAGATTACTTTTAATATTTAGTTTTTAACAATGCTGTTAATTGTGATGGTAAAGAAATCAAAGGAACGCCAAAATATCTCTTCTAGTCTGAACTCAGAATCGAACTCAAGACCATACACAACATTAATATTATGTAAGAAGTCACAAACCCCGTAAAAACATTACTTTACGTGATCAATAAAACCGCAAACAAACTAATTGACCCAAATTGTAACATAATTTTTTCCTTGTGATTTGAATAATATCCTAATTTGTATTAACAAAGGGCTCGTTGTTTTAGTTACGGAGATTTAACAAAACAATCTTATATTAAAGTAGAGGTAGGCAGATGAGCATTTTAACACGTTCGTTTTAGTAGCTGTGTTTTATTAACATTTATTGGCCAAATTTATATTGACAGTCCATGGCGAAGTTAGGTAGACGGCAGCTTGCGAATTGAGAGGCTGCGTGTTCCATCCTCGCAAAGACAAATTTTATTGTGGCATAATTTTTTCGGTTCTGTGTGTTTGTGAGACCGAAAAGCCTCTCTTAGTTTCTAATAAAAAAAACACAGGACTGTACCTTAATGTTGGTCAGAACTATGTATGTGTTGTTAGATGTTTTTATTCGTATAGATACCACGTGCTTGCCTTAACTCGAACGTAACTCTTCTCTCGCACACTCTCTTTTCTAGAACAAAATCGCATCATTAGAAAACGTTTACTAAGCTACCTTTCTCTACTTTTCTTCTTCCAAGTCCCAAGACGTTTCTTTAAGTTGCAGACGAGCGTGTTTCTGGCAGCGTGCGCGCCCGTGTGCTCCGTCAGCTCGCTAGCTAAATTTCATTGAATATATTGGTGTCAAGGTCCCGTGTGAATGAACCCTTGCGTTGAGCGTCTGCGAGCGGTACACGCGCGCACTCAACTCATTCACATTATGTATTTTACTAGATACTATCAAATTCTGGAACATTCTAGATTAAAATCATGTAGGAAAGTTGTGGATAGAGGTTTATGTCGCAGGTTCAAGTCCCAGGGCGTACTCCTATTTTTTTTAACTGTGTAGGTAAAATGAATTATTACGATATTAAACGGTAAAAGGAAACATTGTGATTAGCTAAAAAATAGGTATTTCTTGAAGTGCTGTAATCAAACCCGTTGCAATGATCTATGTATATATAAAGTCGATTAAAAATGTTCAGTTATAACGAAATCTTGTATTTTGTGTACAATATCCTGCTTAAAAACCCTGTTTTTGTAAAAGTATATAAAGTCCATAATTAATTGCTATGTCAACCAGTTTTTAAAAGGCTTAGCTTAGTCGGATAATATAGTATCAAGACTTAATAAAGAAACCTTGATATCTCAAACTGGCTACTAATTTTCGCATGCCTCGACAATTAACAAACATAAAAATTCCTTAACCGAATTAATCACTACATTTTAGTATATAAATTGATGATTTCAAAGCGGTTTCTAGATTTTTTTTACACGTGGAATCGAAGATATCATGGAAAAGATATAATTGTATATTTGAATGTGTAAATAATGAGCAAAACAATGGTGTAATGTTATGTAATAAAAACCATTAATAACAACTTAAGTAAGTGCGTATCAGGTATGTGATATCAAGGTCAAATATTAATAAAACAATGGAATTACTGATTGCCCCATTGGTCATGCGATAATAAGCGTTTGCGATGTAGTTTTGAATCCCGGGTCGGGCGAATGGACGGGTTTTTTCTAGAAAAAAATCAGTGTTGTTTAAGCCGTCACCTTGTTAAATATGAATTGAACCCCAGATCTTTAGATCGCTCGCCATTCATTTATACCAATTAAGCAGTCAGATCTATACAGTCAGTAACGATGACCTTGTCATAAGAATATTGAGAGATGGCCTCACCTAACTTATGCTCTATTTACTTCTTATTAAAAACTCTCTGCCTACGATTGTACAGTGCAAGTAATTAAAAACTTTTAATCACATTGTCAGTGTTATTTTTTCCGTGCGGCGTCGACCAGTCGGCTCTCATTGTGATGGGAGCTAGCAACATCGCAAACTTAGAGGACGCTTGCTATCCAACCGGCTGTAAAAACTACAGGCGTGATCGCATCAAGTTTATTTTTGATTATGAAAGAACAATTTCGTAACAGCCGACTTAATTTTGCCGGCTTTTCGTGATTGCATGGGTTTTAAGGGTTGGCAATGTTATTATTATCATCATGAGCCCGTATACGTCCCACGGATGGGCATGGGCCTTTACAACTGAAAGGGTTTAGTCCAACGTGCTGGCTTAGTACGGGTTAACGATACCTTAAAAAGGTGTGAAGGATTCTCCACAATGTCTTCCTTCTCCATTAAAGTACGTTACAATTCATTAGGTATACACACCTAACTTCAAAAATGCAGAGGTTTGAACCCGCAGCCGCCCTGACTTCCGATCTCGATGACCTCATCGAGTCGACCTCATACAAATACCTATTTGTATGTGCAGTTGAGTATATGAATATTTTTTCACCAGCATTTAGGATCCCCAAAAATCTCAGCCACGTAATACATTCGCTTCTAGCCGTTTGTTCATAGTAACACCACGGTCACGCCAATTCATTTATATCAAAGTTTCATTTGATAAAAGTAACCCTGCTAGTGTCAACACGAAATTTGAGGAGCTATCGAAGTGTTCCTTAACTCGATCCTCCTAAGACAGTATTATTCAAGGTATTATTGTCAAGGTTAGTATTGTCAAGGTTGGTTTTTTCACCTTTTCGTATACCGCTATAACTGATAACCGACGGTAATATCACAAATCCAAAATAAATTTCGTTCGATCCAAATGTACAGCGACGAAGGTTATCTTCAGATAGGTTTGTATCTTGATCTGCGATTATGCATTTACTGCAGCGGAAAACAAAGAAGTATATCTATGAATACTAATATCATAATCTAGTCATGAGCCAACATCGATGTAAAATATTTTTTTCAATGATATTATATTGTGTTTTTTTTTTAATATCTTGACTAGGAGTAATAGTTGTATTGATTTGTGGCGTAAGACCACAAGAAAGAGTCACACTATTATCCAAAAAAAGGAACAAAAATAACTTCTGAAAAAGGTTTTTTGCGATCATATAAAAGTCACGCCCTTAATTAACTTAATAAATAATCTTAACATAATAGAAATAGTTACGATCAAGAAAACAATTGAAAATCAGCTCATAGTCCTTAACGCTTCATTATTACATCATAAAACTTAGTAGCAAATATTTAACACTACGTTACCATAAAAACAGACTTGAAAAATGACAGAAAATGTTAACATACTTATTTGAAGCGAACAAACAAGTTACAATAAAAGTAGAATTACATTACGCAGCTAAATTGGCTCTCGCGGCGCATAATGTATTTGAATTGTTTCAATTGGTCCCAGCCACATTGGCTAATTGTACGGAATAAAGATTATTTTGGTACGCGGAACAAGTGGCAGCGAGTACTACGTTAATTGGCTGTACGGAGACATTTATTATGCCGCTCTTAATCAAGCTCTGCTTAATAGGCTCGGTAAAAGTGTTGGCCGACCAATGGGCAGAAGTAACCATTATTATTACAGCCCGCCTGATTGTAATTAACTTACTGGATCCCTTTACTTTTACGTTAGAAACTCTCTTTAGCTATAAACTTTGATTTATACAAAGTCTGTTTGAAATGAAAACTATAAATGGCGGAATTACCACATGTAGCTATCTTCATATTAGAGAGTAATAGTTAAAGAGCTTAATCAAAAGCATTCATAAATTATGAGAGGATAAATAAAGACATAGAATTAAGTTTTGCCAGATTCTAAAAAACTAGATTTTTTTACTCATCAATGAAAACAAAGACAAACATTAACCGACATAAATTTCACAGTTTTTTTAATAGTGTCATCGCCTTGATTACACCTGGATATAAACAGTAACAATTTTCAAACCTGCCAGAACCTAATTTTTTGATGTATAAAGGGTAGAAAATATACATCTACAATAGTCCATGATAATATACCAACTAGCTCTATTGCATACGTAAGATCATTATGGATGTCGTTACTATCAATTCCATGATCTAAAAGTAGAACTAGAAGATAGTAATCTTCTAAGACTGGGGTTATACGTGTGTTACCAATTGGTTTGAACTAAATAAAGGTAGATTACGCTTGCGCGCCGCTAACGCTAAGATCACTTTCTTGTCCACTTATTTAATCAACTGCTTTTTGAATCCGTCACAATGGTCGAGTAGTTTCGCTAATTCAATTTACTCGTAGCTGTACTCAGCTCGAAATAGATCAATGTAGGGCCACTTTGACCTGGCCAATTGTGCTACTGCCACCTCCAAAATTGAACCTCATCGCCCAAGAAATAGAGTTCTAAATTCGGTTGTATTTTTGTATGTGTGTTTAGAGTGTTATGAACGAATTTATTAGGACGTTAATTAACGTTTGTTAGGTTTAAACCAGGGCTGTTGATTGCCGGTTTAGGTGTTTGGAGATGTGGATAAAGATATTACGGATTTTGATGTTTAGTGATCTCATTCCCAAGGCTATTTTATCGAAGCACAGAATAAAGTAGGGTGTGAGAAATAAAGTCATAACTAAAGATTCAGGTTTTAAAAAGGGTCGTTTGATAAACAGGTAGAAATGTATTGTGTATGTTGGCGTCTTGCCAAAATAATATCATATATCAGTAATCACAGAAGGTGGTGGAAAATTACTGATACCCATAGTCTTAAACGGGAAGGTAAAGATGTATTTCTGTGTACATATGTTTTTCGTCTATTGCGTTGTAAATCCTTCGTGATTGGTATTTCTTTATGGGCCATCTACCAAAATTCCTTGTGACATTACTTGACTCGGGAATCGGACTCATGACCTCGCCTTTAAGCCTTTTTTTTAAGTCTCGGCACTAACCAAACAGCCTAGCACTGGTCTGATTAAGCCTAACGAACCGGATAGCAAAGGTATTGAACTGTGAACTGCACGTACCTATTCTGGAACAATAACGGACTGATTAAGATATATTTAGATTCATTTAAATTTATCTTCACGCAGTGACAACACTGTTGTGATTAAAACCAGTTTGAACCGGTTACTCTGAGAATTGTACCTATATGTGTCTCATTTAGTAATTTTATTATGCCGGTGCCGTATTTTTGGCGCCTCATGCATCTCTGACTTAATGAGGGTCAAATATTAAACTCTGTAAACAGGTTATTCATTTTTGTGTGTCCTTATACGTCGCACTGTTGGGTACGTACTCAACTACTTAGAGGGTTCAGGCCTCAGTCCACCAGGTTAGTTAGGATAGCCTAATGCGAGTTGGCGGAATACACATCTAACACGTTGCTTACAGGTCAGAACAGCTGAGAAAGTAAAATCAATTTCAGCGGCATAAGTTTAAAAATATATATACAGGGTGTATTCAGACCGTGATCGAAAACTGAGGCAGGTAATAGCGAGAGTGATCACAAACCCAGTGGCGATATTAAAAATCCCGATAAAAATAAAAAAAATTACGTTTTTCATACAACCATCGGTGTTAAAAGTATATGGTTTGTATGGAAAACCTAAAAAATTTTATTTTTTGTCCGGATTTTCTTTAATGCCAGGGGGTTTGAAATCACTATCGCTATTACCTGCCTCAGTTTTCGATCACGGTCTAAATACACCCTGTATATAGTATCATGACCATTCAAAAGTACTTGTGAAAGTCTAATTGAATAAAGATTATCTGACTTTGACTTTGAATTGAAAAAAAAACTTTACCTATTTGTTGGTTGGTTTGGTTCTTCGAGAGACCGAAAAGTCTCTTGTAGTTTCTGAAGCCCACGACATAAGATCTTAGTATGGATGCAAAACTATGTATTCTATGTGAGTGTTGGGTGATGTGTTGTATTTAGGTATAATCATTAAAAGGTTGTTTACTTTCTTAATTCAGAAAAAAAAACAGCGCTAATATTCTCAGATTTTATTCTTATATATTCATCAACCCATATACGTCCACTGCTGAGCACGGGTCTCCTCTACCATTGAGAGGGTTTAGGCCACAGTCCACCACGCTGGCCTAGTGCGGGTTGGCGGAGTACACACCTAAGAAATTCCTAAGAACTTTTAGGTGTGCAGGTTTCATCACGATGTTTTCCTTCACCGTTAAAGCAAGTGATAATTCAATTTGAATACACACATAACTTCGAAAAGACAGAGGTGTGTGCCTGGGGTTCGAACAAGCGACCGTCGAGATTCTCGACCGCGCGCCCAAACCTCGAGGCCATCACTGCTTGTTGCCATCACTGCTTGTTATATTCTTAAATATTGAATGTCCCAATTAATCTAAAATAGACGGTGATTTGATTTGATAATGTGACTTGCTCACAGGACACTGTCCACAAATATCGTCTGATACATAATGTGTATTTAATTGTTTGTTGATAAAATATTAGGTTAATTATATTTGGTCACGAGTAGTTACTATTAAAAACGTTTGTTATCGTACCACACTCACGTGGTTAGGTATGTTTCATAGTTTTACTGATTTGGATAACTTAACGCTTATATTAATATTCATGTAATAAATAATTTCTTCATTATATTACTAAGGTATAGGAGGAAATAATGGTTGTTTTTACACTAAAGAATTTTTAGCAATAGGTTGCGGATCAATTTTCAGTCGTAGAAAAATTAAGCATATGACTTTATGAAGCACCTAGTAACCCAACCACATTTTGTCCTCTAGATAAAAATTAGCAAGAAAATGGAAACATGTAAACAATTCAAATTGATTTATTACCACAGGGACCTTAAACAAACGTGCCTAACCCCAAATCTCCAGTACAGTATTATAGACAAAGGAAACAAATTTAAACTTGTTTTTCCAAATAAGAATAGCAAATGTAGACGAACGCATAGAAACGATTTAAACAAGAGGCGACTCCGTCTCACGAACACGGAACACAGTGTCGGTATAAGCCGCGCAGTGCCAACAATTTCCAAGAGAAAATCGACACGATTCGACATAGTGTACGCAACTGGAACACGTATCGTCGTCAATAGTAAGATCTTAATTGTGTTGTTTTCCACACCGACCGGCAGCGCTCTGGATTTACTCCGCCACTTTACCACTAGATTTGATGTTTAAAAAAGGAACAACGGGTTGCCCTTTTGCACATACATTGATGGATTAGTATGAAATGAGTTGAAATTATAGTTAACCAATGCAGCAATGGATGGCGAATTTAGTGATTTGAGTAAAGTTCCGTCGAATCAGTGAAGGTCTTAGCTTACGCCTGTTGTCATTACGTTTTACAGTGTTTACTCGATTATTTTGAGCTGAAAATCACTTTCAAAGGGCTCACAATTGTAATGGGTTTGTATTATTGGATTTGTTTTCTCGAATCGTTCTTTCGGAGCGAGGTTTAAGCTTTAAAGAGTTAAAAACGGACTGGTGTTTAATGGTCTGCGTAGTCATTTGTTTTTGTAGCGCCAGTTAAAAGTTGGTTAGTAGGAGTTTTTTGAAACGCTTTTGATTCGGATCCTCTTCGAATGGCCCATTTATAGGCAATATTATTTTATTCGTTGTAATGATTTTTAAGAGTGCATTTCTACAGATAGCAATTTTTAAGTAACTGTTAGAATACGCAAGACTACACAGGACATTTAAAAGTTTATTACCATTATTTCGTACCAGCCGACATAATTTCTTCAACTGGTGATAGAAACCGCAATTTGGTGCACACCTACTTCCTGCACTTACCATCAGGTGCAAAAGGTCACTTTGGCCCTATAAAATCTTACTTATAACTCCAAGTCTATACATTAGTATTTTGTCAACCCTATTGCTATCACTGCATTCGTAATATAGTTAGTGGCTACAGTTTACATAATAAACGTCACAAATACACACAGATGCTTGCTTTATAAGGAAATTTGTACAATTAGCACCGGGACGTCTTTGGATGTATTTAGTATCAATTTTATATCATTTGACATTACATGCTAAATGTCCTTTATGCGGTTGCTATATTCGAAATGAGATAGGAATTAGTGTATTTGTGTAAGGAATTAACGTTATTTTATGTGTAGGGGTAGAAATAATTCTGGAAACATTTTCAGGTATAACTTTAGAAAATTGAAAAGAACATAACATCACGATTGTATTCCTTGAAGCGGTAGGCAGAGGTACATTTTTGTATCCATATTTCGCCGAGCATGTTACAGCCTCACGTAATAGTTGTCGAGCCTATGGCCCGTTTAGGGTACAATTCCAGACACATGTTGATAATAGGAATTTTCAAATTAAAGAACCTGGGACCACTACATCGAAAATCTGGAAGAATATAATACCTGAATTTCTAAGAAGCTTGATGAGAATACGCAACATAAGGATTGACGAAACCGCCATTAAACATTTCGATACTGTTTTCCTAGAATACTAAATTGAAAGTAAACGTATCTACAAATTCGTGGAATACTAGATTGTCAGTTATCTTAAAACGTTTTGTGATAATTTTTATTATTTAACTTTGATATGTAAAAAAAGGTTTAATGGAACTAACTTTTTATTTTTCCGACCCACCTTCAAAGTATATATTTTTATTGATTTCTCTTCAAAATAAAGTCTTTTAGTACCTTTGAATCTTAAGTCAATCTTTAAGTCTTTCGCTTATCTTCATGGAAATATATTTTTTGGTATAACTTAAAAGACATAAAGTCATGCTCATCTTTCGCTACGTTTATTGTAGAGCGGTAATTTAGCCGACAACGGAAAATATAGTATCAATACATTATTCTACATAACGTCTCGTTTAACCAGGAAATGTTTTTTTCGCTTGCTCTAGTGATTCGGACACGAAGATAAAAACGATTCATTGATTCACTCTTAAAAAAAATTACACATGATTACAACGAATTGAAGCACATACTTTTTAAACAACTCTAAGACGCGAAAAAGTCATAGAAGAAGTCATAATTTCCCTACATTAGAATTATTAACACCTAACTAAACACATAAAGATAAAAATGTATGATAATATAATCACATTAGGACGCGAATCACGTACAATAACAGATTAACCAGCATAAGAGACCAATAAAAAGATTGAGAGGAAAATTACCTAGCATTAACTAGTATTACAGAGGCCGGTAATCTCTTAAGCATTACAAAACTCATTAGGGTCATAAAAATCATTAAAAAATGGGCCTTTAGAAACGCATTAAAAACCAATGATCTATTCAGATTGTTGCCACGCGAAAAAACTTAGCTTTATTTCCTTGTGAGGCTAAGGATAGCAACATAATGCCAACGTAATTTGTTGTGGTTGCGTAATTATTTCTCCGATATTTTGGCATGCTGTTGCTAAGGACGTGGAATGAGTTATATTTATATTGTTGACAGTGAAATGGTCGTAATTTTAGAATTACTGTAGGCTTACATACTATGTCTCACGTACCACGGAACGAAGACTCACTTTTTTTCTTTGGTGATGATTTTAAATATGTAGTCGCATAAGCTTGACGTTTACTTGACTTATGCGAAAACCTATTAACGTTGTTTGTATTGCGAAGATGTAAAATAGTCAAAGAAATTTTTCTACAAATTTGCTTCTGTTCCTCTCACCTTATAACTTGCACACGATAGTCCCGTAACTATTTTATGACATGCCCTAAACCTTAGAGTTGAAATGTGTAGATAGTCAATATAATAATTTAGATTTAGACCTTACAAGCCGGTATAGTGACCGTAAAATACTGTACCAAACAGATTTTCAAGGATACTCCGTTCCGCCGGTTGTCTTAGACCTTGAGTACAAATTTCTTTATCAAAACAAAGCGAAAGCGAATTATTCTAACATAAAATAAACATTACGCCGTGAGTTACTGAGTGCGGGATTACAAATAATCCTAAGCGGTATTATTTCGGCTCGAGCCAAACTTAAGGCTAAGGCGGTGGCAAGTTAAATTTTCAAAATTAACCGTTTCTTAGTATCCGCCGGTTCTTAGCTAAAAGTAATTTGTGTTAATTACCCAAGTTTGGCGGGTTTAATGCGAAACGTTCCAAGTTGTAAGTGCCTCGCTGTTACTTCATATTTTTATGAAGTTGTTAAACTTATAGGAATGCTTTTAATGCTGCTCATCGTTGCTTGGGTTGTAGGGGTTCGATTTATTTCTTTAGACACCCGTTTCTGCTTTCTTTACATCAGCTACCTCTAGTTCTTAATCCAAGGTATGTTTGTTTTCATTGTTGCTACATTATGCCCGAACCTCAACTTGCAATCATGAAAGTTTTTCTAAGCATTGTTGTTTTAGTTCTACGTCACAAGGTTGAGCTTATAGATTCCAGATTCACTTTTATAATCATGCAGCAAAACCAAGCGCATTATGAACCCAATATTACAGCACTCTAGTCTTACAATGTGTGTACCCGAAATTCCCTTAGCAACACGACTCGACGTGTCCCTACAATGTGTGAACACACCTTTCCTCCGGGGTACGCCCATGTTATCAGCCGTGCAAACACTGACGCAAACCCTTCCGCAGATGTGAACGATCATTATCACGGGCGCACGCTGCAGCCTTATCAGCCATTATCACACCGATAAGGACGAGACCCCAGTGAAACTGCTTTCTAAGTTTCATACGGTCGGAGTTATTTTTTTGAGTTGATGAACGGCTTAGTGGGATATTTTAAACTTAGAACTTTCTAGTAAAAAAAAAAAGAAATTTTATAAACTTCATCCATCATGGATTTCGAATTTTAAGTGGAAAGACCTTATTATGCTTTCTTTATTTTGGAAATTGAACCCGAGATTTTTTCAGAGAGACAGTTATTTCATTATTAATTATTTTTTTGGTCCATTAAAATGATCTAAAAAGTGCTACAATAAAATTTGTTTCAGCATCTAATTAGAAATCACGCCCAAAGCGGCAGTATTACATAATTGTAATGTATGAACTAAGTTATGAGCTTCACGAAATTATTCAACAAAATGTTAATGAAACGGCATTGTTCCTTAATCCATTTAATATAGTCTGTATATTAAACCAGGAAACGTTTTGAATAATGACTTCGCAAAACGTCAAAACATTGTTACGTTTAAAGAACTTCCTGATTTATTAATCTTTGATACTGGCACTGAAACAATTCACTAAAATTATTTATAATACAATTTATTTCAGATTTTTTTGTTGATATGGTTGGTTTATGTAGAAAACATGGATTGAAGAGGATTTAGGAAACCTATCGAGTTATCTTTGCCGTCGGTAATTATCCCGGCATTAGATCTAGGGAGGTTAAAATCAAATTATGGTGTCTCATGTTTGCTGATAGTAGAGCAACGATTTTGTCTTCACGAGTTTTGTTTTTGAGTTTATTAAAAAGAAACTAGTATTTTTTGACAAGACAGAGACTATAAAGGCCCTTTAAGTTTCAGGACTTACATTCATAATCCTTTGCCTTCACCGGACAATTTGAAATAACAACATAACATTATTCACAATAGACATAAATAGCTCGGCCTTAGCGACAACTGAGTCAATATTTGGATACAATTACTAACCATACCTACTTCGTAAATAATTCCGTGGAAAAACAAACCTAAATGCAAACGCTTTATAGTTTAAAATCATCAACAGTCTAACAATAAAAACATGATTTCCATTGTAACACTACAAAAATTCACTAGGCAACAATTGTTTTTGTACAATTTTTCATTAAGTAAACTGTTTTGAGTCATGGTTCATCAGTTAGTTTGCACCGACGATAAGAGAGGGCGCTAGTAGTCGCTTGCTAAGAACACGTAACCGAGCATCGCCTTAGCAACAGCTTCGAAACGACTGTAATATTTTTTTATACCAAATTATAATAAAAATCATTGTAAACTTTGTATGGATTTCGCTTAAAAAAAGGTTCGACAAATTTAATATATCTACCCAATTTAGCTGTAAATTTATTCTGTTTAGATCTCATGGCGGCCAAGTCATGGTTCTATTGTTTTGTGAAAATGTATGCGCTGTACCGAGATAACAATTATCAGAATGCTGAGTTCTGCATAAGTGAAAATTAACCAGGTGAAAGGACAATAGAAACTAGTTCTTTATGCCACATTTAGACTATTCCAGTGCGACATAAATAACTCTCCACTTTCCATATTCGGTTTTATCGTTTCGTAACTTTATTGGACTTATCAAGCGGCTTTTCATTTTTAGCAAAAAGAACTAAAAGGCAGTTTATTTATTTTTTTCTACAATGTTTTTTATTCAGCTTTATTTTTCACTATTTGCGATAATTTGCACGTATAATCGTTATTTTTATCATAAACATTTTTACAATTTTAATAACCAAAGCCATTGATACGAAAACAAGTTAAAAATACTATGAAAATAGCCATAAAAAGAAGTGCAATTAAAATAAAAATACGATGGCTATCAAAGTTGGAAAACAATAGTGATGTGACATCGAAAGTTAATCGAGTGTCGATAGAGGCGAGAGAGAGCATTAGCCATTAGAGTCACGAACGCTGCAATAATCATGTCGTTTGGCTGGTTGCGGTTAGAAAACTAAATAACCCTTGTTCGGATGCAAAATTAACTATTGCAAAATGGCGCGTTCGTGAAGTAAATTCAATTTGTTTCGTATCAAAAACTTTGTTGCGTTATGATGGCTTCGGTATAGTTTTACACGAATTCGTGTTATGAATATTTTCCATCTTCTTTCTCTTCGTTAAATGCTATTGTACCTTATTGAGGTGAGCTGTTTTTAGAAATTTTCTCAAAAAGTAACTTACGAAAGAATTCATAGTCTTCTGATTGAGTTAATGCTTCTAATCGGTAGTTTTTTGCATCGAGTAAACTGCTCAGTTTTATTCGACGTGTTCATTCGCGCACTGTAATAATGCTCGTTATAAATTCAATTTGTACGTTTCCTATTTCGCAATTCCGGTAATACATAGCGAATAACTTTACTAAGTATAATCGACTCGCTCCTACCTATAACACTTCCATGAGGCGATATTAGAAAATTTTATAACAGTATACATCTAAGCAATAATTTGAGTTTGCCAAATTGACTGTGAGCTGTTCATTTCACGCAATTTTGTATCGTACGACTTACAACGAAAAGCAGAGATTAGCGTGACTGACTGAAGATAGTATAGTAATGACTGTTGCCATGCTGGCCGATTCAATTTCCGTGTAGAATCAATACGATAGCCTCCTACCGTAAACGCAAGTTATTTATCTCGAACGAATTCACTTTTTATCTGAATTCACATTTGTTTTCACATTGGAGTTTATTTCGTCCATTTGAGTTCTCATCGCGGCGGTTCAGTCAAACGAATGGCACGCTTCGAGCTAACATTAGTATTTTTGGCTCGCACATCGAGCTAGGCGATGTCTATCAAAAATGGGCATCACTCCAAGTGTTAAATGTTAAAATGCCGTATTATAAACGTTATAGGCACGAAAGCCGGTCTATAATTAGGCAAGTAAGCTTTAAAAGGCGCGTAGAAAACCGTACCGACTGGTCGTTTAACTCAAATAATTACGTGAAAAAATATCCGAGGATGGGGTTGCACCAATCTCTAGCGACCGGTCCGTCCGCGGGCGGCCAGCGACCGGTTCCAACCGGCTGACAACCAGCCGTATTAAAATTTATTACACCGCCTCTCGGCTTGTTTTTAGCTAGGTTAACTTTATGTTAATGTATGGAAATGACGCTGCTCGCTCCGTGTTTTCTTTGTTTTTCTTTAAGTGTCATCTGTTCGGAATATTTAATGTTTTTATGTGTAGGATAAACGTTACTTACATATTGTGTGGAAACAATATTGATGTAAGCGTGTATTCTCGTCTCGCGACTATCGGCAGATCGCTAAGTTTATCAGAATGTGTTCGTGTGGTATCTTAGTGTAATGTCACTGTTATCGTAACTCTTGGCCTCGTGTTACCAGTTACAGCTGGGGTCTCATTAGCATTGTTTCTAGATTGTGGCGTAGCATCGTCGAGGGTTTGGGTAAAATAATCATTAAAACAATCACATCCATTATTGAAACTATGTATTTTTTCTTCAATAATTTCTACATTTTCTTTTAAGTTCTATCAAATAAATATCAATTATAAACAATTGATACATATATTATTGTTAGTTGTTGTATATGTCGACATTTCAAGTTTAGAAGTAAAATGTTTTTGTTGTATTTTAAAAACTTTTTTTCTTGATGAAAGTGAACTCTAGTACTATGATATTGTGCGTTTAAAACACTGGACCCTACAAACATTTAGATTTCGTTTAAAAACTGTTAGTCTATTGAGTTACATTTAATGTATTAATATACACTGGATAAAGAAAATGCATTGGACTGCTGTAAAGTCGCGTCATTTACATCGTGTACTGTTAGTACATCACTCTCTTCGCCCACTGGACTATAATAGACAACGCGTCGCCGCGACACACGGCGACACAAAACAATCTTACAAAAAATTACAATCTTTATATTAACTTAAATAACTTAATACTTTTAATAGCTATAATAATTATAACCTGAGATCTTTGCAGTATAACAGAGTCAGCTTATTGCCTCCGTTCAACCACGGCACTACGTACACATAACTCTCTAACATCATAAATTTGCATGCGTGTTCTCTCATTCATAAAAAGTATATTTTTTTTCTCATTTAAATTTTATACATTACAAAAGTAGTATCACAAACAAATGTACGAACTAGTACAATTACGAAAAACGTACACATATACCGACCCGATAGGTCACATCTAATAAATACACTTACGATACGTGAAATGTACCAACTCTACGCAACTTCAGAATAGAATCGAACTCGAAACAAAAAATAATACCTAACACTAAATCGATCAAGGTATTCAGTATCACACGCGCGGCGGCGACTGAGATCAAGGGGTGCGCACCGAGCGCCGCCACGCCACTCACGCGGCTACCACCAGCCACCAACCAACCAACCAACCAACCAACCATCAACGCATCCAATAATAAAATACAAACAATCGTCTCACAGTGATGGACGCGGTGCGGCGACGCGGCAGGGCGGGCGCTCCGGTGGGCGCGGGAGACACAGCGGGCTGTGTGGGGGTGTGGGGGGACGGGGAACGAGATCGGCGCTCGCCGCCGCGCGTCGCCGCACGAGCGCGCCGCCCGCGCCGCCAGCCGCGCCGCCGCCATGCGAATATCGACACTTTATCGATAACAAAGTGCATTTCGCGTCTCTAGGGCGGCGGGGCGCGAGCGGCGGCGCGGACGGCCGCCACACTATCTCCGCTTACACTACTACTATACATTACATATCACGCTGTGCTTTTTTTCTCTTATTAAAAATATATAATAATTAATATACATATAATAATATTGATATTTGTTAAAATAACGATACGTAGACATCGAGGAGGGCAGTCAGTCGGCTCGCTCGCATCGCGGCGTATCACCTGTAGTGTGTGTTCACTCCGCCTGGCTCCTGAACAATTTCTTTTTCTCTATCGTGAACTGGGGGCTGATGATGATGGTGCCGCCTCGCGTTAAGTTTCTGTAAAGAAGAGCAATCATTAGTGATGCTGTTTGATGCGTCGCTAGTGCTTCAAATTGAATGAATCATATCAATATTTGTATGAGAGCAAGAGTAAGTCAGACACTCACTTTAAGAATTGCGGCAACAGGCTGGTCCAGTTCGTGGCGTCATGTTCCAGATGTATGTGTATTTCGTGCGTGGTTAGTGTGTTGGGGTCTATTTTGAAGGCGGCTAGCCTCCTGCCCGCGACGTCGACGATGACGGCGGCGCCTCGCGAGCCGCACGGCTCTCCCTCGGCCAGCGCCAGCGTCTGCCGCGAGGCGCGCGCCAGCAGCTCGGCCGGCACCAGCACCTCGGCTGTGGCCAGCTCGCTCGCGCCCTTCGCCGCGCGCAGCTCGCGCTCCAGCCGCTGAGCCAGCGCCGTCTCGGTCGGCGCTGGCACCGGCGCTTCCCGCCATGTTGGCCCATTCCATGCTGCAACAACACACACAAACATTGTTATTCCACCATCATACAAGTCAAAGCTCACTATCCTATTACTATCTTTCTAAAGTTTCTAAACTGATGAATCTAGTTTGCTATTTGAACTCTATGCGTAAATACAAAAAAGCCAATTACATGATTGGAAATAGAGCGCGATGTTCCAAAAGAGAAAATGTAAAGCGTATCGATCGCGCGAGGAGCGAGCGCGCGCCTCCAAGGGCAAGGGAGCGCATCGCTCCGCAACAGCTGACGTGTCAGCTGGACTTGACGTTTGTGCGAGACACCGCCCGGCTCGCCGCCGGCCGACCGTCCGACCGAGCGACCGGCCGGCGGGAGCGGGCGACGCCGGTGCACGCATGTAGGCCGGTGGCGGAGTGCGCGCGCCGCATAGCAACAGTCGCTACCAGTTAGAAAGCCGCTCCATCACTCGCTGAATAGAAAGTGGACTCACCTTTTTCACTGCTGAATCCGACATTAAACTGGCTCGTGACCGGCAGGATCTCCATGTTTTCCAAATTTTTACTTATATTGTACACTTTTATACCGAAAAATTGACAGAAAACTGTTCCGCGTCCGGAACTTATACTAGAAAAATATCACAAGTCTCTTTTGTACTGCGAATGCGCACACAACGAACCGGCTTCCGACCGGCGACTAGTTATCGTCAAGAGATCTAAGTGAATACGAAACGTCCGAAGCTCACGACTGCATCAGATCTGATCTCGTAACCACAGGGCTTCGTCACTCGCCCTCGGCTCACTGTTTGACCCACCCGACCCTGTCGCTCTCTGTGACGGACTGACGATAGCGGGAACCACTCGCAAGTTTTATAGAGGGCCGCGGTCGGGGGTGCGGGGGGACGGCCCGCGGGCGGCAGCGGGCGCCCCGCACGCCAGTTTCGCCGGGGCGCGGTGTCGAGAGGTCGTCTCCACGCCGCTCCGTACCGGCTTTTCTCGCGAGCCGGCCGGCTTCTTTGTCCGAGTTCCACCGGTGGAACCGAACACCCACAGTGCGTCTCGTTCTTCTGTAAAAGTGTTAGATAATACTTGTACATCTATTGTCTTCTGCTAGCGTTGTAGAAACTACTAGAACTCACCAATGTTGTAACACTTGAATACTTTATGATAAAAATGGCCGGCCCCGGTCGGTCACAATTGTTAACCATGGTTGTATAGGTATAAGATAGTATATAAGAATTGTTATAATGGATTTTGTGTTGTACGATTGTAAAAATGTAAGTATGTCGTAGTTAAGCAACGATATTTGTTACCTATATACAAGTCTAGAATTTGTGAGTATCTAAACCTAAGGTACAAAATTAGTTTTAGCACTGAGTTTACTTTAGTGATGTTGAGAACAATGTATGTCATACAAAACACTTGCGAAATTCGTAAACAATCCACAAGCGCAAGATGTTTAGTAAATCATGTCAGAAATAGCGAGACCTGAAATAAACTCAGAAAGCCTCTTAGCATTTGCGCAATAACGCTTCGATAAATAAACCGAGGAAATGATTTTAAAACAAGTTTTTTGTGGTCATAATATCTCAAAAACAAGTCGGACGAGTTTAAAATATGTCTACAATGATATGTCACAACTGCTTGTCAGAGTGCTGATGAAAAAAACTTTTTGGCACCGACACAATCCTCACAGATCTATCATAATCATTTTTGTCTTTGAAGAGGTAATAAACCGGTATTGTTACAAAGACGAAAATGAAGGTCTGATTTTTGTTGTTAACGTTCATTCGTTTACCTAAACCTTATCGCATACGAAAACATAGCACTTTATAGCACGTTCAATAGTTTATACGATGTAGAGAACTGCTATAATTATCGTAAAGATGAAAAAGTGTGGTTTTATTACTCATCAAAATTAATGGTTAAATAATTAATGTAATATAGTAACGAAAAAAATTACATAGATCATTCTAGAATACCGAAGGCATCAAATAAAGCACATTACGTTTAAAAAAATGTAGGTTAAACTGCACTTGAACGGCCATAAGTAAGTAAGTAAGCAGCGGCAGTCATTGCATCAGCCGACCGGAAACTTCTATTGCAAAAAAAAAACAACCCACTTCTCACGTTTCCGAGCAAAAACCGCACCCTTACTTCCTCAATTTGAAGAAATATAGCACATGCATATTTTATTGGCTTTCTTTGTTTCACCTTCTTTTGTCGCCAACGAAAATGCATAGTTAAACACCCTTTGTCCAATACACTTTAAACATTTGGACAGTTACCATAACGCTAATCAAAGAATTATCTACACTATCACGGAATCGCTTGGTAAAACAAAAAAGCATTTTACAATCGATAACCTATTTGGAAACGCTAAAATAACTGGAACAAAGCGCTAGAAACGGTTAGCAGATAACGTGTAATTGCATAGCAACCAATATCGGAACGCTAACCGCAGAAATAAATAGCCAAAAGGAGAAATGGTGAGGTAAAAAAACTGTTGCTAAGTTGTGCCGGCCGGCGAATCGGCCTTGGGTTGAACGGCGAAGTGACTCATGTTCGACGGCCGTGCAAAATGGTAAAACACTCGGTGCAGGAATAAAGAATTATTATTCGTTATGCTCTGTGCTGCAGTAAAAAATAGACGAAAAGTTCACGGGTCAAAAGCATGCAGTTTGCAACATCGTTTGGCGAAACTCGTTTAGATAACATCTTTGTGTACTCTGTTGTATCGATCCGCTCACGATCTCGTGTTTTGTTTCAGAAAATGTCAAAGTTATTTAGGTGTTTTCCATTAATCGTGTAAAGAACGGTGACTTGAAAATTTTGGCCTTTGTTTGATCTTTTTTTGTCGAGATTTTTTTTAAGTTCCATCACTAGAATTTAAAAAAACGTGAATTTAAAAAACTTTTTGTTGAATTTTCTCGTACTTTCTTCTGAAGTTTCAATAAAAATAATTAATTTCAATTTTTTTTTCTAATATGAATAATTTCTTTGTTCAAAATTATGAAAGAATTGTTAAAATATTAGATAATTACTAAGCGGGAAAATTTCTCCATAAATCTATAAGACAAAGGAGAAATCACAATGGAAGTAAGCTAAAAAGATTCCAAAGTTACAAATTAGCTAAAAACAATAAAAATAATTAATACCGCATAAAAGCGCCTTTTATCAGCATTTGCAAGGACACGCGACAAAGTGTCCATATTAGCATTTCCGTATATTATCAATAAAGTTGACATAATTAGAAGACCATGCGAACAAAAAAGATCGTTTACAACATTGTCAGTTACCTCATTGTCACATAATTTGCCTCATTGTTTTACATTCGATATCATTGTGCACAATTTATATATACATAGCGATAATTACTATCTCTTCAACTTTATTGAACCTTGGTGTTATCGCAACAATTTCGTTTAAATATGATACGATTGCAATTATAATGTGGCCTTTTTTGCAATCACTCTTCCTGAAAAGATTGTTAAGTATGAACCTGTTATAAAGATCTTGTGTTATACGTCCCCTATTCCTTGATCCTTTGTGCGTTCGTCTTAGAGGACAATAGGTGGGTTGGCAGCGGACATCGCGGCCCGGGACCCGTCGAAACCTGTCCGTGAACTTGTTTCGACTTGTCCCAACTTGAATTGAAAACTATCTTTTGTAACTTGTCTTCAATTTCTTAGGGATATATCTTTCAATAAGTTATTTCTTCTTTTTGACCTACTTACTAAAGCTTTTCAGTATCGTGTTTTGTTACAAGTTTCGTAGGTTTTGTAGGTTTATTTTTGATACTTATTTCTTTACCTAATGATTTACTATTTTCATTTAATGTTTATTGCTTTTAATAATCATTATAATGTGGTTGTGGGCACCTAAATTTAAGTGGATACACTGTTCGGAATAACCATGAGAATAATTTACAATTTAAAATTGTAGAGTCGTTCTTTGTGAAATTATGTTTTTCTAAATGTTTAAAAGAATAAAAGATTTTTCATAATTAAATGTTTTCATAAAAACAGCCGCACTACATGAAACCACAATGCTTTTAATTTTTTCAAGCGTTGCAGCGCAATTTGTCTTCAAGAATGTATGTGTGGCAAACAGATTTTCCAATCAGACTGTTTTAAAATTAAAAACAGCAAAGAGAAAAACAAAAGTAACGAATGCTTAGCAAAAACTGTATTAATATTAATCGCCGTTTTGCATAATGCATCGACTACTTCGATTTAATCAAATAGCTCGACAAAACAATGGAGGCACCCGTTCTGAATAAATCGTTATAGTGGCTGGGTATTGTTTAATTTTGCCGGGTTGGCTGCCTTAACAGACGACAAATAATTATGTAAACACTGCTATAGATAGAATGTGGAGACGTGACGTCCATATTATTATGTTTATATATGGGTAATGAAGATAATTGCGTTATTATGTCAAGCCATACGATAGGACCGACGATTGGCGATAAACATTGAGGAACGCGACTGCCCACTGGAGATAATAACTAGGAAATTAACATATAAGAATATCTGCAATGTCTTATCTTTATTGTAATATATATCTCAATTTGCAACATTCAATACTGCTCTGTTTATCGCATACATAATAAATGCTATGTATGGTAATCGTTTAGTTCAGACTTTTATATTTGAGAACCTGCTGGTTAAAGAGTATTTTAAATGTAATTTATACTTTGATTGAAGAATATAAATAAATCGTATCATGTAAAACTGACGAGTCACTTCAAGCAGTATTGGCAATAATATGTGAGTTTAGTTGGACAGTAACAGGCGATATTCGATGCGATTAACATTCGAGAAACGATTCGTGCCAACACGAGTGAACTGACTTCTTAAATAGCATGTGTTTTGTGACATGTTCTGACTAATGTTGATGTTTTGGTCGCCATGTTTTGTCATGTTCATTATACGACGTTTTTAGTTCCTACTTGTGTAATTGTCTTTTTGTTAGGTAAAAAATTGCTGTAGATTCCATTGTTGAGGTATAAGATACGACTAGAATATAAATTAGCTTAAAATGTATATTAAACATAATTTCTCATTCCAATTGTTAATTTCTGTATTTTTTATTATAATTTTTAGCCTGTTTATGCATGTACACATAATTATATTTAATCATTAAGTAAAAATTGTACGGGTTACGGTTATTATTTTTTTGTAAAAACTTAACGTTAATATTGTTAATTATTTTTTAAATGTGTTTATTTATTTAAATGTTGTACAAATATATTTTTATGAATAAAGATTTTTTTTCATGTAGAAGGTGTTTTGATTTAAATTCTACAATGTTGAGAGGGACAAGCCTATTTGAGATATTTGTAGGTTATCTCGAAAAGTTCTTATCGCAGGTCATTGTATCCTGTCCTACTATTTGGCAATTTAGATAAAGTTCCGATACTAATATGTTTACACGAACTCAAATGATTCTGCAAGTAGAGTTCTGATAGCGTCGGCTTAGACGGCAAATGTACCATTTTACTTTTATTTAAAAACTTTTTAGTCTACTTAAGGGGGACATTTAGATTTAAACAAAAAATAATCACTTTAAAAAATTCACACCACGATAGTTTAAAACTTGGTCCTATTAAGATGGTAGATGAAGTAAGTGAAACTAGCGGTAAAGTTTACATTAGTGAGGAAATATCATAAAGATTGTTAAAATTAGCAAGATAGATAAAATAGCTCTGTTGTTTTCGACTTGTACAAACTAAGTATAAAGAGGATGGATCAAAATTCAGCCATTATTTTCAATAGAGTACTTTTCGCCACTGAATTAACACAATAAAAATACCCCTTTTGGAGCTCAAAATCGCTAGATCTCACTTTTATTCTATTGTTCAAGTCGAGGTTATCGTGTAGAATGTTTTACCTTCATAATACTATTAGAATTTTATAAAAATCCTACTTATACCTAGGGTTATATCTTTGGTATTTAACTAAAACCTGCCTTACAAAGAGTTCATTAGGTGCTTGAATAAAATTTAAGAAATTTAGGCATAGTCAACATGCCGAAAATATGATGGATTCTTAACGGATTCCAATAAAGCTACGTCTTTTATTTTCTCTATAGTCAGTTTATGCTATGTTGTAGATAGACTAGTGGTAAATACTTATAATAATTATTCTCAGGAAGTTAAAACTTATATTAAAGCAATGTTGATATAAATGGCAATATGCGTCAAAGCATATATCACAGCACATAGATCTAAACAAACAAGGTTTCACTCAGTCCACGTTATTAAGTCCAAAGCGAAACTGGCAACTAGCTTAATCACGCTTTTAATGATAAGTACAGGTCGTTAGTAGACATGGAATTGTCTGCAGGCAATTCTTAAGAAATCCAAGGCCTAGAAACCTTAAAAAGTACCATTTATGCATCGAAATATTATACCTACACTATGTCAGACTTAAAAGGATAGACAGAGGGTAATTTAGATACACTTACCTGGGCACATTTTCAGACTTTGAAAATAAATAATCTGCCACAAATCTCTATTCAATTTTTTCTCATCCGGGAACCAAACTTTGAAACTTTCGATAATAGGGCCATAATATATTCACTTATACTCTTTTATCTACATTTGTAATGGCTCTATAAAAAATTACAAAAAGAAAAGTCATCCATAAATTTCTATTGCAAAATTTAATTTAGATCGTCCTTTATTCTGTCCTATAAATAATTAAACATTGTGACATTGTTAAATAATACGAACTTTACGAAATCAGTATTTCATCCAACATTCTTTTCATAATAAAAATAGCATAATACACTTTTTATTACTCGAATTTGAGTATTCTTTTGTTTAAAGTAAATTTCACCATTTTTAGAGTCGCAAAAGCTATTATTCTGCGAGGGGTTGTGAATGCTTGATTTCTACAATCAAATAGTCTTCGTCAAACAGCCCCTTTATTTGGAAACGCTTACGTATTCGTTTTATAACTTAAATATACTTTTGTTATTAAATAACATTGGGGAAATATTCAATATGTAAACGATAGGATGATAAATTTAATCGATAATATCGGTTGATAAATCGGTATTTTGAATCGACTACTAACTGTTACCTACTGTCAATTTACATTATGATAATTTTACGAAAAAAAATAAATATTCGGGTTTAAAAACTAGTTAAATGACAATATTTTGAAAATCTGTATGCACCTCGTAAATTTATACTTGAATGTTAAATTTTAATTTGTGCATTATTCATGTTTTCAAAAACATTTAATATTTTTTTATAATAAATATTAAAAACCTGCTTAGTGAATTATACAGGTAATATATTGCACTAAATAGTTGCAGTCTTTTGAGAGGGTAAAAACTGTTTTTGACGATCCCATCTGCATTCGTAATAGATTTGTAGTTATACCTTGTTTCAATGATGAAGAAAAATATCGTGGAGATTGCTGCGTACCAGACTTTAAGCTTAAGAATCTAGAGCATATTTATTTCAACCATGCTTACTAAAGGACAAAGGTAGAGAAACCTTTCGGTAACTGTCATGCGTAGTGTGGGTGATTAGAAGTTTCTAAGCATAGCTTTCTGAAATATAATAATAAAAAATAGTTTGATTGAAAGATTATCTCATATCTATTTGATAATATTGTTAGTTTTTTTTTATAAAAATGCGTCGAGGAATTGGGGTTATAGGACAGGAAGAACATAAACACACTAGCAACGCAAATAACAAAATTAATGTGTCAAATTAACAGCCCACCTGCTTAGTAACAATCACCGATAAATAACTACAGTTCAATCTAAAACAATACATCTTTTGTCCCTCTCTTTCTTATAGCAAAACGTTGTGCAAATAAGGGACAAAAAACGTGGTAATTCATACATTTGTATTCAATAGCCAATATTATGGTAATGATGTACGAAAGCCGTATCGTGCATTAATGTATTGAAATGAGGTGTAGTAGGTGAGACGATATACATACCGCTATATGTATCAAGGTTATTTATTTATACAGGGTTACTTATATTATCCGCGTACAAGGTTCGAATAGTAAATTGATTCTGCTGTTTAAACGGCGGCGTAAGAACTGCACTTATTACTTGAAATAAAAAGTATTTTTTTTAAAGTAAAGTACCTTGACAGCCCCGTAGCGCAGTTGGCTAGACACCAGCTTGCGAAACGAGCGGCCGCGGGTTCGATCCCCGCACCGAGACAAATGTTTGTGTGATCCACAAATATATGTTTCGGGTCTGGGTGTCTGTGAGACCGAAAAGTCTCTCGTAGTTTCTGATACCCACGACACAAGACTCGTATCTTAGTGTGGGGTCAGGACTATGTATGTGACTGTTGGGTGTATTTATTTAAACCTATGATAGAGTTATTTTATATGGTAGAGATAAAGATCTTCCATAATGCCATATGCTTAATTGACAAAAACAGGCTATAAATGATGATGATATTAATATGTAATATTTTTTTGCAGGCTATTTTTAAACGTTGTCGTGCACCAAAGATATTTTGTTATATTCATATTTTTACCGAGACAAACTTAAGAATTTTCTCGGATTAAATTTTACTGAAGAATATCTCTTTAGGTGATTTATATTTGTAGTTTATTTCATTTAGAATAGATATAACCAGCATTTCAATTTTCAAGGTATATTATAACAAAGAAGCTACTGATTTCAATTTGAGCTGCATCAGTACACAAATAATAAACGTTCTGTTCATTCCCGCTGTCCACTATTCACTGGCCAGCCCTTTGACGAAGAAATAATACCCCTTGTGTAGAATGGGGCACGCAATTCGGATGAAAATTACATCATCCGAACCGAAGGGTTGGGAATGGGAGCACATTTGCATTCGTGAATATAATTACACACGGAAAACGTACATATTCCAAATAATATTGAAATTATACCGTTCTATGCAATTAAATAATTACAGAGTTATGCAGTTATTAAAATTGACTACCATATTTTTTGTTTTATCTCTAAAGGAGCAAATTAGAGGGTTGTTAGTACAACTGACAGTTTACCGTTTGCTAGTCAATGAACATAACTATTGAACTTTAATTAATCAGATTCTGGTTAAGAAATATTAAAAATTAGGAACTAGAATAGAATTACCATAGACCATCGCGAAAAGGAATATAAAATCTTGTCACTAATATCCAGATTATTACAAGTAATGTATAAAGAACTTGTCCTATATATATTGAAACACACGTTGCCAGAATCCTTAAGTCACTCAGCTGAAATGTTCCTTTAAACATGACACCCATTCAGAAACTCATGGAATGTAATTACAAATAAGTTTTATGTATATCTTGAGTGCAAGGGTGTCCCGATACATTACTCATAACACACCCCGAAAATCCAAGCGATTTACCCAAACTCATTTGGCTCCGCGCTGACTCAAAATTACTAATATTTGGGACCATTCCGTGTGATTTATTGTACCAACGCCACGTTTTAATGGCCGCCGAGTAAATACGTTTATAATTATCGGTGAGGTGTTTTACGTGGATTTTATGGTTTGTTATTTCAAAGATATTACGGATATTTAGGTGTATCAAGAATTTTTTATTACAGGATTGTGAAGGCACTATGCCTTATTGAGTCTATAGGTATATTCCACTACAGTGTTACGATCATGTCAGCCAAAACGTCAAGGTGTTCTGATAGAGAAAGTAAATACCAGGACAAATATTTCTCCATTTTTAGTCGTAATTCCAGGTTACTCCAGGTTGTCTAGCATTCATAACCGACTTTTAGATTGCACGGATGATCAACAATACATGTGTGCAGGTAATATAAGATAGTTTAACATATGATATACTTTTCTTCTTCATCTTCATCAACCCATTTTCGCCCACTGCTGAACACGGGTCTCCTCTACCATTGAGAGGGTTTAGGCCATAGTCCACCACGCTGGCCTAGTGCGGGTTGGCGGACTACACACCTAAGAAATTCCTAATAATTCTTAGGTGTGCAGGTTTCATCACGATGTTTTCCTTCACCGTTAAAGCAAGTGACGATTCAATGTGAATACACACATAACTTCGAAAAGTCAGAGATGTGTGCCTGGCTGGGGTTTGAACCCGCGACCGTCGAGATTCTCGACCGCGCGCCCAAACCTCGAAGCTATCACTGCTTTTTGATATACTTTATAACATGCCAATTAATTACGGCTCTGTTATATTTTTTTGTTTAAATACTGGTTGAACTCAGCATTTATCACACGTTTCTCGTTTATTTTCTGAGAGTCAATTTCAAAACACGCGCAGACTACCCAATAATCTAGTCTGAGAATAAACGTATATTAATGTCGCCGGAGCTTTTCAATTTTCTTGATAAATACGAATTCTCTGAAAATCCAGTGAAAGCGTTACTGATTTTCCAAGAATCCATTATAACATTGAAAACAAGGATTCCACGAGGCTCAGTTCAATAACAATTAATTATTAAGGGAGTGATTCTGAGAAGCTGCTCGTATACCCATACTAATTGCTGCCTTTGATTATAATATAATTGCGAATTACACGCCCATATTTAAGGGGAATGAAAAAATTGATATCCAGTTAGATATAAGGTCTTGATAAAGATTTTTTTCGGTATAACCACCTACGTACAATAGAATATTCCATTTCGTGTAGTAAAAGTATGTAGGATAGTTGTTAGTCAGAACTATGTTTACCAGAATATGCTGGAAAGTCACATTGCCTGTATACAAAAAAAGCAATGAGTGCAGCAATGAGTCTTCAACCTATGGAAGGTCAAATCATCTTTATCATTTCAACATAGGCATTCGGTACGAAACCAAGAAAATTTTGAATAGCAGAAGAAATACTTGTTAAATTGTAAATGTCATATTAAAAATACAGGGGAAATCTTTTTTTTCTTATCACACCTTAACAAAGACGAACTAAAGATTCGTTCCCTATTGGCACACATTTCTATTCCTTTCGCAGTCGGTGTCGTAGTAGCAAGTAGATTGTAAATCTCAAATAACCCATTATCTTTTTACAAGCAATTTCATTAGCGTCATAAACGGATCTTCTTTACGATTGAAGCCAATTGTTTTACCACACGTTAGTGAAGTTTAATCTAAATAATAGCTCGGTAATAACCGTTCATAGCACCCCTTTGAGTGTATTGTTGTGTGAAAGGTGGGAACAAAGGCAGGGTCGCATAGCAACAGTGGCTATTGTTAGTCGCTTGTTTGTCAGCCCGGCACTCGGCAGTCGTGCGTGAAGCAACGCTTTTTACAAATCGAGATTCGCCATTTTTGCCGGTAAAAATTGTAGATATTATTTTCGGTATATTTTTGTGATGATCAATGCTTTATTCGTAGTCTTTTTAATATATTTCAATGGCAGTATGAAAGACCTAGTTGGAAATGATAGACGCTTATTTTAAATACTGGTTCATGAGTATCTACGTATCAGTGATGTCATGAATGCAATCCCAGCAACGAGACAAATTTTTGTATGATTCACGAATATTTGCCCTGGATTAGGGTTTATTCATTCCTAGTTTGATATTTAATATGTATGTCTTTACTTTGTTCCTTTTCAACTATGACGTTACTATGAACGTACTAAGGGTCTTAAAAGTAAGACAGATCAGCTGTTTTACTGAGTCCACTCAGGCTATGAATTATTAAGTACAGTAGTAAAGTAATGAAGATACAAAAAAAGTAATAACAATATCAAATGTGCACACGTTGTTTGTATTAAGGGCATATAAAGAATTCATTCATAATGTGTAGTGCCAACTGACGTCAAACGGTCGAAGCCCACACCTTTGCCCACCGCTGCGCCACGTACTCAAAATTCGTTGTAGTCAGCTCGCAATGCGTGACAAAGTGTGAAGGCAGGAATACAATCAACATCTGCCCTCCAACCCTCGTCGGAGCGCAAGGGGCGCCAGAGAGACGCATTGATTGATAAGTCCCAATGAATTATGTAAAAAGGGAATTGATAAAAAAATATACAGTATTGTGAATGATTAACTCGGCTGTGACGTAGCGGATAAACCGTTGCAAAAATCTTTTATATTAGCAAGTAAATTACATTGATAGAGAAGGACATCTTCTTCTTCTTCTTCATCAACCCATATACGCCCACTGCTGAGCACGGGTCTCCTCTACCATTGAGAGGGTTTAGGCCATAGTCCACCACGCTGGCCTAGTGCGGGTTGGCGGACTACACACCTAAGAAAATCCTAAGAACATAGAAGGACATAGGTTACTTTAATCAATAATAAAAAAAATTACCTACAATATTCTCAAATTGTAATATGAAAAAACTTACTTTTATCAAAAGATGACACAGTGTTTTTCTCATCATATTACTCGAAAATTGTCTATTGCTTTATAAGTCTGTAGGTGTTGAATAAATTATATATTAATTGTCTGTAACAGTATAATATGTCACCCTAAAAAACTCGTTTTACAATTTTTTCATCTCTAACAAGAATCAAATTTGCGGAATTGGCTAAATATTCGGAAACGTAAGTTAAAACTCTCGGAATAAATGATGATTGCACTTAAATATCGTTTGAGTGACGTGTGTGTTTCATCACGTTTATGTAAGCAACTGGGCTGACTGATCCAGCTAGATATTAACACTTACCTACTTTCAAATTTAATGATTATGGTCGTAATCTTAATTTTAAGGCCTCACATTTTTTTAGAGTTTCTACGTTCTTTAAATATCGTTCACCAATATGCTATAGATAATGGTAAGGTTAGAACTTTTTCAATGAAGAAGAATTCCTTCAGAATAAGGTTGAGTCCAGCAATGGGATCTTTACAAATTGGATTTTAAGGGAAGAGTGCTCTACATACAGATTGCAATTTGCAAGATCTATAATTCTACTAGCAACAAAACCTCATTAAGTAATTTAAAACAACTCGCAACATATAACTTAAATGCTGGCAAAAAAGCATTATTTACGTAAAATTTGTGACCGTTTTTATCCATTATAGTTACAAACTAAGCAGGAGATTATGTGCAATGAAAGCAAACAGCAAATAATTTAGTTGCCATGCGAAGCATTGCCAAGGTCGGCGAATGGGGTCGCTTGGCAGATGGCTGATAAAGAATTTTATGGGGTTGATGCCTAGGGTTCATTCACTATTATTGTTAACTGCAGATTTTTACATTATTATCAATAATATTACTACATATACTCACGGCTCTTTAGATATAAGTGAATTTTACAAACACGAAAATAAAAAAAATGAAATGATTTATTGAAAATGAAACAATGAAATTAAGCACTTAAATCTAGAATACATAAATCAAATTCTTATATTATTTATACCATCTTTATTTGGCAAAAAAGGTATCTATGAATTGCAATTAGGTTCTTTAAGGGTCAGTTGCAACAAAGTACTGCATTAAACTAGACATTATTATTACTAATTAAATTACACACATATCAATCCGAAATACAAACTAGATGTCCCGAGCCAAATATTCCAAAATGCAATTCATCCACCCATTATAAATGACGCCAATTCAAACTGTCCATCTTGCGCGTCCTGTCAAATAAGCCATCAATACATAAAAACCAGTTAGTACTGGTTTCTTCCGGCCAATACAGCACAGAGTGTGTTCAGTAACAGTACAAGTAATTGTCTGTTTGTACAGAGTGCGGAGGCAGCTATTAGCACTACATATTGTGGCCGGGTTGGCGTTTAACACCAGGTGGCGTGGCGGGCGCACCTTGGTAAACTCAAAATGTACCGACACACGACACTAACAAAAAAAATTGTAAAGCAACTATGATTGTTGAGTTTTATTGGGTCCTTAGCATCCGTCACATTTGCGATATTTAATCATATTTATAAAAGGTTTTTGAAAATTGCATATGTTCGATGCATGTGTCGGGATCAATCATATATTTTACAAAGGTGTATAGAACGAACTTTAAATTAAATATATGCGATACTTCTCAATTACTCCTTGAAATATAATTTGTATTCTATTTTTATACAAAAAAAGCAAATAATGTAAGCATAGTAATTGAATTCAGTTGTCTAAAGGTGCAGCTCTACCATACTAATTTTCATTGGTTACTCCTTTATACTTAAACAAATACATTTTGGTTTTATCTTTTACAGGATAAATTTTAACTTGTAAATCGACAACTACTATTGTTACTTTATGAATTTATGGCTTACGATTATTTTTTGTCTTCGGAATAGGGGATTCGATCCCGGTCGATTTTTGTAATCCCGGGATTTCGGGATTATCAACAGTTAATCCCGGGATCCCGGGGTAGTCCCGGGATTGTATTAGTAATAAAAAGTGGTAACAAAAAGAAAGTAAAGCATTTTAAAATAAATCTTTTATTTTAAATCTTTACTTAAATATTAAAAAATAAAACAAAATTATAATTTCTTCTGATAAAATAAACAAACTAAGCCCTTTTATCTAAACAAAGAAACGCCATTGTACTATAAAAAAGACCATGCAACAGAGATCAATGTATTTTTAATTAAATATAAATATAGGAACTATAAATTACTTATTTAACCCACGAAAATAAAATCTTAGAAATAACACAGCATCCAACGTCTCATCCGAAAGCATACTTCTTAATTTGTGGCATATGTAGAAGCAGAAAAAGCGCGTTCAGACTCGATGGAAGTTGGAGGAATCGTCTATAAATTTTTATAGGTCTTCTCCAAATTATTGCCTCGTGTAAAACTAGCCTCAGAAAGAGTAATTTCTTGTTTAATGATCTTAGAAAGCACATTTTTATTGATTTTTTTTATAAATATGTCAATCCCGAAAATCCCGGGATTTATTAAATTTAATCCCGAAAATTTCGGGACTGAAATATGACCGGGATCCCGGGATCCCGGACTTCGGGATCCCGGGATCGATACCTCTACTTCGGAACCATTATAATTCTGTGAATACTGCCAGCGCTAAGTAAATATATGTATAATTCAGTAAATAAAGATTCCTCAAGTCTAGACTATTTATTTAAAGAAGACTAACAAAACAACTGGCAAACTAATTAGTATTTGATTCGAAACTCGAAATTCTTGAAGGTTTTCTTCAAAATAAAATGTTTGCTTCATTATTAATTACTCTTTGTGAAAATGTTGATTGATATTTTTATATATACAAAGATATTTCGTCCCGGGTAATTTAAAGGGTGTTGGATATTCGATTCACAGTTAGATTCATCCCAATTGTCGCAGGTTAGAACCCAGAAAAAAATCTTTTCCTTGTGGTATGGGATATCAAAATGACATATTTAATTAAATTAATCTAATAGTTTAGTTAGCAGTGGACTAATGTAACTCTAAACTACAAAAATAAAGTTGTTTGAACAAACATAAATAAATAACACCATTCCACGTCATAAAATCGTACCTTTTACATTCCGGAGTTTACTTGACAAAAATTTGAATAATACACGCGAAACAAAGTCGGTTAAATCAACATTATTCATAACTATCAGTAATCTGAAGGTTTCTAAGCGTCTAGCGACTAGAACACAGCCACATTGTGTGGTATAAAGCTTCTCTGTCCACCCACGCGTTGATAAGCTATCATGTTTACTCAAAACCACGAGTCTTTATTGCATCACATACGAGATCGAAGAGCTACGTATGGAAGATATGAGATGCATGCGACTAAAATACCTACACTTATAACTGGATTGTTTGAGGGCAGAAACTTACTTTTGGGGCATTTCACGTGAAGCGGACAGGGAAAAAAAAGTGAGGTTCTGAAAATCGTTCATATTCGGCCCATTTATACCTCTAGTAGGAATGAATGTGGACACAAAATATTTTTTTTGTATATTAAATATTTCACAAGTTATGGGCTTCTAAAGAATTGCCGTAATTGAAATATCAATTTTTTAAAAGTCGTTTATCGTATTTAACAAATTTACAATAAAATATTTAACATAGCGATATATATTGGAAAAATACTGTTCTTTTTAATGATGAAATAAAATTTAAAAAAATATTTTTTTTTCATGTCCTAAACCGGAAGTAAACTTTTCAAACCTGAATTTCAGTCACTTCGGCCGCTTTTTTTTTCTTCATTTTTTTTCCAAATATAGCTTAAAGTGTACTAAAAATACACGAGAAAATTGAAAATGGAATCGCTATAAGTTTCGGAGTTAGAATAATTAATGTACCATCGCGACGCATTGGGCGTGATATCTGACGCTTTTAAGGTCGAGTATTTTGCGCGATATTGCATTAAAACTCGCAACTTTATTAAAATTTTATCTCGTTTCAGCGTATTTTAGCTCTAAAAAAGATATGGAATAAGTATTATTAATAACAAAATCCAGTATCAGTAGTTTTTGCGTGCAAGAGTAACAAACATATATTTCATTCCATATTCTTACAAATTTTTGCTTAAATAATATTAGCAGACTATATATATTAATATTATGTCATCATCATCATCATCATCGACATCAACAATCCATATGGGCACGGGTCTCCTCTACCATTGAGAAGGCTTAGGCCATAGTCCACCACGCTGGCCTAGTGCGGGTTGGCGGACTACACACCTTAGAAATTCCTAAGAACTTTTAAGTTTTCAGGTTTTATCATGTTGTTTTCCTTCACTGTTTTGTTAAGCCAGTGATAATTCAATGTGAATACATACATAACTTCGAAAAGTCATAGATGTATGCCTGGGGTTCGAACACGCGACGGTCGAGTTTCTCGACCGCGCGCCGAAACCTCGAGGCCATCACTGCTTTAATATTATGTACTTAACCCAAATATAAATTAATAAAATATTATAAAGAATAAAATCATTTTAAGAAAGCAGTAGATAAAAATATTATTTGCGAAACACGATAAATAACGCAATCTGCAGCGTAAGTAAGTACTAAGTAGTAAGTGTCTTCCTTAAAATGTTTTTATTCTTTAATAATATTTTATTAATTTATATTTGGGTTAAGTACATAATATTAATATCTATAGTCTGCTAATATTATTTAGGCGAAAATTGGTAAGAATATGGAATGAAATATATTTTTGTTACTCTTCCACGGAAAAACTACTGATAAAATTTTGTTATTAATATTACTTATTCCATATTTTTTTTAGAGCTTAAATACGCTGAAACGAGATAAAATTTTAATAAAGTTGCGAGTTTTAATGCAATATCGCGCAAAATACTCGACCTTAAAAGCGTCAGATATCACGCCCAATGCGTCGCGATGGTACATTAATTATTCTAACTCCGAAACTTATAGCGATTCCATTTTCAATTTTCTCGTGTATTTTTAGTACACTTTAAGCTATATTTGGAAAAAAAATGAAGAAAAAAAAAGCGGCCGAAGTGACTGAAATTCAGGTTTGAAAAGTTTACTTCCGGTTTAGGACATGAAAAAAAAATATTTTTTTAAATTTTATTTCATCATTAAAAAGAACAGTATTTTTCCAATATATATCGCTATGTTAAATATTTTATTGTAAATTTGTTAAATACGATAAACTACTTTTAAAAAATTGATATTTCAATTACGGCAATTCTTTAGAAGCCCATAACTTGTGAAATATTTAATATACAAAAAAAATATTTTGTGTCCACATTCATTCCTACTAGAGGTATAAATGGGCCGAATATGAACGATTTTCAGAACCTCACTTTTTTTTCCCTGTCCGCTTCACGTGAAATGCCCCTTTTTACACTTTTCACCTTTTCTTCTTAGACTTAAAACGACTTAATCACATTTAGGTACCTAATACCTATCTGTTGAGGCAAATATCATGCTTCGTGCTGCAGTTGATAAGACTCCAAAAATCTTTTATGATTCTCAAAAAAATAAACCTCTGGAAGTTAGTAGTTAAGTAAGAAATTAGTTAAGTAATGTATATCCTTACATTGTATGGGGTATTAACTTAATCCCATTCTTTTAGAATTAGGTATTTATTCGTTATCGCACACAGGTAGATAACTAAAATTTATAATTAGAATCACTTAGGAACCCTATATTTTCCCAGGGTATAAATTTAATCTCATGTAAAAACTATCGTGTCCTGAATTTCATCCAAATAAGTAAATTGGGATTTTGCATGATCGGAACTTGAAGAGAATGAAGTTTATGATAATAATCGGATTAACTAGTCTGGCCTGGATGGTCTTAATAAAATAATCTTCATATTTATTACCAAAAAGTGAACGTCCAAAATAATTAATCGAAGCTTATGGCAGTATTTTATGATTGGCAAGAAAAGGAAGCTATATTTAATCTGTATTACGATGTACAAGAATTATTTATTACCGCAACGTAAATTAATTATTTGACGGAAATAACAAGGCTTTCAGGTTTTATCACAACCGATTCAACTTAAATATCACGACAAATTTATTTTCAAATCAAGTTATACCATTGCATATCCATAGCATGCCAATCAAGAGGATTTTTAGTCCAATGAAACATGGTGAAAAACAACTACGTTTTTTTAGACCCAGGTTTACTAAGTTTTCGAAAATAGATCTAAGCAATACTTTGCTTAAATAAGAATAGGACTCGAAGCTTTAAGATCAACGAGGTAGCTATAACAGTTTGGCAGATTTCTAGCTTTCTCCTTGCTACCCTTGATAAGAACAATTCACCAGTTGTCATTCCGCTGTCTCGTACACTGAGTCCCCGGGCGTACCAGTGGGCGTCGCGTGTTTGTACGTAATTTTAGTGTGGTACCGTCAGGCGCAGCTCGCTAATTACACACTGGTTAGTGGTATTGAACCACCACCACATGGGAAGACACATCGTCATCATTCTCACACGTGTATCCTGGATTCGTTTGATTTTTACAACTATATTTAACAAGTTTGTCGAGTAGATGAAAGTTTATTAAAAGTAAATTTGAATCTTCTTCTTCTTCTTCATCAACCCATATACGCCCACTGCTGAGCACGGGTCTCCTCTACCATTGAGAGGGTTTTAGGCCGTAGTCCACCACGCTGGCCTAGTGCGGGTTGGCGGACTACACACCTAAGAAATTCCTAAGAACTCTTAGGTGTGCAGGTTTTATCACGATGTTTTCCTTCACCGTTAAAGCAAGTGATAATTCAATGTGAATACACACATAACTTCGAAAAGTCAGAGGTGTGTGCCTGGGGTTCGAACCCGCGACCGCCGAGATTCTCGACCGCGCCCCTAAACCTCGAGGCCATCACTGCTTATGAATTTGAATAGTATTGTATATTTGAGATTGAAAATGCAAGTATATAAATCTATAATTAAGATAAGGATACTATAAACTTATATATGTATGTACAGTGTACACTCATGCCTGTTTCTTCTAAAGTTAGGTTACACTTAATAAGTTACGAGTTTCAATCCGTTTTTACGGTTTTTTCAGTCTCTAAATTGCTACAATCCATTTCCTTATGAAGAAACCTAATTCTTTACCTAACTTTATTCGAATCCTTGGCACCGCTATAAAATTACCTGCAGTGGGGCATATTATACTAAATTTATTTTCAGTCCATATAAAATGCCATTAGCAGACGGGTGCAATCTAATCTTGCAATTACATAACTTGCAGTCAATTATCGGTTACACGAATTGTATATTAAGACAAAGTAAAGATGACGCAAGATTCGTCAGCTAGTCGTCTGTCGCTATGTGCGAAATGTCACGTCTCACGCGCCGGGAGTCGAACCGGTAGTGACCGGTGCACATAGGTAGGTTTTTAAGTTTTATGCGGCCAAAATTATTTTACTTGCTAAAACTATTCTACATCACATAATTGATAATGTAAAACAACTTTCTGTTAATTTTTTTAATTTTAATTCAAGAAAATATAATATTTATGAAAAAAAATGTCAAAAACCTAACGTGACATATATAAAAAAATATATATCATAAACGTACATTTTAAACGTTAGTGAGTAATGAATTGACAGTCGTCACATACTCCATGCCAATTCGTTACTCCAGATCCTCATCGTCCGAAGATTCTGGTGAAGCGGAATCTGGTTTGGTGGGTAAAAGCATGTCGAAAGTCTACGGAGAAATGGAATTAGACATTTTTTTTTCTCCTTCTTTGTTTTATACTAATACTGCTAATGAGCGGATAAGAGCTCAATAATAGTCGATTGTAAATGTCGCGGTTGCACTGTTCGCGGGAAAATTTTCTTGCGTAATTTTCTCTATACATGCGAAAGTGCTTATTTCGGGCCTCTTGAGCCTCCTCCGGAAATGGGCCTATTGGAAGGATGGAATTCTTTATTATGGCAGTACCATGTATGAGCACTTTGTGCAAAGTAGGGGTCATCGGATGCCACCTATAATGCTTCACGTATAATTTGGCGGTATCTAGTGCGTATTCATCATATTTCTTGACATCAATAATGTATCCACTTGAAATCGTTTCTAAAATTACTTTGGCTTTGCATTTTATCGTAGAGAAATTGACGGGTGACTAATTTTATTCCGGATGAGCCAGGAAAACCTACGACGAAAATGAAAATTAAAATGATTTGGAACATTTTTCAACATAACTTTTTTTACTCTACCTGCACCTACCTGCAGCTGATTTTTATCAAAATCATAAGAAAAGAGTATTAAGTATTATAATAAAAAATAATTTTGAGGCGATTGGAAGCGATAATATAACTAAATTACGTTTAAATTGAAAAATCAAGAATATTTTTTCAAGAAAACGTTGTATGTTTTAGAGGTTTAAAATAAAGTATTTTTTATTATACTAGGTTGAAAATTTCTATAATAAATAATGGTATGTACCTGAAGCACTCGAATCCACATTGTTTACATTAATAACTCTCTTCAAATCAAAAATATTAACGACGAAAACAAGCCACTTTAACAACGTAAACAGCGAAAGCGCGGGCGCAGCGGGAGACTAACAAGATTCCACCACCTGCACACGTCCCCCACGCGGGAATTTAAGCCGAGAAGACCGGCTAATTATCACTTGTTCTATTGTTAACGTAGAAAAATATTCCATTTTGCATTTGTAACTAGTTTAAAATTTTCAATTTTGGCCGCATAAAACCTAAAAACCTACCTATGTGCGGTGACGCATCGCGCCTCGATACGAAACTGAACTATATGTTGTGAAATACAGGCAATTAGCTTTCATACTTGCAAAGTGGAGGCACGTTGTGAATGTGATTAGTAAATGCACCCAACGCCAAAATAGTTCTGAACCCACACTAGGTTACAAGTCCTGTGTCGTGGGTATCAGAAACTATTAAAGAATTTTTGCTCTCACAAACACCCAGATCTGAAACAAATATTTGTGGATTACTCAGACATTTGTATCGGCACAGGGGTCTAACCCGCGGCCTCTCGATTCGCAAGCTGGTTTTTAGCCAATTATGCCACGGAGTTGTCAAAATGTATGTCGTATAACTATATACCTATTATTATTTTATATAATATTAATTTTCTTTTCATGCGTGTCCATACAGTGATTCATATATGCCCACAACCACACTCATTAAGCTATTGTAAGATTTTACTAAAATTATCGTTATCGACCGAGCTATGTATCATCACATATTCAGTAAAAGTGATGAAATTGTCGAATGATTATAACTTACTTAAGATCCTAAAAATATATTTTCGCTGACATTTTATATGAAAAAAAATTTGATACTCAAACTTTCCCATCAAAGGAAATTTATTGAGGCTTAAAATAATCTTATTAATCTCTCGAAGAACTTCATACAGTTACACACATACAAAGAGCAAATAAAATGATAACCATTTGCACTGCTGTTTCGTCATGCACTGTGACGCTGTGACGTGGAGTTGAGTCACTGCGTTGCGCACTGTTGCCATGCGCGTGCGCAGGATGTGTAACTGAAACCTATCAGTCTCGTGACGTCATCTTGCTGTTATAGAGTATCGCTTTCCTGTCTTTGTGTTAATGTAGATTTATTTTCATATTAATTTTATTGTGTGGTTTGAAAAAATGTAGTTTGCTCTTATGTGAATTGGATGATTGAAGTGGTAATCGGGAATTAATTAATCATTTCAAAGGATTTAAGTCTAAAATTCAACAAATCGGTATGATGGATTATGACGCATCCTATAAAAATCCCAAAAGTGATCCTTGATTTACAATGAATCAAAATAGTTTGATACAGACATAACAGTTAGAATTGTAGATAAAAAGTCAATGACCTTACTAATTTAAGCTTACAAGCGTGGAAGCTGGTAATATTTCGGTAAGAAAGATGGTTTATCTTAAGATATTTAAAATTAAACCAAAATGATTAATTTTTTTTAAATTCACAACTTGCAACTTTTTCCGCGGCTTGCGTTGTAATCAAGATCATTGACTGATAAGGCGAAACAGCTCTACAATGACCATTCATATTTAAATAAATAAAAAGTCATAGTCTTATCCACCTGATATCTAAGTATATTACGCATACTTACCTCACGCCTGTATTCCACAAAGGGGTAGACAGATGCATTATGGCATATTTTGCCAGGTATCAGTTCCACGTAATTCAGGACGAGACTACTACCGTTCCTCGGACACACTTCTAAAGTCCGTTTAGTTACTGAGAATATTTTTGAGGAAAATTCTAATAGCGCTTTGAAAGGAAAAGCTACAGTGATATCCGTGTCGCATGAGGCCGGCATAATAAACTCAACTGGCAAGAGAGAAGGTATATACTTTTTCTAGTTAATACTTTTTGACTACATTTTCCTTAAGATTTTGTATCGTCACTAAACCGTGCCAATCCAAAAAGTGTTCAAATATACCTGACCTAATCTACCACATGTTTTAAATTTAAATGTACTATATTATTTTAATGTGAAACACTCGTGTTGGCGTCACTGGTGACGTGGAGCAATATTTGGAGCATTCACATGCTTTCGATATTGTCGCGAGATATTTATTAATGTGTTTGTTTAAAATTCGCCAACGCAATGGGAGTGTTGACCTCGGGGAATGTTTCTATAAATATGTGTAAATGCGATGGGCCTGAATCTTATATTATAAAGTTTGTTGTGTAAAGTGTCCCCACTGTCTTCTTCTTCTTCTTCTTCATCAACCCATATACGCCCACTGCTGAGCACGGGTCTCCTCTATCATTGAGAGGGTCAACCCGCACTTGGCCAGCGTGGCGGACTATGGCCTAAACCCTCACTGTCTAGGCATATGTAAACTGGACTATTAATAAAGGATGTGCTAAAGCCTGTACTCGTAAGAAGGAGTGCAGATGTGTAGTGAAACACCCACGTTTTAGTCGGCAATATTTTTTACCTCTATGGTAAATCAATTGTCAGGCTTTGGGAAAAAATTTAATCTCAGTATTGCTACTAAAAATAATTAACAACTTTACTCAACTTTCCTTTGCTCGAGAATCAAATACTTATAGTAATAGACTTTTTATACAACACCGTATTTTGTACAATGAGAATTAAAAAAATAAAAATCTAGAAAGGAAGCAAAAAGAAAATGCTGAACAATAAAAATGCGGAATAAAGCTTCATTTAAAATTAACACTAAAACCGATACAATCGAAAAAAAGACCCGAGTAAATTAATTAATGATGATAATATATTTCCAGTTCGAGAATATTCTTTTATCGCACAAATACGTTTCGTCAGTAACTACTAATTAGTGTATACGGCTATGTTATGTCTGGTAAATTTTAATGATACCAAATTAAGAGGTCTTAAAACGAGGTTAGGAAAATTAAAAAGAGTTGATTTAAACCCCTTGTAACAATTTACTGACTTAAATATTATTCGTCAGATTTCATAGTAATGGACAATAATGGTAAAGAACATGCAATAACTTCATAAACAAAACAAACATATATCACGCCTATATTCCCCGAAGGGGTAGGCAGAGATGCATTTCTGCACCCACATTTCGCCAGGTACATATGTTTCAGTCCCACGTAATAGGGGGCGAGCCTATTGCCTATTGCAATAACTTCATGTGCTTCAAAATGTGTGTTTGTAAAAACTGTTTTCCTAAATCGGGATTTTCAATAATTTACGTAGTGCTCAAAAAAGTCGTCCTCTATAAAGTTAGACTTGAAAAACTATTTCAATTTTGGTCTGTAATTAAAATTCTTATTGTTTCTTCAAAGATACAATTACTATTCAAGATGTAGACATGTTTATTTCTTCTTCTGAAGAACTAGTATTTCTTCGGAAGAAGTGAATAGATAGCTAGTAACCACGCGATACCCGCCGCTAGTCACGTAGTCCGTATAATAGTCTAGTCAACATGTTCAAAAACGTGTTAAATAGAAATAAAGCTCCTAAAAATATGAGCGATGGCTCATTCGATTCGGAATGACGTCTAGAAAAATGTTTTTGAAGGGTATATTAGCACATAAAAAATTGCAATTGTTATTAACAAAATAAAAAAAATAAAAAAGGTATTTAGTTTTTCGTTAATAACTTTAAAAATAATAATATTTAAGGAATTTTGAAAGAAGATCCTGAAAGAGGAGAAAATTTCCAATAAAAAAGAATTAACTCCCGGAACTCTATCTATATTATTTATATTATTTTTTTTATACTGAAAATAGAGCTCCGCGAGGGCGTTACGGCATAGGCGCCGCCTAAAAAGCCGGTATATCACCTAAAACAATTTATTTTTAATATTAAATAACAATTTAAAAATTTGAAAAAAATTTGGTGTAATGTAGACACTTGAACGAGAAAAACCTCGGTGACAAAAATTTTTTTTGTCGATTTTTCAAAAAGTTACATCATTGTTAATTAACTCATTTTTTTCCAATCTCTGTTTTTATAAATTACGGCATAACATTTTTAATAATTGATCTAAAAATCTTTTCGCTTCGTGGAGCTCTTCATGTTTATGTACCTTATAAAGTTATGCAAAGAAACTTAATTGAAGTTAATTATTTTGTTAATTATAATTTTTTTAAATGAACTAAAAATGAAATTTCTAAAAAATGTTATTAAAAAAAATTTTTTTTGGTAACGTATTATCATTGCTGTTTTTGCATCTAATATAAGTATTAATTATCATTGGAAAATTTTTTTTACGTCATTTGTTAAGAAATTATTTATAAACAAATAGACTATTTTGGGACTTAAAAAAAAAATCTTTTTACCATATTATAGCATAGGTGGAATAATGATATTTAAAAAAAAAAAAAATTCTTAAATATTTTTTTTTATATTTTATAATCGTTTTTTTTATATTTCAATTGTTTAAATAATTAGTTCAGAAATTATATCATTCTTAAATATAATCACTGACCCTTTTCAATAGAATAACAGAGAAATATTTTTTTTTTATAAATAAATTAATTGCTTATTAATTTAAAAATTTGTTATAAACAAATAATATTAACCGTTATATTTTTTTTCGAAAACTTCAAAAAATTACAAAAACAATCATATATAAAAAAAGTTAAGAAAATTTTTTTTTTTGTATTTTTTTTATTTTATTACAAAAAATTTTTTCTAAACTTTTTTTTATATATGTTTGTTTTTGTAATTTTTTGAAGTTTTCGAAAAAAATATAACGGTTAATATTATTTGTTTATAACAAATTTTGAAATTAATAAGCAATTAATTTATTAATAAAAAAAAAATATTTCTCTGTTATTCTATTGAAAAGGGTCAGTGATTATTTTTAAGAATAATATAATTTCTGAACTAATTATTTAAACAATTGAAATATAAAAAAAACGATTATAAAATATAAAAAAAAATATTTAAGAAAATTTTTTTTTTTTTAATCATAATTGCACCTATGCTATAATATGGTAAAAAGATTTTTTTTAAAAGTCCTAAAATAGTCTATTTGTTTATAAATAATTTCTTAACAAATGACGTAAAAAAAAATTTTCCGATGATAATTAATACCTATATTAGATGCAAAAACAGCAATGATAATACATTACCAAAAAAAATTTTTTTAAATAACATTTTTTAGAAATTTCATTTTTAGTTCATTTAAAAAAATTATAATTAACAAAATAATTAACTTTAATTATTTTTTTTTGCATAACTTTATAAGGTACATAAACATGAAGAGCTCCACGAAGCGAAAAGATTTTTAGATCAATTATTAAAAATGTTATGCCGTAATTTATAAAAACAGAGATTGGAAAAAAATGAGTTAATTAACAATGACGTAACTTTTTGAAAAATCGACAAAAAAAAATTTTGTCACCGAGGTTTTTTTCGTTCAAGTGTCTACATTACACCAAAATTTTTTCAAATTTTTAAATTGTCATTTAATATTAAAAATAAATTGTTTTAGGTGATATACCGGCTTTTTAGGCGGCGCCTATGCCGTAACGCCCTCGCGGAGTTCTATTTTCAGTATAAAAAAAATAATATAAATAATATAGATAGAGTTCCGGGAGTTAATTCTTTTTTATTGGAAATTTTCTCCTCTTTCACGATCTTTTTTCAAAATTCCTTAAATATTATTATTTTTAAAGTTATTAACGAAAAACTAAATACCTTTTTTATTTTTTTTATTTTGTTAATAACAATTGCAATTTTTTATGTGCTAATATACCCTTCAAAAACATTTTTCTAGACGTCATTCCGAATCGAATGAGCCATCGCTCATATTTTTAGGAGCTTTATTTCTATTTAACACGTTTTTGAACATGTTGACTAGACTATAATCATCGTTTCTGTAATGGCAGGAGCTATTAGCACAAATACGATTATATTAATTAAACCGGTTCGTAAATGCACCCATTTTTAGGAATCCGTTAATTATACAAAATCATACGGTAGGCCAGGTTTAGGAATTTGAATATTGGTTTAGGAACCGACTAGTTTTGTCTAATTAAAAGTAACAGCTGGCTTATTAATATTTAACTACATTTTCGTTCTTTCGTATTACCTAATTGACAGAAATAAATCAAAGTAAAAAAAAGAAAGGTTCTGAAAATTTAATTTTTATTATGTACTATATATTTGTGTTAATATAATAGACATTTAGAACCTCATTTCTAAGTCAACGGCTTCTTAAAAGAGCAAGAGTTGCCTTATATTATTAAGATAGCTTTTTAGGAAGATTTGTACGGAACCTCAGATTCGTAAGCTGTGATTAATCTTGCCCATTTTTTAGCCGTACAGTGATTCAGTGTAATGACGTGGTAATGTGATTGTATAACACAAAGATTTTTGTTTTATCGCCCCTATGTGGGTCAAGTTATTTGTATAAAGTTGATTTAAATATACCGAAACCGGATTTACATAAAGCAACGGTTTTATTATCACGGTTGGATGAGGAGGGCCGAAGATCGAGCCCAGTGACATGCCATAGGAGTGGTGGTCTAACAATGGACATGAAATGGTGATGATGATGATGATGACGATGAATGTCACAGCTCCATTTTACTGGTTAGCTATCGTTTTCCATTGCTGCCCCACTTCTATTGGTCTTAGCGTGATGGAATATAGCCTAGTACCTTTCTCGATAAATGGGCTATCTAATACTTAAGATATTTTTCTAATCAGACCAGTACTTCCTGAGATTAGCGCGTTCAAGCAAACAAATAAACTCTTCAGGTTTATAATAATAGCATTGATTATGTAGTCTTGATTCAACTGTTAAATTATATCAATTATTATACTAAGTAAATAAAATCCAAGCTTCAAGGATTCGGTATACATTTTAATAAGATTTATTTCCGAACTTTATTGTTAGCAAATATTAAATACACGAGGTTTGTTCAGTTGGCGATTAAATCCCGCTTTGTGGTTTCGAGGTCACGCCTTCGATTCCGCGTTCGTGATAACATGATTTTAGTATATAGCTGTACAAAAATATATAATGAAGGCAAATATTCTGGCTGAATTTATTATATTAATAATTTAATTAGCATAATTTATGGGCTGTTTAATTTTATTATGGCGAAAATATTTTTAATACATAAAATCATTCAATAACGTTTTTTGCGTTTCCCATGTTATATATTTTACGTGTTGATATGGAGAAGTAGTATGTTAAATGTTTGTTTTGAAACAAAGTTTATAAGAATTATCTTTAAATGTAGGATACGTAACGTCCGTATGTAGACATCTATGGACAATGTCTCACTAACAAGTTATAAAAGGAACATCTTTCTACTACAACTTAAGTCTTTTCTAATATTGTAGCAAACAGGAAATTGGCGTCACAATAGTGTTAGCACGTAGTTTGTATTCACAAGGAGTGGTAACCACTGTATAACGTTTGATATTCATAGGCACAGATTAGAGGGTATTAAGATGTAGGTCGCGATTTCGTAGTACGGGCACGTGAGAGACAAACGTAAATATGCTACGGTTGTAGATGGGTAAAAATAAGCCCCAGTTTTGATAATGTATGAACTTAGGCTAAAGTAATTTTGACCCTTGACGGCAGCGCGGCAAAGTGACTGTAATTTCAATTATTGAAGTCAAAGTCAAATCATCTTTATTCAAATCGAATTTTACAAGTACTTTTGAATCGTCATTTTAACACTATTTTTAATACTATTTTTTAAACTAGTGCCGCTTTTAAACGAAGAACACGAAATGGCATTTTTTTAATATATTAAAATAACATTGTTTTCAATTTAACATGGATAAAAATTGACATAGTAAAGAGGCTAAAACTCTGGTTCTTGTTTCTACCACAGGCCCTCTAGTAGTAGAGACTGTCTGTGAGTGCTGTTTAATTATACATTGACATAGTCCAAATAGAGTGAGGAAAATTAAGGATACGTGCTTAATTTCTTCTTCTTCTTCTTCTTCTTCTTCTTCATCAACCCATATACGCCCACTGCTGAGCACGGGTCTCCTCTACCATTGAGAGGGTTTAGGCCATAGTCCACCACGCTGGCCTAGTGCGGGTTGGCGGACTACACACCTAAGAAATTCCTAAGAACTTTTAGGTGTGCAGGTTTCATCACGATGTTTTCCTTCACCGTTAAAGCAAGTGATAATTCAATGTGAATACACACATAACTTCGAAAAGTCAGAGGTGTGTGCCTGGGGTTCGAACCCGCGACCGCCGCTTAATTTACAGTTCTCAATTTCTATTGGTCACACACATTGTCCTGACACCACATTAAGATACGAGTCTTGTGTCGACTGTCGTGGGTATCAGAAAGAAGAGACTTTTCGGTCACTAGATAAACATGAGCATGTACTACTATCTAGATTTACTTGTATATAGCTTCATTCTCAGTTACATAAGGTCGTATGAGCGCGATCTCCACGCACAGAAGATTTATCTAATGACGTTTGTGGTACTCAGATTTCTTTGTTTGGACACGTGTGGCAGCGTCACATGCTTATCTACTATATTTATATAGAGTACGTGCCCACAGTTGGGCATTATGGCGTAGAACAAAGTACGTCGTAGTACCTACTTTACAATTGGTTGTTTTGTTCTATTAGGGAATAAAGGAACATTTTTAAAATAGATGCCTGCGACTGCAAGATACTTATTTCTATTTCAAGTGGGTTAAAAATTACCCTATATTAATATCGATATTTCGAATATAATAAGACTGTACATGATAGAGTTATAGGGATTTTTCAGTTGACTTCTGATTACTTTACCACTTTGAACGTCTAAATAGATTTATTTTTATAGATTACAATGTTTGTCATGTAAGTTAACGTATTTTTTTTGGAAATAAAATATCTTTTATCAAAGACATCTCGGCCCTGCGATAGATCAAACCATAAAACTTTTACATAGTAACATCGGCCCATGATAATCAGTAGACCTTGTATGGCTGATAAATAATTTTGAGCACCACAAATTCCGGGTAAGTGTAATATCGCGTGTTGCTAACCGCCCCAAAGGCCTTTAATTTCAGTTTATCTTACATAATCAATTAATATTCGCTATTGTATCAAATTTATCTAATGAGGAAACCGAGACGATGGTTTCGCGTGCTGATAAAATTAAGCAAAACTCGTGGGCTACGTAGTAATGAGTAAAAATGTCTTATCTACATGCTTAATGGTTTGTTGATAACACATTTTTAAATGAATCTATGGTCTTACGAAAGAATATTTCGAGTTTAGAAATGATCTTAATCTCAACGAAATGCAAAGTATTGCACAAGAGTTTTCTTTCTGTGGATGGAAGATTGGAAATTATTATAAAGAGTTGTTGAATATTACGATTAGATTAGAACCAGGCTTGCTTTCAAAATCAGAGCTTCGTTGGTTATGCTATACCCAGCACTAAAGTTACTTTAAAAATAAATTAAAAATGCTATGTACGTATGTCGCAATTTTGTAAGACTCGAATATGCTAAGCAAGAAAATTTCGCAGCTGCAATAAAACTAATCAGTAGGTACCTAATATGAGCATCCTAAGTTAATATTGCAAAATATTGTGAACACCTTTACGGAATTAGATCATTGAGGTCAATCTTACAAATGTGACAGCCGGCTTGATAACCTTTGGGCTTAGCAAAAGTTATAAATTATGGTGAAATCGCCAAAGAAACTAATTAACCAGACGATTCCCAAAATAACGTACCATTTGGTCAATTTCAGACACTTATCGTCTACTGCCCTCTGTTCCTTCATTTGACATCTATTAAAAATAGCTAATTAATGGTCGAATAACAGCCAAAAGAAGTAAGCCACCGCGTGGTTATTTTAATATTATTCCGTTATCAGCGACCTTCGCAATGGCAGGTTTGGACAAAAACATCGCGAGTGGTAAATAAAAACGTTATAACGGCTCCGGTTGCCAAGTGGAGCTGATGACTCACTGCATATAATCATGTTAATGGTTACTTATCAAATTAATGGCCAAACGAATTCATGTCTCGAGAACTGTTTCTTCTTCTTTTTTGCATATTGATGAAGATGTTTTTTGTTTATTTATTCTTTTTTTGATAGCCACTGACGCAATAGTTTCGTATTATAACTGTGCTGTTTTATGGTCTGAGGTTCGATCGGTTGGGATAAAATTTTATTAGGTTTGTGCATAATGAAATTCAATCACAAAAGAGCTTGGAATATCTCAAATGACGTCAGACTTAAAAACAATGCTGGGGATTTTTTTATAGTTTCTGATGACATACTTATTCGGCGGTAACCCAGTGCAAAAATTTTGCTGAAATTTTTGGCACACATTGATCGATCTGTGATATCAAAACGTACTCATACAGACTGCTGTATGAAAACGTTCCACAACTAAGCTTCAGCCTCCTCTAAAGATGAAAGTGATAACTCTAAAGAAGGATTGTTGAACACTGTAAAAAACACATTGGGATCTCTTAGGTACCGTGAGTCATATAACCACGCCTAAAATAAAATAAAGCTGTTAGATTTTTAGTTGGCTTAGGTTAGGTTCATTACGTAATTTGTCGTTTATATCATACATTACATATGGTTCTCGTAGAGGATAACAGGAAAGTCTGTGTTTTTCAGAATACATAAATGAGTTATGATGTAACAAAATAAATTGACACATCTATACTACTATATACTATTTAAAATAACATTTATTGACTGCAGCAGGGGTTCCCAAACTTATTTACACTACGACGCCCTATAGAATTATTATTTTTCTTGCGACGCACCCCCCCCCCCCCCATCATCAAAACTACCTAATTTACCGGAAATAAAAACAGCAGTAGTTAGCGTAATATGAGGTTATCCGAAAAATACGGACAGCGAATGTTTACCGATCGCCTCGCGACGCCCAGTTTGGGAAGCCCTGGTCTACAGGATATTGTAAAGAAATTTAAACAGTCTTAATTTTCATTAAATTTAGCTTCTAAGGAAAACAAAGTGAGGAAACCGGGAATTAAGCGACCGAGGAATTAAGCGACTGCGTGAGAGAAACAAGTAGGATTGGACCTATAAAAAATTATACATTTCTTCCTTTTCGTTCATTCTCAGGGTTTTTAAATCTATCAATCTGTAAACCCTTTGTGCTTACGACCAAACCTTACACCAGCAATATGAAATAACGTAAAACATCTCCTTGTGGTAAAGGAATCTGGAACCAAGACTTATTAGGGCTAATACATCTATAGATATTAACCTATATATGTCACACATACATATATGACTATTACCTTATATAAGCCAGTCATACGATATGACGACACTAAACATATGACGAATGATTCTTCAAGCAATATACCTAAAGGAAATACCGTACTCGAAAGTCAAGTTCAGTATTTCATCATTAGTTGAGTGAATGAAAATCCCAGGAAAAAACAAATTCTGCGGTAAACTTGCTTCGTGGAGGGAAGTGTGCATCAAACCTTTTGCGTCATCGGTTACGTCATATAGTTCTTAACAGGAATTTAATGGGAATACTGTTAGAATAGGTAACGAAATATAATTTAAATTATCCATTTATAACTTACTTCTTTCCGTGATTGGTTTGAGGATTTTTAGGTATGGAAGTCGTTGATCCATTAAAGGACAGCGTGGTGGACTTAGGCCATATATTACAAGAGTTCATTAAATTTACTGATATTAATGTATTTTAAAATCACAAAGTCATGACTTTTATACCTCAATATTTTTTTAATATAGCAGAATGTATGTAAGAATATGACAACTTATGATTTTTTTAGGTGGAAGGGGTCACCCCCTTGCTAAGTATTTTTAACTTATTGCATAATGATAGTATCAACGCGGTTTGTGTAATATGGGAAAATGTATAGTGTACCATTTCAGCCAGATGTACTCGCATGCCAAGAAATTGCAAAGGCAAAGTACATGAAACATAAAATTTGTCCGTTTTCAAGTACCTACATATTAAATTTCAACATTCACTGAATCGTGACAATGGTTGCCGGAACTACAGCCCTCATCATACAAGGCGGTGTGAGCGTGAAAATGTGCGGGCGTAGCAACTGTGCAGTACTCGGAAATCGAACCGCGATACTCTAGCGTCACACGGCTGAATTTACTAAACACACGCTTCGGGGAAACATGACTGGCGGACATTGGAGACCAATTTGTGTGCTTCTAGAGAAGTTTCCTTGCATTAAAAGAATTGTTTGACGTATTGTTAACGTTCTTTGTCTTTTTACCACTCTTTAGGTCTTAGTAGAAATGGTGGAGATAGGGCACTAAAAACTAATGCTAAGACTCCAATAAAAAGCCTATAAAGAGTAAATAAAGAGCTCCAATAAAGAGCATTTTCCTCACGGTAGGCAGCGGCGTAGCTGTGCCCCTGGCATTGCCAAGTCCATGGGCGACGGTGACCGCTTACCATCAGGCGGGCCGTCAGCTCGTCTGCCTGCTAAGGCAAATAAAAAAAAAGTCGTACATGAAGTCAAGCATATTTCTTAAAGCCGTCAGAAGCGTCTATGGATCTATATTCCTCTTAACTTGGTTTTATTTACTTCATCTTCTTTTGTCAATCCCCTTATGATTTCTTTTTGTTTTAGTATTTTTATTTCTTTATCCAGGACCAATCTAAATAAAATTCTATGTGGTCGACTCCTGCTACCTTTTTTGTTCATGCTTTTGAACTAAGTAGTCCTTTAAATATTTTTTTATCGTCTCTCTTTTCTCGATATACCAGAATAAGAAGAATTAAAACCCAAGAAACAAATGAAAGGCAAGCAATCACAAGATGATGTAACACTAGTTTTGGCTATCTTGATCATCACGGGGCAAAGTTGATCCAACAGATTGGTTAGTAACTTTCTCAGATATTAGGATGTGAGACGGCGCTGGACGCGGTTGCTCGGAGAAAGTGCCTCCTGCTAGACAAGTTTTTTTGTCGGCCGTAAATCACCGACAAACTCAAATGGAAAGTCACTAAGCTGAGTTTTACGTCCTCGCGACTAATTTTGTTTAAGTTTATAGTATGTACTTTGTTTATTGATATGTTAACAGAGCAGTGATGGCTCGAGTAGGCGGTCGAGAATCTCGGCGGTCGCGGGTCCGAACCCCAGGCACATATCTCTGACTTTTTAATGTCATGTGTGTATTACAATTGAGTTTACTGGTATGCCTGAAAGTTGTTAATATCATTATTGCATCAGCTGTCTTTAGGTTGCAAGTGATGGAGAGTTACTGAGATATTTCTGATGAAATACCCCAGTAATACTTTGCTCGACCCGGAACTTGAACCTGAGACCTGGTAGTAAGGCTAATGTTGAAGCTGTAAAACCTACGAGACCGTTTTTAAATTTCAATGTTATTGATTAACATAAAATGTCACTTTTGTATAAGTTGTTTGTATTTCAAACGACATTAAGTGTCATTGCTTCGATTAAACTAATGAGTAACAACTAGTAATTGTCAATTATATTGTGTAATATATTTAACCGATTCAGTAGTGCTCATAGCTCAGTGGAAAATAAACCGGATGTGGTCGGAAGGACTGTAAATTCGTATGCCATGTCGTGGCAAAAATTGAATGATATATCTCCTGTTGTTTTATTTACCAATTAAATATATATACATGAGTTATTCATATAATAATTGATTCTATAAGGATTGATGAATAAATAAGGTTAGGCATCCAATTCCAATTAAATTATGGTGATATGGAACTGAACCAATGACCTCACAGTTGAAAACCGACGCTGTTGCTATACGAGTACAAACGTGTCGATATTGCACAACGAATCATCATGGATTAGTCAACGACAGCCCATTACTACTCGACAACGAATTCAATTCCGATGACGAATATTTAGAAGTAGGGAACCATGCGATTATAACTAATAAAATCTTTACTGGTTACATTTTAATAAAAAGTAATAATAATAATCACCATCATCCCAACAGTATCATCGTCATATCATCATCATACCACCACCATCATCCTCATTTTCATGTCACTGCTAAACATGGGCTTCCTCTACAACTGAGAGGGTTTAGTCTATTCTGTCACCATTATTTTTGAGACAATACAAACTAAGGCCATGCAACGATCCCTTTTTGTTTGTTAATTGTGCGTCAATTTTCATTGGTAAAGAGTGCTCTAGAATTCATCCATTCGATACTTATACAAATGAATGAATTCCTTTCAATTCGTGCTTATGTATTCTTTCATATAATATTTATCATTGTGCATTAAATCAAGGGCTTTGTTCATTCAATACAGGGTCAATCAAGTTATTTGGTTTTTCATCTAAGAAATTCTTAGTAGCAGCCTCAAGTATGTATTACATATGTATGCTCAATAAACAGTAAAAAGCTACAAAGACCTTAACATATAATCTTGACTGCAAAAAGAAACCATTGCCTGTTCAGTTAATTCAACAATGATTTAGTGTCATCAACATGAGACCATACATAATTTCGGGCACGGTCTTCACGGCAATTCACGGGCCTATTATCAAGAGGGTTTATGTTCACGCTGTCTTAGTGCAGTTTGGCACACAGTTTATAGTATATTCGTACAATGTTATGTACAGGTATGACTTTAGGTGACCCTTAAACTAGTCACTCTACTCTGGAATCCTCGTTCTGCGAGCTATAAAGTCGTCGTGCAATAAAAGGTTGATATCAGCTCGTAACTCAACGGTAGGCAGTCTTGCATCATCACGTGTACTTCGAAGGGACGAGTAAGCTTTATATAGAAGGGTCGAGGGCTTGTGAGGGTGGGGCGGCGCAGGCGGGCGGAAAAACGCTGCGATTTAGTGTCGCACTTACAAGACACGGTGTCGGTTATTTGGTAGGCTTTCTAAAAGATGGTTATATAACTAAGTAAAGATATAGAGAGAACTAGAAAAATACAATTTTGTCAACTACTGCAAGCTGTAAATCGGCAGAAAAACGGTAGAAATGGTGTTTTGTTCTTTGTTTAGGATAAACAAATTGGTCATTGAAAGATTTTTGGATTTTGGCCATAGATCGCATTAAAAAAAATAAAGATTGCTAGACAATGTAGGTTTAAAGAGTTCTCACATGAATAACCATTTAATTGCCTTAATATTCTAGTTGATACGAAAATTATATGTTATTACACTACAAGTTCAGTAGACACTTAAAAGGAAGCGTGTAATTCAAAATCACCTCATTACAAACAGCTTTTTACGAAAAAGCAAATCGGTTCAGGGGCACACATGAATGACTCGGTAATGTCATGCAATTATCGGTCACGTATGCCCGAACCTAAGGTCGCATTGACTTCTACAACACTGTATTTTACATGCATGGAAATTTTCGACTTCACAAATTGTTTATTGCCTTAATAATTACTAAATATTCCAGGGGTAGTTGGTTATCATTTTCGCACAGGGACAAATGTTTGTATGTCTCAATGTTTGTTTAAAATTTGTTAGAATGATTCTCTCGTAGTTCCTGGTAAAACACAAAAATAAAACACTAGTTTTATCTGCAATTGCAGCCATACATAAGACTTAAATAAAAAAAATACACCTAACAGCCATTTACAAAGTCCTTACCACACACTAAAATTGTGTCAATGTCTTGTGTCAATGAAAAACTACGAGACTTTTCGGTCTAGGTGTAGAAATTACTGTAAAATGTTTCCGAGTAAAAACGCCCGTGTGCTCAGTTCGTAACAATGGTGCAAATGATTTGAGTGCGAGCGCAGGTGGCACCGCGGCCCGGTTTTATTGCTCTTCCTTACAACATGTATAGACTTACCCACTTGCCTACGCATTTTATTACCAGAAAACAGGAGTACAGTAGTGGAGATTCGTTCCTCGATGGTTAATGAAAAATAGTATGTACCAGAATTCATTGTTATATAAGACTTTTATGATTTATTTACGATTAATTCACGGTCATAAGTTCAATTTTAATAGAGAATAACTATCGCTCTCTCGACAATACTTTACATTCTATTTGAACCCGTAATTTTTTTATTAAAATCTGCAAAAATAATCCTGTTAACTATAATAATAGTAAAAGGAAAAAAACCTATTACTCATTCAATTAAACCAAGATGCTGATTTAATAAAATAAAAAAATGCAAGGAAACAATTAGCATAGTTCAAAATTAGTCACGTCAATAAGTCATCATAAAAAATGCTGAACCAAATACGATGAAGGGAGGGTTGTCAGCGAAATAATTGTCACGTGGAAACGAGCATGCGCGACATGTGTAGGTATTGCACAATAACGGCCGCGGTGGCGTGAGTCAGAGACAGGCTCCGACATGTCTGCACCGGGTTCGAATCTAATGGAAACTTGGCAAGCGGCGCGCGCGATAAACTGCCGATGTAGGTGACAAACACTCATGTTATGTGGTTACAAATTTCAAATATTCTTTGTTAGTAATGACATACTTCTTTTTATTAATATGAAATAAAATAATATTTTTTAAATCTGTAAATAGACAAATACATCACTTACATTCAATCATTTTAAAATTTAGTGTTCGGAAGGTAGTCATCACTAGAGAAAAAAAAGAACTATAAAGCATTTTTAGATATATTTTGCGCTTTAAAGGTTTTTTTTAAACTACCAGTTTTATACATGGTTAAAATGGTCATTAAATAATAATGGTAATGACGCACTAATGATGCAGAAAAGCAATTATCATTCATTTATGGTATAAATTATGTCATCGCAATATTACCTATCTGACCACATTTAATCACAAAGCAATATCGAATGTTCTAGACTTTACGTCTTTGTATTTGTATGAATATATTCCAGTGGCGGTACTTCCATAGAAGCCCGAAAGCCCGACTTGCCTGACATAGTTCCGAATAACGAACTTAACGATTGTTTATTAATAAAATAACGCTATAAACGTGAATGTGAGTACTAACCGGTAGGTATTTATTAGTCCTACGTACAAAAAAAATATGCTGCTACTAAATAAACATTTGGGCTTGCCTTAGTTTGACACCCTAGGCACGCCACTGATATATTCATGTATTGATTTATAATAGACTAGCTTTTGCGCGCAACTCCGTCTGCGTGGACTACAGGGTTGGGTTCAGTAAGAAAATAAGTTGTAATATTTTACTCCGCAAAGCCCCATTTACTTAAATATACAAAAATCATACAATAGGTCAAATTTTTTCAACGTGAAACCGTAACGCGCCGGTCGACGCCTTGAGTATCATTATTGCGCGCTTGATCATTATTTTGAAACTGCGATATCTTCTAAGATACTTATTGATATCAAATGATGTAAAGGACAAATTTATTTTGTATTAAATACTTGTAATGAATAACGTATTTATTTGGATAAGGATTAACATCATGTTTGTAAAAACACCTTCACAAATAATGCTTTATTTAAAATAAATTTGGTTAGAATAAAAGACGTTATAGTGAGCCAACCTTAAAAGATAGACATATGCTGTCGCGGACTTTTTTTTAGAACTTTTAAAGGGGAACAATTCTGTCATACATTATTTTAGCGAAACTTTAACCGTTTCTGCAGCGTACGCAGCGGAAGCTCACAAAAAGGAAAAAAGTCCCCGATTTTGAAACATTCTTTATTGCTGCTCCGCTCTTATTGGTCGTAGCGTGATGATATATAGCCTATAACCTTCCTCGATAAATGTGCTATCTAACAGTGAAAGAATTTTTCAAATCGGATCAGTAGTTCCTGAGATCCTAGCGTTCAAACAAACAAACAAACAAACAAACAAACAAACTCTTCAGCTTTATAATATTAGTATAGATTGAAAGGGAAATCAATGACTAGGTGGTTTCATAGCTCAAGTAATTGTCTTGAAATCTATAGGACCTATGTACGATTCTCGGGTCGGGATAAGTGTTATAAGATTTTTTCCATTAGAAAAATCTCCGTAGCAAGGGGGAGTCTAAATATATGTCCGAAAAACGACAATAGACTCGCCCCCTATTCCGTGGGTTTGATACGTATCTGGTGAAATATGTAAAAATGCACATCTCCCCGCTCTTGCGATAAAAATAGGAATGACTAGTAATATAATGTCTCATTTAAGTGGTCTTTGAATGTTGAAGTTTTCATACTAATATATAAAAAAAAAGTTCTACCAACAGATTTTTAATCCAACGGCTCCAAATTAATACTTAATTAACTTTGCAGCATGTACTAGCGCGTGCGATTAAAAGATCCGGGTTTGATTACTGGGTAGAGCAAACGTCATTGCCTGCTGTGGGAGATTCTTTGTAATAGCAAGGAGTTGTTTGTTAGGTGGTATTTACTTCATTATGTCACCATCATTCATAATTACTGCCTCATATAAGCTCCAATGCTGGGCACAAGCCTCTTCTACCATTGAGGTTTTATTCCACCTCGTTGGCCCACTTTAAGGTGTGTTGCATCGCGATGTTTTTCTTCACCGATCAAGTAAGTGATTCAATGTAAATATACATATGTATAACTTCGAAAAGGCACCAACCTGGGGTTTGAACCCGCAACTGCCGAAATTCTCGACCACGAACCTAAATCATCATTACTTTCTCTTCAAAGCTGTTCAAATAAAATCAAATCAAATAATCATAAAATAATGCAACCCGGTTTTAAAGGACACTAAAACGTGTAAGAAAACTCGACACGTTAATGTTTTATACGATGCATTGAGTTCAAGACTTTCTCCTCAATGATGCAATGCAAGTAATTTTTACTACATATCCGCAATGGACAGTTGTGGTATAATTTGATTATAATTTTGGGGCACTCATTAAATGATGTATACAGATAAATAAGTCACTGGATGTAGCCTTTTAATGAGATCATTTGGAAATGTTTATGTCTAATCGTGAGCTATTTAACGATATAAAGATAAAATTGATGAAAAAAATTTAGATAATTTCTTAAACTTGAAATTCCACCAATAGATATGAAATATTCTTTTTAATAACCATTCATGATGGACTGAGACTATCATTAATCGCATGGAAGGCCCTTTCTTAGAATAGAATAAGAGGATTTGTTCCTTTGACCGTTACCTTCATTTATGAATTAGAGGATATTAACGTTTGTCGTTCTAAAGTCTCTGCCTACCCCAATGGAAGACAGGCGTCAATTTCATAGATATGTCATATTTATGTATGCCTGTGTGTTATTCATTCTGCCATCTTTATTGTAATAATTAAACCATGTTATTTAATTGTATGGTTTTTATAATCTCTGGGCAATGATAATCTTAGTGATTGACGTCATCTATCACAGCAATATTGCAGAATCATCTTCAAAATGCATTAAAAGTGATGCACTTCACTACGTGATTGTAAGAAAAAAACTAGTAAAAACAGACGAAGATTTAATGTTTTTCTAGAATGTTCCACTGATCCCAATGTTAATTGCACCATGTTCTGGTGTGAAACCAGTACTTCCTTTCCAATTCGAAGGTTTGGAAAATCACCGTTAAAAGGTCCTCGTGCCGAAATAACATTAAAATTGTAATAAAAGTAATGATTCATATCAGAAAACGGTATCGCCGTGTCGTGGTCTAGTAATTGCACTCGCTTCTTGTGACTCATACAACAATCGCTGATTACGTACATTTGTTACGATTTTAATAACTTGCGTCATTTTTCGTGAAAGTTGAATTTTCGTATAAGTAAAGATAAGCTTCCTCTGTTACGCTTAGTCATTGAAGTTTCACGCCTAAGTCAGCAAGATGTTGTATCGAGCCCTCTATTCGAATTTTAATTCTACTTTTCTCGAATGTTCTTTAATTGGTCATTTATTTGTATTAAACAAAACAAGTATCTCTTGAATAGTGCGATGTTGATGATTCTTCATTACTTCAGCACATCGATCACAATTTAATCAATAATCTAATCAACGGTTATTAAATTATTTATGATTAAATTATCAACCTACTTTTCCATAACACTCCTAAGTATTAGCTACTTACTTTATGACTGTATGTCCTATAAGATTATTTTTCCTCCTAGATAATGTTGGTAAAAATCAAGATTTATACCTAATGATGTCACAGACAAACTTTTTCTTCAAATTTCATCATCCCCTCTCCACGACATGATGAAAACCCCAAATCATGATACAGTTAAAAAATTATCGGAAAATCCATGTATTTGTACATCAACGTTCTGTATTGAGTCATATTGTTTAATTTCCTGGTTTGTTTAAGATAAAACAATTGTAGAACCCGATAACAAATAATTGAAGTTCTTGTGAAACAAACAGTTTTCTTGATAGAAATTCAAATGAGCATAATATCATAATAATTTTATATATTTTTTAAAATAATAAAACATGTTTTTACTAAGATCAAAATTGATGATTTCAAAAGTCTAGTTTAATGAAACAAAACATAATTTTTGAATTTTAATATCATTTGTAGTAAATAATTCGTTAGTGAAACTGATGCATTGTATTTAGGAACAAAGAATGAGTTATACGTCTAGACTATGAACTTGTGACATTAAAATTAAATAACAAAAGAATAATTACACCAAGCAGTCACATATATATTTAATCCTGACCCCACACTAAGATGTCTTATGTCGTGGGTATTAGAAACTACGAGAGAATTTGCGGTCCCATAAACCCAGATCCGAAAAAAATATTTTTGGATCACGCAAACATTTGTCACGGTGCGGGGTTCGAAACCGTGGCCTCTTTTTGTCTGTCCAAGTGGGCAATGGAGCTGACAATTTGCATCATTACTTCCAACCGAACACGTTATTATTAAAACGAATGAATAAAAATATATCAATATTCAAGAATATTCGATTGCGGTGTATGAAAAATCATAATTTGTCCAAAGATTCCATGTATTACCTCACCTCTTCATGAGTACCTATATCAAGACAATAAAGTCTCCATTATGCCCTTACATAGGCATCGACTATCAATACTGAGTTATTCATAGATTCCAACAAATGTGACACCGTTTCGAAGTACCGGATCTGTTATCGGTGCGGTGTCGCGCGATGTTGCGAACCTGATAGCGCACTGATAACGTATTTAGGACACGCGCTCCGCCATCGCCCGTGTGGGATTACGCTCAACAAATCTATACTCTGCCTCTTCACTGTGATAGCGTCCTGGTATGTGTGTCGCGGATTAACTTTTATTTCTTCTGACAGGGTTAGATTTCGGATGTAGCCCTGAAGTGATAGACAGCCTTATCTATGGTTTCATTGATTTTTTAGTCTAGCATATGGCTCACCTGTCTGTTACGTACACAGTCTTCTCACATACATGTATTGGCTCGTGGACATTAGAAACTACAAGAGACTATAGAGTCTTACAAACACCCATATTTATGTGGATCACACAAAAAAGTTTTTTTAGTTTAGTTTTGCAAACTGGGGTCTAGCCAACTAGGCCACTGTGCAGTTTAACATTAAGCGATCCAGCAGAATTATTATATAAAAATACTTAAAAACATTATTCTTGAAGATTTTATTGTAGATAGGATAAAGTTAGAATACGGTTGTCACAACTATTAAAATATTTTTTCACAATTAGTCATGATTTTTTATACTCCAAGCTCTCGGTATTCTTAAAGAAACTTTCTTGGACGCTTAAGCTACGTCTCCTTATACTCTTAAGCAACTATTCATAAGAGTGTGTGCTCTGGAGGTCGCCACACTATCGCGCGCTGTTTGATAAATTAAAAAGATATTGCATTATCAACTCGGATGTGTTAAATGTTATCAGTATATGAATCAGACATTAACAACCGGTTACAAGTTTATAGCTCCATTTATATTTTTAGATAATATAAAGTAGAAAGTATAGTAAGTAATATCCCACTTCCTGTGGGCAAGAAGCGCCTAGTTGCCAAGTGGATGTTTCAATCGTCATCCACAATAGTAACGCAAGATGTTTATTAAACTCAGATTGTCTCATAATGTCATTTGTCAAACGTTATGGTGCACTTGTATATCGAGAGAGTCCTCAACAACAGTTTTTCAATGAATATTGACGTCAGAGAAACGTCAGTTTGTACAAACATGTTGTGCCGACCCCACAGAACGTACGGGAATATGATAAACTAAAAATAGATACATTTACTAAGATGCTAGTTTTACGTCATAATTATCAGAGATATTATGAAACTTCTAGAGAATGTTACGTTGATTATGTCTTTAAACAAGATGGAATTTTCAATTCTAAAAGTTTGTTGTAAAACTATGACTTCGGCACTTAATTGTTTCCTAACAGTCAGACGTGGTGGTACTCCTTCGTCATTTTTGTCAGGTATAAAATATTTTAAAAATCTGTCATAAAAAAAACAAAGGCGTGCAAGTATTTCCTGTTAGAAACATTTTGTAACGTTCCGGTATAAGTTAATTTGAGACATCAATAGCAGTTGTTTTTTTTAATTGTGAAAATAAAATGTTTTTGATAAGAATCGAACTCATGCATTCATTAACAGCTCTTACACGTCGCAGTCCAGAGCACGAGGCTCCTCTACAGCTGAGAAGGGTAAGGCCTCAGTCCACCACGATGGACTATACGGGTTGGCGAACAACACAATAAGAGGTCATTAAGAAATTTTAAGTATGGAGATTTCTTCCCGATGTTTTCTTTTACAGTTAACTGGACTATGGCCTAAACCCTCTTCTCAATGGTAGAGGAGACCCGTGCTCAGCAGTGGGCGTATATGGGTTGATGAAGACTAGACTGCGCGCGTAGACCTCGAGGCTATCACTACATTTACACAATTACGACATAAATCAACTCGTACTGAGTCTTGTTGTTTAATGTAATTATGAAAAGGAAAGACTTTTATTATCCATTGTTCCTACGCCCAAAGCAATTTTCTAGTCTAACATGTCAAGTGCACAGTCTTACCGATCGTCCTGACGTGTTGAACTATCTAAGGTCAACTGTGAGCTAAACAAACAAACCATTAAGCCGATGTTTATGCATATTGTCGCCATACAAACTGATAATAATAAGATGCTAGTTTTTTCTAGTATGTAAACAAATTTATATGCAAACGTTTAAAATAAAAATAAAAGAAATCACGAAAATAAATTTTGTGTTTCTACTTAATGTCTTCTGTCTATTTAAGTTTATCATTTAATTATTTAATTTTGCATACAAATAGTGTGCATTATAATATTAAAGGTAGAGACTATATTTCACACCATATACAACAGGAAAAGAGATATTTAATTTTAGTCTAGTTTTATTTTATAAACCTGTTATTAGAGGTAGAGGAAGCTTATCGCTTCCATAACATATATAGCAGAAAATAACCGTAATACATTATTTATTTTCCATCGCTTATTCTAGAGCGCTTCCATTCGAAATTTCTTAATAGAGACATCCCTATCCACACCCGGGAATCGAACCCAGGACCTTTGGATCACTAGCTCTATCAAGGCCACGAGGCAAATCATGATAACACCCTCTATATCGACGTGATCATCACGTGGTAGAGTGGTGGTGAGTCGGTGCCGGCCAGTCTACGCCTCGCGCTGTTACCGACCACCTGATAACTGATAACGTATCAGATACGGAGACATACACGAAATTATGTTACATCACATATTAATAGCTATTCGGTGTAATAAGTTACGTAATAGTGTTTGGAGCTAATTTTATCGGTGTTAGAAATTAGATCGGCTGAATTGTGTTGGCGAGAGATAATTGTTATCGAGTGACTTTAATAGACACAATATTGCTATCACGGGTATTAAAAACATCTTCTAGCTTTACGACAAATGTATTTTAAATCGTGCATCTTTACCGATGTTTATTTAAATGGTTATCAAATCTGGGTCGTTACGATTGTTGTCACTAAAAATAAAAATAAAATATTGATATCAGAGACGGCAATTTTTCTTAAATCCTTTTTTACTGTGGTTATGTATACTGAGTTCTATTAAACACACGTGTACAATTTGAAACAAAAAATGTGCCCACTTGTCTTGTCAGGTATTAATTAGTATTCCATAAATATACACTGTGGTCGATTGACCGTATGTAATCTACAGAGTATTTTTAATCTATACTAATATTATAAAGCTGAAGAGTCTGTTTGTTTGAACGCTAGAATCTCAGGAACTACTGGTCCGATTTGAAAACTTCTTTCACTGTTAGATAGCACATTTATCGAGGAAGGCTATAGGCTATATAACATCACGCTACGATGAATAGGAGCGGAGCAGCAATAAAGAATGTTTCAAAATCGGGGAGATTTTTTCCTTTTTGTGAGCTTCCGCTGCGCGCGCTGCGAAAACGGTTAAAGTTTCGCTAAAATAATGTTTGAGAGAAATGTTTCTCTTTAAAAGTTCTAAAAAAAAGTCCGGGACAGCATATGTCTATTTTTTAAGGTTGGCTCACTATAACGTTTTTTATCCTAACCAAATTTATTTTAAAATAAAGTTTTATTTGTGAAGGTGTTTTTATAAATATGATATTAATCCTTATCCAAATAAATACGTTATTCATTACAAGTATTTAATTTTAAATAAAATTGCCCTTTACATAATTTAATTTCACTGAGTATCTTAGAAGATATTGCAGTTTTAAAATATTGATCAAGCGCGCAATAATGATGCACAAGGCGCCGATCGATGCGTTACGGTTTCACGTTTGAACAATTTGACTGAATTGTATGATTTTTGGTATGGACATAAATAGGACTCTGAGACGTAAAATAGACTGCAACTTATTTTCCTTCTGAACTCAACCCTGTAGTCTACGCGGACGGAGTCGCGAGCAAAAGCTAGTTATGTATAAAGGTATTTTATACAATTTATGCAGGTAAAAAAATTAATGTATTTTATTGAACACTAAAATAATTATATCTAGATACTTACAGATTGAACACCTGTAATCATTATTCAGTAGTCACGGTCAAGGCTAACTAGAATATAAATAAGCGGTGACGTTATCTGTATCGAGTGGACGGCGGGTTCGATTCCTGCTCGCAACCGGTTGTTAATAACAATTGTTTTGTGTTTATTTCTCGGGAACGTCTTGTAAGAACCGGCTGGTATTGAAGCTTTTTAGGGGTGATAGATGCAAAGTGGGTTTGTTATATTGCTTAGCAAATTCTACAGTATTGATTTAATAATACTTTTGTCACGATGAAAATATGATTTTTTCATACTCATGTTTACAGAATTGACATTGGATACCTGCAACAGATACGTAAACTTACATAACTTACATAATATGATCAATTAAAAAATGTCTGCGAGATAAGCGTTTTCCCCGAGCGGGCTGTCGGCGGCGTGAGTCGGCCGGAGTCACGCCGGCCGCAGTGGGCCGTGCTCACGCCGCGTGGCAGCACGTCCCTACTGTCCGCACGCCAGCCATGGCCGAACTCACGCAAAACGCCATCCTCCGCATCAGCGACGACAAAACCTTACAACTCATCGAGCTCTACCAGAAGGAGGAATGCCTCTGGAACACCAGCCTAGAAGACTACAAAAACAGAGAGAAAAGAGCTGAAGCCGCCAGCCGAATAGCTAAAGAATTAAAGATCAAAAACTTCGGACCCAGACACGTTATAAGCAAATTCAAAAATTTAAGAAATTCGTACTGCCAGGAGTTGAAGAAGATCTCCAACAGTCTGACAGCTTCAAGTAGCGACGACTTCGAATGCTACAAACCGCGGGTGTTCTGGTTCAACAGAATGGACTCGTTCCTGAGGCCGCATTTACAATCGATGAGAAATATCGTGCACACCAACCTGGTAATAATCGGCCGCAAGCCCGCATTAACCTTGACTTTGTGAGTCACGGCGCAAAAAACCTGTTTACAACGTGTTCATGCAAGCTTTTTTTGTTACAGCCGCATCGAGAGGACGCGGAAAGAGAGGGCGACGAGGTCGAGGAGTGGGTGCAGATGACCAACCCTGAGGACGTGCTGCTTCCAGACACCAACTTTCTAGAACCTTCTTGCAGTGAGAACGACGAGTTTGTGGAGACTGCTCGGTCGAGAAAACGAAAGAGTTCAAGCGACACGCGAAGCTCGAAGCGTGTCAGGTCAGAAGATTATGAGCGAGGAATGTACTCCCAGTTTAGAGGCATGTCGCAGTTGGGGGAATTGTCGACGAACAACGACTGTTTTGATACTTTTAGCAAATATATAGCGTCTTTGTTGAGGACTTTGCCGTTGCAGAGAGCTTTGATGCTGCAATCGAAGATCGTCGAGCTGATAACATTGGCAGGAATAGAAGAATGTGAAGGCGATATTCGTCTCTCCAACGAAAAGCAAACATAGTATATATTATCATTACTGTGACTAATTATAAGGATATTAGAATAAGTTTATTTTTTACGAATAAAATATTTTTTTGTAATTTGTCTTTTTTATTCATGACATGGATTGCATTGTGCATTTATCTAGACAGTTCTATGAATAACTTATCTCTATAGATACGATAAACAGGTCATCTGTTACTGAATGTGATAAATAATAAACAAATTCATGATAAACCGGCAAACTTAGGTATTATATTTTAATATCAGTCTGCCAATCTACACTAGGCCGGCGTGGTGGACTAAGGCCCAAGTCTCAGTGGTAGAGGAGGCCGTTGTCCAGCAGTGAAAAGCATATGGGCCGATTATTTTTTTATATTTACGAATATAATAATAGTATCGTATATCTCGCGAAATAAAGACTTAAATGAAGTTTCTTCCGAAATATACCTAAGCACGAAATAATTCTAAGACTTGTTGATATATTAATTGTTCAAAAATAAACTTTAACACAACCTGCGATAGGAACCCTTTCACTTTAACACAATAGATAGAACCTGTTGGCATATTGCCGATAAGATGTACCTAAATATATTGGATTTATATATAACTAGGTTTTCCGCGAGACTTGCGATGACTTTAGTAGGATTTGAATTAAATATGAGTGTATGACTGATGAAATACACAGAATAATGAAAATCAAAACATAAATTAATATTATGTCATTTACCGGGACAATAACCCACTGTATCCGTTCAAATATGTTCATCCATTTTCCGCATTATATCAAAAACAATTTTTTCAACTAATTAAAGTTATTCGTATAAATTAAACCAAATTCGCTTCATTTATCCTGGTTTCGGTTTCCGTAATTATAATTTACCATTTAAATAGATTCTGTTTTCTAAATTATTAAACTGATTTCGTAATTCGCAGTATAAATTGCATTCAATGTATAAGTTTTGGGTTTGATTCTTAGATAGCAAGAGCAGTCAGAGGCTCGTGGCTTCCATTAATAGGTGGATAAACGAAACTTTAGGATACATTTTCTGCCTGCCCTTCACGGATCATACAAGAGAATATTGAAACTTTATTATTAAAATTTATTATTTATGGCCTAAACCCTCTCAATGGTAGAGGAGACCCGTGCTCAGCAGTGGGCGTATATGGGTTGATGAAGAAGAAGAAGAAGAAGATTATTAAACTAAAATGTAGTAACAAAAACTCACCAACATTTATTTGAATAACTATATGTTTCCGTACCAATTTCCTAGTCTGCAAAAATAGGTAGAACTCATACAATTACCGAAATCACGCCGATTAAGGATATAATAAAATTGCTATGCTATATAATGCAGGCCGTATTATTACAGGGAAGACATTAGGAAGGATATATTGGGACACTAACGAGGCAATAGGATGTTGGTAAATGTGTTTCCTTTACTGCTTAATAAGGTATTGCAGATAGAAATTACGGATAGAATGATCTTTGCTAAAAGGATAGATGTATTTATGATAAATATAAAAATATATTTTTATATTTATTTGGTTGGTTGTGATTTTTAGATCTCTTGCAATGAGGTATGAGTCATATTTCACATAATTAGACTCTACAACTAAGTAATTTGTCTTACCTAGGTATCGAACCTTGGGTCTTAATATCCATCACGCATACTTATGTATATCGATGGACCAACAAAGCAAGCAAAGTATGCATAATAATCTTCAAACATAAAATAGGTGAATTACTATTTCTGTTCGTGAAAAAAAATATTACAATACACTCATGCTATTTAAACATTATAAAAGAATAAAACTCTCAAAATATTCAGGTAATATTGTTGCCAATTCAAAAACGTTACAAGGAAAGCAAAGTAAAGTAATGTCAACTGTCAACGATTCGTCAAATATCCCGACAAACTATTTTAAATATCCTTGGAAGAAATTTCGCGCAGTTTGCGTACGTGACTTTCGTCAGATGCACAAGCGAGATAAAATATATACATTACCATATGTTAGAGCGAGACAACTTATGAGGAAAATCCAGTTAGAAATTTTGTGTAATAACTTCTTAGAACATCATTACTATAATGTTACAAAAGAAAAATCATGCAAATACATATATTTTCGACAGCCCCGTGGCGCAGTTGGCTAGACAGCAGCTTGCGAAACGAGCGGCCGCGGGTTCGATCTCCGCACCGAGACAAATGTTTGTGTGATCCACAAATATTTGTTTCGGGTCTGGGTGTTTGTGAGACCGAAAAGTCTCTCGTAGTTTCTGATACCCACGACACAAGACTCGTATCTTAGTGTGAGGTCAGGACTATGTATGTGACTGTTGGGTGTATTTATTTATTTATTTATTTATATTACAAAAGAAAAGTAATAAGCGCAGTGGTTATGGCATTAAATGTCTCTGCCTACCCTCACAGGTTGAAGGTCTGAATATGTTTGGTTAATCATTTGAATTATTCATGTACATTGATTATATTTTACAAGTGGTCGTGTCCTTGTGTTTATTCATTATCTTTATGTTTTGATTATAATACATTATGGATAGCAACACGTGATATTTTTTGTCAATGTTTTGCTTTTCGTAGCACATAGTAGCTTCATGACAATTTCTTGGCGATTGCAGGTTCAAATCCAGAGCATACAAGTACCTGTAGTTGAAATTATGTGTATGGTCACAATAAAGTATTGGACTGCCTTGTGGTCTCGCGGCACATGCATTCGCCACGCAATCTAGTGGTCCTGGTTTCGATTCCCGGGTCAGGTAAAATTTTATAAGCACCGAGTCTGTAAAATGTGCCCAAACACCGGAAAAAGGCTATCCCCTACTACGTGGGACTGATACACCACCTGGCGAAATGTGGGTGCACTTGTATATTCCTGCTTACCCCTTTAGAGAATACAGGCGTGAGTTTTTGTATATATGTGACATTAATTAATATGCGTTTTATCGACAATAACAAATTGTGAAGAAATCTCTCCTTGTCAGATGTGTCAGATGTGTGTGATAAAGTATGTGCAGTTTTCTCCTAGTCCAGCGTGGTGGACTAAAGCCAACCCCAATTTTCAACAGAAAAAAATCTAAATATAGATCTTCAACTTTTCAAATCATTTTCGTAAGTGATCGATTGACTGATGTCACGTACCACATTTCGCTGGCCTTGTTCTTTAATGTTCCACCTTCAGTACTTACTAGATAGCACAGTGTGTAATCAATTTAAACGTATATCTACTTAATTATAGGAAAATTTTGTCAATGAATCCATTTTTGAGGATTTATTGAGCCGAAGAGCTTCTAAAGCAAAACCTAAAACTCATCAAATTTATTTATATTATAAGTCAACGACGTAGTATATTTAGCATGTGGGATGGAATGGTATGGCGATGGGTCTCGATCGGGGTAATAAATTACATACAGAAAGTCCACGAAAAACAATAATAGCAGATTTAAGTGACTGAGTAGAAATCCTTAGCCTTAGGGTTTACTAGGATTTTAACTGTCTCGATACCGGCTATTGTCGTAATATTTTTTGTAAACCCCTCTGCCAAGTTATACAGTTTTTTTTTTCATTTCTTGTGTTTTTTTTACTGAAAATTTCTTTAAAAGAGTATGGTTGAGTGCGTACGTGCAATGTTTCACGGAACAAATGATAATATCTCTGTACGCGACACCGCGTGTATTTCGGGTACTGAACGCTTACATGGAGACAATGCCCTCGCTTCTCATTTTTGTAATTCATACGTAAGACCGTTGTTAACACGAATCAAGTCTTTACTAATGTACAGGCGTGTCTTTAAGGGCTATTTTGGTGATGTCTTAAGCATTCAAAATGGTAAGACGAATCAACATGCCTTCATTAATGTATTAAGGCGTGTCTTGAAAGCTATTTTTGTCATGTTTCCACAGTTTAAATTAAAGATTGAGTTGGTAATTAATAAGAGTTCTTTAGCCGTAATTTTCGTTACTTCAAAGTCGTTATAATGTACTAGTTGACGCAGAATTATAAATATAAATAATAAGAATTATAAATAATTTTGCGATCGTAAAAATTATATTTAAAAATTATTTGTCAATAAAATGTATGATAAAAATACGTGTTTACGCTAATTTTATGAGACAGTTGTACGCACTACAGGCAGTCGAACATTCGATTTGGCAGCAATGTTGTAATTATTTACATTGACGAGTCCTTCAAGAGTTCACGTTGTCTTTCTTCCGCTGTTTTAAAAAATTATAAAATATTACCACATAATAGTGCCAAGCACATTGACATTCTTCAGTCTTACATCCCGATTCCGGGGAATCGAACCCGGGGCCTCTAGATTGCACTGTACACACTTGCGCCGCGAGACTACAAAGCGTGTAAAAATCATGATCATTTTACCATGAAAATGTTGAAGAAATCCGTGGTATAACCTATTTTGGCTTCTTAGATCAGAAGAATCCAATTTAATATTTAAGTTTTTAAAAAAGCGTCAATTAGACCGTCTCACACTAGGCACGACAGGTCTTTCTTTTTGAGAGAGGACTGACCTTAGTCAATTACGCGGCTCTAATATGATTTAGTGTAAAAAACATTAAATAAACTTTTCGTGGAAAGTCCAGGGCTCTTCACATTGTTTTCCTTCACAGTTAATGCGTATATATTTGCATACACGCTTTCCAGTCGTTAAAACAATGAATAGGGTAATTAAAGATATTATTGTGTTACAACCTCACTGACCGCACAACTCCTAGGTGGCTGAGTAAACACATTATCTATTACAATTATAAAAAAACTTACTCCAACCGACATTTCTCGAGAAAGTCGACAGAGTGACGCAACACTTGTTTTTCTCGATTAGTGTCAATTAAATGAAACATTTAAAAACTACCAAAACGTGTAAACATGTGTTTCTGAATGGTATTTTTGTGCGGAGGTCGTTGCGAGCGTCACACGTTTGATTACTGTGCTGGTAAAAGAATTTAGACTGTATTATCTGATGGTAGAGTCGAAAATTTATCCCACAGTGTTGACAAATGGAGTGAATTATTGGCCTGGCATTGCTTGAAGCGAGTCTCTGTCCTTAACTAGAATTAGAAGAGCATTAACTACGTTAGACATTAGTAATTATTGTAATCAGCAAAAAATATATAATTTGTAATTCTGAAATGTTTTTAATTTTAAAACAATTAGAGCAAGTGTTTTATTTATTAATCGAAAGTCCTTTATTATTCGTATTTGCAATTTTGGTAGGCACTTTCTCCATAAATAAATTTCGTTTACCAATAATCTTCAATAACACCCACAATCTAATGTAACTCCCGTATGTTTTGTGGAATTTATTGAACCACCATTATTTTTACACTGTTATTTTCTTGAGTAATTTTTTGGCTAGGCATCTTTAATCGGTGACAATAATCTAAAATCGGTTTCACATACGACAAAAAATAGAACTTATTGCACAGGCTTAGATAACAGTATCTACACGTTTCTTTCTCTATTGACACATGATAGAATATTCTAAAAACATTTTTGCTGAGTGTATGCGTGACCGAAAATCTTATGGTTTCTAATAAAAGACTTGTATTTTGTAGTGTGATCCGAAGTAAATATATTCCATAACGTTATATAAAAACTTAAATTTTCTTATATTTCGTCTCCACGTGCCTACGACTTTGCAAATTCAGAAAATGTAGGTCGCAACAGAGATAAAAATTGTCGAATTATTTGCATTAAACAATGTGTTACAAAGTGTGGTGTATTAAGGAGAGGTGTTAAACTGTCGGGCCTTGATGTATATATACTACATATAGTAAATAACGAGAACAAGTATGAATGACGTGTGGCGTGCTTTGAGGTCGGTTGTTATCAACACATAAACACCCGCGCGATGTGAAATTAACTCTAGTCTGATATGAATACAGTTGAAAATATATTGACAGTGGTGTAATATGACTCCAATTACATGTAGACTTGTATATCGGAGTTGATTGTCTGAAAATGTTGCTCGAGACAACAGTTTTACGCTGGGTTCACTTGTGTTATATTTAAATGCTATATTCACTTGAGCTCCTCAAAAGTGATTATTTTAAAATCAATTACTGTTTATTCTATTTTTAAAGATTTTTTTTGGTTAGAAAAATGGTTACATCCTCAGAAAATAGGATGACGGAATTATTTAACTATTAGAAATCTTAATTTTCAGGCTACTTTAAAGGAATAAAGTGGCCCATACATTGAGTAAATGGACTAATATAAAATACAATTACAGACCCAATGGACTTGTAAAACGCATCTCGTTAGGAAGGTCTAATTATGGCTAAATTGATTAATACCTGAGAAGGTAATTAGCGTCTATTGTACCCTAATGGAAACTTGTTCACACCTACAAAGGAATCTGATGTAACATTTATTGCTTTTCAAATCGGCTGGCACAACGCCAGTGTAGCATGGCAATTTTAATTTGGGGATTATATTTAGTCTTTCATTCACTTGTATTAAGAACTCTTTTAATTAGTAATGGAAGGACAATTACTAAAAATCACACTTCCAATGTTTTACGATCGGATATATAAAGGACAAAATAAGTTGGTATATTTAATATTCATGGCAACTTCTTACAAAATAATTCTCAGTCGACTGAGAAGACGAAAAAGACTTTTGGAAACTTTCCTTACAAAGCCATTTGTTATATTGACAAAAATATGGTGAAAACACTTTTATCAAAAGCACTAATTATTGTTAAGTAAATCATAAATCTATAATATATTTTATATCGTACACAGACCGATTGTATCTTTTGTATATATAATTCTGCATTCGTCGGAGGCGACGATGTGTCTGTTACTACAAAGATATCAGCTGGCACACATTCGTTGAAGGTTAGACGCGCTAGGTCACGGGTTCAGTTCCCGACTGTGATCCGGTTGTGGAGGCCTTTAGTAATCTTCGGATTAGGTACTTGGGGACAATTAGAGTTTCAATTACATATGCGGATTATTATAAAGTGAAGAATACAACAATGTCGCACCCATATCTGCAAATAAATGATTTTGATTTGATTTGATTTGAATAGCCATGTCGGCATAATTTTGGCAATTTTTGCTTTCAGCATATTTTTTGCTTCACATTATTTGTCAGTTTTTGTAGGTTTTTGTGTTTGTGAATAGTCGGCAAAAATGTGTCCACTAACGAGAGATAATCTTGTTTCACGCGGACAAAAACCTATTTAGAACTCTCTACCATTATCATAAGGTCCTTAAAAGATCATTTCATCGTACCTGTACTCAAAGTATTGAAAAAATAAATCGATTGTAAAATATTATTTTATTGTTCCAAGAAATTGATACAGCTGGTTATTTATATTCTACAAAAACTACACGCCTTCATAATACTGCACAGAAATGTTCATTTCCCTTTAAGTAATGCTAAATTATTTCAATCATTTAAACACCTTAATATCTGAGTAACTTATTTTCTTTTATAATTATAAATTAGAAAAAAATAATTTCGTTATAACAATTCTTAAATAAAATTAACTGGAATCGCCTATCTAAAGCCTATGTTAAGATCATGTGTTATAGGCACCATAACTACAACAGACATTTTCATAGAACTACCGAAATAAGTTGTTGAAGCCAAAAATATTTGTTAAGGAAATTTTCTTCTTTGCAAAAATATTTACATACTTTGAATATTTAATCATGTGTTTTTGTTACCACTATTTTCCATTGTTTCTGCGTAAACTTCTAGAAAATTTTCGTATTTCCAAATACTTTTTTTTAAATTTCTCGAATCACCCGTCTGTAAATCTTGGTCATAAGTCGCACGTGCCAACGCGTCTTGAGATAACCCTGCAATAACACGATTATGGTTAATTAGCGTTGTGTACACTACTGGTATACATCTCCACTTTCCCCGGTTCATTCCGTTATCTTATCTAGTTCCTAGTCTCTCACATCTGACATCTGACGCAACATCTGGGCGTGTGTCTCAGTCTGACGCAATGTCTCACAGTCTTACTGAGTTCGACCGTTGAGAAATCAATTACCTGAGAGAATTTTATACCTGAGAGAGAAGGCACAGGTTTTTGGGCAATGTTTTTAAAAGCTAGCTGAAATAGAAATTCATAATGAGGGTTAAAAGTATGTGAAAATGTGTGTAGAGAAAAATATGTATTATGCTCGTGGTAGAGCAAGAAATGCAATGCTATTATTAAATTATTACTTGATCTACACTCGAATAATTGCTGTCTTTATTGACTAATCAATATCGACTTATTAGGATCATAACATCCAGTATGATAACTTCTTCCAATCATCTTCCAGTATTGAGTGGAACGTGATTTCAGTCCACTAGCCTGGAATATTGCTTTGCTATATGGTCTTGACAATACTACAAGATTAGTAGATAGATTGCGTAGTATACGTTTGTCAGGTATGCACGTTATTTTCACCTTTCCCGTCTACATTATACAGGGTGTATTTCGACCGTGATCGAAAACTGAGGCAGGTAATAGCGTTAGTGATTACAAACCCCCTGGCATTAAAGAAAATCCCGACAAAAAATAAAAATTTTGAGGTTTTCCATACAAATCACATACTTTTAACACCAATGGTTGTATGGAAATCGTCAAAAATTTTTTTTTCGGGATTTTTAATATGGCCACTGGGTTTGTGATCACCCTCGCTATTACCTGCCTCAGTTTTTGATCACGATCTAAATACACCCTGTATATGAGGAAATGGACCAAAAAAAACGATAAGTTTTTCCTTATGATTCGGGCTGAAGACTTTAATGGTAATAAATATTGCAGATACGGATATACTATCTGGTTATTGTACATCATTTTATAAGTCCTTGCATATAACATAAGTGCATAGTGTCTTGAAGGAATTGTGTGACACATCCTTCAACGTTTAAAAAGGTTAAATACATCAGAAAAGATATTTTTGTGTAATGAATTCGACTGTATTTCGACCTAATTAAAAATGTATATTCATGTGACTTTTTCGTCACATTTTTTAATCTTCAAGGGCAATTTAATGCGATAATATTATACATTCAATTGCAACCGTAAACAAGCGAAACAAACAACAACTATAATAATAGTCTATTAAGTTTATTCGAGAGCAATAATTTGATGCACATGCGGTTGGTGAAGACTCACGCGTTGCAGACTGGGTGACGCGGGTGGCGTGATCACCGCTACCACCGCTCGACCTTCACCACACAACCTTCACAAATGTTACTTACACAACATCCATCACCGCTCCAACATCAATCATAACACCTCGCCTCCAACTCAACCAGCAATGAATACTACATTTACATATTTATCGCTGACAATGAGTGCGAAAGAGATAAAATAAAAATGGAATATTGGGTTTATTGTTTCGTAAGTAGTACATCGATGTTTGGCTGAGGAGTGCTAAGTGATTAGTGAATAAATAAACAGCAATGGATGATAAATTATAACTGGGTTGTTGTGTTTATTGGTGAGGGGAGTTGGATCGTGTTCGGCCGCACGTATTCACTGCACTAGATATGACGAAGACAAAGAAAAACTGCACGCAACTATTAACATGCACGCGATACAAGGTTTTTGTTCGAGATCTTTTTCCCGTATGAGGAAAACGTTTAATTTTTACCCAGAAACAATTATTTCATGATACACTTTTAAATATTTTATGGATCGCATCAGTCGTATCATTTATCATCTCTGTTACTTGTCATTATTATCCTTTAACATTTTAAAATTAAATTACATTGAACAAAAACGAGGAAATAAAAAACGGGGTTATTTTAATGGAAACCTACTGAATGTTTAATGACATGCCAATACAACTTCCAAAGATATTTTGTACATTCTTCGAACTAATTACATGGACACAATAAATAAGCTCTCTATGGCCTTAATGTTTAGGCACGTTGTCGACTTAAAGTTCGGCGGTCGGGGGTTCAAGCCTCGGCACATGCATTTTATTTTTTGTCTTTTCGAAGTGAGAAGCTCAAAATGAATTCTCGTTTACTTTTATGGCAAAAGAAAATATAGTAACGAAACTTGGTCCGCCAATACCACTTGTTCAGCGTGGTGGACTGAGTCCTAATCTTAGCCTTGATGGACGTATAACTGCTGATGATGATGATATGAACAGGTAATCTATTTTGGAGTTTGATCCTTATGTGTGACTTTGTGTTTCTATTGTACCTACATTAAACTCCGAGATATATTTAATACGTTGTGGATAAAAAGTTATGTCTTGAATTCATCTTCTTCTTCATCAACCCATATACGCCCACTACTGAGCACGGTCTCCTCTACCATTGAGAGGGTTTTAGGCCATAGTCCGCCACGCTGGCCTAGTGCGGGTTGGTGGACTACACACCTAAGAAATTCCTAAGAACTTTTAGGTGTGCAGGTTTCATCACGATGTTTTCCTTCACCGTTAAAGCAAGTCATAATTCAATTTGAATACACACATAACTTCGAAAAGTCAGAGGTGTGTGCCTGGGGTTCGAACCCGCGACCGCCGAGATTCTCGACCGCGCGCCTAAACCTCGAGGCCATCACTGCTTGTCTTGGATTATAAATGAATAAAACATAACTTTCAATGTTTATATAGAGGTCTCTAAAATAGTGAAATAGTTGTAGCGACATTCAAGTAAGGGCCGTGTATAGACGAACACTACGTTGGAGTTAGGACGTCCACTAATAATAAAATTGTTACGATCGCTGCTCATTTGATGCAGGCTGCTTTCAAAGGTCGCCCTGGATTTCAGGAAGGTCTAGATCCAACTGTGTAGGTCGATACCTGTTGAAATTTTCTAAGGAAAAGTTATTTAGAGTAATCCTGACTATGTTACTTTTGAAAATCGTTGGATCATAACAATTCTGTACAAATTACAACCGTTATCAAATTCAACGAAAAGGTGGTAAAATAAATGAAGTAAAGATGTCAATAAAACAACAAATCAATTAAAGTGTTTAATAACGACCCTGTTTTATAACTTACACACTAATATAAAGGTTACATTAAGATACCATATAACTAGCAGAAGTTTGACATTGATATGACAAGACAAATTATCGTTTAGATGCTTACACAGAATTCGCAGTTACTAATACTACGACGTGGGATGTATAATCATGGTTTATTTATTAGCTGCAAAGTAAAACTGTGTTTATACTTATGACTAAAGGTACCATAAAATTCAACATATTAAGGCAAAAAAATATCAGGATACTAAACCATAGAAAGTCAGATCTCAGAGCGTAGGAGACAACAATGATAAATCTGGCAAACTGAAGACTATAAACGTTACTCATAAACATAGCTACGATTTTCTTAATCAAAAAGTATATATATTTCTCACATATTTTAACAGTTTTTGGGCTTAATTACAGATTTATTTTCTAAATCATATGGTGATTTACTAGCATCCTATAATATTTTAGATTATTTTTATTACCTCTATGTTTCACTTATCTCAGATGTGTAGTCTATGCAAATTAATACTATTGCGAAAGCTAAACATTTATTTTAGATATAATGTCACAAGACATAAAATTATTATGAAAGGGTTTTAGCGTTCTTATGTAGTCATCATCATTCTCCTGCCCTGCTCCCAATTCTTGTTTGGGGTCGGCGCAGCATGTCCTTCCTTCCTGTGTGGAAGGACGAAACATGCTGCATAAGAGTTTTGGCAGATGTTTTACGGCCGGCCGCCTGCCTGACGCCAACCCTCCTTGGGAATAGCGTTCTTATGTAGTCTCTTTTTTTATTTGTAGTTTCCTGCCTGTCTTAAAGGAAAGCTGTTTTTGGCTTCTGCTAAAATATCTTATTTATCAGTCTCATGGTCTCCTAATACTAAAGGATTTTCCTCCATGTTTGTAAGAACCACCGTGTACTGCGTTCCACTGTACTTCTTCATCTCTTGTTCAAATAAAATATTATTGATTGCCTGCTTGATCATCGATTGCGTTCTTTCATCATGTTTCCTCAAAGAAGTTGCTATGTATTCACCAAAGCTGTCGCACTCGTCCTTCTTACGAGATAAGTCTGATCGTTTTAACAGCTTCATAGTTTCTATCAGTTTGCTGTCAAGATGACTTAAGGTGGAGTAGTCCCTGATCACTTTTCTTTTGATAGGTTTGGTAAGTCTCGGTTTTGAAGTGCTGTGTGATGTGACCCGTTTCTTTGGTGGTGGTTCATCAGGTTCTTCCTTGACACTTACTTGTTCATCTCTATCATTGTCTTCGTCTTCTGATGATGAGACCGACTCTTGGCTTTGAGATTGACGTATATCGGCCTTTGGTGCCTGTGGAAAAAAGTATGAATTAGTGTATTGCAATTATGGTATGCTAGAAATGACGCCATTAAAAATGAATGGTGAAGACTTAAGTAATGAAATTGACATTTTTTTATAGCAATTATGAAAGTATTATAGTTTGTAATACTCGTATAAGTCGAGTGTATTAATGTGCGTATCCAACGCTTAAAATTTGTTGGGCTAAAACTATTTTAACATGTAATAATCTATTTATTGTACACTTGCAAAGAAATTCGAAACCTTAAAGTCTATAACCGAGTAATAAATAAATACCGATTTCATATTAACCTAAAATCTGACTTCAATAAAAATTTATGCGTAACATTAACGTCATTTCGTACTTGAGTTCAGTCAAGGAGCCTTCGGTCAAACTGCCGCTGAATCACGTCACGTTAAAAACTAAAATGATATCGAGGCAACGGTTCGAGATTTTTCCTGCAGTAACAGTAATAAACCGTGACTGTAGACTATACTAGACCGCGCTATCCGTGCTAGACCACGGTAGCAACCGACCAACCAACCCGTCGATAATCAATTTGTAATTTTCACTCCAAATTTTTTCCTTCCAAATCGTGGCTTACCACCGACAGTGATCTATCGATTGTAACAGTAGGTACCGAGAGAACGCTAGCGTTTTTTTACTTGGGTTTGCAGAAAAAATGCCATTTGTGAGTTTGCACGCGCATCGAATGAATTTAATGGTTGTATGGCTGATGTGATTCAAGGTTATTTCATCGCGTATCAAGGCCGAGGTAAACTGCAATATTGTCGTAGGATGGATGAAATTTACATTATTGATCGTCGCATAACATTCCCCTGCAAGATTATTATAGTTTTTGGTGAGGCGAATACAAAAGTATCCGAAGTGATTTGGGCAAATTGACAAAGCACATATTATGTAGTTTATGCTGTCGATTGCGCCAAAAAGACATAAACTTGACTAAATATTCTTTGAAATATTACAGCAGCAGAAATTAAGGCCGTTATTTGGAAATATTTAGAAATAAATATATGATCCTTACTACATTAGTACTATATTTAACTTTTATGTCACTAAGTGAAAACTATAATAATGAACATTAAGGCATGATGTAATGGCTCGATTTCCGCGGGAGTTGATATCACCGGCCGTAGTTTTGCATATCCTGTTTTTGTTATTAATTGTACAATTGGATTAAAATGCACGTAAACATGCAATTATAGCTATGTGCATCGGAATGCGCTGGTATTATTACCGCTCTATCGATGATACATTTTAATATAAATGCTTGGATATTTGTGTACGATTGGTATGAAAGTTGAAATGTGTAATGCAAGGGGTTCCGAGGCAGTAATAATGGGTAGGTACAGCATAATTTAGGGGACAAAAAGGTCTTTCTTAATCTGGAATGACAAAATAATAAAAGGTCTAATAAAAGGCCAAATAAGCGCCAACCATTCCGGTGTTGAGCAGCCCTCATTATTCTTTGCTTTGCCACTTGCCATTGCCACCTTTCTCAAGTTGTCGGACCATCGCGCTGTAGGACATCCTGCATTATGTCTGCCTAGACATACTATTAATTGACTATTCAACAACTGTGTCAATTAATGTGTGTAAATCTTCATAACGATGTAAATGGCGACTACTGTCAGTATTATTGGTTTATTTACCATATTGTATTATGTAGTGTATGTGATATTATAGTTGAGCAAGAGAATATGGTAAAGAAACTGGCTTGCCTTAGACCTTCACAATATTTTTTTCAAGTACCTATCTGAATTTATAACAGGCCGAGAATGCGCTGGAGTCAAAGAGGGAGGAGGCCTTAGCCGACAGTGGGATTATAGGCTATTAAAAATGAACTGATTTAAAATTAAGCAAGTTATATTTTTTATAAATGTATATACAGATGGAAAATTAACTTTAAATAATATTATACACCAAATTTGTCATGTTTTCATGTCAAAATATCATTTAGAATCAACCAACATATAAACCATGTTTTTTAATCTATGTTCTACTCATGTCACGTAGGCAATAGTCCAACACACGACCTATACCTACAAAAACAAAACGTAATCCACAATAGCTCCACCTCCATATCTTTATACAAACAATTAAATATAATGATGTCTTTATACGTTTGTAATGCAGTAATAAAACGCAAGGACGTTCTTTATCTAAAAAAACATTTAGGATATGACGTAAGGACATTAACAGATACGACAATTTAGACCTATTTAGACATTCGCTATGCTTGTTTTACTTACGTGAGGTTCATTCGTGAATTATTATTACATCATGTCATGAATTGCTAAATAAAACAAAATATTCTGCTCAGATTTTCATTTAGCGCTCATTCTAAAAAGAATTCAAGTACCAAAATTAGTATGATTATTATGGAAATATATTCAATCTTTCATAAAGAACTGGTATTTTTCGTCCTTATATCGACCTATGCGCAAAATAATTACTTATAGTGATAAGTGCAAAATTTAAACTTAATTGGGCTCAAAATTATCTTTAACTTTTTTTGTTCTTCGAAAAACAATTATTATTAATTCACTAGTGCAATATATAACTTTAACTCCATAAAGACATAAAAAGTACTTTGGTGTCATAAGTAACCTTATTCTATGCATAGGTCGATATGCATACACCTTCAAATTAAATTATTTAAATTTTCAAGTAATTTGGTAATATATTATTAAATATTTGGTATCTCAACAATGTTCTGTGCACTAGAAATATTGCAGTTAGTTGATTGTAATCAATGTGTGTTGATAATAATATTCTTCTTCTTCTTCATCAACCCATATACGCCCACTGCTGAGCACGGGTCTTCTCTACCATTGAGAGGGTTTAGGCCATAGTCCACCACGCTGGCCTAGTGCGGGTTGGCGGACCACATCATCATCATATTAGTTATATTAGTTCATGAAAATTAATTCAAGAAATATGAGGCCCATTCTACATTGTACCGTCAAGGCCGTTTGTATTTTGTTATTTTAAAGTTTAATTTAGGAACATAATTACAGTCATAGCACTTTCTTTTTCAAAATAACAATGCAAATTAAAAAATACAAGCGAACATTCAACACGAGTGCGGGCTCGTTCGTGACAGTTCGGTAAAGTTCGGCTGCATTCGGGATTCGTTAGCGTTCTAGTCAAACTTGACTATGTATTCAAATAATATGTTATATGGGTAATTTGTATGTATATCGCTGCATGATTGTTTGTTTACAACGATTATTAAAACAGCCCGCGTAACGTAATCGTGGAATCTTTGAGTTGATTAACATAAAGGATTATCTAATAAACTAATTTGACATGACAATGCTATGCCGCTTATGTGCCAATAGAGACAGATGACTTCTTGTTATTACTGGGATTTTAATCTCATTTACATGGATAATATATTATATGTCATACATTTACATAGAGTTATTTATTACTTTTTATAAAAATAAGATGGATAATTTAAATATTGCAGAAAAATACTAGACTTAGAAACATGTAGTCTTGAAATATACCGGATAAAAGACTCATTTACGTGGGGCATAAATTGGCTGTCAAACGGGGTTGTGTTAAAACAGCTCAGAATCTTTCTTACTTTTAGAACAAAGGGTGTAGCATAAGGGTGTGGGCATAGATTTATAGTAGAGCCTAACAATTTTTCTTTATATTCTTGTTATTTAGAAGCAGTGATGGCCTCGAGGTTTGGGCGCGCGGTCGAGAATCTCGGCGGTCGCGGGTTCGAACCCCAGGCACACACCTCTGACTTTTCCAAGTCATGTGTGTATTCACATTGAATTGTCACTTGCTTTAACGGTGAAGGAAAACATCGTGATGAAACCTGCATACCTAAGAGTTCTTAGGATTCTTTTAGGTGTGTAGTCCGCCAACCCGCACTAGGCCAGCGTGGTGGACTATGGCCTAAACCCTCTCAATGGTAGAGGAGACCCGTGCTCAGCAGTGGGCGTATATAGGTTGATGAAGAAGAAGAAGAAGATTCTTGTTTAGTTAGGCGGGGATCAATTTTGGCACTCCTATTTTACTAGTTGTGTTTTGAAGTTCCACATTTCGAGACTATCTACTACTTCTAAGTTTTAATCTTAATGGAAACGCGGTATTACACTTTGTCTGATTCAGTAATCAAACCCAGGTCCTCAAGACAGCGCTTACGACTCTGAGCGAGCGAGTCCCTAAATTCACAAGTTACTTTTAGTTACCAATAATTTAAGGAAACTGATATTTATGTATTTATTCATACTGACGTAATGTCCATGTATCTAATCTTTCAGTCCTTATCCGAACATTATTTTTATATCATGCCTGTTGGAGAACGATTTGGATTATGATTTTATAATCTGTGGTCTGACGTCAATGTTTGTGGAAAATATTGAAATTATTTTACTATCTTGACTTTATATAGATTTTATTACTTTAACATAGTAAACAATAATAATAGGGTTATATTTTGAAAAAATTATTCATTTTATTTTATTTTTTAAATATTTCTAGGATAAAAAGACTATTAGTTTGTTTATGGAATTGTAACAAATTATTATGAAACTGATATGTTATTAAATTTATTCAATCAGCAAGATAGATTTAATTTTACTCATTTACAATAAAGCACTGAAACAAAATTACTTTTATCCAATTTCGATCGGTGGATAATTCTCAGATTTGCAAGTTTGACAATGTTTCCTCCGCCGCTTCATAATAATTTTTCATGTATCCGAACCCACAATCGCGGAGATTTTGACATATAAAGGAGATAAACTAGGATATCAAACATAAAGCAAATTAGTTAATTTGTATGATTTTAGCATTTAAATACCCTACTTGATCGATAAATTAATCTTTGACATCATAACATATTCCAAAATATTCAATAGCTTCCTTAATTATAATTTACTATGGATATTTAAGCAATTCCTTTGTGTAATATACATATTTTAAAAAACTTTAAGGTATATTTTCGCTTGGCAAATGCCAAAATTTTTGGTGTCAAAAAGCCTTGAAGTCTTAAGAAAATAGTCTATTGTTTGAATGGAAGGATTGTGTTAGGAATAATGAAAGTGTTAAGTGAAACCATTTTTCTATTATATTGTTATTAGGTAATGTAGTAAACAATCCTCGCTTATACATTTATTGATGGACAGATGGCGTGACTCAGAGCATCTGGTTCTCCACATCAATTTATGTTCATAGATCATCATCGTCATCATCATCCCTATATTATGCACATCCATATGTCCCACTGCTAACCACGGGCTTCCTTTCTTCTAATAGACCGATTTGGTGGTCTAAGACCTCCGTTTGGCCTTAAATTGAACACAGCCTCCGATTTAGCAAGCTGGTGTCGCGCCAACTTTGCTGGATATTTCGAGAATAGCGCCCTTGCTAAATAGTACGTATAATTCCTTAAATAATAAGACTATATATTTACACCTACAAGCAAGTTATCAAGTGGTTGAAATGGATTTCGATAAAGTTTAAGAAACGGCAGGTATAATGTTCGTCGCGTGGTAATAAACGGCAAGGACGTTTCTTATCGTACTCACTGAGTAATGCCACTAGTAGTGTCGCGCGACTTCGCTCATGTATTACACATCAGATATCCATACCAGTGGCGTGCCTAGGGTGTCAAACTAAGGCAAGCCCAAATGTTTATTTAGTAGCAGCATATTTTTTTTGGTACGTAGGACTAATAAATACCTACCGGTTAGTACTCACATTCACGTTTATAGCGTTATTTTATAAATAAACAATCGTTAAGTTCGTTATTCGGAACTATGTAAGGCAAGTCGGGCTTTCGGGCTTCTATGGAAGTATCGCCACTGATCCATACTAATATTATAAATGCGAAAGTAACTCTGTTTGTCTCTCTGTCTGTCTGTTACTCTTTCACGCCTAAACGGCTGAACGGATTTTGATGAAATTTGGCACAGACAATCTTTAGACCCTGAGAACGGACATAGGCTATATATTACTCCGAAAAATGATAAGACTTTTTCGTTGTGGCTTGATTTGCGAAGTAAGTCGGAGAAAAAACGGTCGAACAAAATCGTTTTTTGCAAACGCTGCCTTACCCATGGGAGATATATAGTTGTATATAATATATGTACATATACATACTACACATTGACCTGCGAAGTGTGTCCCACAGCACGATGGCGCGACGACTTGAGAAAGGTGGCGGGTGACGGATGGATGAGGGCTGCTCAACACCGGCGCTTTCTTGGGGAGGCTTTCGTTCAGCTGTGAATGGAATGTAATGCAATATAAGGTCTAACACCTCTTAGCTGTAGAGGAGACCCGTGCCCAATGGTGAAACGTATATGAACTGATGATGATACATGACAAGAGTAGATAGAGTTTAAATAAAAGAAAATTCATTTTACGACCTACGTTAAAGTACTGCTCTATTGGGAACCTTTTGTAATATACAAGTAAAATATATAAAAAATATAGTAATAACATTACTAGGACACAAAACTTGTGTCCTAGATCTATTTTGTCCACTGATTAATATTACCACACATTTAACGTATTATGCCGGCCTGCTAACCAAACAATAAAACAGATTTGAACACACGACCACGCAGATATCTGCCGTCTATACATTTTAATATGCAAGTAATCAAGGAATTAAGCTCGGATTACACGCTGATACGTTATCAGGGCCCAATGAACTAGTTAAAGGCCATTCTGGTGCATTGAACGATACAGCCTTAATGCTTGTTCAGTTCGTATAGGAGTGTATTATGATTTGGACAGCCCTTATAAGTTTTATTTGAGAGAAAAAAATTAACAAAAAAGTACTGTGTCTTCTCTCTGTATTTTACTTAACATACTACTAGACGTAGAAGCGAGATCTTCATAATTGGTTTATCACTATTCTTTGTTTCTTTAGTTTATTTTTTTTATACGTTATAATTTTATCTACGGAGAAGAAATGATCGTTTGTAAATTAATCCTATTCCAGCTTTACTTTGCACTGAAATTGAATCACAATATCTTACACGTTTTAGGAATAAAATATAGCTAGCTTTCCAGTGGATAGCTTTGTATTTTTTTAAAAGAATATTTTTACTAATAAATTCTAACCGATTTAAAATATTTTTATGTAAGTTTGGGAAGTCACATAGTTTACACATCTATAAATTTTCACCCAGGCGAAACGGGTCTCAACTGCTAGTACAAAATAAGCTATAAAAACCGCAATATCATCATGTATTTTAACAACCAATTGTCACCCACAGTTATTGCTAATTGACCGCACATGATACAATTTTAACACATCTTTGGCAAGTTTTGTGTCAATAGATACATCTTGAATACAATTACAAAGTTAGACCCTGGTCCAGGGAAGCCTTTTCTAGTCCAAATTCACTATGATACGGCCCTATGGTTTACATAAGTACTGCAGTGCTGACTCGTGTACTTAAATAATGAGTCAACACTAGCGTGCTGATTTTAACATAATTTTTTAACAGAAATGTTAATATGCATAATACTTTAAAAAGTAATAAAATATTGCACTTCTCAAGTTATGATTTCCGCGGGACTCGAACCCGCGACTATAGGGTCAGTTTAGCAGTTAAAATAGAGCCGCGCTGAATAAAAATGCCGGTGCGATCAATCACCAGTATGGTACTAAATCTTTGTGTAATGGGACAACAATTATAATCGCATGAGATGGAGGTCATTATTTAATATAATCAATCTAATGCAAAAACTATGAATTAATTGATTTAAAGATTGAAAGAAAGTATGCTGTTCTAAGCGCGAGTAATTGAACCTCTATAACAACAGAACACGTTAAAAGATATAAATCGCCTCATAAGAGATAAAATGTTTTTTTTTTTACACAAAGGAAGAACTCGTTTAATCCGATTATAATGGCCTCTGATTTAAATATAAAGCTGATTTACCTATTAGCCGCGATTAACTATCGATGGCATATAATTAAAACTATATTTACAACTGGGAACTATAACACGAAAGTTGTTATTTAATTACCATCTCCACTTCGCTGTTGTTTTCCACGTGACTCGGTAAGAATTTCATGTACGGATACAAGAACCAGGAGGACCGCCCCCCGCATCGAACCTTGGCCTTCTCGCGCCGATGGGAGGCGAATATCGAGTTCAATTTCTTGCGCAAGTCAGTCATGTCGCATTCGAAGACGCTGGCCATGTCCGACCACGCTTCATACTTGGCCGTGTGCACTCGGTACAGCGAATGGTTCGTGTCCCACAACTCCGGCCTTTTCGCGTACTCCTGTACCAGGTTTATCGCTGCCTCGTTCGTCCATTCCACTTCTGTCATAGCTCCGTCTCACTCGCACGCGAACAATGCTAATTATCGGAAGTGTCGACGTTTTCCGAATTTGTTATTACGCGAGCGAATGTTCGGTACGTTCGCTCGTGCACGGCTCGGGCGGCGACTGCGGCCCGCCGACCGTTCGGCCGCGTTCGGGACTGTTCGGCTTTGTACGGTGTTCGCTTCGATGCGTTCGGAAATCGTGCAATGGCGGCCGGCGAGCGGCGCCGACACAATATGTCAACACTGCAGTCGGCTAAAACATTTGCACTGGATTTGAATGTTTTATCCAAATAAGTGACAATTCGTATGCACAACTAACCGAAACGAAAAGTAATTATTGTTTGAACAATAACTATTTAACAATTGATATTTATATGTCAGTTTTGAAATTAATTGATCTTATATGTAAATAATGCTTTTATTTAAATAAGTTCACGCATACACATGCATGGAGAAGCCTATGTCTACATAAACGGTAATTTTAAACGTTAACATTTGTATCATGCCATTATTTTGAATTTCAGACCCGCGAATTCAAGCAAGGACCACACTAACGAACGTATGCTAACATTGATGCTATTATCAAAAAGACTTATTATTTTTCATAATCTTTAAATGAAATATTTGTACCAAATGTTCATTAACAATTCACTAAAAATAGCTAAATCGAATTATATATTCATGACAAATGATAAAAAGACAATTTTCAAATCAAATCAATGCGATAAATACAATTTTTAGTATGTAAGCATATTTTATATACTTAACTACGTACAACATACTTTGAAAAAGAATCCCGTATTACAAATCACGGTTCAAAACAAAATAAATTTGAATTCCAAATAATTTCGACCTACTCCTCAATAGAAGCGTAAGGCTGAGAGAGATCTCTCATCAATGGTTACTATCACCAAAGCAAATATATCTAGAGCCGTTCTGGGCACACTCTTTCAACTGTAGAGAGGTCAAGTGCGATGGATATTCCTTTTGACACTGTATTATACTTTGATCCAAGTTTCCGTACTATTTATACGTTAGATGAGGTCACAGTAAGTGGGCAGAGCTCATTCACAAGAGGCATTGTGAATGAGAGCCGAGCTGCCCTCCTAAGGGTTAGCGTTTGGGAAGGGAGGGCGCAAATTAATGAAATTCTATATTCACTACTAGTTATTTATGTTTGGCTTTTCGGACGCTTATTGATTTCATTATCACGTGATTGGGGGATTTGTGTAAGTGATGAAGCGTGAAGATTTGGAATTGTTATTGCTTTTAATACATTTCGTTTCATTTCAATATGTTTGCTTGTACGTAAAAAAATACGCCATTTTAGAGATGCTGTAAGAAAAATTCTCATGTATATAGGTAAAAGTTCACGTGCAGAGATTAAGTGCAGTTTAATACTAATGCAAACGTAGCATCTCAAAGACTTGACTACTACACCCCTCGGGGGTGTATGTCGAATTATGTTTGTTGTCATCTTATAGACAATTACTCGCATATTTGTAGTGACTGGTTAGATAATGAATAAACAAAGGACTCCGCTTTAACATAATCAATCAATCCGCAGAACATAATCTGCCGTTTGGACGTTCTCATCAGCCTATCGCCGTCCACTGCTGAACGTAGGCCTCCCCTAGAAAGCGCCAACCATCCCGGTCTTCTGCAACCCTCATCCATCCGTTACCCGCCACCTTTCTCAAGTCGTCGGACCATCGTGCTGCAGGTCGTCCTACACTACGTTTGCCTACGCGTTTGGACGTACCTATAAATTATTATTATACTTAAATGACGATTCCGCTACATGAAAAATCGTGGCCAACAAATATCATGTACAGCGCACCCCAAAAATCTCAAGCAATTTCGATCACATCGCCACAAAACTAAATAAACAAAGGCTAAAAGCAGGATGTGCTCATATCAATTTATTTTCACTTGGCGTCGCTCAGCGCTCGTTGCGCTCGGAGCGCTCACAACGTTCGCAGCGCTGGCGACGTACGCGTGCGGATTTCCGTGCCATTGTCCAAAACTGTCATAACTTAAAAACAATATGGCACGGGGGAGACGCTGGGCTATGCCGAATATTCACTAGTCATGGGACAAACGCGGCATCGATGTGATTATTTAAAAAACTTAGTTTTAAAGCTATTTTCACCCTTACTGTTGTTCTGTGTTTGTGAGAGTTTCTGATACCCACGACACAAGACTCGTATCTTAGAGTAGGGTTATAATTAGATTTTATTTATTTATTTATTTGCATCTAAGGTGTTAAATAAGGCTTTAATTAATGCTCGCTTCAATATTATAATAATTAGGTAATTCGATTAAAAATTCTCATTTTATGTCAGGTATCGTGCCCAAAAAACGGTGATAGGCTCGCCCCCTAAATCTCTTTGGATAACACAGGACCTACCATCAGCTATTGTAGTTTCATCTTCTTTTTCGTTCACAAAAAAATGTACGTTTCTAAATATCTATCGACAAGTCCCAAGATTCCTCCCCTAGCCAGCCATGACAGGAGTTATCGCGCAGTGAGATTATTGGCAGGCCGGCCGACTGCCGAGCCGAGCCCCAACAGCGGGCCGCATTTGCCACGCCGAATTTACGACACACTTTTACTACACAAAATAGGTGGGCGCCGTTTTACGACCCACCCCCCATAATAAGGGCTCCGATCCCTACGCTCTTTGTCTCTTTATATGCTACCGTTGATGCCTTAACATTGCACTCACTTAAGTTTTTATTGTTTATGGCATCCGCTCCTGCGATTTCCTTATAGTAGCGGTTGATGAGATTCCGATGTTTGTCTGTGTATCAATCAGGTTTGTTTATGTTCTTTGTATTAGATGGGCATTTTGCAAATTACCAACAAACCTATACTAACTTTTCTCGATCCGCGTATCAAACCCGGCATCAATTAATAGCATTCATTGGCCTTCACTGCGGGACAAAATGGGGCTATTTCTACCAAACATTGAGAACATGCATAAGTCGGTTTATGGAGTAAAAAAGTTTTCTTCGCGCATGTTTACGGAGCTTTGAGATTTGTTGTTGGACAATATCATTTTAATTAAGTAAAATTCTAAAGCGAGTGCACATTTTTTGACATATAAATTGACTTTCGAAAGAAGCTCAGTATACCCTCGTCATTAATATTTCAGTGGGCCTTTTGCCTGTATAGCAACAGCCAGACTATAATTTCTCTAGACTTTTTACAGTAGAAATAATACCTATCATGCAAGCTGGTTGCGTGCTAGTAAAAACTAGCAAACAATGGTTGTCTCAGCGCGTCTAACTGGCGCAAGAGGGCAATGGCGGCACAGTTGGCAACACGCGCACGCGCACCTACGGTAATCATATTTAATTACGGTGGCAACTGGCAACACAATGAGCTCGCGCATGGCAACACCGCGCGTTACGCTCCAACTGCCGACATTTTAAATTTCAATTTTAGAATTGTGTGCCCTATTTTTTTTCGAACACCTTGTTCATAATTTAAATTGTAGTGAAAGGGCTGCTTTAAGGCTTAAAGACTGATGTGTGTGTTTTATATATTGTACAATATTATTATATGCGTATACTCTAATGTTATTGGAAATGGTCATTAGAAAATTCTATGTTGCATGACTTTGCCTAGAAACGGCCGATAAGCGCGATTACATAAAATAATTTCTTTACTATACCTGTAGATGGGCTCCTCTGCTTTCCCTATATTCAAATTAAAAATAAGAATATGTCTAGTATTATAAACATTAGAAACGACAAGATCCTCTTGCTCATACAAATAGCCCCGGTCTGATAACCGAACCCGCGACCTCTCGTTTCACGGCTAAAATCCTAACCGACGTCCTATCAATGTGCAATCTAATTAGTTCGGCGTTACTGGCCGCGGAAAACAAAATATGTCGGCTATTCAGGCTACATTTCGGTTGAAATGCACAAATTAATGTGTTTGTTGCGCCAGTTACAGCCATTTGCATAGAGTTCCGCTGTTTTTAAAACAATTTTAAATAGATTTGCATTCGACTGAGTCATATTTAATCTATATCACTGAGTGCCTTTCCGTGTATAGAATAAATCGCGAAATATATACAGTTTTTTGTTATAAACATATTTCAGTCATGGAAATAACATTAATTCATACTAAAAATAATACTTATAAATAATGTAAATTGCTGAACGAATTAAGATGAAAAGTTATATAGTAATACAGCTTATTTTCGGCTTTATTTTAATAACTTTGGAACCGAGACTCTGCAATGTTATGTTCCAAAATACTTACTTTCAGCTCCCGATTTTATCCGCGTAGACTTTGCAATTTGGTTTCATAAATGAGTAAATTTTAATGAAACAAAATTATTAATCAAGTCTGTTGTATTTTAGATAATACCAACATAATTCGATTAAATCACTTAAAAAGGGTTTTCGTAATAATTCTATATACATCCGTTCATAAAGACATGTTCAGCTAAACTTTGCCCCTGACGACTAAATCGCAACTCAATCGTCGTCCCAAACATAAAATACTCCACGTCTCTAAACTTTAATTAAGCAGGTTGAAAAGAGAATGAACAAGACTTTAGAAACAGTTCCATGGTAACTAGGTTTAGTGTCATTACTCATTGACATTTTACATAAACCCTGCAGTTAATAAGTAAGCGCATGTTAATCCATTTACTTAAAGACAGTGTAAGAGGTCTGCGCGCCAGATCACGCCATTTAAACGGCTTCGGGGCAATTATGCAGCTTTGTCAATGCTTTGTGTAATTTTGTAGTGGACGACAAATTTAACGATGGTTAACAATCGAAATAGGTTGGTATGACATGAGTTGGTGTAAAAATGTAGATGTGAGGAGACGTGTGAATATAACCAAGCCTCTTATTATTCACCTTTTAATAGCTATATTTTAGTAACAAGCATAAGAGCAGTGTGTGTTGTTGCTTATAAATTCTAATGGAAAGACCTAAAAACTTCAGCTAAATTTGGAATCGTAACCCCTCCATTGAACATCGTATTTATTATGTTGTGTAGGTAACTATTAAATCCTTGAATTGATATTAGATTAACCAGTATCTTTATCAAATTTTCTCATACGAAATGTAAGATGTTTTTGGGTTATTAACCTCCAAAGTATTATCCGAAGGTCCAAAATATAAGGAAGTGTCTTTGACGTCATAAAGCAAATCAAAAATATTGATTCACCACCGTCCCTTGCGAGGCCACCACCGAGTGTTTGTTACAACCATTTAAAGGATCCAGTACAAATGGCAAATATTGACCGAGCAAACACATTACCGTATCGTAAAATGTAATGAAGTCGTGCTCGTGATAATTGATTTTTTAAATGCAATTATATCTCGGGATTTGGCGGGTTTGAACCATTTGAATGCTGGTTTGGAGTTTGATTTAACAATTATGCTGATGTCTGTAGCGTCGTCTCCATATTCAATATTGACTCTGCAAAGCATGTTATTGGGACCCCAAACACAATTTGACTATGGTTAGTTTTTGGTATAAATTCTAGTTTTTTTTTTAATTTATAAGGGTTATATTATGTTATAAAAGTATCCCACTGTATTTCAGACTAAACAGAGTAATGTGGCACGTGTTTGTTGGTATAAGTAACTCTGAAATTTGGATGGATTTTGGCATAAATGCGGTGTGCAATCAGGAATTTTCAGGCTTCGTTCCTGGATCTGAAGAAATTTTACTAGATTTATCCATATTAATAACAACACCACGTATTCTGGAAAATTTACAAGACATTTAGTACATCTCCTGTGACGTGAATATCTCGTTAAATATTCTTAAGCTTTAACCAGCATACAAAGACATGACACTTCCAAGCCCATAACCTAGTTGCGGAAGCGAAACTAAACAAGCGCCCACGAGCCCAACGAGCTACCAAGCCAAGTCAAACACCATAATCCGGCAAAGTTAACAAGATTACATTTTTTGCAGCACAACTCTAAAACGTGGACAAACATGACATGGCCAGTTATCCCGCGGCCGTGTTGTAACCGCCTGCTAAAACCTTGTGTCAATATTTTTCAGCACCAAGTTTATCGGCTCTTGCGCATTGCCCCTCCCCGTTCACCCCCCCTTTACCCCTCAGAGACCCGCTCATAGCAACGGGTGTGGTAAACTAGATTTTTTGTTCACGCAACGTTACTGTTTGCTGTGAAGTGTAAAATGTGCTGCTATTGTACTTACGTGGTGGCGTTTGGTCGAGTTCGGTAATCGGTGCTGTATTAGCATCTGCGAAGTAGGCGCGAGTCGTAAAGGTGTTGGGGTAGCAGCTTGTAGGTTAGCAGTTGTAATCTGTAATCATATGTTTGTATCGATTAATATAACAATCGTAGTAAAGTTTGTATGCGGATCATCTCATGTTACTTTAACCGTTCCTTCCAATTACCTGATTATGATAGTCCCACTAGTAGTTACTTACGTAACAGTAAAAAATACATTTCTGTAATAAATAAATCACTTCACACGCATGTTCCTGACCCACACTGAGATATGTCTTGTGTCGTTGGTATTAGGATGGGAATTTTCAGTCTCACAATACCGAGTATCCGAAACAAATCTTTTGTATAAAACACTCATTTGTTTCGACTCGAGTATCGAACCCGCGGCCTCTCCAAGCTAACCTAACCAACTTTACCACCAGTTTGTGGAAATATGAAAACGATTGTCAAATTACGATGTTTTTTTTTTTATTTTGGTAATCAACACATCCGTTTTAGGGAAGTGTTAATATATTTGAGTGTAATTTTGTGTGTCTGTTGGTTTAGCTATATCCGTCAATAAGCCGTTTACAAGTTTAGATTTTTGGATGTGATTATCCGACTGGTTCTCATACAATTGAGAAATACACGTACAGAATATATGAATAAAGCTGTTTTAAAAACTTTCTATTGTAAAAGTTGCGATAAGAATAAGTTTACTAAGTTTTGGCATTACGATGCCGTAATTAAGATATAATATTGATAGTTTTTCAACATCGTCATCGACGTAGCATTAAATTATCCTTATTATTGATTAAATGATGGGCCATTAAATTATCGGTATGAAAAAGACTTCTAAATCCCATAGGTGCGATAACACACTACCGGAATATGGGAAGCTATTCATTACTAAATCTAGTCTAAAAAAATAATATTATGGATTCAACGAACATTTATATGGATTCAAACCCAAGACATCTCATTTTTTATATACGCCTATAAAGAGATCGTAAAATAACCGAACCACTTCTCATAACGAAATATACGAGACATAGCTATTCTTTAATAAAACTAAGTAGCCCCGGTTATTCTCAACAAGACAATCACATATTTTATTGCCCATAAACACAACCGGGAATCGAACCTCGTACCCTCTACTTAGACGTGCTATCGGAGGCGCCATAGAGATCGTAAAACGGTATTTACGTTTATATAGTAAATTTGGCAAGTGCGCAAAAATAACTTATGAGGATATTCGGATATTGTATTACAATTGTTCATTATTGTAATAAGCGTAAATGGCAAACGGTGATAACAGCGATTCGGGTATTCGTTAGCGCGATCCAGGTACTGTCTATTTTGTCAACTAATAAAAATGAGTATTAAAACTCTTTAAAAACGTAACTGAAGTATCAAAAAGAAACATCCAAATATCTCAATCTTATGGGCCGTTTTAAAATTCTTTCCAATTTCCTTCATAATTAAATTGCTTGCATTTAGAAGAATTTATTTAGGGGCCAATAGTTATTTGTTTGTACAAATTTCTTCACCTGTAAAGTATTACAAAAACGATTATACTGCAAGAAAAATAAGATTTCCGAGTTTTGACATAATATCATTTGACACATACACGAAATTAAACACTTTTTTAGTTTGTAAGCCACACTTTCAATAATGAGAACACAAACTTGTTTCAACTTGCTATATTCCTTCTTCTAATCTCTTTATACTCTTTTAAACATATATATAACAAACTTCAGATGTGTACAATTCCATCGTTCGATCAAGAATGAATCAATCTGTCAGTGCCGCCAGTATTTATACATTTTTAAAACATAATTTACCCACATTTTATTAACATTTTTGTAAAATAATAGACTTTCAAAATTGAGGCTTACAAGTTTGATTTTAGTGGCACTGGTCTTTAAAACATTATAATAATAAAATATTATTCTCCGCAAAGAAGGTACAGTTACGTAGCGAGTTAATGTCGTTGTTTTCACCGTCTGATACTCGCGTAAACATGTTTACTGATGTTTACCTAATCGACAACCAATTTATGTATTTTGATCCCCCATTCGGTGATTTTCCTTGTAACAGGCGCTTTGTATCGACGGCCCTTGTTATCCAATGTCGATCTATTTCGTATCTCGTAAGTGTGGGGATATCATCAATGTAATGGTACAGGCGAAAATGTGTTTTTAATTAGGACGACAGATTTTTTGCTATGGTTATGATGGTTCGTGTAGAGTAATTAAATTTTGGGTCACATGATAGACGATTACCGGTTTCTAGTTGTGACTATTATGTTTCTTTGTAACCAAATGCTTTGGAGATGATCCCTAAATCAAGTCTTTAATTTATAAATTCTTTTTTTACCGGAACTCGTTCATATTTGTCTATAATTTCATCGTATTTATTACAAGTCTTTTCAGATGTAAGTCAATTTACGTTTATCATTAAAATGTATACATTTATCAACACATTTTAATAGCAGGAATATAGCTATTTTTATCTATTTTTTATCTATCTATATTTATTTGATATTTTACGATCATAAATAGTCTTGTTTTTCCGATATTCTAAGTTGTATCTAAGGTAATATAAATATTGTTTACGTAATTGGTACGTCGGTTTACCATACATAAAGATCTTTACACGTTTTTAATAATAGACATATTTTAATAACTGTTGATAATTTCTCTTAAAATTATTAAATAAGTATTCGTTGAACGAACCCGCATAAGACCAAGAATTGCAACCCGGATCCCTTCAGGTAATGATAGGGGATTCTTGTGTATCGCCTAAGTATGTACTCACTAAAAATATTACATACCAGTGTTAATGCAAATCTTTTGCTTATTTTCGTTTTAAAATAATTTGAGACGATAGATTTATTTTTAAATGTACACATATATTTTATTAAATGTCCTGGTATTTAAATAAATATAACAAATTTGAACAATAGGAAAAAAACACATTGTGTCCCTCCCCATGCACTAATGACGCTCTCACATCCAAGCGCCTCAGATACCTGCAAGTTGCGAGCTCTTCTCTGATTGGTTGTTGCGTACGCCGACGCTTGGTGTACCAGACACACATTGCGAGCGTCATAAGTAGCAAATACCGATCGTAAAATTATTATGAGTATATTAAACGGAAGCTTTCATCTCAAGGAATTTACTAGAAGATCTATTTTCATATCGTCATGGCACCAAAGACCAGTGGAAAAGCAACAAAGAAATCCGGTAAGGCTCAGATCTCCAAAACAGACAAGAAGAGGAAATCTAAAAGGAAGGAGAGCTACGCTATCTACATCTACAAGGTTCTGAAGCAAGTCCACCCTGATACTGGTATCTCCAGCAAAGCTATGACCATCATGAATTCCTTCGTGAACGATATATTTGAGCGGCTGGCTGCGGAGGCGTCTAGACTGGCGCAATACAACAAGCGATCGACGATCACCTCCAGGGAGATGCAGACGTCTGTAAGGCTCCTACTGCCTGGAGAACTAGCTAAGCACGCTGTCAGTGAAGGGACCAAGGCTGTCACCAAGTACACCAGCTCGAAGTAAAGCTACGGATCTACTGCTGTTGGAGTGGTGATGAATAACAAGCAGATAGTAGAGGCAAATATGGTGGGTTATGTTAAGGGATTAGCGATTTAATGAGCTATATACGTAATGAAAACCAGTCACCAAACTTATTTCATTAATGATGTGAAACTTAATCACATAGTGTATAGTGTTATTTTTTAGTTATATAATGATCATCTTAATTTTCGTATCTCTCTAAGTTTTGCGCTTTTTTATGTGACTTATGATTATACAATAAATTTGTATTCCTTGTAAATTGGTTTTCTTTCTACTGTGTAAAATAAGCTGTAACCTATTTTCTATAATAAAATAAAAGTATATTAAATTAAAATACTTTGTAACTATTTTAAAACATACTCGATTGCTGACCGTCGTACTATTACCTAGATATGAAACTCCTTAACGTAAATAGCTAATTTGCCCAAGATTTTTACCCCTATGCAGCGGCCACACAAATCAATCTGATATACACAAACACCATGTCAAAGAACAAAGACGATCGTCTTATCACACACATCCATGGGACATAGAATATATATCGTGCAAAAACAATGAGAGTCGTAAAGCGTTGTGTTTGCGTATCTAAAGCCGTGGCGGGCTGTGCAGGCTCCCGCGGCTTACAGCGCATTTGTCCGCCGATTACCAGATAGCCGCTATTTACCCCCTCGAGTATCTATTCAGCCCTACAAACGTTCCTTATTTGATTCCCGGAATAGAAATAGAAAATCCTACGCCGCTTTTGTTTACTATTGTTCTTTATTAAAATAGTTTTATTTTGTTATGTTGCTTTTTGTTTCGGTGTGTAGAATTTACGCTCGACTACATGATTCAACGTCATTTCGTTATGTTGAGGTCCTGTGTACGTGGCTTTTGATGTAGACTGAGCACATTGCCTATATCTGCTGAATCTTGTCTCGGGAATAGATACATTACTATTGAATACCGCACTATTGAACTAGTCATGCATTAGAGAATGGAGAAGAGAATCGTTTCAATCAGATTAAAATGCCACAGTTTTGAGCGTATATATTTCATACTCATTATAAAATATATTTTCGCATTTCTAAGCATCATGTATTTATTACACATTCTTCAATCTATCTGCAAAATTTAAAATTGCATGTATCGACTTCAAATTTTGCACAAATATTTGAAGATTTAGAATTTAAACCCACAATTTCCACCATAAATAAACTGTTCAAGTGGTGAGCTAACACTTTTTCATACCTAGCATTGCCTAGCCTGTTGCCATAGAAGGAAGGCGTTTTTCTAACCTTTTTTCTAGGCGCAAATGCGATTCCGATGATTACAATTAGACGTGATGACATACCCATTACATTCTCATTACAACGATGGCTTAAGGCGATGACACCCCATTGTGCTCGTAAAATAGTATGAGGCGCAGTGGGCGAGGAATTAGATGCCGCGAGTTTAAATCCAGTAAAAAAAAAATTTAATGAATGGGTGTATTTAAAAAAAAAGAATTAAGTGATTTTTCGAGTTCTGCCGTGTGTGCATTAATGTGATTCTTATGTTGAATGTTGCCAATTGTAAGTAATGTTAAATTTAAGGACATATGATAAATATTAGCTAAGATTTATTGAATAACTTTTACAACTCGTAAAGAAGGGTCTAAGTGTAAGTGTGTAGTGGGTGTAAGTGATGGCCTCGAGGTTTAGGCGCGCGGTCGAGAATCTCGGCGGTCGCGGGTTCGAACCCCAGGCACACACCTCTGACTTTTCGAAGTTATGTGTGTATTCAAATTGAATTATCACTTGCTTTAACGGTGAAGGAAAACATCGTGATGAAACCTGCACACCTAAAAGTTCTTAGGAATTTCTTAGGTGTGTAGTCCGCCAACCCGCACTAGGCCAGCGTGGTGGACTATGGCCTAAAACCCTCTCAATGGTAGAGGAGACCCGTGCTCAGCAGTGGGCGTATATGGGTTGATGAAGAGAAAGAAGGGTCTAAGTAAGGATTTTATTAAAATAATTATTGTGAATTGTAGATACACAAATATCATGTAAAATTTTATACAATGTAGCCTCGAGTACTTAATTGCTCTAGACAATTTATAGACTGCCGTAGGTTCAAATCCAAGTACATAAAATACATCAAATAAATTGAGAGCAAACAGGCCTAATTAAACTTAGCAATATCTTACCTCATCGAAATTGAGTCATCATTTTACCGATAATCGTGATACATGGCCAAGATATAATTACTTTAACATTAATTTAATTACTCTAAATCAATATCAATAAAATATGTTTTACAGCTCGCAATGCAATTACTAGTAATTCCATTTATCTAGCCCTTAACCGGTAGTCGTAAACAGTTAAATATCGCCTTCCGTGCTTCGAACCCGCGCTTCCTACGTCGGGTCACCACTCAGGAAGTACTAGAGCTAATCACTCATATTTCCACATATTACATTAATACCGGTATGTTACTATGTGTAGTATTTACGAAAAAACAATTAAAATTATGACTTTTGTTATAGCCTAGGATTTGGTATTCAGGAAATTAAAAAAATTGTGATTTTATAAAAAAAAATGTTTCATGAACCCCACATAGCTGGAGGATCATTATCATAATCATCAGCATCAGCTAAAAGACGCCCATTGCTGGACATAGGCCTCCCTCAAACACTTTCAATTTGATAATGAAAAAAAAAATTCAACCCGGGAATCGAACCAGAATCCCTGATTTTAACATTTACTTATCTTACTGAGTTACTTGTCCCATTGTTCAAACCAAAATAATAACTCCCGAATAATAGAAAACTTGATATGAAATTCCATTGTCTGCACTTCGATGTAACAATGCTAGCAATATTGCAGAAGGAAAATTTTGTATGGACGTCACTCCATTCTAAAAAAAAACTTATATACATAAAATTCGGTATATATATTATACTTTATTCTTTCAAATATTTTGCGACTATGCTGACATCTGTCGATAAGATATGTCTTCATTTCATCACAATTATTACTCATTAGATGACCATACTATGCCGAAATTAATTAACTAAAATATTGACTTGACAGCCCCGTACCCCAGTTGGCTAGTATCAGCTCGCGAGACGAGAGGCCGTGGGTTCGATCCCGGCACCGAGCCAAAAAAAATGTTTTTGAGACTGAAATTATTTTCGTAGTTTCTGATATCCTCGACACAAGACTTGTGTCTTAGTGTGGAGTCAGAAATATGTCTGACTGTTAAATTAGTCATACATTAAATAATTTTTAAACTCAATACCAAAGTCCAGGCAGACAAAGACACAGGCATTACCTAGTGCTAGTACAACAATGGATTACAAGAAGCCAACAGACAATAGAAACGAAAGTGCCTCGCTATGTGAGTGAACAGTACGGCGCGCGCTGGCCCACTTGCTAGCTCGGCCGTTGCACCCAAATACTGTGTCCTTTTTTATCGGTGGATTGCGCAGGCGTTGCGTACATCGATTTGCATTGAGCATTTTATAGCCCTTACACACGGTATCCAGTGTAGGGAACCTTTTAACTCACATTTAATTATAATTGTTCAACATATCGACGAAAAAGAGACCAAGGATTTTTATATCGATAAACTAACAACACAAAACACATACCTCACGCCTATATTCCCCGAAGGGGTAGGCAGAGATGCATTTCTGCACCCTCATTTCGCCAGGTATGTATCAGTCCCACGTAATAGGGGGCGAGCTTATTGCCCTTTTTCGGGCACATTTCCAGACTCCGTGCTGCTATTGAGAATTTCCTAATGGAAAAACCCAAACACTTTGCCCGACCCGGGAATCGAACCCAGGACCTCTAGATCGCACGGCACATACTTGTACCGCGAGACCACGAGGCAGTCAATCGATAAACTAATAATTTTAAACCTTGTCCGTCACTTAGCGCTTAGCCAAAATACTTACATACATACATAATTTGAAACTTTAAATGCCTACGTATATTTGAGGTTTCTTAGTCAATAGAAAGAGTGTATAACTTACATGCTTCGAATCCAATAAATGTTATTTATATTGCATATTTAACAGGTGATTGCCTAGGTACCACTGTTAATCTAACTCGTTCCACGGGCAAAGAAAACATCTATATGTATTACTTTACGTATAATTCTTTAAATAAAACTAGTTTTAACATACTATTCATTTATGATCAAAGGGTTTGCGTCATTAGCATAATCTGTTGGCTTATAACAAAGGCTGACAAAGGAACACAAAGATATTAACCAATACTACAATACGATTCACACTAGTTTATATTGTTTGATTTTAAACGATATAATTCTAGAAATTCGATACCTTCCAATCTTGTCGGGGACTTACAAAAAAAAAATGCGAGAAAATTACACTGTATTTTTTACTATTATTTAGACTAGTGTTATCATATCGTGTTAAATTTAATGCCATTCGTAATATGTTTCGGTTGTTGAAAATTCACTGAAATCATTATCCACGCTTCAATGGTGTAACTTATTATGAACATTACAGCATTTATGCTATCAAGTCGTAACTTAAAGTAACTACTGTAGTAAAAATAACGAAGCCATACGGCTGAACGACCTTCTTTGAAACCAGATGCAGTACCGATGAGAAGAGAAAATACTTGCGTGGGCCGTGTGTGGGCAGCACGTATACTAATATCCAAGTAGCCCCACGTGTCTAACTCATTGAAAATTCATTCGAACCTTTTTTTCATAAATTTATTGACTTAATGCTACATAATCCTACATAACATGGGTCGAGCGATTTAGAGGTTCTATTCTTCGTTCTAAGTTCTTAGTTGCTGCTAAGAAACATTTGCAATAAAAACGACTAAAGACTGATCCCTAGTGAACTAGGACCTAAAGCTTTATATCCTTTCGGAAATATATAAGTGTATAAATTTTTCATCAAACAAAAATTGATTGAACGTCACAGAAGTAGCGATTCAATTCTGTTCAAAATACAATGGCTGCCCAAATTATTATTAACATACTTTCTTTGAAATCAAATCGTTTGGAATCCCTCGGTCAACCCCTGCAACCCTCCGGAATAAGGGATGAATGGTTGTCACGCCGGTATTCCGATGGTCAAAAGTTTTATGGATAATGCATTCGTTTTTTAGTTGTATAAGCCTTTGTGATGACGCATGACTGATCTATCTCTGGTTTGAATCTGGTACAGCAATTATATTAAGTTTAAAGTATTGAGTTAATCCTTTTTATGTATTCAATATACTTTCATTGATTTATACAAAAGTTATACCTACCGATTTAAGAAAGCCTATTAGTGATTTCAGGATCTGTTAATAAATAACGATGTCCATTTACCGTTTTCATAAAACTTTAGTCTTTGGTCTTTTACGGTTCAGAAGTAGTTCAGTAGGCCGGTGTAAATGTAGCACATTTTGAACATCACAATATCTTCCAAACCAGTAAACCTTACAACGGAACCGGCACGCAGCGTTCAAACAAAACGTATTGCAACCCTACTGCTAATAAATGCGGATAAACCGTTAATTGATAAAGTCGATCTCGATGGCCACGCCTCCGCTGCCGGCCAACCGATGAATTTTCCTCATTTGCAAAAAAAAACAAGTTTATCCATTATCAACATGTTCCCTGCCCCTCCCCCGCTCCTCACTCCCCCCTCCCCCATGTTGTTGCGTCATACACAGCACGCACAAATAGGTAGTATTTCATCACGGTGGCAGATTGGTCTGTTCGTGGCCAGTCCGTGGCGACATCGGAAATTTCGACAAATGATGGATTGTACGCGATTGCTTGTAGAAAGTTTACAATCGGTTTAGATAGATCTGAAAATTTTCTAATGCAGCTGAATAGTTGTAAAGACTTTTAGACTATTCATTTCATACCTTTGGAGAATATTTTTTTGTAGTACTAGGACTACAAATATTAATTAATGGTGTAATTAACATTAGCTTATAAAAGAAAAATTTGCATTCATACAAATTTTCAAAAAGAGATTTTTCCATTTCGCCAATTATTTGGAAGGTCTGTTGCGATCTGGTTATTCGAACTTCTATAAATCCTTAAGGTACTGTAGTCAATTATAGTATAATCTTAAGTGTTTCGTGTAGAACATCAAAAGCGTAACCTATAATGAGGTTGTTTTTCACTTCCTAGAAAAAAATATCCTTAAAAAAAAAACAGCGTACTGATTAAACGCATTATATTCTAAAACCGTAACGTAAACAAGGCTCGGACGATACACGTGCAATTCTTTATAATTGTGCGTTATCGTACAAACAAACAAACAATATTTTACATTTAAACGGCTAACAAACACGATCAATCAGCTCTCGCGCGAAAATAAGCTGTTCTGTGAAACAAACAGCTTCGGAACACGCGATTATGGACCTTATTGTAACAGGTTAAGTACTACCCGTGTATTATGTGCGAGAGTTAAGTGTTGCGTCATCTGAAGATCAAGGATGTAGAACTATAAATTTTATGAAACACATGCGTTCAGCGATTCTTTTAATTTATGGGGTATTTTAATGGGTTCTTAGATCAATTGGTTAGAAGTAGTGAGGCTATTAAATGCTCGCAGACATCTTGCGTTGGATTTTTTCGGTACTTTAATACCTGGAAATAAATATTTATCAGCATTAGGCAAGAATACCGTATATAAATTTACTATTTAATTTAATTGTTAAAGCTGACAAAAATGTAGAATACTATATGGTTGAAATAATGTTATGTTGTAGGGAAATTACTGGTTATTAATACGTCGTTTATAATCCTACATGTTAGAATATTTATTACAGTACAGAGATATCCTGCAGTTTTATTATTACTTGGTACTGGTTTTAAGTGTTAATGGCACTGCCTATGGTGCTTTATTTTATCTTAAACAACATATTTTGAAATTAAGATTACCCATAATAATGAATTCACAATAAATCTGAAATCCTTCTTACAAAAGTCCAATAATAATCTTTGCGTCCCCTTTCTTTATCCTTTTTTCAAAACCGGTAATTAACCGATACGAATGCTGTGGGGTGTTGATAAGTTCCCTTCGTGGGGGACTCGCTTATTTTTTATTTATTGTCGACTGGCGAAACACGATTAAGATTACTGCTGACCGTATTACTTAACGTTATGGTTATAGAGGCTGTTTCATCTCATATGTTACGGTAAAAAGCCGCCTTTTCAAATTACTTCTACTTCTATATCATCATTTTTAATATCAACATTACAAGTCTATCCCACTTCTGGGTACGAGCCTCCTATATCACTGAAATGGTATAGGCTCTTGGTCCACCTCGATATCCTTGTGCGGGTTGGCGGACTACAGATCTAACAAATTCTTAAAAACTTTTGGTGTGTAGGTTTTATCATGATGGTTTTTCTTCTTAAAGTAAGTGATAATTCATTTTAAATACATACATAACATTTCATTAAAAGTCGGAGGTGTCTGCCTAGGGTTTGAACCCGCGACCCCCGAGATTCTCGACCGCCTAAAACTCGAGGCCACAGCTGCATCATCATTATTGTATTTTCAAAAACATAAAATACAACTCTTGTGGAATTAAAATGTACGATAATTATTCTGGTCAATGAACAAACCTGTCTAAAGAATATTGATTCGGTCACGTTACGTTTCCTTCATATATTTACAGTTGTTAACAAACATATCGAATTTATGAAACGTATTGAATCATGTAGCAAACGTATTGAATCATCAAGCAGTGATGGCCTTGAGGTTTGGGCGCACGGTCGAGAATCTCGACGGTCGCGGGTTCGAACCCCAGGCACACACCTATGACTTTTCGAAGTTATGTGTGTATTCACTTTGAATTATCACTTGCTTTAACGGTGAAGGAAAACATCGTGATAAAACCTGCACACCTAAGAGTTCTTAGAAATTTCTTAGGTGTGTAGTCCGCCAACCCGCAGTAGGCCAGCGTGGTGGACTATGGCCTAAACCCTCTCAATGGTAGAGGAGACCCGTGCTCAGCAGTGGGCGTATACGGGTTGATGAAGATTGATGATGAAGATTGAATCATGTCCGCTGAATACATTCCCCTGTCGGTGCGCTCAATGCTTCACCAAACAACGGCTTTTGTTTCACCATTTAGGCCTCATTGACTACGTTAAGAAGGCAATAATATAGAATATTTAGTAATATTTTTTCTTAGTTAATCGTTGAGAAATATTCAGGGTGTATTCAAACCGTGATTGGAAACTAAGCCAGGTAATATTTAAGGTTACAAACTCCGGGGCATTAAAGAATAACCCGACAAAAAATAATAAAAAATATGTTTTCCCAACAACCACAAGCATTTCATACCTACTATTGTAAAAAAAAAAACATAATAAGGAATACTTTTATCGGGATTTTTTAAAGCTACGTGGTTTATAATCACCTTATTTATTACCTGGTTCAGTTTCCGATCACGGTCTGAATATAACCAGTATAATATTACTACTTCCCCAAAGGATAGACCTAGAACAGAATTTTCCAATTTGACCTGTCATAAGCAAGTTGCTTCCCTGGATTTCTTAGAAGTTTAATCAGGTCACCGATCTGCCTCACCGACTTGGTCATATTACCAGTCTTCTGTTTAGCTTTTTATGTCAAGTAATTAGGTCAATAAATTCTTAAGCTGATCAAAGAATGAGTCACTTAATTCCTTGTAATTTTCCATCTAAATATGTGTACAGTTTTGCCATTTTGATAATATCATAATCGTGGATGCAAATTTTAACAGTTTATTTTTATCTCAAAATTTTAAGCAAATTTACCGCAAGGATATAACGACATAATCAAGCAATGAACAAGTCATTCGATCAATAAAACCTATTCAAAATCTGACGGCCAGTTTTTTGTAGAAAAACAAGTCAGCAAACCCGCTAGATTGTGACAAACTTCCTAAAAACAAGTCTATGTTTAGACGCCACGTGCCAGCGTAGAATAGTTAATTCTTTATTTTGTTCAATAAACCTTGAAGTTGTTATTGTTGTGCGCGGCGTGTGACGTCGCGAGGGGGTGTGTACAAACATCATACGATGCTTATTTGCATATAATTGTAATATAATGTAAACGGCTGCGACCTCAGAAAGTGATTCACTTTCCGTCCCGCGGTGCACTCAAACCGCCGACCTGTATTCATTTTCCTGCTTTTGTGTTTGTTTACTGGTTTCCTTCGATACTTGAAGGTCTTTGTTGCTACATATTGAATTGCCCCTGATCCATGTGACACGTCCTAGGTTTAAACTTATATATTTCGATTCAACGTAAGTTTTGAGGTATGCATTAGCAGGTTGATTAAGATATCCTGGTTTGGATTCTGATATTGAGCCAAATGGCAGAGTCTCTCATTAGGAGATTCTCAGTCCCTTTTTCCTAAAGAACTGAAACGTATAGATGATGAAATTGGTATGCAATAGAAATTATTTTTACCTCTTAGGAGACACAGTCATCCATATACTTATCTTTTGAATTTGGAAGTTTGAATTTCTGTTTTCTCATTAAATAAGAGAATAAGTGATAATGTTTACACATAAAAACGGATATTATCTAAGCGGTAGGTACATTGGTAACCGTACAATTTCTAAGAAGTGTAATTTATAGCTCATACATTAAACACAAATGACAAACGTACAATGTGTCTCGAAACAACTGTGCACACTTCGACATTTTTCATACGCGGAAAAAAACAAAATGAATTCAATGATTATATGAATCACGAGTTGATGGAAAATGCCACACTCCGCCACATGAAAGGATCCGACATGACTGGGGGCACATTGTTATAATACACCTCTTTAATTGCTTACTCGGAACTCTGGAAAACTATTGTCTTTGGTAATTATCATTATCCTTATACACATATTAGCAATCGCGCTTGTGTCTTCGAAGTTCGAAGTAGTAACCAGAAGTGCATTTCTGGAGTCAGATTAGGCCATAGGATAGATACTTGGTAGGAAGCGAATCAATTGCCGTCTAAAGAATATTTTGTTCTCTCAATGGTAGAGGAGGCTCGTTCCTAGCAGAGGGTAACGTAGTAGATATATGGGCTGGTGATTATGAATATTTAGTGATTTCTAGCTTGGATTTAGAGTTTTGTACTGAAAAAATCCATCATCCCTGTGTTTACCATAGGTTTGGATTATCACTTCGTGGATACACTTGTCTGTAAAATTTATTTCCACTAATCAGGCTCTAAAAAGTAGTTTTTAGTTTCATTCTTTTTTCCTATCCTTAGATATTTTAAAAGTCTGCGATAGCTTGAGCTTGTTGTACCGGGATAGGTCTACACTTAGGTCTTAGTTCATCTGCAGTTCTTTTGTTTCTAAAAAGCCAAAAGCCTCTATAGTTATGAGAAGGGAGACTCACAATTTCGCGTCGTTGAAAAAGATGTGTACTGTTTTATTTCATCATACTTTACTAGTACATACAACAGTTCTCGGAGGTATGGGTATAGACTTATACCTATCATAGTGATTCGCCCTAATGCGGTCTAGATTTTCCCATTTACAAGTAAGATGATGAATCGGCATTTACAATAAACTGAATATTCTAGTGAATTGAAAATTACTTTGTCTGTGAGTGCAGAGCACTACAACGTGTGAGTTGTAGGTTTGGTTGCTAGGAAAGTAAAGCTAGTACTTTTTAAAATAACGCTGCTGGTAATAAGAAAATATGGTTAAATATCTTTTAAATTTTATAGGTTTCTTCTCTCGATTATCGCTAAAGGCAAGAAAAGCACACGTATTATAGGAAAGACATTCTTTACCTCAAAACCGTTCTAGGGAAAAAGTAATATTGTCAATTCGTGAATACGGTTACACCAAAGGCTCATTTTAATCTGGCTACCTCCTAAATCAGGAGCACAATGGGCCGGTGGGACCTCTCCCTCACATATTGCCCGCGAACAATAAGTAACCCCGGTTGTGCCATTAATTTCTTTGTGCCCAACTTTTGCGGTGAAAACTCCACTTATTCTGTGTTTTTTGTGCGTGGCCGTGACGCAAGGAAAGTTTTCGTGATGGGCGAGCGTCGAGTCACAGGCGGCTGAATATATGAACAGTATATACTGTTTGATAATTGCGGGGAAAAATCCTATGATTGTATACTGATAGTTGAAGGTTAAGTACCTAGAATAGAGTCCATGCAGTCTTATGCAAGTCGTGTTGCGTTCTAAGCTATGACATATGTGAGTTTGTAAGCAGTTTAATTAACGTCAGTCAAATGCAGCATTCATTTTTGAATCACTTTTAATAATGTCATTTACAAAGTAGGTACAAACATTAATACTTATGTTATTACATACTTAGTAGTACATAAACTGTAGAAAATTCGTCACTATTAGTAATATTCAATCTGGAAGCTTGAAAGTCTTTTTCAGCTATTTTACTAAATCCGCTGTCTCCTCTGTATTGGGTGCAAGTTAATTTTCCGCCTTACCGATGGGCCTCGCGTTTAAGTTGGCCATTTTATTGGCCAAGTCAGAGCATTGTGCGTGCTCTATTATTACAAATATTACTGTGGCCACGCTGCCTCCGAATTATATGTTATCATTTATATACTCTACTTGTGTTTCTTCTTTATCCTTTTTGTCGTTCGTTTAGTATTTATCATAACTTTGTGGGAGTTTGTGGACATTTGTAATAATGGAACGGCTTTTATGCGACATTTTCGTCGTGAAAGTTTTATGCGCACTTACTTGTGGAATATTGTAAGCGATGTTAGTGTTTTTTTTGTTAAGAGAAACTCGCTAGATTTCTTTAAATGTTCAAGAAAAGGTAATAACTATGAAAGAACATGATATATTTCAGTCCACTGAGGGATAGCGACTGCTGAACGTAGGCTTGCCACATTTCTAGACTCTTGATCGAACGGCAACAACGATGGCCACAAAACCACAAAGTAGTGACGGAATTAGCTTATCCCATAATTCTAGGAGATTCATATGATCCCCAGCGCATAAGAAATACGTATTCGTATCCAAGTCCTCGCGTACTTGCTTGAGAAAGTTTTACACGCGCTAATTGTCTTCGGAACAATATATTCCCTCGCCAATATATTGTTCTGCTTCCTCCATTATGTGATTAAGCCTATATTTGTACTTATCCCTGAAGTATTAAGTAATCAAATGATATGGAAATTACCAAAGTCTTTCTTTCTTTCTTTTCTTTTCTTTTCTTTTCTTTTCTTTTCTTTTTGAGACCGAAAATGTCTCTCGTAGTGTCTGATACCCACGACACAGGTATCGTAACCTAGTGTGGGGTCAGAGCTATGTATGTGACTGTTGGGTGTATTTATTTATTTATTTACTTTCATCATCATCATCAGTCCACGTATATCCCATTGCTGGGCACTACTGGCGCTGGCCTCCTCTTCCATTGAGAGAATTTAGGCCTTAGTCCACCCCATGTTGGCTTAGTGCGGTTTGGAGGGCTACACACCTAAGAAATTTCAGGGAACTTTTAGGTATGCCGGTTTCATCCCGGTGCTTTCTTTCACCAAAAATCTTGTGTTCGACTCCTGATAAAAAAGCTTAGGATTTTGTGTCAAAGTAAAGTGAAGTAAACCCCTAAAACGTGGGATTCAAAGTCAGCAGGCAAAAAATTATGTATAAATAAACTGTGCCTACACTACTAAGCTATACTGTGATTGTATGTATTGAATTCCCAGGCCGTTCATACTTAACAAAAAAATTTCCACCACGAAAATCTCCGCAAATACGCAGAACGTTGCAAACAACCCTAACGACTCCGCTCACTACCACAAATCAGCTCCGCCAACCCTTTTCATAAACCGTGCCAAAATAAATACAAAGGTACCTTTAACGTGACGTCACATAGCCCCGAGGGTAGTCGGGATCGCTACAGAACTGCCCAATTACCTGATTTTACGACTGATATAAATCGCCAGTTAAAAAGATAACGTCTCCCTTTTTACCGAGGATCGTATAAATGTGTCATATGAAACGTAGCCTTTATAATTTGGCGCAATTAAAATTTTAATGGGGAACGAGGGGTATTATATCATTTTGGCATTAAAATTCTGAAAGGAGCTTTGGTGGGAGACGGTTTATGTGTTCAATCTATACAAAAAAGGTTCGGAGGTATTGAGAACCGTTTCGAGTTTTTGGTTAAAAGACGAGTGAGATGTTAATCATTAGCATTTCTATACTTAATTAAACTCTTAATACCAGTATCGAAGGAAAGTCATCAGAACCATTGTTTTGACAGAGATTTCGAATAAAATGTTTGTAAAGAATATTGGCGAACCTACTCATTTGTTAAAGAGAAATGCCTAAAACGCAATCATCCCTCACAGATAAAAATATTATAGACTCTAAAAAAGTTCTATTCGAATCATAGCCAAACATCATAGGTACAACCACTATATGTAGGGCGAGCAGATGATAATAAAAAATGGACATAGAAACAAGCGTGTAGACGTGGCGACTACCCGACGCCGCACCACTTAATGTTAGCAAAAACAAGAGCCGGTCGAAATGATCCCATGGCTACGTTTTAGTACGGAGTTGTTCCACGCGGGGGTTGCTGTATGAGCTACTATTTATTGTGATGGAACGGGTAACTTGTGTCAGCGTTCGGGTGTTTGTGTTTAGGAGTAGGGTTAATATTGGGATAAAAATATTTCTTTATGAGAATTTTATGACGTTGAAACGTTTGCTGTTTTATAAGTTCGATATCTGGGTAACTTCAATGTCATTTCAATTTTATAGACTATAATATTAGTGTTGGAGTGGAGACCGCGCGTAGGCAAACGTAGTGTAGGACGACCTGCAGCACGATGGTCCGACGACTTGAGAAAGGTGGCGGGTAACGGATGGATGAGGGCTGCAGAAGACCGGGATGGTTGGCGCTTTCTAGGGGAGGCCTACGTTCAGCAGTGGACGGCGATAGGCTGATGAGATGAGATGAGAATATTAGGTGAAAAATAAATAATTAAATAAAAGAAATTCAAAATATATCTAATTTTTTCCTCCTCTTCTAAAATGTTTCTCTTTTCGACCATAACAAAGGAACTAATACAAATTCCCTTTTCAATAAAGTTAAAACAATAGAATACATTATAAGTTGCGAGCAAATACCGCTCGGTAACAATTGGGCCGGCAAAATGCACTAATTTGGTCTCCGCGAAGGGTTCTAAAGGATCACTTGTGTGTAACGGAGGGGACTATCATTTACATGAATTACACAGTGGTCCAGTCAGTAAATTCACATGGCCCGTCTTTTGGGCGCGGTGGAAAAAACCACGTCCTGCACATTGTCTGTAATACGATTGTTAAGGTATTCATTTTGTTTCTTTGTCACTTTTAATGGGCTTAATTTTGGCTCGCTATGAGAAAACATGTTTTGTATTGTGATGTTTGGGAAGTCGAAACTTTTGATGAAAGCATGTCAGCGTGATTTACTTTGAGAATTGGGAGGTCGTGTAGTAACTTTTTTGTATTGTAAATTTACCGGATTTAATTATTGTGCTTTATTATCCGGGCTTACCTATATAATTTCTCGTTATTTATATAGAGTACCTAAAATTCTTAAGAAGCTTGAAGGTAAGTTTTATAAAAATATGTTTTTTTTAATATTTTTTGTACTATAAACTAACAGAAAATTAATTATTCTGTAAGTAAAAAAAAAATACATTAGAACTAAAAAAATCAAAAAACAAAAACTGGTCATAATCGTTTCATATTCAAAATTAATAATCACACGCAAATCCTCTTTGAAAATCCGAGAAAACAAGCAAGTAGCTGGCAACACAATTATCATCACCCATTTACCAGAGCAAATATTAAAAAAAAATCTCTCGCGTAAAATTAACACGGTCCCTTCCCTCTTTGCCCTGGTCGTAAAATTTAGCGGTCGCCGAGCCAGCTCAGCTGAGTTCTGTCGAGGGCAGCCCGCCCTTTGTCCACCGCACAAAGATAAACATGGCGAGCTGCGACTGACATGATCACCTATTTATATTGAAATGTGCACCCAATTTTGTAGTGGTTCGATCCAATTGCTAGATTTGAATGTGGCTATTTTGATAAGCTGAGAGAATTTATTCAGCATCAATTTATATCTGTACGTTCCACTGCTGGAAATGAGCCTTCTATAGATCTGAGTGAGATGGTTTTTTTAGGCTTTCATATACCACGCTGGCCTATTGCGAAGAGAAAAATAATTTCCTTATAATTTTTGTATCTACAGGTTTCCCCAAGATATTTTTACTAACCTATTTTTGCTTTATGCTTCTGGACATCATTATTACCAAAACAATAACAAGACTATAGACCATAATCTATTTAACACCAATACAACCCGTGATATCGATAACAATTTTAATACAGATAAGAAAAAACGTTAGAGCCGTGATAGCAAGGAAATAGTAAATTTAAAACAACATATTTACAAATTGGATTACCATTGGAAATTTTAACTGGCAACAGATTTTCCAAGATTCGTTTTAAATAGCGCTATATCAATCAATATCAGACTATTAAAGTTGATGATAATGATTCCATATCTATCTTCTTCATCAGCCCATATCGCCCACTGCTGAGCACGGGTCTCCTCTACCATTGAGAGGGTTTTAGGCCATAGTCCGCCACGCTGGCCTAGTGCGGGTTGGCGGACTACACACCTAAGAAATTCCTAAGAACTTTTAGGTGTGCAGGTTTCATCACGATGTTTTCCTTCACCGTTAAAGCAAGTGATAATTCAATTTGAATACACACATAACTTCGAAAAGTCAGAGGTGTGTGCCTGGGGTTCGAACCCGCTACCGCCGAGATTCTCGACCGAGCGCCTAAACCTCGAGGCCATCACTGCCATATCTATAATGGTGTTGATATGCAATCAACAGATGAATAATGATCGGTCATCGTGTTTGTATACAGGAGTTGAGCTGGTGGAAAAAAAAAATAATCTACGATTAGATAAGTATTATCGGATGTATTTTTAATATTTACGTAACCATGTCCGCTATGTAGGTCATACAAAAACAATAGCCTGAATGTCATGACATCACCACTGCAGCACACTAAAGGTAGATCTTATCGTATGGAAATTATTTAAGCGTTCGGTATGAACCGAATGAATAATGCTAAATGCGGTTTCTGATATAACTTAAGAACTATTATTTAAAAGAAGAAAAGTAAGTCTTAGACAAATGACACTAAATTGTTGGTTCTAATATTTTGTATGTATTTCTAACGATATGGAAATTTTGATTATAACAACTTCAGCATAAATGTCTATGTTGTGCACCTTTAAGTAAAAAATTTTTGGTCCTGAATATTTTAAGGATCGTTTAAGATGAAGATTTTAAAAAAGTTTACTTCTTCAATACAAGCAGTTTTTCGTCAAATGTCCCTATCCCACCACATACTCGCCGCTGCATTAGTTTCATAATATACAATAAATAAATCGATTGAGAATTGTATCTATTACATTTGATAAATGGATTGTACTGTACTGTATTTGGATATCCATAATCAACAACGTGAAATCAATTATAATATCTATTATTATTTTTAAACAACTCATCCTAAGTAATATGCAATTTTGACGCCAGTAACTTGGTTTTTTGTCAGGAAAATATTGATATGATATCCAAAATCATAATGTTCAGTATTGACACGGGAGATTTGATCCCTAAAATATACGTTAAAGTAATAATAGCAGAATCAGGGAATCGCTTCGATGAAATTGGAATAGGGTACTGCCGGAAATTGAAAAAATTCTCTTAGCCCCTCCGCGGGTCCGGTAGAGCATATAATACAAATACGTATATAAATGTTCCTTTCTGTTTTAACAAATATTCGTGCCTTTTTAGTTTTGGCTTTGTATTTAACTTCGTGGGGAAAATATATTTGAATTACTAGTATGTACATAATTATGTAAGTGATATTGGAGAATAAAAAAGTATGTATGTAATTGGGCGCTCATGTTTTCCGAAAAAAAAATAAACATTTATTAAACTTATTTATTTACAAACGTCTTTAAATATAGACAGTCATACAGAATTATTTGGTGAAGTGTTATCCAATTATATTTTTATAATGAAGTGAAACAAATAATTTTAGCATTTACATTTTTCTTGACGCTTAAGGCGAAAATGAAAGGCAAAAGGTTATTGGCAACACTTTTCCATTAAAAATACAATCAAGAAATTCTACACCATTTGATGCCAATCCAAAATCAATTTAGAAGTTGAGAAGTCCGGGCACAGTCGCCCCTCTCGACGGCAGTTCAAACTTTATTTATGCAAATGTTTATCGCTTCTCCTTTAAGTGGATTTGTTGTAAACTTTAGCATTTAATTTGATTAATTAAGAATTAATGCAAAAATTACGCAATTCCAGTCAACGTTAACAAGAAGTGTTTTAAAGATAAGTGTTTAGATGGTGATTTGTGAATAGTAATATCCCCTTTGGTTACCTAAAGGTGTTTGTTTTCTATTGCCGTTTTTTTTAACTCAAATAGTATTTAGCAATTTATATTCAATTCAACTACCAGTCACAGCTGTGTTAAAAAATCATGAAAGTTGACCTTAGTGAATTTTAGCTTTAAAGCATATTTGCTTTGCAATAAGATGGATAAAGATTAATAAGAAGTCATCACAGCGCACCATTTTGTACGGACACCTTGTTATAGATATTTGTACTTAGAATAAAGGTACGTCCACAAACATTACTTAACTAAGAACTATCCACACCTTTGATCAACACAAACTATTCTTCTATACTAGTACTGCTATTCAACGCTCGAAACACTCGTTTCAACATAAGTTCAGTCGAAAGACCGTGTATATAATACGTGAAAATGTTGCACTCTCATATTTGACGTGCAGTGAATAGACCGTCTTCTAAAGTTGACATCTAGGTTCAATGGTATATAGACGCCTACGTAGATGTACGTATGGCTCCCCTCGTGGTGCGGGCTTGCCGGTTGTCATCTTATTTGCCCGAGCTGTGAGCTTCAACAGGGGTGGACTCCACTTGGCGCTGATGCATTCTACAACCTACCAAACTACCAAAATGCTATGGATTTACAAGTCAGTACGTTACTTAGTTGTCTCTGATGGTCCAATTACCAAAAAAGACTGAGAGAACTTGAGCCGAATGAAGGAGTTGAAAATTCGACCTCAAGAATTTTAATTCAATTACTTAATCTGATTTCATTTGAAGCCTGATCATCTAGAAGTAGTCATTATAGCTATAGGGCCTTACCTAAAAAACATTTTTTTTTAAAGAGAAAGTACAAACTTTAAATTGAAAAGTAGATTATTTTTCATAGATCTAAAATGTTATTTAAATAGGTCATTTCATATTTCCTAACAGTGAACACACAATCGTTTGATATTATCACGTGCTACACACATTAATCCCCTAATTCATCAAGCATATCTGTCTGCCAGCGAATCTAATCATCGGCTAATCTAGCCTGTTTTTGTCAATCTGTAAAAACATTGACATAGAATTTTTTTACAGTTCTCAGTCTATCGCATCTAGGTCGCAACATTTGGACCGAAGTGGAACCGAACATTCTGCATGGCAACTGCTCCCTCGCCCTTGTAGCGACTGTTTGAACACAATCCTTCTATTTACGGTACACATTCAATGCAAAATCGACCCTGCTGGTTTTAAAATTAAGCCCATACTCCAATGAGTTCACATTAGGAATTTGAAGCTCACATTTTAAACTTTAACATGTGGGTGGTAAGAGTGGATATCGTTTGCAGCGAAACTCAAATGCATCTTATTTCAATGCCAAATTCATCTACCCTAGCTCAAGCGAATGTAGACTCTACAACATCTGTTGAAGGTTGTTATTCAAGTGGCTGCAGGGGACGCATCTCATGTCACACATGCAGGTACATGTAATATCCCAAACAGTGGGGGACAAAAAACAGGTGAAGTGTGCAACGAAAAAAGCGCTGGGGTTCCGTTGTCGCCGGCATTTTGGAAGCTGTTGGATTTTCGCAAAATGTTATTTGAGACGGTGGAGAGGTGAGAGGGATTAATCTAAAACGGGAAGTATTAGTTCTGGGAGCCTTTCTTCTCCGTAATAGGACTTGACTTGATTCATTTCGGGTAGTACAATGTAGTCAATTTTGTGTTTTTATGATATATTAACTTCACCGAAATCCAACACAGATTAGAAGTAATTTTGCCAATACTAGTGGTAAACAAAAGCAATTATTATTATCCAGAAGATTAATTTTTTTGGAACAATCTTCTAGGACAAAAGAATTTCAAAATAGTTTTGGATTTATAATAAATTGGGTAAATTGGGTGTAAAACTATGACAAATTATTCTTCACTATCGTAAGCATCCACTGAACCCAAAGAAAAGACGTGCACAGCGGTCGAGTTGGCAAAAAAATCGGGTTAAGTGTGTGTGCTTAAAAAACTCACGTAACACGAGACGATTGTTTTTTGTGACGCTACCGAGTTCATCTTTGTATGTTGACTACTCGATTGATTTACAAGTTTACGGGCTCATCTCCTGCGATCACTTCACTCGGCTTTGTTCCCAACTGTTTACTAATGCGAGATGCTCATTTGTTTGTTTTACAGCCATTGCTTTTGTAATGAATTAATGTGAGCGAAAATATTTTTTATTTAGACGTCCACATCCTCTTGCGGCCAGATCATTACTTAACTTATACAAAGAAGTGCTACCATTATAGGTATATTATTGATATGTTTAATTTCATTCTTTCTGGGATTAACAATTCCATCGAAAAATTTAAGAAAAAATTAGGACGGACATTGAACATTACGAATATTATTTTGAATAATGTCATTAGTAGGTTTACTGTAACACAAAATCAGTGAATTTAAAGTTGTTAGCCGTAATAGATAAAAGTTGCTGTAGAAACAAAAATGCATCTAGATCTATAGCTGAAGAATCATGAAGAAGCGTACTTAAGCCCATAACATCTATTATAGGATAATATTTTTTTTGTATTTTTTCAATAGATTCCTTTTGTGTTTGCGTGTGAACGGTGGTTCGTTGTAATTTTAAATACGGTCGCGTGTGTAGTCGCCCGGATCTCCCAAAAGTTTTTTGGGTGACGAAGGAAACGACTGTCTCTGTGATGCTTAATCAAAGTTTTGTGAAATTGTCTTTTGTTTAACAATACAACTTAGTGCTATTCGGTATTTTTAAACGACGGACTAGGCAATATAAGGACAAGATTAAAATATTTTAGCCAAGGATCCTGAAATATTCCAATTTCCAAACCACCTAAAATGCATAAAGAAAGTGATGTTGTATATATGCTAGGATGGGGCAAAATCAATAATATTGGCAGCCCAGAGGAAGCGTGGTAGAACTGAAATGTTTTCGAACAAATTATAAGATCAAAATCGAACCTAAGCCTGGCAAACACTTAAATCAGTCAACGAGGCAGTCTGTTTTTGTGAATCTTTACTTGTGCAGATTTAGCTAGATTTTTTTTGAGCATCAAGCGTGCACTGTTTCTGTAACGTTGCTCCATTTATGGCGATGGAGGTCAGGCTACACGTTAAACGAAAGGTCAAATTACGCTATTGGAAGCGTACAGATGAAAATATTGATAAAATTTTCGACCTCGACTAGGAATTACCTATAAGTTGAATTAATTATTATTAAACTTTAATCGTATAAAATGATGTCCCAGATATGTCTGATTTGGGGAATCATAGACATGAATCAAAGAGGTAAACAGCTCACTCGGCTCCCTAAATTGGACCTTACCTATTTCCCTGTCCCATGTCCTTCAGATCCATCTTAACAACCTACAAGAGCCGAGGCGATCACGCTGGCCTAGTTTAGGTTTGCAGACAACACAAAAAGCCTTCCAGACTAATTTTAGATCCGCAGGTTTCTTAACAAGTTTCGCTTTACATTCAAACGGCGATAATTCAATGCAAATGATCTACAGTTCAATATTGACTCTTTATACTATGGCTGATTCTTTGATGTTTCTTTTGTGTAAGATGAATAAGAACAAGACCCGAGCGTTGAATGTATGGGCACGGTTTGCATTCAATGTTCGCTCGGCCTTAATCCGTCCGTGCGTTTGTCGCACTGAGTTATGGACTAAACCCTTCAACAGAGGTCGCTGCCCTTAATGCCAATGGACGATAATAGACTGCGTGATTAGTACTTGCTGTTGTAGGATGCTTAGCTACGTTATGGGTAGGAAATTATTTGTAAAGAATTTAAGTTTTATGTCCATCACAAACTAAAAAAAAATACACACCTTTAAGTTTTATGAACTTCTTGGACCCAGCAGTGTGACGCAGATCGGATGATGATCATTAGAAATGTATGTAAAAAAATAGACTGTTTTATTTACTTATAACGAATAAAAATTAACTCCAAAAGTCACCATTATCATCAGCCCATACACGTACCACTGTTGGGTACAGGATCACGATGGTTTCCTTCACAGTTAAAGTTCAAGTGATAATTATATTATGACACCAAAAAAAAAATGAAATTATATTTTAGAAAAAACATAATTTTTATCTCTAATTATTTTTTTCTAAATATATTTATAAATGTGTTTTTAAATCAAAGTTAATTCAAAGTGACAATATGTTTTTTATATAGCTGTAGAATGTAGTATGTTTTATTAGACAGGTGTTATTACTACGGAAGATATTATGTTTGAATACATAAATAAATCCATTATTCATGAAAAATATATATCACCGATTAATATGACGTGATGTAAAAAAATGCTGACTGATTTTATCTTGCATTTTTTAAATATAATAGCTTTATTGCTTTACCGGGCCCGTGATATTAAATATCACACGCAACTGACACCTCGTAGGTTCGATTCCTGGATTAAACTAACTGCTATTGTTTAAGTACATACTCTTGGAGATACTAAGTTTGTAATAGTGACAGTAGGCTAAAAAAATAAGAAATTCTTCCACTAACTCGTATTGAGGTACAGATTTAAACAATAAATTCCCCTTAAATGTAGACTTAATCCAATTCTACTATCACAAAAACAGAGAAATTTTCCACTATTTTAGGTTCAACAACACTTAAAGCCGGCGCAAATATTTGCCCCGACGCGGAATCGAACCGGCGCGTTCGTTACTCGTGCCGACCGCGTAGTTCGTTGACCTTATTTTCATATGTAAACCTCATATTTTATATTAGTTACAAGCATGTCAGTAGATATACAAAAGAGTTATTAGTGACCGCCCACTACATGCATCGCACAAAAAGTTCATTATTAGCATCAGCATTACGCCCACGTATAGTATATTCATATGTTTACCGCATGGAAACGTCTGTATGTCCACGAGGCTTGGTAACATTTTTTTTAATGGAGCCTTAAAGTAAGACTTGTAAAACATACGTCAAGCTTGGTAACAATAAAGTATTTATTTCTGAATCTAAAAGAAAAATCTTAACTCGGTTCCCATTATCTTTCAAAAAAAGAATAATCAATACATCAAACCGGTTTAATAATACTAGACAGTAAAAAACAACCATGTCTCTTGTTCATACAAATACACCACTATAGGATCACACTTAAATCATTAATCCTTTCAACCGAATGTTTGTCTTACCCTTTCTTCATTTCCTTTGTCTAAAACTTACCGTAGCGAACGCAACCGCGGGCAATCGATAACTACGAAACACCATGGGCCCGAGCCCCGTCACTTATCAGCTCCCATAAAAGTTTATGGTATATATTCAACCCACGTACCGACGGGACCGGTCAGAGATGGTAAATAAAATAAATCTACCGTCGAACGTCAAGGGTTATTTTTTGTCTCGCCGAGAGAACTACACACTTAATGTTATGATAAAAATATCAATAAATTGCTTTCGATTTAGATAATGTCTTATTTAATTACATCGAATTGTGTATTTTTAAAAGGATAAATGCTGTTTAGATTCTGAAATTTTTAAATAGAAATGTTTGTGTGCTTAATCGGGTAGATAGAGTAGAAATTAGGGTTAGTTATAGTTTGGAAAAACTTGTATTTGAGTGCGTAAGTGCTGTTAAGTTAGTGAATAAAATGGAGGGTGACAAATCCCATGGAATGAAAAATTTTTGTACCATAGAGTCTGTAGAAACTCGAAAATCCTCCAAATAATTAGCTTCTCTCATTTCTCGTAATGTCTATATCAAGATGAATTAAATGAATGCGTTTTTTAAACTATTCTAGTAATCATTTTTTATCATAAACTTCTGGAAGCTCCAAATTATTACACGTGGATAACGATCGATTATTTCTGTATATGAATATGAGGAAGTCTTTGATTGTTCAATTAATTACCAATTAATAAAACAAAAAAGAATGTATTAACTTTATAATTAGCTACTTTGTCTATAACAGAAAAGAACGACTAAGAAACATCGAAAGTTGGATTAATACCCAACTAAATTGTGAAGTCGAGCTTCTCATTTCGTGTGTATGTACCATGGACCATTTTAAACATTTCGTGTTATAAGTCATTAATTTTTATTATCCTCTACAGCTATTACTATGGTAATAATATAAATTTCAGCTGGGATTATCTCACTCATATAAATATCGTTTGTATAATATCATTTACGTCAAAGAGATGTGGACCACTTTAGGATTATGTGTGTTGTTTGTGGTTACTGCTTGTGACGTCACGTCCTTTTTGATGAAAAACATCTTTTGAGGCACCTTGGAAATAAATAATCTACAAATATTGGAGACATTTTGGACAGTAGTGATATTTTTATTAAGTATTTTTTCGTTAGAAATTTTTCTATAACAGCAATAAGACTAGAAAACATAAAAGTATAGGGAAAGACTAAATTCTATATTATCTCCATTGAGCTATATTATCTCTACCTCCTCTTTCAGATACACAGGAATCTGTGAACAAAAGTGTATGTGAGCAGTAAGGCAGTACGGAAAAAACCCAAATTCAGTTTTATCTCGTTCATTCAACAGAACCACGTTATCACGATTTGCAAGAATTCTACTGAAAGTATTTCCTGACCGTTGACGTCACCGAAGAAAATTAACTTATCGAATTCAATAAGCTTGAAAAATTGATACATGCATCTTGATTTCTAACATACTCATAATTTAAGAAGAATTACGTCAGCGTAATATCTATTGTTGTGAAACCATAGGAAAATCGAAAGATTAAAAATAAAAGATCCATTTTAACTTTGGTTTTAGACCTAGACATTGCTAGTATGAAAAAAAAACTACTTTGGTCCCACTAAAATCTAATTAACATGACACAAACAAAGCTTGACAAAGAATAAACTTATGTTTTAAAAATGGTACTTCGACGGCAATCTTTCGTTTCTCACATGTTCTATTGATCCCCCTAGTATTACACTGTTTATTTATGAATATACCGAAAGCTTACCTTCAAGGACATAATCACATTCTGCCACTTGTTTCGTCTAAAAATAGCTATTAGATAAATAATTCGTTGCCAAGCTCTTCGGTAAGTCGCCCCACAACTTGCGTCCTTCAGATGCATCTGCATTCAATTGTGAATTCTATTTTTTGAAGCCTACGGTTGAATATAGCATCGAACTTACCCAAGGGTGTGCAAGGTGATCATTACGTCATAATTTAGCCCCTTTTTGTAGAAAGAGAGGGGTGTATGTCCCTCTCTCTCGCCAGGGAAAAGTACTCGGTTTCTTTGTTCGCTCGTGACTGAGTGATTTTGTTAAAAAAACGTTGATTTATTAACAGGTAGAAATGGCCCACTTACGAGAGACTTGGAGCGGGCATCCCCTCATTATAAGTGATTTCGAATGCATTTAAATTAACAATTTGGTACGGTTATCAGTCATCATTTTCGCTTTAGTGAAATGAGCGTGTTATTTTGTTCTTAGTTGTTAGCAATCATGTTATTGAAACGGTTTCGCGATACAAGTTTGTAGCTTGTGGTTGCGTGATGTGCAAACAACGCCTAATTTAAAACTTATTCACATAGACGGTTGACGACGAACAAGTTAACACTATCATTGCAATCATATTTGCAAGTACCTATTAGTGAAAGGATTCAAATTAAACTAAAAATCAATTTATGGAAATAACTACAAGTACCAAAGTTTTATTCTATAAAACTTAATCAGAATGCTAGCTACTGACATTCCTATGTATTGTAAAGGAAGCCTGTGACGAACAAAGGAACAGCCAACATAGGTAAAACATAGATACAACATCGACAGTTAATGAAATTTTGAGCTATCATATGCAAGTAATGAAGTTGACATATCCTATAAAAGCAATAATTTTAGACTTATTTCTTACACTAAGGAAGTACTAGGAAATCTTTAATTTACAGAGATTTACTTCAGAAGCTCCAACAAGGATATTAAGTAAACCAGGAATAGTAAAACTATATGAAGTGGTTCACAGCGTAAAGCTCAGTTAAACTAATTACCGATCGTTTCGCTTCAAAGGTTAGAAAATGATTTTAGTGAGAATATTAACTTATCGGTTCGGGGCAATTTTAGTTTAACACAAAGCAGCGGCTTGCCGACTGGAAATTTCGGAAACAGCCCCAATAACAAGGACGCATTTGGGGAGAGTTTTAGAGACTACAAACAATTCGCTGGTACCCATTATTTTGGAGTTAATAATATATTTGCAAATTCTTTAATTGATATGACTATGTTTCTGGTGATGTGGTATAATTACGATGCATCGAGAGTTCACAGATTCAACTCCCGAAAAGTAAAGTGAACTTTTCAAAGCATTGAAATTACAAATGTACCTTAAAATCTGCAATCATTTTCCCTCTTATTACGTGTAAATTTAAAAGCCCGTTGGTGGAATGTGGCTAAGGAAACAAACTCGTATGTCAATTTGTATATAGATTAATACCACTCTTTGTACGAGGGAGCCGCTTAGAAGTAGGACGCATCTAAATATAGATTTAAATTGCAGAGACTGAACTATACCCATCGCTGTACACTATATAATGTAACTATGTGTAAATATATCTAGGAAAAACATTTCCCCGTTGAGACGTATTCGTGACGATAGACGTAGACGTTTAAGTATGAAAAAATGTTTAAAATCTTTATGATGAAAAGCCGATCGATCTGTAATAGTTACAAGCATATGAGTTTTGAAGTTAATCCTGGAAGAAATGCTTTAAAAATGTTTAAGCGCTGTATCAGTATCTAGAAAAGAAATGCTCAGTGGCTTAGTAGCGAAAGCATAAGAAATTTCCTTAACCTTCCGGTCAATGACCAAACTTTCAGCATTCGTTCAATAACCGGGTACCCGGGTACCCACATATAATGTGACGGTAGAAAAGTTATTAGTAAGCTATCTACGTGGCATGTTAAATAACTATGGACACTATACACAGTTTATAGGCCCCATGGAAGGTTCTAGACCTTTCAGAGACCTATTAGGGACTAATCGGCCCTTTAGCCCAAACAATAATTTTAAAACTTTAGTGAACAGACGTTACATGTCGGTACTACCTTAACTTATTGCCAATCACGTTTAAAATCTACTGTAATAGTAAAAATATATATACAAATATTATTAATTATATAACGTGAAAAAATCTTTGGTGAAAGAAGTGTCCACCGAGGTGGCTCTGTATAAAGAATCGAGAAGGAACATTACTAGGACACCATTATTCTTGGATAATTATTTTACTACTCATCCATTGGTTAAATGTTTACTATTGTGATACTTGACGATTGTCGGCATTTTGAAGAAAAATAAGGCATTTATTCCACGAGCAATAGCTTCATCAAAAACGCGAGAGGCCATTATTTACTGCGTTTAGTTTTATTAAAAAACATAATTATGTGGAGTTATGTGCCAAAAAGTTACTATAATATTATCGTTAATCCATCACGAAGCTAAAATTAGTATTAGTTCAAAGAAACAACCCGCAATCATTGAATTTTATGACGGTTCAAAGGCTGGAGTGGACGCTATGGAGAAAATGCTTGGTTGATATATTGCAACGCATAGATGGCCTCTAGCATATCTATATAATATTCTCGATGTCGCCTGACTTTCACCATGTCTTCTGTATAATGAAAATCATAAATGCTTGTTAAGAAATGGCATGAGCGACGATTATTTTATCGGCTATTGGGCAAAGAACTGCGTACTCCTTTTGTCATAAATCGTTCGCAGAATCCTCAAATTTTGAGGCATTTCTCAACGAAAGTGGCGATTAAATCTTTTACTCGCCGACTTATCAATCCATATGCACAAACGGGAACAACTGGATAATCAAGATCCCAGTATTTTCAAGTGAAATAAAAAATAAACGTCGCGAAAACGAGAAAAATATGTTTAGTATGTGAGAACCCTATTTGTGATGAACATGTGTTGGGTATGCGTCATGATATAATTTACTTTTATTTCCGAGTAGCAGTGTATCATTATAAAAAAATAAACAATATAAATAAATGAATAATAAAAGAAAATCATACTAATAAAAATATGACGGGAATTATGTGTTTTTTTACTTACTATTTTTCCTATTGCTTATAAAAAAAATGTTTGAATATAATAAATTATAAACTATATTATTTTTTATTTATTTTTAAAGTCAAATTGCAAAAATACTTTAAACAATTACTTTCTTTAATATGTATTACCGACGTTCATGCGTTATATTTTCAGTGGGTACCCGGGTGCCTGGTCATTGAACAAAGGAGGTATCAAGTTTGGTAGTTAATTACTATTATTACATAATTAATTATAATCATTTTTAACAAGAATTAGGTTTAAAAATACTTAAACTTTGGGGATCCAAACGGTTTTGTAATTTTTTTAAGAAAAAGATATTAAATTCTATCCGCGAAGTCAAAATGGATACCCGGGTACCCGGTCATTGACCGGACGGTTAACTTAGGAACAATATATTTCACTCTATTAAAATAGATCTTATCTTTTAATTTATGGCTAGTGTATTTATGTTTAAGTGTGGCCCCCAAAGAAAGTGTATATTTTGCCCCTGTGCTCCGTCGGCCAGTCGCGTTGGAAAATCAAAGGAAATTTCCGGAACAATCGCTACGAGGCGTCGAGTTTCAGCTCATTTATTTACTCAAGTGCATACACCTTATGTAAGACAACGTGTTAAGATGTTGTACATATTTACCGTCTTGTAACGAGTATTTCAATGTATGCATATGACTTCCCTAGTAGTTGATAATTTCTTCGTCATCAGCATCATACTTCCTACTGCTGAGCTGGAGCCTGCTTAAACATTGAGAAGATTTAGGCCTTAGTTCTCCACGTTAGCCTAATAGGGTTGACGATTGGAAATTTAATGTGATTCAAATAAATTGCGGACTTGTGCACCACAAAACATACAGAAACACGATTTCAGAATACAAAGTTGTGCTATCTAATGACATTAAAACATCCTCGTTTCGAATTAAACGCCTAAATGTAAATTCGATCGTCTTACCACTGCTAAGTCAAGAATGAACCCGTATCATTTGAAAAGTCGTGTGTAAATGCCACGACGGCTACACAGTGAAGTTGAAACTGAGTCGCCCACGGCAGCGCCGGATGAAACGTAAACATTCGACAACCGGTTTCACTCACTACTGAGCACTCGGTACCGCTATATACACTTACATATACTTCGAACCGAACATCGTGAACATCTGTATTGAAGTAAAATCTGTACGGTTTTTAACCTTTCAGATGGTGTAAATAGACGGAATGTAAAAGTAAGGGAAATTATTTGTATTAAAATTAAGCTAGTCCGGCATTACAGTGTTGATTGCAATAAGATTTGTTTCTCAACAATAAACATAATTTCATAAAAAAAAAACAAAAGGTAACCCGAAAAGTTGCTTACATGGTTTTAACCCCAAAGTAAGATAGCACACTTGTTTCGGAGACATCAAAAAATATTTGACTCGGTCCCTAAAAACATCAAACAAACTCTACCTATAACAACAGAAACTTGTTCATATCTGTAAGTATTAAGAAATACAGACGATCAAAGACCTTATTTTTATTACACTTTATAGTACACATATCACAATACCAATAAAGAATATATTCTTCTTCTTCTTCTTCATCAACCCATATACGCCCACTGCTGAGCACGGGTCTCCTCTACCATTGAGAGGGTTTAGGCCATAGTCCGCCACGCTGGCCTAGTGCGGGTTATATTATTAAAATTTAATTATATAGAAAAGCATAACAATTAGCTGTCATGGATAAATATTTCATTCGTCCATAAACTAAGAAGTCACACATTGCAGACCTCCCGCAAAGAAATTTAAACAACCATGACTTTATCGTGATGACTGAAATATCACTCTTTGGGTAGAAACAGTACACATGGATGATTACGAAACACGAAATTAGATATTCTCATTGAATTATATCAAAAGACTTGTAATACGTTAGTATTGTAGCTAGAAACAGGCATTTTTTTTCATTCGCAACCGTTAATTATGAAAACTCAAAAGTCACATACATTTGACCCCATACTAAGTCTTGTTGGGTTCCAGAAACTTCGAGATATTTTTCCGTCGCACATAACTCACTGATTATCTTTGATTATGTATTACCGTAATTTCAATACTAACATTTAGTATCTATCTGTTCAATAAAGAAATAGCCAAATAGCCTGTTGTAAATTTATTTCAAAAAATAGCATCAAACAGTCGAACTGGAGAAATTTACACGTTTTCTCTCAATAAACAACTATAAACCACAATTTACGGGCAAAAACTCAACGAATTTCGCCGAGAACTCTTAACTTTTTGCATATTAACTATGAACTTTAAGAACAAAGGATCCTTCTAAAGCTCCATAACTTACACAAATCAAATTTATCTAAGTGCCTTGTTACATCTTCAAATAGGCAAATAGCTTTCTACTCTCATTTTAACCTATAACTTAATGATAATGATAGAATTTAACTGTAGAATGTTCTAGAACAAAGGGATAGCTGTTAGATCTCACCAAAATAACTTTAACGTCTCATTATAACAACGTATAGTTAATAGAAAGTCATACTACGTAAAAATGATAATATCTAAAGCACTATGTGTGGTATACTTATGCATTTTGGAACCTAAAACAGTGTTATAAGCCGAAAATAGAAGTATATGTAGCGCACAGTAGGCAACTTTCACGCGCTATAGAATCAATTGGTGGCTCGGCCATCTCCGCCGCCGCTCGGCTGTCTCCGGCACAGCTGACGCGATCTGTTGCTATGTGCACCGACACTGCAGCTTTGCGGACATCACCACTATACTTGCACTTACTAACTACACTTCATTAATACGTGAAATATCATATGAAATCGTCTAGTTATTGGTTTCTTTTCACAGATAACAAAATAAGCAATTATCCAATTAAGTAAAAAATGTGTGTAGTTTTACATAGTTTTTTAATATAACACCTATTGTAACACAAACAATGACATAACACACTCAAACAACTATAAAAGTAATAAGAAACCTGTGAAATTAAACGCAATCCGTCGTCCCGAACAAAGAAAGTGTGTTGGGTGCGCAAAGCGTCCTAAAAACTCGCCAGCGCACCTCGGTTAAACGAGCCTACGTGACCGAACCAATGTACCGACTCACACAAACAAACATAACCGCTCGTTTACACTCCACACTACGCACACATGCCCGCGAGCGGTTAACTTTCACGACAGTTACGAAACGGCGCAACCGCCGACGACCTTCACAAAGAAATGTGCACATCCTCCGCCCTTATTGCTATACAGTTAAGGTTGAGAATAAAATTTAGTGACAAAAGTCGTTTAATGCGTTGCGTTGTGGCGGTAGGTAATAGCCCCGTTGCGCTAGTGCATTTATGGCATGCACGAGTTGCCAACAATTTTTTTGGTGTTAATTTTTTATATGGGAACTGTTATGTTGTCAGGCCGACTGTTTGATACCTGACATTATGTTATGTAAGGTTAATAATAGGATTATTTTTATAATTCCCGACTATCCTAACAATAGACCATGTTTTATTCAGAGTTCTTATAAACAAGCTATAACTCCTCCAATTTTTAATAGCTTTTATAGGAATAAAATAGTGTTGCAATTTTACTCCCTCCATCATTATAGATGGCAAATATAAAATATTAAAATACAAAAAATTAAACTTTATGATTAAGCGTTTTTAAACGTATTGTGTATTTGTACAGTGACTTAATACCTGTCTGGTATTTTTGTTCAGTGCTATATACACATATGTATGCTAATTATTATGTCTGTGCAAATAATATTGTTTCTCAAAGAGTATTATTTTAAGCATATACAACACAACTTGCTTGCACTAAAATCTTATAAGAAACTCATTTGAATAAATTATGAAGTTTTTTTACAAGCAAAAATAGGATTCGGAATTAAAAATTCAGCTTCACAACTTTACGCATAATGCTTAATTTAGAATATAATTGAATAATTTACATATTTTTCACATTTGCTAAAATGTACTGTCATTACGCTCGGCTGAACTGAATTTAGATTTTAAATAAGATCTGATATATTTATAGAGTAAAACTTCAGTCATTGTTTACTTTCAGTCACTAACTTTGGGTCTATAATAGAACGTTATTCTTGGAAGAAAAATAGCAACAAATACGTAACATTTTTAGACGACAATCTTAAATTGTGTTACCTAATAAGTTTATTACTTTCAATTTCAAACAGACCGACAAAATAACTGCAACGGGTGACTAATTTCTCACTAAATATTCTAATTAGACGGAACTGTCCTTCTAATCTAATAGGCATTTAAATCTGAAATAACCGTAGTAACGTTATATTTCTAAGTGATGCGGACAATGGGAGGTATAAAATCCACTACAGAACACAAATAGCCAACCCAACAAATAGCTAAAGGACATAATATTGCCAAGGACGATATAAATTAGGAATAAAATATAACTTGGGGTTCGAGGTGAAAGTTCTGTAGAGGCCGCCCTAGAAAAAGGTTGGCGATCCCCGCGCGGCTCGTCCGCTCACCGCTTGGCAACAGAGTTGAACACCACTACACGCTAAAATACACCTTAAACACCACCAACAGAGTCTATAACACAATACACCCCACTCTTGTTATTGATCGCCAGCTTACGCGAAAAAGTTTCATACAATACGTAACTATAGGTAATCTAGTGCTTCAATTAACGTTTTGTGTTAAAACCGAACGCAGGTAAAAGGGTGTATGTTACTTTGTGATACGGGCGGTGTTGGAGCTTTTACGCCCTTTTGGCATTAGATTAAACTGTATGTGAAGAGCACTTTCAGATTTTGTGGGGTAAAGAAGCTTCTGGAATATCTAGTGCTTGTTACAGGATTTGAGCTGACTGTCAAGTTTTGTAAGCAAACGAGAATATAGAAAAGTGTTGATGAATTTGAATGAAGCGAAAGTAGACTGTTGGGACAGAACAAAGTTAGAATATGAAAGAGTATAGATAATATGTATGCTATAAATTGAACCTTTGGATAACGAAAAATATTAGTATAAAAGTATGAATGGGTTAATACTTAAATAATGTACAAGTAGAGTAGGTATAGGCAGTGATGGCCTCGAGGTTTAGGCGCGCGGTCGAGAATCTCGGCGGTCGCGGGTTCGAACCCCAGGCACACACCTCTGACTTTTCGAAGTTATGTGTGTATTCAAATTGAATTATCACTTGCTTAAACGGTGAAGGAAAACATCGTGATGAAACCTGCACACCTAAAAAGTTCTTAGAAATTTCTTAGGTGTGTAGTCCGCCAACCCGCACTAGGCCAGCGTGGTGGACTATGGCCTAAACCCTCTCAATGGTAGAGGAGACCCGTGCTCAGCAGTGGGCGTATATGGGTTGATGAAGAAGAAGAAGAAGAAGAGTAGGTACTTTTAACATCTTAGAAAACTTTATTCGTCATTGTATTTAAGTATTTATTTGTTATTTATTAATTAAAAAAGCGACTTTTCTTAAACATTTCTATACAAATAAGTTTAAACCCCAGTGGTGGCTACAATAACTTGTAACTAAGCTTCTTTTTGTGTCATCATGCGACTAGAGCAAGACAAACACCATCTTAGTAATTGTATTTAAAAATTACTCACGATTATATTATTTCTTTACATATGTTAAGTGGCGATTGACGATAAACGGTTTTGATGATTCGACACCAACTAATGATCATGCCGGGCTGTTGCTGACTGAATATACACTCTGACTACTTGACACTAACTTATTACCAAGATTTTGTTGGTAATTCCTGATACTTTTGAAGTCACGGTTCCTTATTTCGTAATCCTCTTTCATTTGAATCACACTAAAAACATAAAAATACCATAGGAAAAATACAACGCTCTTTGTAGGCGTAACATTAACAAATGAAGATTGAAAAGCATAGTTCATTGAACTTGTATTATTTTTGTGATCTATTGTATGAAGCAAAGTTTTTTTTTCTATTTAATTAATTCAATAGTAGTATCTTGGTATGTGTGTGTAGCCACGTAAGGTGTTAAGCCTATCAAAGTAATCCATTTACTTGTCGCGTTGCATCAGGGACTAAATCATGCCGATTATCGATGTTTCTAGATCTAATTGTTTTATCTCTATAAAATGCATTTTTATACTAGTATCAATAAGTGAAAGGAAGCCTTTGTTGAGTTTGAGTTTTTAACTATACAGATTTTCTCTTGATTTTTTGTTTCTCAATTATAGAGTAGTCCCATGCCTAGTTGCGGATTTATGATAAGAATGATCAATAAATGCCACGTTCATCACACGATTAGCTAAGATCTATTCATCGTACATAAATTCACTTCTCAAACAACCATTTAATTCTAAAGTTTATACAAAACAGAATCCTGATAATTGGATTTAAAATCCATTTCCGGTAGAGTGGCGGAGTCTGTGACACCCGTACCTACGTCACAACCCTTTCATCCACATGTGCAATTACTGACCCCGTGCAGGGGACGCGATTTCGGGACTATAGGCCAGCGGGGTTTTAGGGATCATTGACAAAATATTTTAGAGTGATTTTTTATGAATAAATCGTGGTAATAGTGCTTTTAGGATTGATTGAGGAAATTACTATGATTTTAGTAAAACACTATTATGCTGTGATGATATTGTTTTGTAAATGTCTATTGGTAGGTCTGTATGTTTTGAACGATTACTGACAAAATCTATTCATCTATTAATTTTGCCTTTCGTAAACTTAGTTGTATGCTTTACATGTACTTATATAAAGATAGGACGTGGATGATTTCGTTCACCGACAATCTTGTGGCTTTCCATGCAGTTTTCTGTTACCATGGTATAATACTCGTCGATCGGTTATTTCATACCGCAACGCAAAATAAGTCTGACTCAACCACCGTAACTTTCTCTTTCAACTAAACTGTTTTAGACTATGAATAATCCTGTATGGAAAATTTCTCATGATGTTTTTCAACATCATTGTCCGATTGCATCATAACCGTATAATATGAAATACATCTGTATAATGTCTCGTGTAATATTTGCTGTTTGTATTCTTTGGAAATGTTTTCAATATTCACGTATTTACGTACCAAACAGATATGTTCTTCTACGGCCTTGTAATTTTAAGAGAATACTTTTGTGATGTTAATTTAAATGAATGTTTAGGAGTAAATATTATTATCAACCGAAATTCTAATTAAGAATTTTTATGGGTTTTATTTTTGTCCTGTTCTGCAATTATTTTATTTATTTTTTATTAACTTTTCATAAATTATATGTAAAGGTGGACATAATGCCCGAGGCATTCTCTTACCGTCGAACCTTGGGTGGTGCAGAGATAAAAGGCGTAGGCGGTGCGTAAAACAGTGGCGTGTCTATGGTCTCAAACTAAGGCAAGCCCAAATTTTTATTGGGTCGCGGCATATTTGTTTTAGTACCTACGTAAAACCGAAGTACTAATAAATAGCTACCGTTAATTACACACAATTACTATCAGGAGTAGTGACTGTTCTGCCCTGTGGCAAGGGGGCGTAAGAATCCCACCACGGTCTTCCCTGCCTGTCGTAAGAGGCGACTAATAGGGACCTGTGGGGTCGCTTAATGAAAGTGACCCTAAGACGGGCGGCAGCACGGTGGCCTGTGTCTGTCGCGGGCGCCCAGTCATAATCAAGGCGCCCATACAAGGCTTGTGGGGGTGCAACTGCGCCCCCTATCACATCGAGACGGCCGGGACGCTTTTCGTCTCGGAAGCGCACTGGGTGGCTGCGGTTTAATGATGGGAAACTTCTCGCCCGCAGACCGTGGTCACCCTCCTTGGCGCGAAGGAGGCCACCGGGGGGTTTTAGTCGGTATGCCGGTGATGGTTAGGGAAAGGTTAGGGACACAGCCGGGCAATAACATCTGCGCGGACCTCACCGCGCGCCGGGTTGGACCGGTGACCCCGAAATACGCTTCCTGCCTCTCTCTCCAGAGGGGGGCGGGAGGTAGAGCCATAAGGAGGCTTTCCCCTCAATAAAAAAAAAAAAAGGAGTAGTGACTGTTACGCTTCGGTAAGAATGAATAAAACTTTGTTGATCTAAATAATTTAAAAGCTGATTAATTTTTTACAGATAACTGAAAGGACTTACTAAACTTCAGCGTTGTTTGTCAAATTACAAGACCAAATCCCTTATGCTTATTTTTAACAACTAGTAAGAGTAAGTGTTAAAAAGTGTAAAGGTTAGAGAAAAAAACATGTCAATACTTTCTTACTCAATTCTCCTACGGTGACCTTCATAACTTTACCTAAAACTTCTAAATTACTTATTTACGTCATCAATAGAAAAAACTGTTACAAAAAGGATTTAATAAAAAATTGTACGGAACTCGAACCCAGTCCCCCGCTGGTGTAATTTTTTGTCCCCACACAAAGCGCGAGTGGCGGTAGGCGCGGCGCGTGATGCGTGGGGCGCCGGTTCGGTTCCCGGTCGTTTACTACAGATTATTGGTGCTGAGCCACTGAATTATGTATTATTCTTTTATCCGCAAACTTTGTGTAATTGATTGGGTTGTTATTCGAGATACGCCGTTTGTCGTATACCAATGAGCCTTTATGTGCTCCCGAGAGTTAGAGAATTACTTTCGCTGTTACATTTGCATATTCGGCTCGTGATTCTCGTTTTAATATACTATGTAATGGTTTGTTGCTGTGTTATTGTATAAGTATCCGATAGAGTCTTGCTTGGGAAACAGGGGACCGTAGTTTCGATCTTTGACGAATGTTTGTTTTGAGTCAACGTGCCTATGAGACTTTCCTTAACATGGGCTACTTGGCCCCAACTCCTGTTCACTGGAATGGACAGCGGCAAGAAAGAAAGGGACAGTATAAGTGTCTATGACGTCGAAACAAACTTAAGGTAATTTACCACACAAGACTTGCGTACTTGAATCTTTCTACGAGTTTTAAAAAACCTATTCGACTAATTTGGTACACATAGTAGATGTGATTGAATTTGAGGTAAAATTGTGATTGAAATCTACAAAAGCTGTCTAATATAACTCGTAAATCAATCATTTTAAATTAACAATAATTTTATTTAGAGATATAATGGTTGCTACCGTATTTAAATCGTTATATCACCTTAGCTGCCTCCTTGACCGGCCTGTAGAAGTGGGTCAGGGATCACGTCCCGAGCAGGCTTCCCTCGTTTCCTCAAACATCTCCTTTCTTGTTTATTTATAGCAAACATTTTAACAAGGAAAATGTGTGAATTTCAAAGATCCTTTTGCGATATTTAATGGTTTCCTGCCAATCCAAGTGTTTGCCATTTTACTTTGCTCATGATATTTTTGGCAGCCTCCGATAACCGTTGCTAAGTGCTTTCTTTCGTTCCGAGCGAAGTTGGAAATAAATGGGGTATTTTGAGAAATTATTCCATAAACACCGTCGCGTGGTTTAGTGGTTCAAGTATTTGCCTTGCTATATAGAGGTCCCGGGTTCGATACGTGGGACGGTCAAAGTTAGTCAAAGGCCCATAAAACGGAAGTAGGCTCGCCCTCTATTACTTACGAGAGACTGATATATATATTTCGAAAAATGTGCCCCGTGGCGCAGTTGGCTAGACACCAGCTTGCGAAACGAGATGTCGCGGGTTCGAGCCCCGCACCGAGACAAATGTTTGTGTGAGCCACAAATATTTGTTCCGGGTCTGGGTGTTTGTGAGACCGAAAAGTCTCTCGTAGTTTCTGATACCTACGACACAAGACTTGTATCTTAGTGTGGGGTCAGGACTATGTGTGTGACTGTTGGGTGTATTTATTTATGTGGGTGCATATCTGTACTTCTGCCTACCCCTTCGAGAAATATGTGATTTTAGGTTTGGGTCATCAGACCAGATACATCCCACTGTTGGGCACGGGCTTCCTCTACTATTGAGACTGAGAGAGGTTAGGCTTTAATCCTCCACGCTGGCCAAGTGCGAGTTGGCGAGAAGGTTATGTATGTATTCAATCCAAGTTATTTCTGGTTTGATTTGGATATTCGCCGTCACCAACACAGCAGCGATCGTACATTCGTCGTAAAAATCACAACCCTACAAGCAGTACCTACATATACCAAGTGATTTCACATTGATGATACATGATACTAAAAATACCTACGTATCTACTCAGCCTATTGCCGTCCACAGCTGAACGTAGGCCTCCCCAAGTAAGCGCCAACCATCCCGGTCCTGAGCGGCCCTCATCCATCCGCTACATACCTACGTACTCCTTGTCCATATTATGCCGAAGGCTCTCGACGGTTTAATTAGTCCTGTAACATATTTACAGCGTTGTGAACACGACGAAACGGCAAATAACAAATGAAACAAATCACAATTGCACATAAAACTTTAACTGATCAAGGGGAAGCTATAAAAGATTTTGTTTCAATCAACATAGGTCGTAAAGGCGGGCGGGTGTGGGCCTGCGTCGTAAAACCAACTTGATTGTAGCCTTGCCTCGGTTAACTTATACTGTTTCATTGGATATGATATCGTGCTAACTTCGGATTCGGGGACCAAGCCTTTTGTTTACGGAGACCTGATGGAAATACCTTTTACAGCTTTGTAATATGTGGAGGAAGTTGGAAATATATGAATGATATAGTGAAGGTTTGACAATGAATGTATCATGTAAGAGGAAGAGGATAAGACACAGGTCGAAGCTCCTAACTATAGGATTATATCCGCAGTCAATTTTCTGTGAGTACGATCTCTAGTGTTCCGAGCTTGGTAAGAAAAATACTTGTAGAACCAAAATTGTAGATACTTATTACGTCATAATTGTTATAAACGTATTTGCATTTGTTTCATTTTATTTGCCCGAAAGTTACTTGCAGTTTAAATCTGTCGAAATTAAAAACCATCCCATCAAAAGAGCGCACAGCCAACAACTCAAGCTCATCTGAATACACAATAAATTCTCTCCGATTTATCGCCATCTGACATCCCTCAATTTCAGCCCCCACCACCCCCGAAAATTTTGCAATTTTTACGGCAGTCAGTGTCGCGTAAAAATTCAACTATAACAGTAACGAGCGCCGCGGGGTGCAGTAGGGTGCAGGGGCGAGTTAAGGGTGCGCTTTATCTCAGCTGATATTAAGCTTAAACTCATAAACGTGCATGCGTTGAGAAGCGTTCGCTCCTGTCGATAATTCAATGTGATTGTTATTCCATTTTATCGGCATAAAAGTGTCATACTTAGACAGGCACAAAGAGACAAAGAATATAAACATGTGCTTCAGCGGGACAGTAATTAAACCTAAGTGTCTAAGTAAAACTTATGCTAGGTCTGTAAAATACATATTTAAAAGCACTCGTTTTTAATCTAAAAAATTCTTAGTCTTGATCGCTGTCACAATTCTACATATAGATGATTTAAAGAAAGAACTTTTTATTTTAATCTATTACATTACATAATTTGAAACATTCGACGTTCTACGACATACATTGCAATTCAAATGATTTTTCAATTCCCAGCCTCTCAAAACACATTAAGATCCCAATATTTTTCTCTTAACACACGTACCATCGATAATATTGAAGCAGGAACTACTTCCCATGTAGATGTGTGGCACATGGCAACAGAACGGCACAAAAACCGGCAGCGTGTTACTTTTTATTCGCTATTTTGCAGTATATTGCACGGGGCTTTATGACTTTATCGCCGTTTCTTTTTATTCGCCTTTGTTCGGATACTTTTACAAAGCTTCACCGCTTCACATAAATGGAGAATGAATAGTTAATTTTACTACTTATGAGGTTGAGTGCGTGTGGTGTCTGTAATGGAACAGGCGGAAAAAAATATTGTTGATACTCAAATTACATAATGAAAAACGTGTCTTATGCTATAATTGTTTTTGCGAATTGATTAAGCAATCATAGATGGGAATAATAAAGAAAGATTTTAATTAGATTAAAATAGATAAAATAAAGTTAAATATGGACACAGAAAACACAGTTCAGAAAGTAAAAACAACAAAATCTAGGTTGAAATTTCAATTATTGTTTTCAGTAAGTTCAAAATAACAGATTTGTTAACAATGTTTTTGTAATCATGGAAATTTAAGCCTAGTTGGAATAACATAAAAAGTACCTACTACCGAAAAACATACAACACCACAGGCAACATGTTTGTTATAAGGTTATTACTGTCAGACCACGGAAACGTTTCAAATCACAATCGTGTGGTAATCAAAAACGAATAATTGTTAAAAAATCACCCCATGTAATTGCTTAACAGCTGATCCCTCGCACCCTACTTTTACCCCAGCCATAACCCCAGCTGAAATTAGAACTTAAAGCTTTCAACTCAAAGTCAGTTTTCCTATGCGTTTTATTATACTTTGTTCTGTAGTTCAATAGAAAAAATGTATTAGGTTCTTGAAAATAAAGTCGAGTTTTGCTTGTCTAAAGTAAACCAGCTGACTCCAGCCTTTATTTTTATTACTATAGAGCGTTTTATGGCAACTCTGGGCAATCAGATCGATTCCGGTGGCGGTAATTAAAATATAGTGAAATTAATGAATTAGCTATTAAGTGTTATGTAGGTTTTGATAAAGAGGGACTTTTTATTTAAAGCTTTTGGACCATTGATAATGTTGAGAGTTATTTAATATTTCAAGTCGTTAAACATAAGTGCAGAGCACATGAAGGATTATCTGAAGTAATTTAATAATTTTTATGGACAAGGTGCATTTCATATAATTTGGTTATACAATTTTTAACAGACAAAGAACTATAAAAACATTAACGGTATATGAAAGTGTTACCGAATGAGCCCATTTCGTAGTTTTATTGCGTCCATTCCTCTTTCTTTGTTCAGGCTTGTTGTATAAAATAGGTACCCTATTAACGAACTTACTTTATACTTTACTAGAATTTACTAGAAGTCCTCGCTTTTACTCGGTCGCTATATAATATAGACTTATTCGCAAAGTATGAAATTTATGATCAAAATCATATAATTAAGTACCAGTACCGTGGTCTAGAGGTGATCAAACGACCACATAAAAACATTCACTTGAATGACATAAGACTACATCAATTTCAGCAGTCATTTGAAATCCACACTCACAAAATCGTCCATCTAAAAAGCCCATTAATATTGATTCTGAAAAGGGCTTAAACTTTTGATTTAGTACAAGACGTATCAAACTTCTATCGTTACTATAACCAAATACCCCAAAAGTTGCCTTAGCAAAACCGAAAATTAATTAAACTCCCCAAAACCAGTAGAAAACAAAAGCTCTACAAATATTTCGGGATCACTTCGTTGAATATAATGAGATGGCTCGACTACAATCACTCGATATATGACGAGCGAGCGATTTGCGATAAAACCCGACGCGTATCACACACTCCCCGAGTCCCGAAGGATCGGGAACCACTCCAAATGTCAATTAAAGTGGAACACGCTCGCTACCCCACGCACGGGGACGGGAACTCAGGGACGAAATGTTCAAATCTACATGCTAATATTTGGCTTGTTGCTAGGCGGAGATATAATTGGTACAGTTCCCTTTAATGTCTATTGGATCAATGTTTACTAGACCAGTAATGTGGAGTAAGGCCTTCCCAATTATTTATTAGATTACAAACGAGTAGTTTGACGTCTATGTGTGTTTGGTCTATGTATATTACCGTCATATTTCGTTTCCTTCTTTAATTTTGTTTAATACTCCTACCATCAGTTACTCCCGCATTTTTCTCACAAGAGTCCTCAGAAAATCCTCAATCACACTCCCTTAATTCTCCAAAAGGCGAGTCATCAAGAATCAGCATCTCATTGCCGCCATAATGACGTTTCTTCCGAGTCCTTAAAAATGTATCCATCACGCGCCCAGCTTAATCTATGGTAATGACTCGACCTGGTGTCTTAGCAGACCCCATAGAGATAGCACGCTACTCTGTTAAGGGAAGCACTTCTTAACACCCCCGCAAAACACCGTGAACAACAAAAACTTGATTTTAAACCGTAATCTTGAAAGTGTAAGGTTGAAAATCTCTTAGCATGATCGAACTGGAAGCAAAACCATCTAAAGTTACAATCTTACGCTCAATATCTCCTCGTTATAATGTAGATTGAGTGCGAGCGAGACAGATGGGCGTGCGAGAGCAGGACGGGTGATTTGATGAAATTCATGAAGTTGCCAAGTTGTGTGTATTTACTCCATGTCACAAAATTTGTCGGCAAGCCCTTATGATATGTATATTTTTACGAGCCTCTGCTTGCCTTTGTTTGGTATTTCATTTATTTTGATTGAAAACCCCGCGGGACTCACAGATGAAATATAAACTCATAAATTATACATTGCCTTTCTTATTTATTTTGGGACATAACGATAACTTTATCATTTGGTCAATATATTTTTAATACTTTTTTTGAAACACAACAAAAGACATTTACATTTAAGAATAGTACAGCATAATGACAAATAATAATTAATTACTCCTATCGCTTACCGCCGCTTCAAACAATGATTCATAACTTCGAGACGTCTGAAATGGTCGGAACACTTTACCATCTGAAAAGTAAAACATTTGTGACCTTATGCAATCTGTGTATCCCGCACAAATACCTCCGATACATGAAGTATCCTAAAAGCTATGGATTAAATAAAGACCGTATTATAAATGTTGAATGGAAATTGATTTTCCAGTTTGCATGTTAGTGGTTTTGTGGTCACATTACACGGAATCAAACCTGCTACATCAAAGCGGAATAGAATGATGTCCGTAGCCCGTCGCGTGTTTAATGCGCCCTCGACAGTTATTAGTTTAGTAAAGTCAATTTTGTTTTATAGGCCATTAAACAGACCTCCTGTCACACTGTAGCGAGCATTACATGTCAGCTGTACAAAAATACATAATTTTTGAAACAACTTGCGCATAATTTACATAGATTAGAGGATCAGCTGTTTCTGCTCTTCTGAGCGTCATAAAATTCGACATAAAAACTAAGGTTGAGTAGTTCTCTGGCGTAAAAAAGTTTTAAAGACCTCAACATTTTTAAGTATTACACTCTAAGTGAATAAAGCAAGCTTTGACGCACTTAGAATCAACTGCGACATTTTAGAAACTGCAGTGTTTTGTGGATGGGCTTAATGTATAGTTCTATAGTATCTTTTAGTGTAGAATGCCTTCTGGCTAGGTGGGGTGACTATATCCGCAAGGTGGCTGACAGCGTTGGGATGAGGAGGGCCAATGATCGAGCCCGGTGGCGTGCCGTAGGAGAGGCTTACATACAGCAGTGGACGTTAAAGGCTGGTGATAGTGATCTATCTTATAAACATTAACCATAGACCCTAGAAATCAGTGACCTACGGTTTAAAGTACAGTCGATTACATTTCAATTCCGGCGTCCGGGCCGGTCGTCCGGCGCTGGTCGGACGGCGCGCGCCGGACACACACTCCATTACCTTAGCTGCTAATGCACCATTTGCTATAGTCCACTCATCTGTACCTCGCAGGATAGTTTAGCAACATGTAATTTGTAACCACTGGACTGCGATGGTATCTTGTGTAATGGACGGTATTAGCGTCTGTGTGTTTGTGGAGGTGTAAACGAACCGTAATCAAAGACTGATAAGGCAGACAATTGTCATGGTGATTAAAAAAAGTAGTTTTTTTACTTCTTTTTGGGATTTTTTTAGCGTTTGAAATCATCGTAACTATTACCTGTGTTAGTTTTCGATCACGACCTACTCGTATATGAGGCCTATAAAATCAAAGGCAGCTAAATCCAAGTGAGTCAAATATTCAGTAAACTACAAAAATTGATAACTTTGTTTAGGTGGCTATGATATTTTATATTTTAAAAGAGATTTATAAAGAATGTGAATACCACTAAAAATCAGAATTTTTAATTATAAAAATACCACAATATTTGAGTACAGACTGAATAAATTTGTATTTAACTGTCTTTGATTCCAACTGGCGTTTAGCTGGTTTTGATTTTATAGGCCTCATATACACTTTGCATTGTAACATTTTCAGATATAATTTAATCAGAACGATTATAGCTTGACAGTGATCAGAGATCTAAGATGTAAATTACAATAGACTAATCTGTTCATCTTTTGTGCGTTTTATGAACTTGAAATTACTGCATTTCTTTCTCCATTTACTTATCACTGTTTAAGTCCACGTTAACTGTAATTATACTAAAATAATTTTATAAGAAAACAAAATTAAATCAAAAAACAACTTACCAACATAGTGTTTTTTAATTAAATAGTGCATTAAATACCAAACAATATTTGGAATGCTCCTAGACAGTACGTGCTCTGCGCCCCAATTTCAAGTTTGTCTTACCTAACTGCAAAGTCATCTACGAAATTAAACTGCGAGTTAATAAACGCACGGGCACGAGTCAAGTTTTAAACTCGAAGAGACGTTCTGTAGTTCAAACTATAGCATCGCAATTTTGAAATGTCACTACTACTTGTCTTTATATACCTGTACACATATTTCTATAAGGGATTCGGTTATTAAAAGCTCTAAAAGAAGGTGAGCGACGCTGATATTTTTCGTTGTTTTCTTTTGTCAAAACACAGAACTTTTCTCATTTCAATCAATTTATTCACTCCCAAGACTTATTATCTACAATATAATCGGAGATTCTGTAGTGTTTTTTTAATGTAAACATGGAATAATGGTCACAACAAATAATTTTAACCGAAATATTCGCCCTTCGTTTTACGTCACCGGTCTTCCTCTATGTTTATGAATGGTCAGTTACCATTACAAGCCGGTTGTATTCCACAAATTGCGAGTTATTTACGAGCTATATCCAACCGTGTGGTAAAACCGGTACATAATATATGTAAACAAGCAATTTGTAGCTTCGATATGTGGGGCGAGCAGTACATTACCTCCGAGTACGAAAAATGATGAAAACGCGCAAACGAGGCCACTAGGATTCTCGCTATTTTTTGTGTGTATTAACTTAGATCTACTGGTTACTGGATGCGTATGGTAAACTGTTCAGGAGTTTAGGAAAGTGACGTAGAACACTATAACAAGAAGTAGTCAGAAGATTTTATATTTCTTGGTACTTTTTCTCATCGGGATCATTATCATCAACAGCCTTTGTCATGTCCACTGCTGGACACAAGCCCCTTCTATGGCACCGGGCACGCCACTGAACTTGATTTTCAGCCCTTCTCAACCAACTACAACTAGCCACCTTGCGGATATCGTCACACCACTGACCACGCAGCCAGAGGGCTCATCGTGGTACTTTACCATATTGCTTAGTGATTAATATACCATAACCCCGGTAATGATTAAAAGAAATAGTACAATTTGCGTTGTTATTTTAGGAAATTCTCATTAGTAAAACGAAGTCTACAATTATGCCCAAAATTTGCTTGCCCGCTATTATGTAGGACTCAAACAAATGACGATCGTGAACCAGGCATCCTCGCCTTTTTCTTCGAGGGTTAAGATGTGAGTGTGTGTCATATTATTAAAAGTGAAAACCTCACTTAGATAGAGAAGATTGCATGTGTAATTTATAATGTATGCATTGTTATCGGTGACTGATACCTGTCTATAAAATGATAGTCGTGTTTTTGTTAGGTTTGTTTGTTTTATTTTATTTTTCACTGTTATCTGTGTTTCGTAACGAAGGCGTGTCTTAGTTTCATGCCCTCTAGAATATTCTTTATTCAATCATTACTTTATCTGTTCAGAAACAATTCTTTGTTTCGTATGCTACTTCAAAAAACAGTACATTAACTTTCTAAGTTTCACGTAATACTGAAAAAATACTTCCTCATGGCTTTAGACATCAGCGCACTTCTTACAAACAGGACAAATTTCTATTTAAACAGAAGATGCTTTATAATATCTGTTTTACATTACTTCTTGTACTAGAAAAGATGATTCCCGAAGAGAGTAACGTTACGCAACTTGATCTATTAATTGGTGATTAGAGCAAAATTTTTTATGCTTATTAAAATGTTTTAGTAAAAATATTTTGGTTGGTTTTGAACCGTTGCCAATCCTGTGTTGACACAGTCCATGCGTAGCTCTAATACCGACTGACCTTGTTGCCGAACAACCGGTCCTATTTTGTTTTTTATCTAAAAATATCCATTTTTTATACAATTTAGTTATCCACGGTAACTACTTACGTGCATGCGCGAACGTAAAATTTGTTTAAAATTTGGTTTATGATAGTTTATTTCATTAATAAAATCGCAACTTTATTAAGACCATGATAAAAGTAGAAAATTCTCAATGGTGTACTAACTTACAATATATGAATGGGAGCCTAGAGGTGGATTCAGCCTGTTTAATATCCCAGATTAATAACTAAGTATGTCTATTAATTACTTACACACTATTAATTTTACTTTCGATAATTCTGAAGAGTTCGCAGATAATTTCAACGGCTTCAACTTCCTAAACAAAATAGTCTCATAGTAATTTCAATGGTGATAATAAATTCGGTAATTTGAAGGGTGAGGAAAAATACGTTGTGTAATAAAATAAATAAACAGCAACCGACAATGGTCTAAATACTTTTATTACCTAGATGTTAAAAGTGACAATGTAGAATGGTATTGTGAATTCTCCCACAGGACCTCAGCTATTCAGTGAGCCGCCGTACTACGCGCTCCACACCACAACACTCTTCCTATTAAACTTTTTGTACCACACAAAAACTAACAACAAAAGATTAGCTTTTTACATACATAAATTACATTAAACTTCGTGGCGTTATAAAACCCATGGCCATACCATAAAACGGGCTTCTGAGTCGATAACACTATCGCCATCCCTTTCTATCACAACTAGATGAAAGAGACGGAAGACATAGCTCAGCCAAAATTACAAACACAAAAGACCGGTTTATGACCATATCTATTTTATTTGTGATATAATTTTTATGCTTTAGACGTTTAATTTGTTCTCGTTTTAATTGTTTTAATGGAAAAAATAATTTATGTCTTGAAAGGTGAGATGAGTTTTTATGGAACCGTCGCCGGTGTAAAATGAAATGGATTTTGGGGAGCGGAGCATTAAGTATCCGATATTACATGAGAAGACTTTGTAGACGTTTTATGACTTGCCACCCCTCGGTGTATGAAGAGTCTTTACTTCTATGAATCGATAACTTGGAACTGATTTTTGTACATGAGCAAAGTAGCAGTATTTCAATGGTCTTTGTAGAGTTATATCTGCAATATGTAAAGCCAAGCCACAACAAATCAGTGTGATGTACTAGGATCAAATCAAAAGTTTTAAATGTTTGTTTATGTTAAACGCTCCTACTGAGTTTACTTTGTAACGTCATGCACTTTTCTATGGTAACAATAGTGCAGGCCAAGCAACCAACTAGAATTATTACTAACATATCGGCGAATAGTATTCCTAATCGTACACTGAATACAGGGACAGTATCACTGTTACGAGTTTTGCACCCATTTTGGAGTCCATCGTTTCCATAAATGCTTTGAACGAATAGCTTCAGGAAGCCACATTACTGAGTACACCTACTAATGAAACTCCAGGGCTTTCCAAGTACTGGCTCCATAGTTCAAACTCCCGGAAGACCAACTGCCCCAACACCTAAGCGCCACACGTGTTCCCAGCCGATACGGTACACAAGGGCGAACCACCGTCCTTTCGCCCCGATACTGATAACGTGATAAGCGCCTAGCAACCGATCGGTGTCATTGTGGAGTTACATCGGAGGATAATCACCTCGGCCACCGATAGAACGCGTGGTCGACGGGAACCAGTAGGGGAAATGTCTTTGTTGTGCTACGTTTGTTTGTAGGTGGTCGCGGGTTCAAACCCCAGGTAGACTAGACTAGACTTATTTCCAAAATTGATTGGTCTAGGATTCCTTCAGTAGTGTTTAACGGAATCTTTGTACCATACAGTGAATCTGTAAGTAACCTTGGTATAGTTATAGATCAATGCCTTACTTGGAGACCTCAAATTGCGTCTGTTAGCAAAAAACTATATGCCTCGGTTGCTTCTCTAAAGAGGCTTCGTAACTTTCTGCCTACTGCCACCAAAATAGCGTTGGCACAATCTCTGCTTCTCCCTATACTCGATTATGCTGACTCTTGTTACCTTGACCTAACACAAGTTCAACTTGACAAACTTGAGCGGCTCCAAAATCTGTGTATACGGTTTATATTTGGGTTACGTAAATTTGACCATGTGTCAGATTATCGCCATAAGCTCAAGTGGCTTCCCATAAAACTCCGCCGGAATACTCATATCCTCTGTCTACTTTACAATATTTTGTTCCTTCCTTCTTCTCCGCGCTATTTGAAAGAACGATTCACATTTCTGAATACCTCTGGTTCACTTTCATTAAGGTCATCGGAAAACTTGACACTTAAGACTCCAGTGCATGGTAGTGCGTTTTACGACTGCTCCTTCACTGTTGAAGCTGTTCGTCTGTGGAACGCGCTGCCGGTGTCTGTTAGAAAAGCTCCATCACCTCACACTTTCAGACAAAAAGTTAAGGATTTTTATTGGTCCAATGTTAGTATATAATTACTTTTTTAAGTATAACATGTGTGTGTACGTGTGTGTATGTGCGTGTGTGTACGTATTAGTATGTGTGGGTGTGTGTGTGCGTGTGTGTGTGTGTGTGTATGTGTGAGTATGTGTGAGTGTGTGTATGTATGCTTATAAAAATATTTATTGTTTGCTTTCGTATTCTTATGTTTACCCCTATGTACATACTTCCATTTCGTTCATTCCATCCAAAGGTTGCCTGGTAGAAATCGCTTTCAGCGATAAGGCCGCCTATGGCTCCACGTTGTCTTTTATTTTAAGTTTTTTTATTGTAACATATTTTTTGTGGGTACCAATAAAGTGTTGTCTATCTATCTAGACATCTCTAGCTTTTTGAAGATATGTATGTTTACAATGAATTCACTTGATTTAACGGTGAAGGAAAACGTCGTGATGAAATATAGACACCTAAAAACTTTATAGGACTTCTTAGGTGTGTAGTCCGTTGCACTACACCAGCGTGGTGGGCTAAGGCCCTGCTAATGGTAGAGGAGGCTCGTGTCCAACAGGCAGATGTATATAGGCTGATGATGGTGAAAGTTTGCTCCCGGGTAGGGAGTAGTGATTTTTTGTTAGGAAATTTACAGTAACAACCCGGAGACTTGGAATCGTGTTTAAAAATTACGTGACAGATGACGAGAAAGGTGGTATATTAACTTGGTATTGACTTTTTTAGTAGAATATTTAGCTATAGTTTCGTCGATAAATAAGGCATAATTATAATGGTACAATAATATTATATTATATATTCACACTTATAGACTTATTCTATTTTGTAATAGATGTTGTGATCGGTAAATATCGCGATTCCATCTTCCTGCTTCCTATAAAAAGCGTGATCTATTTTATAACATGATATGAATAAGATTGCTAATTCCTACCGTAAATATTATCATATATCTTGCACAAAATATTAATTAAACATTAAACAACATGACCAAGATAGTAACATTTACCTCAATTATCACGTATCATTAAAAACAAGTTAATCCATCAACGTTATCTCGCGATATGAACACTTTCACATGATTTAAAACTTTACCTGTATTATTTTAGAGTTTAATTTCGATAGTATAATTGTTATCAAGTTATAACATTAACCGGTTGTGTGCAGTATAATACGTTATTTTGTTAATGATTTAATTACAATCGCGTGATAAGTTGTCAAGAACTGTAATCTCATCGTGTTTGTTTGAACCAACGTCGGACGTGGTTGGTGGAAATTTGGTCAAATTTCGCGGTAATATAAAACGACCACACATATTGTACACGGGTTTGAAGGAGGGTCTTTTAATAAATTTTATGGCTCTTCAAACACAGATGTGGATTCCATTATCTGTCATAAATGCTAGTATCACTATGAACAGATATAAAATAATAGTATTCTTTGTTTTTTATGTTAAAGATGTGATAGGCATGTTAAAAATCTCGCAACTTTTTATACTGTCATGAAATGAAAAAACAACCTAATATCTTACTGTTATGTCAGTGTAAGTATTACCAGATTAACAAAGGCTGTTTCGGCATATTCTTGACAATGATTCAACTTGACGTGTACCCAGTAGCTTTATCCTATTTTTATGTATCCTCTTTCGTATCATAGCAAGTATTCCAAGTTTCCATGTGTTATTCATTAGGAAAGATTTGACAAAAGATTGCTGAAAGTGACTGAACAAACAAAATCATAAATTCAACATTTTTATACCCCATATTAACAGTCACCTCGTGAGCAAGCGATTAATCAGCTATCCTTAACAAATTACGCGAGCGCATAAATACGTTTATTGCCACTAACATAATATAACGGTAATAAATCAAAAAGCGGTAATTAAATTAAAAATGGCCCGCGTTACTTCACACGGGCGCGACAAAACGCGACTCCGCAATTCGTCATCATTAATATCGGGTGACAGAGTTCATTTTTAGTGGTTAATACTCGCATTAATTGACGAGCGTCTTCGTCAACGCTAAAAGCCTTTCGGTTAATGATCCGCGTCCACTACACCACTTGCTTTTCTACGCTAAACATTAATAATGTAATTATATATAAACATTTTATCATACCGGGCAAAATTTCTACCAACTAATAAAGCAAAAACTTCCAAATAGACTTAAATAGAACTGCAAAGAAGCCAGATACATACCACAGATGTATGTGACTTGAGATAAGAATCTATATCCTACCACAACACAATTTGTTTATTTTTATCATTGTTTACCATCTCACTAGGCAACATAGGCCAACCCGCACTAGGCCAGCGTGGTGGACTATGGCCTAAACCCTCTCAATGGTAGAGGAGACCCGTGCTCAGCAGTGGGGGTATATGGGTTGATGAAGAAGAAGGAGAAGATACCATCTCACATGTGGGTGAAACATCGCTTGGATGATCTTACAAGATTATCCTCTGCTGTGTCATTTTAATTTTTTCAGATTTTTATTATAACTAGTTTAAGGTCTTCTTTACTTTTCTTCACTTTATTAGTCTTGAATCTTTTCTCCCTAAAAATATCTTCGTTTAGTATATCTCTCAGTGCAGCGCCAACTATTCCATCTCCGAGAGATAAGTCTCGGGGCGACATCGCGAATGCATTAGCGACAGCGCGACGTCGCCCCGCGACAACTGACATAGCACCGACGTCGCTTCCTAATTAATGGACAAGCGTCTGATGAACTCGTTACTCGGTTATTACTAGTATTTTCTCAAAGATTTCAGTTAAATGAAGAGCTTGAAGCTTTAGCACTTGCGAGTCGTCTATTCCTTTTTTGATGTCAATCTGTAGACTTATGATTAAGACTGAAAAATATATTATGTCTTTGTGCATAATAGAGATAAATTACCAAGCTACATAATACAACTCCTGTTGTTATTCAAATACACTTTGAAGTAGCGAGAAACGTAGATCTCATGACACTAGTATATATGTTGTATCTAGGTTTGGAAATTATCATTTGTTGTTAGATTTTTGATTCCATACTCGAGATAGGCCAGTTTGAACTAGTATGGTTAATCAGCAGCCCTTATATATCCCACTATTGGGCACGGGCCTGCGCTATAACATAGAGGATTTAAGGTCTTAGCCAAACAAGCTGGCCTAGTGTTTGTTGGCGGACTACACACCTAAGAATTTCGTAGGAACTTTTAGGTGTGCAACCTCCACACCTTCATGATGTTTTCCTTCATCGGTCATTTACGTGATTATTCATTACATGACCTTGAAGTATAAAGTTTGATTATGACTGCCTGTGGATACGAGATAAACATGATTTAACTACGAGACACATTTTCAAACTTTGTAGGTAAGACGCTTATGAACCAAAGTGATGAAACATTTTATTATACCTAGGTAACAAACTTGGCTAATTTAGAGGTATTGTAGTCTATAAACTTTCAAGATGATGATGCCTTGTTTCCTTAGTATGTATAAAAAAGAAAAAACTTTTTGTCTCGATCATTCTCTTCTCCGTTATAAAACCACAAAATGAAACACATGAAGACCCGTTTGTAAGTGCTCAAGCTTTTTTGTAAAAATATCGCTTATAACTCGTCTCCTGATAGGCCTTTTTTATCTCCATCAATTTCAACAAATTAAACTAAACTTAATTGTTAAGTGCATAAAACTCAAAGTCACTCACCCCAGCTGCAAAGATCTAATTTCGTTTTAATTAATGCCCACACTTAATATCATGCACTTGTCTCTTAAATCTATAAATAGTAACAAACCGCAATCTAATATAGACTCCATGGTGGTAACAATAAAGTCCATATTCGCTAGAAATTCTAAACACCATTGGTCCCCCTAGCGATTTGAAAGGACATCAACGTTTAAGCGAATGCAATAAGGTATATTTTCGTTTGTATAAATAATCCCCATTGGTCCGAGTACCTAAACACGTGTTAGTAATGTACCAATATAATGTTCCCGGGTTTACTTGTTCACAAGTGTCTTCTAGATACTTGTAGTTATCATATCTCTAGTCGTAAACCTCATTAAGTACGTTACACTTTAATGCTGATATGATATCTTTAATTATTAGTAGCGGCTTGCAGACATCTTTTGTTGGCAGACAAGATGGCGACTGACTCATTTTTTCATCTTGGCTTTGTTCGGTGACAAAGACTTCTCGCGCACGTATTCATATTATAATTCCAAATTTGAATTTATGTTTTTTTTTATTATTGTCACTGGCCTATATTTTGTCTTTTTTTGCAAAAAAATGGTCTATTAATATTAGTAGATAAACTCACTATATTCATACTTTCAATGCGGTCAAACCATTTTAGCATCCCTTTTCAAATTTGGTCACCACACGTCAGTGTAGGCACCAGGATTCCTTGGTGTAGGTATCGTTAATTTAGCAGGACACCAAATATTTTTCATTATTTTAATAAAAAACGACTCAACATTTAAAAATTATACTGATATGCTTATAACAGTATATATGAAAAGAGCATTTTAGGCTTATCCAATGAGGAAAGGAAATAAATCGAGAAGTTATTATTAGACCGACGTCTCACGGCCCGAAACACAGTGGGAGAATTTTCCTAGAGTAAATCTAGTTTTACACACTTTGCACAATTATAAAAATATTTATTTCAATATGTATTTAAAATTAACGGTGAAAAACATATTTCAAAATCAAGCTTTTATTATGCACGAAAAATTAAAAAAATAAACTAAGAAAACATTCATAAAATTCGTAGTTTTTAAACTTTACAAGTAACAATTTCCAAAAGTGTTCGGTTTATCAGTAGAAGTATGATACATAAACATATATTATCTATAACTAGTATATTAATATTCTTAAGTGATCTAAAAGCTCGTCGCGGCCGAGGTCTTTGCATTAACAAAATTGCGCGACAAGCTTTTAAATCACTTAAGAATATTAATATACTAGTTAAAGATAATATATGTTTATGTATCATACTTCTACTGATAAACCGAACACTTTTGGAAATTGTTACTTGTAAAGTTTAAAAACTACGAATTTTATGAATGTTTTCTTAGTTTATTTTTTTAATTTTTCGTGCATAATAAAAGCTTGATTTTGAAATATGTTTTTCACCGTTAATTTATTTTTAACTTTTTAGTTGGAAATATTTCTAAATCTATCCATTTCGTAGTCATACCGAAATTCAACTCAATCGGTCCATGGAAACTAGCGTTCCTATGGGCACCTTCCAACTTGTCATGACAACAGATCAACGATACCATGTTATTTTGTTGTCACTGAAAATACAAAGGCATACCAAATTTTAGCTTAATTGGTCCACAGGAATCGGAGTTCCTATGGGCTTCTTCCAACTCCTCATCAGATCAGCTTCATGATACCATATTTTTGTATTGTTACCGAAGTTACGAAGACACATCAAATTTCAGTTGAATTGGACCACAAGAATCGGAGTTCCTATGGACATCTTCCAACTCTTCGTCAGATCAGCTCTATGATACCTTGTTATTATATTGTCACCGAAATTACATAGGTATACCAAATTTCAGCTCAATCGGTCCAAAGGAATCGGAGTTCCTGTGGGCTTCTTCCAACTCCTCAATAGATTAGCTCTACGATACCATTTTTTGTATTGTTACCGAAATTATGAAGAGATACAAAATTTCAGCTCAATTGGACCATAGGAATCGGAGTTCTTATGGGCATCCTCCAACTCCTCATCAGATCAGCTCCATGATACCATATCTTTGTATTGTTACCGAAGTTACGAAGAGATACAAAATTTCACCTCAATTCGACCATAGGAATCGGAGTTCCTATAGCCATCCTCCAACTCCTCATCAGATCAGCTCCATAATATCATATTTTTGTATTGTTACCGAAGCTACGAAGACATACCAAATTTCAGATCAATTGGACCACAGAAATCGAAGTTCCTATGGGCATCTTCTAACTCTTCGTCAGATCAGCACCATGATACCATATTTGTGAATTGTTGTCGAAGTTACAAAGACATACCAAATTTCAGCTCAATCAGTCCACAAGAACCGATGTTTCTATGGTCATCTTCCAACCTCATCATGAGACCAGCTCCATGGTACCATATTATTGTATTGTCATCCAAGTTACGTAGGTATACCAAGTTTCAGCACAATCGGTCTATTGGAAGTGGTTCAAATCTTCATTGCAAGATTTGTAAACATACAAACATACATACATACATACATACATACATACATACATACATACATACATACATACATACATACATACATACATACATACAAAAGTGAAGTTAAATAAAAGCTTGTAATAATGAAGATGATTTAAGAGTTACTTACTATCATTTACTACAAATGGATACGGATCTAAAACTTTATTTCACATCGTATAAATTATGAGGTATGCAATTTGGAGATATGCATAGGATGTCCACCCACAAGGTGACTAACAGGACCCTAAGAAAATCATTAAGAGAGCCCTATATCTAGCAGCCAGCTTTCAACCTGCACCAAAAAAACTAGTAGAGAATTCATACCTAGAAAAACCAATATATCTATTTCTGCCTATAATGTAATTAACTTAAGAATGAATAGGTTTTTTTTTCAAGGTGTGAGTCAAAAGTACATTGAAATGCGTGGCTGTAATCACCTCTCGTCGGCTTCTCGGGATGTTTGCTAAGAGTGTTTGTGTTTACTCTGAGGTCCAGCCCAAAACAATAAGTAAATAATTGTTTTGCAACGAGGATTACTGACCCCTCGCGCCCTCACTCACAAACCCATGTTATCGTGTTAATGGTTTTTGATCCAGTTGTTCTTTTGTGTGTTTCTTTTAGTTAATGACTTTTAAAAGTATTTAGAGCGGTAACTAAGCTTAGTCTAAGGAATTAACAAGCCTTCCCTAGTAAGGTAAACCTGGACTATAATATGGACTTAAAGCAGTACAGCTAGGTTTCGGTCTGTGAGATTACTAGAGACCTAATTTAAGCGTGATAGAATATTTGTGATAACCCACGCCGTGTTCAATATGGCGTCTGGTGAAGAATGATCATTACAGTTTTTTGCTAGTAGCCAATCTATGATCAATTATCCAACACGATGATAAGTTCTTGCTTTTCATCAGGTGCCATTTCTGTTACTTAAATATGCAAAGCAAACTTTAAACAATGTAAGGAAGATAGATAAGCCCTAAGCCATACAGACAGACACCGCAAAAAGTTGCAGTAACAGATCGATACACGTCGCTCAAAGAGTATGACCAAACATTGTATGAGATAATATGAAGTGTCGACTATTTCGGCTGATTACGCAAGTTATATAAGTGTTCGAGGTGACTGACCACGGTGATAAACAAACACTGATAACGTGATAAACAAGATAGAACAAACATCTCTATTTGCTGGAACTGATAGTTACGATCAAGCTGGCTTGTCAGGCGTGACTGATGAATGATGATGTGTGAGAGACAACAATGACGAGTTCTTTTGTTTATGTTATGGTGGTTTAATTAATTTAGACTAACAAGGTAAACGAAGGTTTAAATAAATCGTACTGACCATATACTTAAGATACAAGTCTTTTGTCATTACTATTTAAACTGCAGATAACATTGTCACAGAATAATGTCTGTTAGTAGAATAACGAAAACACGATCTTTCACATTATTGTGATCTGATAAGTAAATAATCATATTTAAAAAACTTATCGAAAGTAAAGACATCAACTTTCTTCCGGGTTTAGTTCGAAGTAAATTTCCTCATCACAACAAAATATTATGTATGTAAAATTACCTCGGCGTATATTGCGAAACATACCATATCCGGGACGCGTTATCACGTATTGCCATAAATTCCACTGTAAATTTCCGAAAACAAATTACATCAAGGATGATGTTGACGAATTTACTCCGAACTCTCATTTCCTCTAAGTGATAAGTGATAAGGGGCTGAGGAAAACGAGATTCAGGGTGACTAACGCGATCTTGGTTCCGTGAAGTATGTTCCATAGTGATTTGGAACTATATGCCGTTATCTTATCACGGTGTTAATGCACTGCGCCGGGATGCACGCGCCGTCACGTACGCATCCCTATTCCCTTTATCGAATCATTCGGAGTTGTTGCCAAGTGGCCACAATCATCGCTGTTGCTATACGGACTCGTATCATAGCTCGAATATGGAACCTTGAATGTATGTCACGGCTTCCTATAGCCGTATATACTGGGTAAGTAGTTATATGTATTTGCAAAAGTTTTATTCACATTTCTACACCTTTTTGAACCTTTTTTAAGAATCTCAATAGGAGTAAACGATGACTTTCCTACAATGTATAAATCGTCTCCTTATAGTACATTGATTCAATCTAAAATACGATTTTAATCTAGTTTCAGTCTTAAGATTGGCAAGAGTCTGTAATCTAAAAATATTCATCGTCTATTGTACTTTTAAACATATTATGATTTTAATTGATGACTGTAAGTATCACGCATTTATCTTGAATATGATCAGTCATTGACCATCAATGCACTATCCAGCGATCGTCAAGTGGCGAAAATAATAAATACCTATATATTATCGACATTGCATACAGCTGATATCAAAATCCGCATTATATTGTGATTGTGCGCCGGCACGTGTGGAGGCGCACGTCAACATTTCTTCACGAGATCGGCATGCGGATGCAGAATTCCCGATAACTCACTTAGAAAGATAGAAAGACAATCTCTTCAATACTCATACCTTTATTACGTCATAACACGCAAGCGTATTTCTATTTGCTGTTATGTTTTCAGACTCCGTCCTGGTACTGATAACTTCCGAATAGAAAAATCTCAATAACGCTGCTTGACTAGAGTCTAAAACCTATTACTACTTGATCGGCACACTGAGCTATGAGACCACATGACAGTATTAATCACAAATAATTTCTACCCAATATTCGCTTGTTCTGTAAAATCATGGTGGCTTAATATACCTTCATAAAACTCATTTCATATGCGTATGTACTCACTCAGGTGGATTGTACATTTGTTTCCTCCTCAATAAAATAAAGAGTTATTCATAAACACGTCCTCGTCTGCAAACGCTTCCATACAGCGGCTTGCTCGGAGATGGGGCGTGAGCGTGCATACAACAGACATTGCAATAATTCTCAACAGAACCTCTGTATTTCAGAAGACGACACGTGTAGTGAGATGTATCGGGCTGGAATAACCAATACTTATAGCAATAGTTATTGGCTATTCGTAAAAATTATTACAATTAAGTAAGATACTAATGTAATTGACGGATTTTTTTAATAACCTATTTGCTTCAATAAACTTATCATTTGAAATATTCCATGTAAACACACCCGAGTCCCATCGAAAGTAGGCAGTGACTAGGGTGCCAAATGCGTTAGTTTGGCCCTTTCGCTTCCTCAACTAATATTATCCTGATACCTACTTATCAGTCTCCAAAAAGTTTATAAATGCGCCTAGGACGTCCGACATCAGCACTAACTCTCAACACAGTACCTAAATCTCTTTTGTGATTAATTTTGAATCATCATACACAAACTAAACATGTTTTGGTATGATAAAGGACACATAAAATGTTATGAAATCATACATGACTACAAATAGTTGCATGGGACCGACATTTCATTTCATCCTGTCCCATATCGCATGATATTCCGTGGCGGGTCGTATATCAGTGATTTTGACCAGCCCATAAAAGTCATGAAACATAAAACTCGACACCCTCGTAAAATACCTGCACCATTCAGAAATGCGGATAAAAGTGACAACGGTTTTTGAAACTACACCATGAGTATAAAAACAGTATTTTTCTCATGTAACTTCGGTTCTAGGTGTAGTGAAATACTATGTAAAAGAACTATGAGAAATTTTATCTAAGAGATGATTTATTTAAAAAAAGTAATGCATAAAATGTCGTCGAAAATGACGTGCATACATGAAGGGGATAATGTTAGCTGAGGAAGCGAAAGAAGTGTGTTTGGACCGTAGCATTTGGCGCTCTATATTTTCTGCCTATCCTAACGGGAGACGGGCGTGAATTTATGTATGTTAATATTTTTTAGCCTAGTTATATTTATTTGTTGACTCTTTAGCAGAATGAGACATATATTTTCTGCCACATAATAGTGAGCTGGCAAAAGACAGATAATGATAAATGTGACATATGGTTACCGATTATGATCACGGAGTTCCATATTATCAAGATGAACAAAATTATTGTTGATATCTAACAGTCTCAAAAATAATCTGTATACTTTCTTAGGATTTTTTTTTATGTTGTCAGTATTTAAAAATACTCTTTTCACTTCAATCGCACATTCTACTTATCATAAAATATGCATCCTAGCATCCACCTTGAGTTAGACCTTAAACTATCCCGACTTCCTGTTGCAATTTTAAATAAAATATTTTACAAATTACTAGACAGACATCATTTTTAAGAAGCCAATTTAAATTTTTCTATCCTTGGGGTCATTTAGTCTCTCCAAGCATATTCCTCGGGGCACCTTACCATCCGCTTATATCAATGGATATCATCTAAATATCGCCTGTCCATCGTAAAACCCGTTGAATCGTAAAATACTACAAAACGTATTTTATGTGTGTTTAATAAAATTTACAATGTGCCTGGTTTTATGAGGTTTTTACGCCTTGTCGATTATGGCCATGTGTGGACCACGATGCCTTTGATGTCGCTGCATATTTTACAAATATAGCTGAACATATTAACATTGTCGTCCGTTTTATTACACCTCGTGTAATGACAGAACTGGTTATGAAATTCAGTAACAAGGAAATGGTACACCGCCTATTGTTACCAAAATAACAATTTTTAAATTTTTTGGGCGCCTCGTGGTCCAGCAGCAGAAGAATGTAGCGTGCGATCTAGAGGTCTCAGGTTCGATCTAAGGTCAGGCAAAATGTTTTTTTGGGTTTTTCCAATTCAAATTAGCTGGTTCTAGAACATTCAAAATCTTTCTCATTTCGGATACGAGCCTGCGATCACTTGTTCCTTATCCCTCTCAACTCTCTTTAGTTGTTTACTTGGTCGGTATGTCGTCACATGACAACGCGCACGTTTTATTACAACACTGAATAAGAATAGGACATTTAAATGATATGATTGGCTGTGACGGCCGAACTGATCAACGAAGGTAAAACTAAAAGTTAGTCGCTTGTTGTCGACAGGAATCATACGCCACGTGCTCGAAGGAACCTTGCATGTTAAAAAGGAACAATTGACTTTGTAGATATAAACGAAAGTCATTTGAAATTGACAGCCCCATGACGTAGTTGGCTAGACACCAGCTTGTGACACGTAGGGTCGTGGGTTCGATCCCTGTGCCTAAAGCCATATTTGTGTAAAAGTCTCTTGTAGTTTTTGACATCCACGTCACTAGACTTGTGGTTGTTAGTGTGGGGTCAGAACTAAGTGTGTTTATTTATATTTAAAAAAATACACAATAAACAGTTTACCACCTTTATAAGATTAATAAAATATGTACCACGCTTAGCACATATACCTTTCTTCGCAATTAGGTATAATTTTCATATTCTATTATTTGATTTGGTTTCTTCTGCATAAAAATTATGTATTTATTTTAATACAGATATAGACGAAATGGTTATAGGCCACTTAATATACAGCATTCATAGAAAAATGTGTATCGCGCCACACCGCAGGCGAAATAGCAGACACGAAATTTAAATTTTCCACTAACAAAAATGTTCCATTTATGGCTCACTTAATAATTCCTTTGAGCTCCCTCGAGGCGCAGCTTCAGTTGAAGAGCCCTCATTAGCGATTATTATTTAATGAGCGCCACAACGAGCCAAATTCACATGAACGTAATCAAAAACATCAAAAAGGCATCTCCGGATTAATGCGTAAAGAAATTAATGGCGCAAGAAAATACAAAATTAATCCGACCCAGTGCGAGTAAAAAAGCGCAATCATCCCTTGGACGCGGCTTAATTAAAGCATAAAAATGCAAATTCCGCCACCCGGCCCGCAACCCTCGCTGCAGGCGCGCCCAAAGTGAGAAAAATTCTTGTCAGATCAGAACTGGGTGTTGCCGCCCGGCGCCGTCCGGACATTACATTACAAATAATTGTTCTGTTATAAATTGTAGTAATTAAGTTAAAAGTTATTGAAGGAATGTTCGATTTGGTTACAGTGCCGTGCGGTCAATAAAATTTACTCTCGCAGTCGTTAAATGGTCTATGATACAATACTAGAGAACAGCTAAGTACCAAGGTATATTTTTTTAAATAAAATCATGGCATGTAAGTATCAATCAAAATTTTCTTGAATTATGTGTATTAAAGGTAACGAGAAAATAGAGTGCAATTTAAATCTCAAATATTTTCTTTTACATCAACTGCGCAATCATAGTGAAGATTATGTACCGAGGTAATCTCCAAGTTTAATGTAATTCTACACGCACAAACATCCCTCCGCTGTAGATACTCGTCGGCTTCTCAATTTGAACGCGAAATAGAAATTTTCGATCCCGCCTTGGCTTTGAAATGGAAAATTGTTTTTTTTTCTCCTCTCCACAGGGATCATTTTGTTAGTATTTTATTATTATTCAAGTTGAAAACTCCGGCGATATCGCCCTCCAAATGAGTTTGCGCCTTAAAAACTTGCCGACTTTATAGGGACGAAAATAAAAAACATATTGTCGCTTACCAAATTACGTTTCAGAAATATATTCAAGGATTTCAATTACTGAGTCCGATCTGGTGGTGACGCGGAAATTGTACGGGAAAGTCGCTCTTTTTATAAATGTAATGGAAAATATGTAATATAGCACTTAAAGTGTTTAGAGTGTTAATTCTTATAAGTGAGATTTAAAAAAGAATAGGAAAATCGTCACGATTTTTGGTTACGGGCCATGTTTTTTTTTTATGTAGCATTCTGAGTTTAGATTCAGTATCGATTGACTAATAACACCCGCTCAATAGCCGACACTCTATTCCGATCGCATTTTGCCAACAAAAGAAATATGTGTACCTACTTCTGATTCACAAATGGTTCATGTACAACACATATATTATTTTAATTCAAAGAAAATCTCCGAAAATATCTCAAAAAGTTTTTATAACTACTTACGTTAATAAAAACCAGCAAAGTATTTTTACTTATTTCTTGAAATTGCAAAACGATTTATATTAATTATAATTTTACACTTGGGTTATTCCAACATTACAATGGGGAGGTAAGAATACATTAGTTTTTAGTTAACTTGTCTACTTTTTGTGTATAAAGGTTTTTCCAAGAAACATTTTACTTAATTTATGCAATCGTAACATTTAAAGTATCCTTATTTCATTAGATTTAACTTTTGTCTGTAGCAAGAAATCACATAGACTGGGCTTTCATAATTTTGTCAATTTGCAAAAGATAGTCATAACAGTTTCTTGATTTGCTTTATATTTAGATCACACTGCATTTAGCGAATTTCTTATTAAAGACCTATCAATGTAACAATTAATTTACTTACTAATAAGTCTCTTGTTTATATGACAAGCGGATGAAGACATTATAATTCCTAGAATCTGATAAATATGACAGATAAGAGAACTATCTCACGTTTTCGTCAATCAACATTCTATTAAGACGGCACTGGCACGAAATATGATTGATAACTGTTAACTTTACGTTTACGTTTAGAAATTATTAATGTAGAGTCTATTATGTTTGCAGATTTTTTGATACAAGTACTTATAATAACTGCATTAGAAATTGACGTTATGTTTGTGGAGTGTAAGTTAAAACATCCAACTGGTAAAAAAGGATATATTAAATATCTCTCATTAATTAACACAATCTTGCCGACCTATTCAAAACCTTATTTTCGTGTAACAAAGTAAACTTCACGTGATATTTTAATTCGACTCGTGCGTAAGATACAATTTATAATGCCGAACCAAATATTATTGCGTTATGTCAACGCGCTACACACGACAGATCTATCATCTGTCACCTACATGAGACATCTGACGTCACATCAGCTAGTGTGACGTCATTACATAGTATTTTTGTTTTGAAACGTACTAAGTTGTCATCATGAATAAGAGGTTTGATATTGTTGAATGTAATCAAATATTTTTATATTTGTTGTTTGTTGAATTTTAGATAAGTCTGAATTTAAGGTAAGAACAATGTAAATAAGAAAATTCATACACCTTATAAGGGTAGGCACAGTCTATTGCATGCTGATAGCTTCTATCTACATACTTTTTTTCGACTGTCACTTTTGTTATATCTTCATAACCATCTAATTAAAGCTACACCTAACATTCATATTTTGATGATCAATCATTACATTGAAACAATTTTTTACGGTTTTTATTAACTTCTAAACACTAAGAAAAAAATAACTATACCAAAAAACAGCAATCTACTCCCAATAGAAACAAAAGCTCTCATAAATCCACAGACAAGCCCCTACAAAGTTGTTTACACAAAAATCCGCACATTTATTGTCTCTGGCAACCTTGGCGCGGCCATAAAGCCACCATGGCGTCCACGTACCGGCCCCGCACCTAATAGAACAAATATAACGTTATCATTGAGCACACATGTTTGAACACATCGCTAGTTGCTCGCGAATTTGCGGCCCTACGTATGCGAGAACAGTGAGGCACGTTTAAAAGATTTTAATTGTATTATATTGGCAACAAAACCCAAAATCTTGTGGTTGTTACTTTTTTTGTTTTGATTGATATTGGAATCGTAGGTGTCAAATAGAACAAGCACAAGCAATTTTGGAAGGCGTCATGTACTTTTAAAGGTCATACAAAAATAAAATCTAACATTGCATGTTTGATTAGCATTTATTAAACTATGGAGATAATTTCGCAGGTTGGCAATACTGTGTCAAAAAAGAATAGTGCTAATGGGTTTGTTTTTTGTGTTGGCAACGAAAAACAAGTGGTGTTAATGATGCAATTTACATAGAGGAAAATATCGCGGTAAACATTTTAACTGGACTAAAAAAGTTAATAACACCATAAGGGATTTAAGTAACGACTAATGTAACATTGACATTAAACATTTGCAATTGATTTAAAACACTGCAATTAACACATCTAATATTAAAAATATTAGGTAACAAATTCACATTACCATTAAAATTTGCACCATTATTAACTATTTGCAGTAAGAGAATGCCTCAGGCATTATGTCCACCTTTACATGTTATGTATGAAGAGTAAATAAATAAATAATAAATAAATTATTAGAACCAATAACATTTTTTTATTATAGTAAGTCTAACATAACAATTTCCATAGTTACACATATAAACAAATCAGTCAACTTTAGTATGTATCTCAACTTGTTACAATTATATATACATATATACGTCGTCGTACTGTCTCTCCGCATACACGTGGTTTAGTATGCGCACGCGCAGGACACGAGGCGCGCCACTCAGTCTCTGCGTGCTCGTACTGTACGCGTATTAATAGTCTCGTGGCGAGATCTTACCAACTCACATCTTTCAGGTGCTCCTCACAAGCTTTGGCAATTAATTCATTATGTATTTTAATTTTTTTGATTTATAGGTACTGAAATAATTAATGGAAAAAGTTGTAGTAACAAATAATGATGACGATTAATGTTTTATTAATAAGGCAAAGCTTGGCTCTGCGCAATATTAATAAAGTACTTTAGGTAGTCTTCTAATCTTAGTCTATGTGAAAAATAATGAAAAATCCTGAAAATTTATACTCATATTGTTTGTCTAAAAATTTATCTCGTACAAGGAAATGTTTGATTAAGCATTGTATCCTGGACTGATTACTAAACATGAAATTATTAATGTATTTTCCGCCATGTAGACCACAAACATTAGATTAGATAACTTATTGTAACACAAATAACGGACTGAAAAAAACTGACAAACTGTGAAGACAATTGGTTAATCGCTTTGAGTAGTCTGTTCTGTAAAGATACTTTTTTTTAACACAAAATAGTCTCGATCCGGAAAAGATATCTTCATCAACCCATATACGCCCACTGCTGAGCACGGGTCTCCTCTACCATTGAGAGGGTTTAGGCCATAGTCCACCACGCTGGCCTAGTGCGGGTTGGCGGACTACACACCTAAGAAATTCCTAAGAACTCTTAGGTGTGCAGGTTTCATCACGATGTTTTCCTTCACCGTTAAAGCAAGTGATAATTCAATGTGAATACACACATAACTTCGAAAAGTCAGAGGTGTGTGCCTGGGGTTCGAACCCACGACCGTCGAGATTCTCGACCGCGCGCCCAAACCTCGAGGCCATCACTGCTCGAAAAGATATTCTCGGGTCTATCTTCATCATCATCATCAGCCCATATACGTCTCCTGCTAGGCTCGGACCGCCTTTACCATACCATAGCCCACATAGATCTCTAAAACAATGAAGAACAGAAGATTAGAACTTTAAAATGTCGTACTTATTTTCAGCCTCATATCTTTACAGCTACTTTAGAAACACGACAGACATTTGAAATTGGACACATATCACCATCATTTATGACTCATACAAAGTATCATCTTCATTAAACATTCAATTTTAAAAAAGTTATCGGTCATCACGTCACAAAACTGCAGTTTTTTATCTAGAATTTTTAATGTACATTGCTGCATCAATCAGGCATGCCCTATAATTATACCTGCCCTGTGCATCTATGTATGGCAATCACGCCGTTACGTAAGTCCAGTGGATGGTAAGGCTATATCATTAAACATTAGCTCTTGTACATGTCGTCGAGATAATAAAGTCTGTCAATAGGTCTACAAGTGGTTTCACACGCTCCACTCATGTTCTATAGTCTATGCTATAATGTATTTATGTATAAAGAATACCTAGGTATGTAGATCATGACATAAGGATGAGGAATAGATGATCTGTCGTTTAAGAAACTTTTGTTGATTTTTTTTCTGAACTATATTATATCTCCGTATATTTGTGTCAATTGAAATGGAATCATACGTTTTTTTCTGACCGGTTTGTCACATTCACCACTAATTGGTTGGTGGTTTTGTGTCACCACTAATTTGAATCTAATATTATCGAATAAACTAGCCTGAAAGCCATTTCCAAGATACATCAGTCGTAAAATCAAATGTCATCTTTTTTTGTATATTTGAAACAATACACTTTTTTTTATTATTTTCTTTAGTCCATTGCTCTATAACTTCAACCTCCAGAAAAGCTATTTCTGGCAAGCAGCCGACGTTTTATTAACACTTCTCGTGATTATAAGTCCGTTCCCGAAACGTGAAAATTAAAAAAAGAAAACAGATAAGAAACGAAAAGAAGAGATAGCTACTACTCTATATTTATGTAATACATTAAAACCACTCTAAAAGAATCGCCTAAACTCTAATCATACATGATTGCGTTGGGCTCTACCGTTTCAAATACTCGTATAATAAACAAAACACTAGATAGAGTCGACTCTACAAGCGGTCTATAAATAAATACAGCTTACAGTCACATACATAGTTCTGACCCCACATTAATATACAAGTCTGGAGAGTGGGTATCAGAAACTACTAGAGACTTTTCGGACTCCCAAACACCCATACCCAAATATTTTTGAGTCACACAAACACTTTCGGTGCGGGGATCGAACCCGTGGCCTCTCGTTTCACAATATGGATCTATAAATAATAACTGTGCGAACATAGAAACATCTTTGCTGTGGTGTTTTCGTGGAACAGTACTTCGTTAGAGCTTGTTAACGCAATTGATGCTCTCTGTGTAGAGATCGTTAGGCGACTCTATTACTCGCTCGAACCAACGCAAACAGACACATTTGCTATAATATAAAGAATATACTTGTAATGACAGCGTATAATTTATTCAAAGTTTGGCTAATAAATTATAATGATGGGAAATTTTATAATAAACAAGTAGTTTTTATTTTAATTGGCATGGATAAGTGATCGCAAAAACAAATCATAAAAAAGTATCAAGCAAACCGCACTAGACCAGCGTATTGGACTTAGGACTAAATCCACAGTTGTTATGAAGGTCCGTGCCCAACAGTGGGGTTTATATGGGCTAATGATAATGAAGATCATTTAACGATTATATCTCCCACTAGTTTAAATTAGACATTTATCCACAAGAACGCCCAATAATTTCATAAAGAGTGCTGCTATGTTTTAAATGCAAACTACCTCTAAAAGAATGCTATGCAAATCTTTAAACAAGGCACGTGTTTATTTGCTGAAGATAATGACTAAAATCTCAAGCTCTATTCTCAAGCCGAACATTCCTATGGGAACATATTTCCACGTGCAAAATCGATGTGTACACTCGATATACACAAACAGTATTTGTGTCACGTCCTTGCATCGCTATCTGACACTGAGCAAACCAGGAAGGATTACATAGTATTTGCACTGAGCTGTTTGACTCGCAGTGTTTGATGTTTTGACTGGCAAACTATTGGGCGTGGTATTTGCTAGATAAACGTAGACATAATATTATTGAGTAATAATTCCATACATAGTAACCAATCTTGAAAATCAAACGGTATGAAGTACGGAAAAATTTTAAGTGTGTGATGTGAATTTGAATTTTTTTCGGCAGGTAATTATAAAAGTCATTTTTATGACCTGGGAAATGAATCTGTCACATTTCGATCGTAAGACACACTCTTAGACGATAGATTATAGATGAAGTGGATGCAATTACCACGCTACTAATGAAACTCATTTCTATTTATGTAACAACCATTATTTGGCTTACTTTTTAATATTTCATCCCAAAAGGCGATGAAATAAGCCAAGACCCTTATCTATTATTCCCCACTAATAAATAATAATAACTTTATAAATAATCGTTTTAATTGAATACTATCCGCGTTGTTTTTATGCAACGTGTCCCTGAAGCCCCCTCCGGGATGGCTATCGTCCCGTCGACACGTGTAAACCAACATAACTAAATATTGACGCGGCTACACACTGATAACAGATAACAGTTGCATAACGTTTGTGCGGACAGCTGGACGCTACTTCGTTGCGAAGCTAACAAAATATATTTTTAGAGACAAATATTTGTGTATAGATAACGAGCAAACATTTGGTAGTTGGTTTTTTGCTTATAAATGTAAAAAAAATGCATGGCAGATGGATTAACTTTTTTAAAACCTGGACAAAGATATATGGTATGGGCTTTCCTCAATTGCTTTCGGCTATCGACGAATGACACCATTTTTAGGTCTCATTTGGGATTAATGACGGTTTCCTTGGAATCAAACTCAATGCATCACATATTATAAAGCACATAATTACTTCGCACTGTTAAACGCGCGGTCTATTGCGATGTCACCTTGGCAGTCGCAGATTCAGATCCCAGATACATTCCACTCATTTTGAGTTTGTGTTTTCAAAATGAAGATGGAAGGGAGACATCGTGAAGTAACCCACCAGTCCTGACTGAACATATTAAAGTGTTTTCTTCGAGAATTATTAAGGGATCAAAATCCTCTATGCTAGACTAGTTTAGTTCGGTGGACTAAAGCCAAGCCCTTTTGAAGGAAAATCAGCAATATACCTATTAGTGGAGCAATTATGGTCTAAATAGTATACCAAGTGGACGTCCTTCATTCATGGGCTGATATTATTGTTATCGACATTCTGGAGACAATGATGCAATTTTAAAGTAGTTTACAGCACTCAAAAGCATACCAACAGTCTATAAATAAGTGAATATTGTCTTAGATAAGATACACCGGCACTACAAAGTCTAGACAGTGCACTAAGCTAGGCTCTGGCGAAATCTAATCGAGGGCAGCCCTTGAACACTATCTGTGAAGCACACTTCAGTTTTAATTTAGTTGAAGTAAGTGGTTGCGGATGTTTCGAGTATTCAGCAGTATAGAATAATATGTACTCTGCAGACCATCCACTTCTCTGTAATCGTTTGATATTTCATTTATAACAGGTTCCAACTTAAATGTTATCAAAACATGCACATCGCACATGTTTTATTAACAAATTAATCTATAATTGTTTCAACAGTTTAAATTCAACAATTAGACAGGATATCACACTAAATGGAACTTAATGAATAAGGAAGGCTATATTTTATGACACTAACTTCCTTCTGTGACTTATCTCACTTATCTCAGGAAATACTGGTTTGATGGAAAAAAATATTGTTTTGTTCAATATTCTATTTATCGAGGAAGTTGTAGATCATCACGCTATGAGTAATAGGAGTAGAACAATGCAAAATGGAAAAATTGATAATTTGGATGTTTAAAGTTTCGCACACGGAGTTTTGATAGTTAAAAAAAATGCGTGTAAATAAAAAAAATATTACAAATGTAATTTTTTTTTTATTTTTGTTTTATCAAAATTGTGTATTATTTATATGCGGAATCTAATCCAAATCTGTAAAAATCAAGTCCAAATTAGTTGCAAAACATTCATTTAAATAACGAGAAAAGTAAATCATTTAAAACAAAGGCGGTAGTGTTTATAAATATTGTTATTATAAACTCAGTTATTACATTAAGTGGATTCATGTAAACCCGTGTAACATAATAAATGTGTCCGTATGCATGTTATCTAATAATGTCACAATGGACTCCTTGTTTCTATAAATAACTCCAATAAGGCGCTTATACTGTCAATATCAATCATAGGCTTTAATAGTATTACTGCACAAGAAACGGTCGAGCAGTTTTATATGTTAAGTTAAATCTATTAGTTAAATGATTAAATCGGTACATGTATTATTCAGAAAGTGTTTTCATTAAAAATCTTGAAGTTTACATAATGAAATACATATTGGCAATGATAAAATATGTTGAAAATCATTATTCATAACGGAGGGTTAAGGCCTTAGTCCAACACTTTGGCCTGGTAATTTTAGGTGTTCAGATTTCCTCGCCGTTTCCTAGACCGTTAAAATACGCGACGATTCATTATGATTATGAATACGAATTTCGAAGTCAGAAATGTGTGTCTGAGGTTTTGAATCCGCGATCACGGAGATTTCTCGATCACATGCTTTAACCTCGAGGCCATCACGACATCGTACCAGATACAAGTATATTAGAAATACATCAACCATAGCTAATACAACATTTCCTAATTGATTTTAATTTCGAACCCACAACCATTTTTTCTTACATACAGTGACTTGTAATAGGGTACTCTACTCCCACTCGCGGTACAATGGTTGTAGAAACATCATGAACAAACACTCGGGGCCTCGCCCCCTGCGGCTATTTAAGCAACCCCCGCTTAAACCAACTAATAATATATACATACATGCATTAAATCACGCCTGTATTCCCTGATGAGGTAGGCAGAGATGCATTTCTGCACCCACATTTCGCCAGGTATGTATTAGTCCCACGTAATAAGGGGAGAGCCTATTGCCGTTTTTCGAGCATATTTCCAGACACTGTTGTACTGAGAATTTCCTAATGGATAAACCCGATAACACTGTGCCAGATTCGGGAATCGAACCCAGGACCTCTAGATCACACATCACATAGTACCGCGAGACCACGAGGCAGTCCAACTTATTATACTACAGACAAAAAACAAATGTATAGAAAAAACGTCAAGGGTTCTCGTCTCGGAGGCACTCGCCACGCCCACACGTGGGCGCTGAGTGGGCGAAATAGCCCGAACAGGTAGGGCCTGCCGTGTATGATGTAATCACAATCATTGTTGCTAGGACTGTTAATTGAGCTAGATAGCCAGGTCTTTTGTAGACGGTCGATGAGAAAATAGGTTTGACTTAGGTCAGTCAGCTTTAGGTTTTTTAAGGCTTATGAAGTACTCTCTTGTGTAAGTAGGTATAAGTGTTTCTCAACAAATACCTTTCTTGCAGTAAACTATCCCGTGAAAACTATTTTAGCATTGTTTCCTAGATATTGATTATAATAACCAGTTTTTAACCATTAAATTTTTGATGATGTCTTTCTTCTTCTTCTTCTTCATCAACCCATATACGCCCACTGCTGAGCACGGGTCTCCTCTACCATTGAGAGAGTTTAGGCCATAGTCCGCCACGCTGGCCTAGTGCGGGTTGGCGGACTACACACCTAAGAAATTCCTAAGAACTTTTTAGGTGTGCAGGTTTCATCACGATGTTTTCCTTCACCGTTAAAGCAAGTGATAATTCAATGTGAATACACACATAACTTCGAAAAGTCAGAGGTGTGTGCCTGGGGTTCGAACCCGCGACCGCCGAGATTCTCGACCGCGCGCCTAAACCTCGAGGCCATCACTGCTTTTATAAACGATATAACGATATTTTATAGATGATGTCTTTATAAACTTATTATTATTCAGCGATGAAACAGAACGACACGAATAAATATACTTGAATGGGATTCATAAAATTTAATTTGTGGATTATACAGGCCTATTGCAATAGAACAAAATAAGATTGGCCGATAGGTACGCAACACACACGTACATATGTACGTCTGGATCTAGTAAGGAATTCTAAGTATTGTATCTCTGCAGTTTACATTAAATATGAGGTCTGCCCATTTTTTGTAAGTTACATAATCATAAAACATCATTTAAAATAAAAAAGAAAACATATTATTTTCTATAAAATCTCTTATACATGTGACGACACATCAAATGTTAAAGCTGTTTACGTCGTCCATTTAGGGTAACATACCAGCAGATACGTTATCACAGAGGTCCAAGTATTAGGACAGGACCCTAAAAACAAACATGCTCAAAGCATATTTTCTAAGAAATATAGTGTAGTACATGATTTAGGACGAAAGCATCCCATTATTTTGAATGGCTACAACACGGAGCATCTTAATGTGGGATCAAAATAATGACTGTGACTCTCCGTTCTGACTCAACAATACAAAAAAAGTCATTTAAGATAATCCTAAGAAGTTATCTCGATCGTACCAAATAATCACCTACATTCAAAATGATACGTTTGAATAAACTTCATATAAGAAATAGACCAACATTCCAGGCGTATTTTCAAGGCCTCAACTCTTGTACTAATATTCCAGTTGCTCAATCGAAGATAAATAATTTCTATAACTTTCTTGCGTAGAAAATTGTAGATTTCTATAACCATAGTATCCGACATCAAAAACAACTCTCTAAGTTAAGCCGACTATTTTTGGATCCGAAACACCAAAAAAACTGACTACATATAGAAACCTAACGCGATATCAAGAGGAAACACAAAACCTGATTCAATAGAATATACACTTTTATAACGTGCCTATACCACTTTTCAAGCTTCAATTGTGAAAACTGGCTCTGACAGCTGTTTTGAATGAGATGTACATATGTAGTCGTTGCAGGTTAGACAAGGACAGATAGAAATCATGTGCTTCGGTTAATCCAATATGTCGTACTATAACCTGAATAGACAAAGAAGTATAAAATTTATATCAAAAAGCATAAGGTTGAAATTCTAATCCAGTAATTCTGGATATACGACGTTCAAAAATTCCGTTTAGCGCCCAACAAACTGGTGGAACCGGTCGAGCGGAGGCTTGTCTCCTGTCCAGGGTCATCAGAGACGAGAAAAAAAAACTAATTTTAATTATTATGAAATTGCGTATTATTTTTTTTCCTTTGGGCAATAATATTCTGTTCGCTTCCTTGACGCTTGAGGCCTATTTACACCCACTTAGATTCGATAAAAAACGGTGTTCGTCGTAAAAATGATATTAAATATGTTTTTTGAGGTTTATTGCAAAACAAATGTTAGTTATCGTGTTCTGTATTCGAAGGTCGTGAAACTTAAATTGGAAGTGGTTTTTTGTTGGAAATAATCGTACATTATGGTAGGTCAAACATACACCACTACTATGTGTCACCATTCGTCAGAAATATCTACGTATTTTTGAAGACAAAGACACCTTATATAATCTAAAAAGACTAAACACTTTTATGGATTGAAACATAGCTTCCTATTCTATTATTATTTACTTCCTAAATTTCTTAACTGCAATGACAAATGTGAATGTAAGCTTAATTATTTCCAAAGCTTTCATCTTTTAACTAATTTCCACGAGCCTCCATACAAGGGCTTTCGAGTATAAATAAGGCTAAGGCATATCTACGTGAAGCCAGGTTTTTGGTATAAATAATACCGTGTGTGCGGGTGGTAGCCCTGCGTAGTTGTTTGCTACTGGCTTACGCTACTTTTTCTGAACGTGGCAGCGCTTGTCGTATCCAATGTGGCTGTATGCGTTCGCAGCAGTTACTCTTGTATATTAATGGACAAACATCGTTTCTACCCGCGCGCCACGACACTCCTCTTCAATCTAAATAATATCTAGTTTCTACGTGCTATTTAGTTGGTAATTCTATTATGAGTATATGTCTTATTGCTTGATTAGGCAGTCTGTTGATATTAAGATGATTTAGGCCTTAGTCCACAAGGTATAGGCTTTAGGTATTAAAAGAATAATCTTCTAAAAGTAATAAATACTCCCTTACACTGTTGTTGATACATGGCGACCACTCAAAACATGGGAAATGCCTAAAATTTGTACACACGACTGCAAGTACATCTTTGTATATGAATCGTAAAGACTAACAATGTCGAAGTTCTCGTTTTAGTATGACAATTTATTACGAAATGTTGTATATGTTTGTATTGACCCCACAAATTATGGTTTTTCTTCTAAAGTATAATTTCAATATAATTTTCAGGAAACCATTTAACTTTGATTGAATAACTTACAAAATTCCGTCAATTTTATATTAAATCATGCCTTTAGTACCCTATGCTTATTACTTATATCCTAGTCTCGGTTTAAATCAATTATTTGTCAACATCCTACAATTTATTTAATCACCGATTTATTACTAGTTGCCAAATCAAGAGATAATAAATAAGCCAACTTTCGGATTTGAATTTGTGGTGGATTTTGTGAGTTTTACGCAACAATAGCGACCATTATACCTTACATAAGCATAGTTTAACTTTTTGTTTAGTCTTAAGAAATGTTTTATATAATCATCATTCGTGTATTAATCTGTGTTTCAAGATTTCTTGTTACCAATTTGTCTAAATTACCCATCACGTTTGGTGAGTTAATGGCTGTAGGGTTCAAGTTGTTTCTAGGTTCGAAATCAAATGGCAATACTTTAGAGACTTCAAAGTTACAAAGTTTGAGTCCCCGACATAGAGATTTAAAAAAATACCCATATATTTTTGAGCAACCAGACACAAATGTGTCGAATAGATAAATTTAGCTCATAGATGTTGCAATTGGATCATACTATAGTTGACATTAAGTGCCTGTGTAGTTTGTTCATCAAGCCCGTATAGCTATCAAGCTATTCAACAGTAGAGGCAGACGTTCTAGGCAATTCTACATGATAAGTTTTTGTCACAAGTATGTAAGAAAGCTATTCTACACTAGGACAGAGAATTGGAATAAGTATTTGTTATTAAAATTATATATTATTTTAATTCACTTGGACAATGCATACATCTGCTAAAGTTTGTTTATTTTTAGTGCCAAGTACCTACATCTCAACACTTGATACTTTTTGAATTCAACTGTACAGTATTATTAGGAAAAATGTTACTTTGTGAGCATAGAAAGTTAATAGTTTGACCCAAAAATTCTTCTCTGCCTAATATTAGGATAAAAATAGCATTTAGAAATATATCGTCAATAGAAATTCATACACAGAGCGTTCACCTTTTTTAGACGACGTAAATAATACTGAGGTCAGTTTTTTCCAACCTGGCCCCAAGGCTCAGTCGAAAATTGTAGAGTGGAATAATGAGGTAGAGTTAAGTGGCTCTAGCTCGGCTCTCCCTTTGTGGCGCGTGTAGGAACTCTTGCCCATTCAAAGGGTTCGAGTGGTGTTTCGATCCGCATTAACAACCGTCTTCTCTATAAGTTCCTTTGATGGGGATTTTACGTGAAAATGGACGCGTAATAGGATTTTTTGGGAGCCGGAAAAAACAATTTTTATTCTCGTGTTACGCGAAAGTTTGGGGAAATACATTAAATCGAGGGGTTTGTTGATCAGTTGTTTTGAGTTTACCTATTTTTTCAATGCACCGTAGATTATTTGATACGGTTGATGACCGATCTCTTATCTATATTAATTCAAAAGAATTACTACTATATTTGAAATACACTGCACTTACTGTAGGGTCCAATGTTGTCACTTTGCTTACAAAATTTGCGCCTTTAAACAACTTTAATAGGCAAGCAAAATGAAAAAACATCTGACCTCGACACTCAACAATCTTTTATGGCAAGCGTACGTATTATGTCCGCCATTATTAAAATAATGAAGCAATGATATTACACTGTCCATTACGTAAGATTAATAGCCAACACCTCGTTAAAATCTCCGCCGAAGTTTTTATATAAACTTGTTCGCTTTGAAGATAATTGGACATCCAAATAGACACATTTACGTCATTTTCATTTAAGTGAAAAAAGGAATAACAAAAAATTTGGCCCTAGTAAAAAATCTTATTAGCTTTTCAAGAGCTTTACATTAAACAATAGTTAATCAAATCAGTCTACTAACTTGACATGGGACTTCAAGTAATCGTCATTTACTTAACTTTCTTCTAGCCATCCCAGTGTCCCGATCACTGATTTCTTCAGCTTTTTTTTAAGATTAACTCTGACTACAAATTGAATACTATAGAAGATTTATTCCCTTTTTAACATTAATCAAATGCCAATAATGGCTACTATTATCTCACTTGGAAGCAGTAAAATTAATACTAAAATTATCTTCCAAACTCACGGTCATTTATAACATTTAAGCTGGTACAGCAGTGGACACTACAAAACAGTATTAAGCTCAGCTCATGCGACAGTAATGTTATTCAGCGCGCGATGTGTTATCTAAACAGTCTATTACCGATCCCTTTGGCGCACTCGGTATAATTTCATTGCTCGAGTAATAAAGGCTAATAGACGCAAATAACCCGTAACTTGCGGCCGGTGGGGGGTCGCACGGCGGGTCGGGGGGTCGTGGGCCCCGCCGTCTATTTCGGTGAATGTCACCCGTTAAGTTTCCACAAGTCGTCATCTAAGTTGGCAAGTTAAACAAGCTAAGTTAGTAATATGCCCCGGGGAGCCCACTTCCGCCAGATCGCTTCAGTTTGTCTCGGGTGAAATTAAACTCGAGTATTTGGCGGATCACTGACGCTGCTCCAAACATGACGCGTTCAATATTTAAATAAGTACCAATGAAACTTAGGGGATATATGATATTATCTTTCGAAAGCAAAAATAGCAGAAATACATCCATAGTACTGACGGCCATGCCAAAATACCCAATGTAGATAAAAGGGCTTTCTACACCCACATTGCATAAGCTAACAATATAATAACACAACTCCTAATCCAGGCATCGAACCCAAAATCATACGATCACAAGCACCACTTTAAGACGTTACCGACAATACAGTCTTTCGTTGAATTGAAATAATTTTGTAGACTTCATGTCAGAGACCCCTAACAAGTAATTAAAATAAATAGCGTAACCCTGAACCCAAGTATCTGCGAACTGTCATGGCATCTAGTTGTTAGCGGTCGTTAAGCCGACTCAGAGACGGTAATTAAAATACTTACCTTAAACTATTTCCTAGGCCTTAAGCCCCTACATTTTCCGTATTCGCAGTGAAATAGGAGCTTATGTTTCTAAATTCTGTTAATCACATCCAATAATCAAGTTTCATTCGTGCACAAACACTAATTCATCAATTATATTATCGAAGGATAACACCGCCCGACCTGGATATCGAACCTTGAACATTTTGAACTTGTTGATTTAATGATTAAAATGTACATAATTTTTTAATTAATTTACTAACTCTTCTCCTAAACATCCCAAATACTTCAACGTCCATATTTATTTCACAAGCTTTCAAACTTGTACAAAAAACCTAAAGTATCTTCCATCATATCCCAAAAAAGCATGATTTTATTGGTAGAAGTAATATCAGTAAAGGAAAGGAAACATGTCCGTATCTAAACGTTGACGTCCCCCGTGTCAAATCAATGTGAAAGCTTGGAACAGAGACTCTATATACCTACCTCTATATATATACGATATTTTTGTTAGTTTGTTCCAAAATTGGTTTAAAAAACAACAGTTCTTAATCTTATTCGTTAATAACGATAACTTTAATACTATGAAATGGAGTGACAATATAAAGAATTAATTGTAACTATGTTATTTGTTTATCTTCCACTTGGTTCTGAAAGCAAATTTCACTAGAAGCTTGAACATATGATTCAGAATAATCTTAAAAAGAGTAAGCACTCAGTCATCTAGTACAGAGTAATTTCAACAAATAATTAATATAACAAATAGGGACCCGCCCCGGCTTCGCACGGATGCAATGCTGATATTTAATGGATGTTATCATACATATAAACCTTCCTCTTCAATCGCTCTATCTATTATAAAAAACCGCATCAAAATTCGTTGCGTAGTTTCAAAGATTTAAGCATACAAAGGGACATAGGAACTGAGAAAGCGACTTTGTTTTATACTATGTAGTGATGTCTCTTAACTGAATAAAATCAGAGTTGAATAAAATAGGTAGAACTCGCATTAACAAAAGCAATAGAATTTCATTTCTTTTTTAATTTCATTGTTACTAGTGAAAATCACTATTAATTATGCATATTGTTATATCTATTTCCCATAAATATTCGAAAAATTGGGTATTACAAGCCTTCGTCGCGAGTACTACACTGTAGACAACTTGAAAATAATCACAATGTAAAGAACAAAGAGCTTAATCTCGTACAGGACTCGTCGGACCACTCCCTGCAGCTATCTCGCTCACTCCAGCCCCGTGCGAGCGAGACAGAACACACGCAGTTGAAACCAGTTAAGGGATGTGGGTGATGTTTGGGATGCCGTCAGTTTTGGGAAAAATAAAAGGGAGTAACAGCAAATTAATGTATCTGTTGGATAAAAGGATAATGGCCGGCCCGGTGTGGTGGGGACAATGTGTCTTTGTGTACCCGGGTTCGGATCTCCGTTAAGTGCTTTCGTAATTTCCCTTGCAACGTTAGCTACAGAGGTTTTATTTTTATTTGGCCGAATTCTGCCTTTGTTCGCTAGTCGGACGTGTACAGGAAATGTTTTATTGTCGACTCTAAACAACGGGATGTCGTTCACAAAATCCTATTAATAGAACAGAACAATCAATAAAGCTGACCTCTTCAGTTATGGATTCAATAGTCAATCTAACATGCAGTCATACATGCAGTGATGGCCTCGAGGTTTAGGCGCGCGGTCGAGAATCTCGGCGGTCGCGGGTTCGAACCCCAGGCACACACCTCTGACTTTTCCAAGTTATGTGTGTTTTCAAATTGAATTATCACTTGCTTTAACGGTGAAGGAAAACATCGTGATGAAACCTGCACACCTAAAAGTTCTTAGGAATTTCTTAGGTGTGTAGTCCGCCAACCCGCACTAGGCCAGCGTGGCGGACTATGGCCTAAACCCTCTCAATGGTAGAGGAGACCGTGCTCAGCAGTGGGCGTATATGGGTTGACGAAGAAGAAGAAGAAGTCAATCTAAGCCTTAAAATTGCAAAAGACACCCACCCACATCCTATACTAGAAAATCGACATCAATAAAGACCTACATTTAAAAGAATTTTCAGCCCAACACCAGGATTTAGTGAGATGTAAACTTCCAAAACATTTACCGAGTGCAAGTTGCATAGTGAATAATTGAATAAAAGACAGGAACAGTGTCGTATGGCGGGCTCATTGTGCTCGCTCATAAAGTGCGGGTAGACGGTGCACTGCGGCGCGCCATTACGCCATGCAAATGAAGCGCATTCAGCGCTGTCACAGTAATAAAGCGCTTCATTTCACTTGAAATGTCTTTAAATTGCTGCTTTATTAAGGACGAGCGATTACCCGCGTCTCCGCCCGTTGTACGCGTTCTCTATTTATTTACTACAATTCGTTGTGCTGGTCTTTGTGCTGGTCTTTGTGGCGTTAATGCTTCCGCGGATTACCTTGTAGTAACACCGTTTTATTGATATATGGTTTATCTGAACAGGGACTTGAAGCCAGGGTCAGTGTTTATAGATAACATACTTAGTTTTTCCGGGGCCTATGAAACGAAATTACATTACTTCTGCGCCCATCGTAATCTCACTCCCTTGGTTACAGACCAGAAATAGTGATCTTGAAAACAAATTCGCAAGTATGTACATATGTGTATGTTTAAATCTTATTAATGTTACTTTCACATAATATAGAAAGACTATCACCAATAAACTTTGAGGGTTTTCTGTGAGCTGGCGCCTACTCCATTAACCGAACCAAACCGTCAATCGATCACCACTATCAAAACCCACATGCATCTTTAAATCCATAAAACCTCTCGAAAATCAATAAACCAGAGAAAAAATTACATAAGCATCGAAATCTCGTATAATTTCAAAATCCACAAGTCAAGTGAAATGAGTTGGTAGATAAATATTTATAAGGCGAGTCTACGGATGGCGTGGGTGCCAGGGCCTGAGGAGTAAATAACCCGCTTGGCGCCATAACAGTGCCTCATGTGGGCCCAGGCCATAACCGTAAACAATGGCCGGATAAAAACCATTTACTTGATGAGGCTTAATGTACCCGACGGATGAGGCTGCCGACGATAAGGATTCTTAAGAAAAAGAGTAATTACACTAAATATAAATGAAGTATGTTGGACTATTTAGGTCCAAGGGCCTGTTTAAAAAGGCTGGTTAATAGAGAGGTTAAGTCGACTAAACGCTAAGTGCATATGAGGCAAAATGATATTGAAATTGCATACTGGATTAATTGTTAGATGTAATAAAATCTTGAGATCAGGCTAGTGATATCACTTATTTGAAATTCGTTCTCGAAAAAGACTAAGTGACAAATATCCTTATATCAACTTTTATTAATTTACAGCCTGATTCTAAAGAAGTATGTTTATGAACATCAGTAACGCAAACATCATGAATATCCAAGTACCAAAAACAAAACAGCAGTCCGCCATATATCTCCATCGTCAATAAATAACACTTTGATATCAGGAGGCAGTTTCTCAAACTTTTTGCGCCCCTGACGTTTGATCGATGGAGTGACGCAAAAAAACGCCCCCCTTTTACTCGCTACACAGGTGGGAGATTGATGGAGTGAAGTTTTATTGTATCTTTTGAGACATACAAATGTTGGAATAGACTTTTTAGCCGCGGTACCTACGAATATCCCATTACGGAATTAAATGACTTCGAAGGGCACCAGTTTAAGCTTTATGAGAAAAAAGACTTCGTAAATATGAACACAGAGGTAACGTATGTGATGAGAATTATGGAGTGTTGAGAACTTTTGGATCAATTTGTCTTTTTCTTATGTCTAACTATAAATTTATTGAAGCTAATGAGGCAATTGATAGTTAAACTGAGTGTAGATACATTTCTGTGACATTGGAAATGGGTTCTAACGTATATTTATATGGTTACAAATTTACAAGGCATTGTAAGGATAGAATGTTTTTTTTTTAATTATGAATGTCAAAATATTTCTGTATAGTCCTTACGTTGTTTTACATTTTTTGTCGCTCGCGACATCGTTAAGCGTTTGTGATCGAGAGGTCCAAGGTTAAATTCTGGGTTAAACACTTTTCCCTTAAAAAGTTTTCAGCAGAATTATGAATAATTTTTAAAAGTTACGAAAAGTTACCCATCCGGTAAGGAATGTAATATCTACACGACGACTCATGGACATAGAATTATACATAAGTCTGCTTTTCAGTAAATTTAACGTAAATTATCATTAAGATATCTCCTCAATAATGTGACACAGGGTTAAACAACCCCTATGAGTGATGTTACATACATCACCTTTTTTGTATTTCTATCTTTCGGAGCGACTATACGAGTTCCCCTGCCTCTTTACCCCTTCATGTCGTTTCCAATATTTCCGTGGTCATGGACGACAGTCATCAATTACCATCATTACCCGCTTACGTTTACATTCAAAACGATGAACTAAAAAATGCACGTATGTACATACAACCAAGCAGTACTGATGTGTCTGTATGTTGAACTAAACAAATCGAAGTATAAGGAAAGAGGTCTATACAGGACGTGAATCTATTGTTTTTTTTTTACAATTTGTATGGATGGATCTTGGATTGTAGTCAAATCCAAACACTTTTAAATGTCAAATATAATTTCTAAAATTCAAAAGTCAAACAGTCAATATCAAGGCCAGTAATAAGTTTGTCCTAACCAATATTATAAAAACTAAATACTTCCTAATTTTTTAATTCACTTTGCCTTGCTGTGAACTAAGAATAAAAGAGAGTAGTAAATAATATATAACTGTTTTTTGGCAACTAAAAAGCTTACTATAAAGCTTATAATTAGATATTTAAAAAAAAATCAATATTAAGGCAAGTGAGACCAGGGTACGAACTAGTGCACGCTCGCACAAGTGGTAATAAAATGTATAGTTTACGAGTGAAGCGAGCACGGACGGCCATTGCAGCGGGCAGTTTATGAGTGATCAAATTTGTCGGAACGGGTCGGATGCGCGGGCGCCGGTAGCCGACCGGTTTCTCCGTTCTCCCACTTTTTTCTCTCCGCCTTATCTTAAACTCTTTGTTTTTTATTTTCAACTTTTCCCGCTGAATTAATAGCCGTGGCTTTATCGTTTATCTTGTTCGATATTGAGCTGGGGATACACTGAGCAAATCATTTCTTGATATTTCATTTGAGCACAGAAAATTTTTACTTAGAATAGCTTAAAGCGAAATAATTAAGTCCTCATTAGTATTGTATACCTATATACATATATTCTAAATTTCCGTACAAAGCAGATTACATCCTGAAAACTGTAAAAGAATTATTTATATGATTTGCATTATGCAAGAAAATTATTACACCACCATTTTTTTTCTCTTCATAATAATAGAGTTTTCATAATTATGGCTTCAAAAAAACTGACCGCTTGGTTCATTCTATGTCATAAATTGCATTTTGCTATTATGCATTCCTATATTTGATTGTTAGTTCATAAAAAAAGTTAAATTTTTTCGTTTCAAGTTTCTAAGCACATACAAAGTATTCAACAATTCTAAATGAATTAAAATAAAGGATTTCCGGTTTCTTAAAAGTAAGTCAAGTGTGGTCGTGATAATACACCTCCACTTAGCTCTTAAAAGTATAAGGCGTAAGTTTATAATGTAAACCAGCCACAAATATTACTTGAAGCGTTCAATAATAACATATACAAATAAACAGTTTGAAACGTGTGTACATCCGGTGTCGTAGTGTGCACGCCGCCTTAGCACCTCTTGCAACTTTATATTCCGACGGACCCGTTTCGAAAGCTCGTTTTTAGGGTACTGCCGGGGAGCTTATGAAAAAGTTTTTCGGTTACAAATTAATTTCTTTTGTTATGCTATTGTTTCTTAACACCATTTACCATGGTTACCAAAGTTCAATAGAAGGTATTGTTGTATTTTAAGCCACCGTTTGTTTAATATAAAATGGATTGTATCATTTCAAAAACTTTATTACATTTTTTGCGGATCCCGGTGTTTTTGCGACAGTCTCTCGTGATTTTTTTACTGACGGCGTAAAACGTGGTGTGCGTTCAAAGATAGTAGGTATTCAATACAAGGATGCGAAACAAGAGGCCGCGGGTTCAATCCTCACACCGAGACTTATGTTCGTGTTATCCATACATAATATATTTGTTTCAGGTGTTGGTGATTTATGAGACCGTAAAGTCTCTCGTAATTTCTGACACCTGCAAAACTAGACTTGTCTCAGACAAAGACAAGACTTGGGTCAGAACTATGCATGCGATTGTTCAGTGTATTTATTATTTAACAGCAGCTTAAAACGTAACCTACAGAACCATGTAGTAATGAGGTGACAGTAAAATGTAAATGAGGTACGTAGGTCGCGGTATCTGGTCATCTGTCAGCAATTATTTGGGATGTTGCGTGCGCGCCGTATCGCTCGCTGGAGATCAGCTCATCGCCTCCTGTTATCGCCAAGAGTGATAATGGTGGTCACGGCAAAATAAGGCGACTTGCATGCTAGCTGGTCTGTTGGTAACTGTCGAACTGATGAACATTAGACTTTATCGATGTGATGTAATTCTTGATTCATAACAGGTGATATTGCTTGAAGAACAATTTGCTGATGGCAGGAGTTTTTCACCTCTTTAAGTTTATTGCAAAATATCTCATAACTCCGACATTTTTACACCCTCTGCTATCGTTTATAATAATAACATATTTGTTTTACTTAGGAAATTAACTAAACAATTACAATAAAAATTATTAAAACAAAAATATATAATATAAACGGTGAATTAAAATTCACAAAGTTTATAAAACTTTTAAGTATTTGTAACAATCAAAAATTATTGTTTTCTTACTATAGATAATGTTATTCTCAAAATGTTCTCAGTCGCAGAATAAACATTCACTCTAACTTTATTTCAGCTTTACTTTCCACGAATCTAATTCTCGTAGAACTTCAACTTAAGACGTAAATACCAGAATCTCTCTTGTTGTAGCTCTAAAATAAACAAAAGAAGCAATTTACGAAATCGCTGTTTATTTACCGCGGTGGAACAAATCTCTAATTACACTAGCACTAAGCACTATCCTAAGAAATTCAGTTAAATCCAGATGAGAGACTTCGTTTGCTCTCTACAAATCAGGGTTGCCTTGTTCTAGATTCTTCGATAAATATTTGAATACCACGAAATATTAGGAAGTGACAACTGTTTCCATTATTGTATTTATGATTAACTTTGTGTTGGGGGTTCACGACGTCAATTGAATAATTTGTTCATCACGAATTCGATCATACATTATTATATCTGCCTGGTATTTCTGAGTCTAGCAATCACCAAACTCTTTTTTTGTTTGACGAATGAGATCTTCTCTTTTTGTAAGAGAGGTCCGGGCCTACCAGTAAAATGTCAACTTTATTTTATGAAGTATTAATTGCCATTAAAGTACCTTCATATTTTATGTTGTCGAAAAGCAGGAATAAAATCGCCCATGATTATGTGGGACAAAAACGGAATGAGTGGAAACGTTGTTGCATAAATGCACTCTGCTTACTCCATACAGATTATTTATGCATGTACATCAGTATCATAAGCCCATTTACGGCCCACTGCTGGCCCCGGGCGTCCTCTAACTTTGAGAGGATTTAGTTTAGTCCACCACGCTGGCCTAGTGTGTGTTGGCAGACATCGCAGTAGTAGTATGTAATTTTCAGATATTTCCCGATCGTCATTATTCCGTAATCCTGTTAATCATCATTTACCTGGCAACCCTGCTCCAGATAAAGCGGTAATCTGCCTCCAACCGGAATTATCTGGCGCACACAGTTCGTCAAATGATGCCCTCGGGATATCGCCGTCCCTTTCACACTGAATAGGTGTGAGGGAAATAGCACTAATTGATATGAGCGGGTATTGGGCTTAATTATTATAATGTTAGTTAAAGCGGTAGGTGGAAAGGTGAAGGAATAATTCGGACTAGACAAGCTTATATTTATTACGCAACCGGATTTACACTCGGAAATCCTTCCTTCTACATCAATGTAGAATAAATATCCAGTGAAAATATGTCATCATCCTGGTCATACGCACACTCACGCCTGTATTACCCCGATGTAGGCAGAGGTGCATTCCTGCACCCAAATTCAGAAATCTGTGTTTATGTTCTTGTAACTCTAGGAGCGACTCTATTGCCGTTTTTAGAGCACAAATTCGAACTCCAAGTTGCTAAAGAGAATTTTCATCATCATCATCATCATTAACAGCCCTTAATTCGTCTACTGCTAGACATAGGCCTCTCTTATGTCACGCCACTGGGCTCGATCTTCGGCTCTCCTCATCCAACCACTGCCAACCTTGAAAGAGAATTTGCTAATGTCCAATAATACTTTGCGCGAACTAGAAATCGATCCCAGCATATTGAGATCGCAAAGCGCATATTCGTACTGCAAAACCACGAGTCGTTATTATTACATGATTAAAAAATATCACAGGTCACCAGTCTTACAACCATATGTGTATATATAGCATATAACGGTTTAATTCTCTCTCGCGCTATAAACAGTGTACAAAAGTTAGGGTCAATATTCGCATTGAGGAGTAAAATGAAGCACATCGGCGGGTTGTGAGAGCCCGGCGTAAATAAACGCTGAACGCACAACAAACATTTGCATGAGAAACAACTATCGCACGCTCCGACTGTCGTAAACAATCTGAGAGCACACATACGCACGACTTTTAGTCTAACCAAAAATTATACAGGGTGTATTTAGACCGTGATCGAAAACTGAGGCAGATAATAGCGAGGGTAATCACAAACCCATTGGCGATATTAAAAATCGCGACAAAAAATAAAAATTTTGACGTTTTCCATACAACCATCGGTGTTAAAAGCATGTGGTTTGTATGGAAAACCTCAAAAATTTTATTGTTTGTCGGGATTTTTTAATGCCAGGGGGTTTGTAATCACTATCGTTATTACCTGCCTCAGTTTTCGATCACGGTCTAAATACACCCTGTATGTAAAATAAGCAATATTCCATCATCATATCATACACACGTGTATATGCACAATAACAATACATTCGTTCTACAACAGTCTTAATTTCGTATTAAATATATTTGGCATAACATAGTCGGAGCTCACTACACAATATATTATCTACAGTGCATCGTACATATTATCAATTAAAGGTTGAATAAAAAAGCTATGAATTGACCGATTTTCCCGAATGGACAAAGCACTTGTCCAACTTATCGAATCAAAAATAAGAATATTGCGAAAAATTTTGTCTACTATAATGTTGGAAGAATCACTGGGTTAAATACCATAGTATTTTTTTAGACGAAAACAAAATATTATACAAATAACCCAAAATGTGTATGTAGAAAATCTAAAAATATTTATCGAGTCAATTTCAAAAAGTAAACTACAATGATTTCTTGATGTTTTTTATTTCTAAAGTAATTTGTAAATTGCGTTTAAAAACATCATACCACGATTAAAAATCGACGGTGTGCGACTAACTTCACCGATTTAATTTATGATACATAGCTCGAAAGCCAAGTAATCAGATTGGGCCATCGCTTCTAAGATAAGCTCTTTTGAAAATACAACGCTATGAAAAATGTGTTACTATAACAATAAATTCATATAAATTTACAATTAAATAAATTAGTTTAACAAGACTGCGGCTTCATTATACCATTTCTTGCAGTAAAGTTAATTATGCTTGGTTTTTCTTATTACATACACTTCTACGGTTTCTTTGCCTTCATTATGAAGTATTTTTTTATAAAATTATCAATAGCATTTCTTACACTTACGACTTCTGAGGTCTGATTTTTCCATAATTATAAAAGGAGCTTATTCGTAGACCATCACGCTCACTCACGTTACCTTTACCATACTTATTTTTTTTGAGTACAGATAATAAATAATTAATTTGAAATAAACTAAAATATCAGATGAATGTGTCTAGAATTCGAGGTTGCCTATCGAAGATCATGCACATTTCCTCTAGGCTCTACTTTAAATCATAGTATATCGGAAGTTGATATTATTGTTGAAAAATTAACTCGGTTGAACATTTAATTAATAACTGCATATTTTTAACCACAGGGAAAATGTATTGAAATGCAAATGTATTTTTAATTAATTCATTTGATATGGACTGCATTGTTACCATAACAACTTGGAGGAAAACAGCGCATTAATTAAATTTTAATAAACATATTTGTATAGACTGCCTTGTGATGCCGCAATCTAGAATCTCCGGGTTCAATTTCGGGTCAAAAAAAGTATTTTATACCTTCTCTGTTTAGAATTACTTAGTAGTGACACAGAATCTTTAAAACCGGTATAGGTTCGCCTCCATTACGTCGGTCCTAAAAAATTGCATAATTTGGGTATCCAGACACTCCTCTGCCAACTCTTTAGGAAGAAAGGCGTATATAAGCATGTTTACTCATATTTATTACGTCGTCACAATGACAGGCTTGACTGCAAATAGATCCGACCTTAGTTGCCTGATGCTGTAGATTTCAATAAGTAAAGATGTCCCAAATTTATCAATTTTTATCATAGTTACATTTGACGTAACTTCATAAATTAATGAAAAATATGATTTACTCTAAATGGACCACAATATAAGTCCATATTACCTAAGTGCTTAAACACTTGATATTCTTCAACGTGTTCAATTCAAAAGGTTTATTAAATTCTGATATCAATTGCTACTCGATAGCCCAAAGGCAGGCACTAAATTCTAGTAAATTCCTTCAGAGCAATAATGTGGATTTATAAGGTGGGTGTGACGGGCCGGCGCCCTCATTATTATTTTAATTGTGAACTGTAATATACTGACAAATTAGTCTTTGTTCTTTGTATAAATCCATTAATACTACCAATGGCCTAGAATTCGAAACAACATTACATTTAGAGTTATTAAGTTAGGTATAGCTCGTGGGCTCACCAAGAGGTACCAAGTTCGATTCAGTCGTTGAGGTTGGGCAAAGATTTAATGAGTTTTTCCATAAGGTAATTCTCAGCTATCATGGTGTCAGGAACTGTGCCCGATAAAAGTTAAGAGTATCGCCACTTTTTTCGTGAGACGAAAACACATGCGGCGAAACTTGGGTGCAAAAATGCATTAAATCCATCCTGGAATCAATTTCAAATCAAACCTACAGATTAGCTGATCAAATCCTATTATTAAAATCATTTCCATCCCTGTCAATGATCGACAACGTATCTCTTAATGCTAAGTGTCAGAGGATAGTTACATTCTTATTATCTCAAAAACATATTTTAAAACATGAACAAACACAAGAAACGAATACCATAAGCTTGCGTTATCAGAAACCGCCGTTCACAACTGGAATAAACTGTACAATAAAGTTTCAAGTGAAATCGAATCAACAATCAAAGGAAGCATTCATCCGCCATCGATGGCGCTATTCACGAGCTGAATATTACTTTTGCCAACTCTACAATGTCCAGAGTGTACTCTACTGTCTGCGACTACGTAGAGCCCCTTGAGTAGAGCGACCCTTTGTGCGAGCTGCATTTTAACTCGCTCTACCTCGCGGCTATATTTAGAGCTCTATTTTCTGTTAACTTCAGTCATATCTCGTTTTGGACACTAATGACGGTAATTTGTATTTTTTGCACTCAATGTGCAATTCATGGAGCGGTCGTGTTATTCGAATATAGTCTGACACTTGGAATAAAATGTTTGGTTAATAGTTTGAAATATGATACTTATTTTCAAAAATCCTGGCTATACTCCCCGCACGATTTATATGTGAAGACCTAATAATGTTACCACGCTTAGTAAAGCCTTAGATTAAGCTAGAAATTATTTTTAAAACTGCACATAATTGGAACACCGTTGCATAAAATACTTTAACACCGACCAGATTGAGGCACGTAACGCTCCACTAATCTTCCATAATTGATGTCATAATGTAATTGGATAGCGAAGACCCACGACCCCCAAGGTCGAGGGGGGTATCGCCCCCGACACAATTGGTTACATATACCATTCCTTGGCAATGTCACGAGTTCACCGCACTGGCAAAATATTGATCCTCATTCGCCACTGGAAATAACCTGACACGGGAAAATGGACTTTTAAATGGTAAATTTATTGCCACCTCCTTTTAGCCTGCTGCAGTGGATACGTGTCCTTTTGTTGGACTGTACGTTCTATTTTTAGTATAAAATGCATTTTAGAAATCAGACCAATTTACTATGAAATTAAACTTAAATGAAAGATAATCTAGGCAGTGGTAAGTAAGAAAGTGGTTTGTTAAATTATCAACGGGTTCTCATCAAATATGGACAGCATTCTCATAGTTCATTGCAAAAGTGAAAAATGTGATAACTATTGATACTAAAGAACTATTAGTCCAAACATTTTTAAATACACAATCCGTTATTATTGATATCAAGTATCTTAAGCCTTTCCTCCACATATAGAAAGATTAATCTGAACGATGGATTTAATGCTGGTGTACCGCTAACCGTTTCTTTTACCCTCATACTTCCAACTGCCCATTTCTCTAGACCATTACCCGGTACCGAGAAGACATTAGCACTAGTACATAGCTGTTGTCTGCGAGGAGTCACTGCCTTATTTCAATGATAATGACGATGATGTAACTGGTAATGACTTCGCGGAACAACTAATTGAAGCGTGCTCGAGCGACCAGCCAGCGCTGACCCCTCTATTGAAAACTGTTACTAACTCACCTTTTATTATTTCGTTATGTGTGCTATTATTAGCATGTACTTGCCTTTATGATGCCAGTTTAGATTTAATCACTGTGACATTTTAGTTAATATTACTATTGTTTGAACTGTAATACATCAATACAATTTGTGTGACTGTCAATTGTATCCTGCAGACTATTATCTCGAGTATACGATGTAAGCATATTATTATATAGAATAATTAAGAATTTTGAAGATTCGTTTTTAAAACACGGCAAAATTAGCCTAGGGTAATTAGAAGAAAGTTACAACCAACAGTCTGAGAAGTTCCTTTAACTCAGCCGTAGCCCAAGACAAGTACATTAATTTCTCTTAGACTTCAAAGCATTGCAACATCGATCCCTATACCCTATTTACTCTAAGCCACAGGAATGAAATAAAATTGTCCTTATAATGTATTATAGAATAGACATTTACCATCATCAGGTCATACTCATCTGATATCTGAGCATAAGTCCCCTCTACAATTGAGAAGGCCATAGTCGTATTTTTAGACACCTACAGGATTCTTTGCTACATATTTAGTCTTCAGGTTTTCACCATGGTCCCTTAGACACAAAGCTGCGAACTATGCGCAGTATTTTGTAAGATGTTTCTACAGCGTTGGCTGGTTGGACGGTGATTAATATTGGTGTGCAGGTCACCACGTACCAGCTCGGAGCGATGAACTGCTGAACTTGACACGGACGGAGGCCAGGTGACGTCAGACATTTATTGTGACAGACAGCGCGGCTAATGAAGCCCACATGTGGGGTTAGAATGATATTGTGGGCAAACGATACGATAGAATTGCGGATGCGATAGTCGAAGTGTTGACTGCATCGTGATTTCGATATATTTAAAAAAAATCCGTACAGCTGGAAGGATGTTCTAAGTTATTTCGAGTATAAGAACAAACTAACAATGAACAATCGTTAAGATATAATTGCACTAACAAAAATAATAAACTATCCAGGGAAACTACAATAGAGGAGAAGGACAGGAAATATATTGCATTGTTGTTGACACATTTTCTAGATTCGTACTGTAATTAAGAATTCCCTGTTGCGAAAATTCAATAACACTTTCATCTTAATTATCATCATCTTACAACGACACTCACGTCATTTATTAAAGTCAGAAATTGACAATAAATGACATCGTCACAATCATTAACGTACCACTTTATATCTGCAATAATTAATTTCACTAATTTATGAGTAACATTTCTGTTACACACGATCGTAATAATTTTTCTTCACGTGACTTCTATTGATATTCAGCTTCGTTATATTTCGCTGCTTAAGGCATTCGTACTACAACTGTACGGGAATTTATTCAAGTTTATTTTAATATTTGAGGTCGAAGAGATCCATAAAACAAATGTGATTGCTTGTACTGACATTTATATCTGAATAAATCTGCAATAATTTACACAAATGGTGATTTTTAGGTTACTTTATGTACTAAAGTTGACTGCGCGCACGAAAGGGTTTAATTAAATGTAATGGATTTTGTACTAATGGGTCTTTTACTAGAATATTCATAGAACTGTAATATACTATGTAAGTAAATGTAAAATTAAATTTAAGTTAAAGTATTAGCATTCTTGATGACTCCTGAGACGATTTTCGATCCCAGAGGTAGTTACTTATTATATTCAACATTTTTTTACACCTTGCAATCATAGCCTCAATTTAAGATCAAAATATAATTTATTTTAGCAAAAGATACATTATGTTTTCACCAACAAACAACTGGGTTTTAACATCCATTTTGATCATTGTTCTGTGCCAAATATTAGTCTAATGTCTACACCATCAACTGTGGCCGCTCCCAATCCGGTATAGGAACCCACGCTAACCGATTCTATTGCATTCTAACCCCGCGGGATTCGGGGCGTTGTCCACGGTCGCCGGTTCGGTTCCGTCGCTAGTTGTCAACGTAATGAAGCGTGGAAATTGATATAATTTCGCTCAATCTATTCGTGGAAATGATTATGTTGCTATTAGTCCACGTACGGCATGATTGATGGCAGAATTGGCAGGAAGCGGGCGCGCCTCGGTAATCGACTCGTATCCTCCACACGACCGGCCGATGCTTTATTTGCTTTAACTTATGTCTGGTAAATGGAATATTGAATTGAAATTATGGAGCTAATTGATTTGCTGGTAACTTTTTACACAGAGATACATATGTAACCTTGAGAGATTTAAAAGAAGAGTTGTGATGTTATTATGCACATGGGAAAACTCATTGATAAAGTATATGACTTTAATGAAATAGTATTTATATTTACACAGAGCTGCCTCTTTGGTCGTGCATCATAAAAGATCAGACCATAGCAATATCTACCTTAGTTAGATTCACGGGTCTAGAAAAGGTTTCACAGGTTCTTGCAAAGGTTCTTTCAAAGGTTCTTCCACAAAATTTTAAACACATTTCCACATTTTCATTCTAAACTTCATCCTCTTACCTAATATATCATCAGCCATGTGAATCCAACAACACACGTGACAGCTAAACCTATTACTACTGAAATTAATATTTTTCGATCATCATCGATTTGACAGTAGCAAATATGATGTAACGATCTATTTTAATTCGCCACGTCCGCGTAACAAAAACTGACCTGCCGAGACCTTCGCACACCTGCTCCACGCAAAAACTATGGCAAAAACCACTCGCTCTACCATGGACATCGATACATGGACACTATAGAAATGTTATGTAACCCGCTGTTGCTGGGCAGGGAAAATATCATTTTTAATGAGCCTCGCTTCATATCGAAGACAGCTGAAGCGTATTAATTAAGTCCTATACGGGTGTTGTGTATTATGAATGTCTGAAACTTATATGAAAAGATGAAGAGATGCTGTCCATGTACGTGAGTTCAAAAAGCATTTTAACATATTATGTGAGATTCACTACCACTAACCACCATCCACATATACTGAACCGGGTTCCATATAACATAGGCTATTAGAGAATAATCACTGAACGAAATGACTTTTTTCAAAAAGATATATCAGTTTTACTGATCTCATAACCCTAGCATATCAATAGTTTCACAACACAACAATCCCTCAGTTACTTTTAAGGTGATTTGTACAGTTACTTCCCGAGTGCAGCAAAAAGCAGTAAATATGAAAGGAAAACAGTAGAAACACGCCGCTACTAAAACCTTGACTTTTTGTTATCTCCCCGGAGCTCGTCTGTCAAACTTGGCATTTCACGAGATGGCGTTTTCTAGTTTTGCTGTAACATTTACATTTTTGATGAATTTACACGGAACTAGACTGGCGTTGCTCTCGAGGTTTAGGAATCCTAATAGATGCGTCAAACTGGCGGGGATGGTAATGCAAGGAGTCAGTGACGAAGTGCCTTAATACATTAATATGGGTGTGAAAGTCTCTTGTGAAAGATTTGGACTATACACAAGGAGACGAAAAAGCTGAAGAAGAAATGACATAGATTGTAATAAAGATAACTACTGTAAAGGCCACTGTTACGTCATCCTACGAACGAAATGAGAAAAATGTATTCACATGGCAACATGCTACTATAGTCTCAATCCTACGTATATATTCCTTGTAATGCTTTTTGCCTTGTAACCAAGTGCTACAGGAATACAAAAGCCAAAGAGAATAGAATACTTCTAAATTTATTGCAAACGTCACGTGATTGACACGAAGTTTAAGAAGCTTCTTCTTCTCACTGTTAGAGGAGGCCCATGACCAGCAGCGGGACGTATATGTCCTGATGAAGATGATGATGACGAAAAACGGTGTGTGTTCCCTGTATATTGGGGTAAACTGTTCATGCATGTATATCATGTACTTGTATACCTACATGTTCACATTGCACGAATATTGTGAATCTCAGGTACCGGAGGCTCGCAGCGTTGTTGGAGCATCAAAAGAATGGTTGTGTAGTGACTAGTGAGCCCTCACGCCTCGCCGACTCCCTACAGCCGTTCCGTGTCGTTGTTCATATGGTACCGTGTGTGTGTGTGTGTATGTGTGTGTGTGTGTGTGTGTGAAGGGATGTACTGCAATGGAGCAGACAGTCTAGTATGTGTAGTGAAGTATGTTTTTACAAAATAATAGATATAGGTACATAGTAAAAATATAGTTATTTTTATAGATATTTTTTGGTTGCGAACTAAGATTTAATTCATAGAAATTGCTAATTTTTTCGTATTGTCCATAAGAAGTAAAATGTTTCAAATAGGCTAAAGAATAAAAAAGATAATTCACTGACATACCATTTCAGTCTACGCAGATTTAAACCCCTAGAACACAACTCAGATTTTGGAGTTGTAGTGTGTATCTGAGCGCACTGTTACCAGACAAAAAAATATTCAAGATTTCCGATATTAATACCTACCTATAGCATTAAGTTTTTTTCTCTTGAGTTTATAGATTTCGTTCTGCTAGCAGTAAATTGAAATATGAACAATGATTTACGATGTAACTCATGTAACGATATGGAATGGAATATGTTGAGGAATATTAGCTTATTAATAAGCAATATTTACCAACTGGGAGCTTATCCCGGTGACTCTTATAAGAAGCAATGAAATAACTTTTACATCCCCTGATTTTTATTTTTTGGAAGCTTCTTTTTTTTTCTTAAAAATCAAACAAAAGTTATTATTAAGAAACCCTACCAGCTTAAAGCAATATTTTTTTCTTTATTATTTTCTTATCGTTAATTTTTATAAAGACGGACTTGTCTCAAACATCCTTAGTTGAAATAGCAGTTAGTTTAAAAACTCGCTATAATGAAACCCTAAGCCGCGAACGGTAGCAGCCAGTCCTGAGGTCTCAATTAAAACAACAATCGATTAAATGCCGAATGCTTTTTACCGAGTTTTTTATCGGCATGACATCAGCTTCGCGGGCATGCATATATCCACAATGGAGGGACAAAAAACCCGATGGGCGAGATAGTGATGGAAACGGCGTTGGTCCAAAAAAATATTTCGATTGGCGCACATTATTATTTTACACGCTGATCGTTCGAGCCTGCGTGACTGTGTTTAAATATTACATTCGCTTTTTGTGTTATTGTTGTGCTCAAACACTGAACATATTTAGACAATGTTATTTACTAGTAATTTGTGTAATTTAATCGCTTTTGAGATGTCTTTTAATATGTCTTCTTTATAAAAACTATGGATTATTCATGGAATGTACATTTGACATATGAATAAGTTACAATTGACATATGCATTTTAATCGTTGCGAATAAAACGATCAACTTGGACATCGGTCATATAAATTACGCCTTGTCTTACACTGATCTCAATATAATTGTTAAAATGTTATTATAGTTAGATACATCATCAACTTCTTGTTTTGCTGATATAACACGTCACCTTAATATTAAATTAAAGTTTTAGTCAGCACTAACCGCAACTACAGCTAAGATATTTGGCCTAAGTCAACCACTATATTCTGGCTTCGGGTTTTCCTAAAGTGAAGTTTCCACTAATTAGCGCAGTTCGTAGTTATCATTCCTTTTCACCATACGTGACATTGTAGCAATTGTCTTAATAATAAGTTACATATGAGGTCGCACACAAAGTTACTTGCTATTATTAGTTGTGTGCACACACACACACACACACACACACACACACGTGTATCACGTTACAGCCTTGAGCCGCGTGAGTCATGTGCAAGTAAACAGACCACTCGTCGCCGCAGTACTGTGTTGCTATGCTTATCGCTTGCTTCAACTGTGATAAGCAACTCACTTCTCATAACAGTCTTATAAGGCTTATAGCTTCGTCCTGCCGTGATACACAACGCTTTATTTACGTAAACATATATTTTTGTACCCATCTGCCTTAAGTCTTACCTAGTTTAAAAAGTATTATTACTTTTACCTGACATTTTTACGGCCGGCGCCAGGATGCACCTGCTCAATTTCGCCGTCTTCAACTGACCTTCAAATACCTCAATTTTATGTTCGTATCGTCCTTGAAGTCTAGAGCCAGGTGATTTCGAGGTTAAGGATATTTTTTTTAAACCCCTGCATGTAGCCGGGAATACTTTCCCTACGTTTAAATAGATTCAAGAAATATTAAAAAAAAAAACAAACCATCATATACTTGCATATTAACCTAACATGCAATATTTTCGTTGCATTTAACACAGAAATAAATTTGACGATCACGTAAAACACAGACTTAATAACTAATAATTTCTGAAGAAAAAATACATAAAGAGACATTTTAAAACAAACAATGTGACCAACTTATTAAACTAGTTTGTTTATGGGACATTAACGACAATTAACCCAAGCGCATGTGAGTAATATTTTAGCCGCGCGCCGGTGACACACATCCCATATATTTTTTACACAAATATTGACACAAAGCGGTTAATTAATCATTAATCACGTTGTGCAAGTACATTATTACATTACCATAATTACATTAAACCATATGTACATTATGTTATCATAGCTTATTTATTACGTGTTTGTTATTTATTTGAACGGTTTATACGAAAACGTAGGGATGGGGATTCGTATTAACGAACAACTTTTTATCGATGTAATTAAAGTGGCTATCACTGCATGTTTTTGTTTTAGAAAAGGCCTTTAAAAATATTCACTAGTATTCCATGTCGATTGCTTTCTTATCTCCTTCTATATCCTTGTTAACTTCTGTCGCCTCTCCTATAGTGTTCTAAATCTCATTAAACAATCTCGATTTGTTATTTTGAATATTTCAACGACATGCATTTCACATTTACTTAATATTGTATATCCTTAAAGAACAAACACGTTGCCAATTCACCGGTTAGTTTCTAAATTTTTCTATAAATTTGTGTGTTTCGAGAGCTTTCTATATCAATTTCTTCAGAGCATTGTGTCACATTGCCTTTTAACAACTGGTTGTTTGTTAACATTTCTAAATTTTACTAATTATTTCGTCATATTGTACATATTATAACAACCACAATAATATGCGCGATAATATTGTGATTCATTTGTTTGTCGAAACAATTTGATACGAACGTGAGAATAATGAATTAACGCCATTTTCCTATAGATTTTCCTATAGTCAACACCATACGATAATGTGATAAAATTAGCAGTATATCATATGGAAAAGTGTGACCTTCTTCAAGGTTCAACAACTATTATATAACGAATTACAACGCTTAAAATATTATTTTTTTAATTAACAATTGCTAACGCGTTTATTCTTATTAATTGGCAACACTACCTTCTGAGATCTAAAAGATATGTTCAATTACATAACATTACATATTTGACAGCCCCGTGGCGCAGTTGGCTAGACACCAGCTTGCGAAACGAGAGGCCGCGGGTTCGATCCCCGCACCGAGACAAATGTTTGTGTGATCCACTAATATTTGTTTCGGGTCTGGGTGTTTGTGAGACCGAAAAGTCTCTCGTAGTTTCTGATACCCACGACACAAGACTCGTATCTTAGTGTGGGGTCAGGACTATGTATGTGACTGTTGGGTGTATTTATTTATTTATTTAATTTATTTATTAATTCGCTAAAATTTAAACCACTATGCCCTAACGAAATGATAACGAAAAAGTATCGTCTTAAGCGTAGTTTCTTTTTACCGAGGCTGTATCGCAACGAACATTGAAGTGAAGGAAGGTTCCAGTAATATTAGTCATCACCATAACAGTAGCAGCTGTATCTAGGTCTAGACTAGACCGATCGCGACCGGTCTACAAAGGCCTCTGTAATTAGTCTCACAGTTTGACATAAAGACGACAATGGGTAACCACGGAGCTCACCTTACAATGGCCGCTGAATAAACTCTTTACAACCCGATATAGAAACAATGAAACGTAATTAAAGTACGCCTTGACTTCTCTCGCGTTTAATCGATTCAAACGTATGGAAAATGTTGCTTTAATTGATTTTATTGGCGTTTTTACAGTTTGTTGGTATTTTTTCTACGTATGCAGTGATGGAAGAATTCGCTATGTCTTTACTTTAAAGAGGAAAATTTTAAAATCTATTGTCATAGTTCACGATTCTATTAACACTGTTAACACTGTTTTAATGGAACAGAAGCGGTCGCCTTGGCCGAAATCGGCTGGAGGAATATATATATAAATATATAACACTGTTATAAAATATTAGTGCTACTTTTGGTTGTTAAACCAATTTTATTTTGATGTTTACATTAGATATAGACACATATTAGTAACACTACCTTATTTATAGTTACTATCATCATGTTTATTGCCTATATTGTTTTATTTTTGTTATATGGCGTAAAATAAAGAATGAATAAAGATTACGTATTACTTAAGGCTTAATTAGGCCTTTTCAATTCCCAAACCCAGCAGTAGTAGGCATAAAGATATACATACATACTCGTAGATATATAATAGCAAAATAATCAAGATTCAATAATGTTTTATTAAGTTCCATTGTATACGTTTCGGCTCATATCTAGAGCCATCAAACTACAGATAAAATCTGTCATTTGGCTCGTGGATTCCGCGCACGTTCTACTCATTCATTATACATACATCGGTCGATTTCAATACTTGTGTTCGTATTAGCAACAATTTCTTTCGCCTTGGCTGGGTTGGCGATGCCGGCTCATACACTCGTCCTGCTGATTATATCGTATTATTCTTGTTGAATAATAATGTTTTATGTTCTGTAGGTATACTTATAGCTTAGATTATGTAACATTGTTTAATATATTGAACCTCTAAATCCTTAGCAAAATATTCTATGTTGACAAACCTTCATCAACCCATATTCGCCCACTGCTGAGCACGGGTCTCCTCTACCATTGAGAGGGTTTAGGCCATAGTCCACCACGCTGGCCTAGTGCGGGTTGGCGGACTACACACCTAAGAAATTCCTAAGAACTCTTAGGTGTGCAGGTTTCATCACGATGTTTTCCTTCACCGTTAAAGCAAGTGATAATTCAATGTGAATACACACATAACTTCGAAAAGTCAGAGGTTTGTGCCTGGGGTTCGAACCCGCGACCGTCGAGATTCTCGACCGCGCGCCCAAACCTCGAGGCCATCACTGCTATGTTGACAAAGCTACTTAATTTTTATCAATTAGATAGGTATGCTTTGGCCCCTTATATTACATTAGTATATTATTACGTTAAGTTATATTATGTACCCATTTATTATTATTAAATCTGCAAGCCTATTAATAACAGCGCCAGAAGCGAAATTGATAACAGTAATTTTGCCTGTACACCCGTTCTAATCCAACGGAACAGATCTGTGCGATTATGCATGTAAAGCTTATATTCTCAGCGAGATTCTAATTAATATAAAGTAGTGAAATTAGTGGTTAGTAAAAGCAGGACGTTGGTAAGCGCTGCCCGCCATAATTGCCGAGTTAACTTCGCAGGAAACGGCTGTTAAGGAATATTCACTTAATTGTAGTAAAAGTTCATGTAATGAGACGTGCAGACGCCGCCGAAATACATTCACGCTCCCTTAAGGGGTAGGCAGAGGTGCATTTATCACCTAAGTTACGCCGACTGAATTTAAGATAACAGGCGGCAAGCTTATACTGATTTTAGACATATTTATGGACTTAAATTTTTAAACGGTAATACAAATTTGGCCCAACCCAGGAATCGAACTCCAAACCTTTTCACCATACACCGCAATAACCCAATAGTTCAAAGAACTGCCTCTATCATTTGAGCAACAAAAACCCCATAATGAATTACACAAAGCTGGAAATGGTCTCGAACACTCTATCTAATCTTGATACTTTATTGAATCAAATCTGAGCGTGCTGTTAAGTGTTGAGCCCACTGATGTGGAGACGTGGCTCGGCCATTCCCAATGCATTTACTCAGCCAGGAGCTGTATAATGCGTTGGACAAACACACAGACAAGTGACACTACGCAAATATGAGCAGTGACTTCTAACTCCACGCTTACTGTTCGGATACCCACACACTGAGAGATATGGAAAGATATGGGTTGCATATTGACTTGGTTAAGGACAGGTACTGCTGCAAAGCGGAAATTTATTAAGGCTATTCGTTCACGAGTATACAAAGAGTGACTTCTGAACACAATGTCCTACTCAAAGTTACTTAAGAATATCAGTTTTTTGAAAAATAATGGTATCAATCTAGCGGAGTTGGTCCATTTATAACTCAATTTTTTTGGACTATGGCCTGACTCTACTACCGAATGCGCCTACATAGCATGTGGAAAAGTTTCGCTAGTAGTAGTCAGTGAAATATCAACCGTTTCCCTTTTATATCTCTTAAAATTATTATAAACCAGTTTCACGTCAACGAACTCAAAATTCTGTTAACCCCTTAGTCCCTTTCCGAATCGATTTTATTTCCCAAAAATGATTTATTCAAAAAATATATCCCCATGTCAGCATGCAGTAGATCTCAAGCACATACACGTGTCTATTCAAACACCTTGTTTATTCTGTAATCTTGCATCAACATGCTTACCTTACATCGCGACACAACAGTCACATATAATACAGACTATTCTATCACTTCACACCTGAATATAGAGCTGGATTTCGCCTGAATTTCTTATGGAGATGTGTCGTTTAGCGATGTTGAGCGTGCAGTCCATCTATTTGCTTGAAGCACACTAGTGGGGTTTTATTACAAAGTCAGTTTTTGGCCTGTCGATGTGTGTTTTATGGCTTGATGAATCCGGAGATGTTTATGGCGATGTTTGTGTTACGTAATTACATTCGCTGCACGTACGCCATGCCGTCCGACACTGGGGATATCACTTAGCTTTATTTTAAAATACTTCAAGCAAAAAATCCAGTGTAATTATTCCGATTGAGCGAGATATTTAAGATGCTAGTCGATATTCTATTTGAAACGGAGAGGACATTTTGTTTTCGAGAACGACCAAAAGGTGGTGGCAGCTTTCTTTTTTTTAGATTTGATCTTGACGAAATTACGCTGTTACTAAAAACAAGAATGAGAAAATATCAAGAGATGTTTATGTTAGTAAGCCAAGTGTCTGTCCGACCAATAAGTATTTCGTAGTTTTGACCCCCACGTAAAAATACATTTTTCTAACTATTGGCGAAAGCGAGCATAACGTGCATTAAATATTTTGTAAACTTTCAAAATATAAAAAATCCCTTTTACACATAAATTCACCCAAAATTCAACAAACGGGTAAAAAGAGTCTTATTTATTACAAAACAAAATATGTTGTTTAAGACTGAGTTTCAATTATCCTAAAGTCAAAGTTTTACCTTTTAAATCCTTGCACAGCCTTAACGATAACTATCCTGACATATTTTCCGAGCTGTTGTCCTCGTATAGATCTCAACGGACCATTTCATGGCTACACCAATAGTTTCCTCAACTAAACAATTAGAAACACACACAATACTTAGCTGCTGACATTGCCATTTAGCTGTGGGAAGATGTAAAATATAAAAAGTTATTTTTAGATATTTTTTGTTACACCAAACAAAATTGGTAAAAATTACTAATTATTATTTTGCTGATTATGCATAATTAAAGTATAAGAAACTCCTAGTTAGTAATGCGATGCTAGAATACACTAGAGACACTAAAAGCCATGGGTTCGATTCTATGCCTGGTTGCCAAAACTCTCTCTAACAGCCCATCAAACTCATTAATAACCTAATTGGCAGACCCTCATTATTTAAAAAAAAAATCATACATTAAACCAGTGTCATTGCAACCGATGTATATAAACATCGCACTAGATGATGGTGGTCAAGTTCTCGTGATGAATAATACACATCTCCCACATCCTGCGGCGCGTCCGACACTTCCTCAGATATTGATTATGAATATTAAATTCATCCGACGGACGCCGTGATACACATATTAATTACAAGACATTATAAACTGATATATACACTCACTAAAGATTCGCCATCTTTGTTTTAAATGATGATGATGAGGCATTAAGCAATGATGGCCTCGAGATTTAAACGCGCTGTTGACAATCTCGGCGGTCGCAGAATCGAACCCCAAGCACACACCTCTAAGAAAAGAAAAAGTAATTTTACACTATTTGTCTATTCTAGAAATAACTTCTGGTGTTAAACAAACCACAAACTGTTTATAATCTAATTACTCGATTTTTTTCACAAGTCATAAATTTTGTTGCTAGACAAAATATACTCTTTATTATGGTTTATATATGTAAATAATTAAAAAGTTAACGTCGACACTTCGGAATATTTTATAGTCGCACTCACAAAGCGGAACGAAAAACATACTCAGCAAAAAATTGCAATAAGTAACTAAAAATATCTTTCTATGGCAGCAAACAGAACCTAAATACTTGGGTCTATAACTTTTGTGTATCTACAATGAATTATTATCGTATTTAATGACGAAGAAATACATAATGTAGAAACCTGTACCTATATTTTCTTCAATCGAATCAAAGTCCACCAAATCTCACTACGCAAGAGTGGTTGACAAAGGCCTTTCTTTCCTTAGTTATACTTATGTGTTCATATAGATAGTAACTATACGTAGACTTTTCTTCGTTCCTGTGAAATCAGTATGGCATAAACATAAACAGTACATAAACGTAAAGTAATCAAAAATACAAAAAAGTTACACTTAGTTAATAATAGGACAAAAGATGGAAAATTCTCTTGCATTCGAATGTAATATGCAATGTCGTGTCATTTCTAATTATAAACCAAACCTGTCTAGATGGATGAGAAAAACAATGTTTTTTGCTATATTTATTTCATTATAATTAATATCTTAATACCACGACCATTCGTACAATGAGAAACAGTTTATACAATTTCAAATCGCGATAACGATGTGAAGTAAATCTCTAAATACATTTTTCTATTAATTAAGTGTGGATTAAGTAAAACCGTACACAACATAATTCCTCAAAATTGTAATTCATAAAATAAGTGTTAATAGCGGGCGGCTGACGTCAATATATCTAATTTTTTCAGAAGTATTTATTCAGGGCACGATAAAAGTTCGAACTTAACTATAAAACTTAATCAATTTATAACATAATTGATACTTATCTCACTTCCGATATCTGTATACATAATTGCCCACTCATTCAGAAATACGTCCGATTTTAATTGAAAAATATAAATTTTTGGTTTAATAAGTCGCATCTTAAAACGATTTATTTCGATTGGCGTACTTCATCCGCTTTCTTTCTAAATTCGATCTGTTCAACTCTAACAGTGAGTGAAGCCAGTTCAGTTGAACTCGGAGTGGGTTCGGCGAGTTCTGTTGCCATGGTTACAGTTTTTGCACGCCACAGTGATTCGGCAAGAACCTTGACTCGCGAAGTTTTTTGCAGCATTATGTCATGGGTCCGGTGCCTACACTCAGTTAAACAACTATTATTATCTGCTAAATAAATTTTACTAGGTTTACAAACAAACAGCTGAGCGAATTTGAACCCTAGAGCCTAGACATAAGGTGTACAAGTTTTTTAAAGATGGTAATTTTTCTATGCCAGTTTTTATACCGTACAAAAAGCATTGCGAATATTTCTCCGGCAAAGGATGGAGTAATGTTGGAACATTTCCTTTGATGATCATGTTTTGTTTTTATTCGCATCTGTAATTTGGTGTTGGCACACATCCTGTTTGAGAGAGATTATAGGGGCGCGGATGATATTGAATGATTAATATGCCTTTGGAACTGTACTCGATATAACGCCTGCATGCAATTACTTCCCATCCAATAAACTGAAGACTCCACATCCGCTGATATTAGTAATCGTCAAGAAATAACTTTGATATTTTTCAATTTTTTGCAATTAGCGTCAGTACCGGTCACTTAATATACATAGGTAATTATTCAGCAATGTGAGTGTATCATTAGCATAATAGATAAACTAGAAAATCTAGTTTTCCTGTTTCAAAAACGAATATTGAACCCCAGCAACAATGTTTTAGCAACATTTACTCGTCACTTAAATAAATACACCCAACAGTCACATACATAGTCCTGACCCCACACTAAGATACGAGTCTTGTGTCGTGGGTATCAGAGACTTTTCGGTCTCACAAACACCCAGACCCGACACAAATATTTGTGGATCACACAAACATTTGTCTCGGTGCGGGGATCGAACCCGCGGCCGCTCGTTTCGCAAGCTGGTGTCTAGCCAACTGCGCCACGGGGCTGTCATTAGACACTGAGACACTAAGTATAATGGATAAAAACTAAAAAGGTCTTAATATGTATCAGAGTATAAGATATATTTGTAATATGCTGGACTGCAATTTCAACACAATTCTTACTTCTTGAGAGTCTAGGCAAAGGAATCTTTCTTACCAGAAAATAAAAACATTCTTCGTCTGTATTATGGGTTATCCGCCACATCTAATTCATCATCTTCATCAGCCCATATACGGCCCATTGCTGCGCATAGGCCTCCTCTACCATTCAGTTTTAGTATTAAGGCCTAATTTGGATAATTTCCTCTCTAGAACTTACAAGAATTTAAAGCACATAGTAAGGGTGACATTATTGTCGATTTGGAGTGAAAATCCTCAGGCGAATGTCTGTCTGTGTGCCACATTCGCCAACATTAATCTCGCAACATTTAGCGACAATGCTCGTCTCCTTGGAACGAGCGGAATTTTAATGAGCCCCACTATTTATGACATTAGGTGGCGATCACACGTACGCACCACCGAACCTCCATCTATGAGGACACGTAAAATAATCATTATGTTAATAAGTCTATTAGGAACTGCAGGCGGCATTGACAGCCCTCTATCTGGTACTGCTTACTGCAAACATTGTGGACAGTAAACAGAGCTCAATGAACACAAATCATATCTGCAGACTAGCAGAAACGTAAACGAAAAAAAATTAGAATACAGATTTAGAAAGAGATAAATAATTTTCAACTATAATCTTGCAATTATACCTCATTCACCATACGATGATTCTTTTGGCATATCGACTAATGATGGGAAACAGAAAATATCGAGAAGTTCAAAAATATTGCGTTTTAAAATATACATTATGTGTGAAATTCTTTATTACTTTCGACATATAAAACATTATTTAGATAAGCGGTGGTGGGTCATAATAAGTACCTATTTAATATTTAAACAGGATTATTTTTAGACCTCCCGCCAAATTTAAATAGGTGTTTTAGACCACGGAAGTAAACAACTTCCCCAAAGAAACACGGGTCGAAAAGTAAAATAAAAATTCAGACCTTCTACACGAAATCGACCACGTGAGCAGTTTTCTATGGGAGGGTCGAATTATTTATCACGTTTCGACCCATGTTTCTTTGGAAAAGTTGTTTAGTTTCATGGTCTAAACAACCTATTTTAAGTTGACAGGAGGTCCAAAAATAACGCAGTATGTAAAAACTAAGGTTGAAAAATTAAATAGTTTTATCTTTAAAACAGTTTTTATTAAGAAACTGGAGCACAGCCATGATCATCATAGCGTTCAATAAAATTATCGACGTGGCAATCGATATGAACGATGTTACGTCCCTTTCCGTCCGAACGATGTAACATTATACAAACGTCAATTAGTTTCAGTATTCCTATTTTAATTTTACTTTGAAGCAATAAAGTCTCAAAATTTTTGGATAACGCTTATATCTTTAGGGACTTTTGTATTGTATTTATTTTTTTTTTATTTATCAAATCATTAAAATAATAAAATAATACGTTTTTTATTTCAAAGTCATGTCTCAGAAAAATTGACATCTGCCAAAAGAATCAACTTATCGTGAATGAGGTATAATTTGGTAAGGTGTTTTTAAAAATGGAACACTTGAATGGAACTAATGAACTAAACATTCTTCAGAGTTGGCGTTAAACTAGTAAATGTGTATATGTTCATATATAATAATATAATGTAGTTACCGGTCAGTTTCGGTCAAGCAATTTAAAAAATAATAAATCTGATACTTGATTTATCTCCGTACATAAATTCATCAAAATCAAATCATCAATTCTTGAAACCATAATTAACTTACGAAAACGATTTCTATAGAACAATAGATACATACAAAATTAGTTAGAACTTGCAATCCTTACCACGTGCAGCCACTACAAACAGCAAAGCGTTGGAACTTTTGTTGGAGCAGTAAGTCTGCTTAAGATGGCATTGAGGAGCGTGCTCCAACTAAGTTGTGGAGTGTCGCCGACTAAACAAGGGGCGAAGTTGTGAGCTCGCCACTTACACCACTTGGTAGCAGTTGCAACAGTCCTCGCTCCAACTTGGGAAACGACAAATCTGCTACAGCCTTGTTTAATTGTATTTTGATTCGTGTTATCTTGGTATTCTGTGTACTGAAGTTGTTGCTTCGTGCTTGGAACTTTTGCAGGATTGTGTAAAAATTTTAAATCGCTGTTATTCAAGTGACCACATTGTAGTTTTAGAAAATATATACTGAGGATTGAAATCACATAAATGACTGAAGTACTTCAGGAGTTCTTATATCATCACGGCGTCATCATCAATTAATTGATTATTAATCTGTAATATAATAAAACTGTCGTATTAACAGTCCAAATTCATAATCAGATGGAAATATGTTACTACATGACGACGTACCTAAAGAATACAACTACGGACAAAACACAAACGCCAAATCAAAAATCTTATTCAAAACTCTGCCACAATAATGCTCGATTCATACTAAAGGTCAGCAGAGGTCACATTCTTTGACCCCAAATTGTAGACTTAATTTAATTGTGTAGACTGTAGTGCAAACCGAGCCTTACCCGTGAACCATCGCATTGTGTTCGTAGATCGATATCGGCGAGTTTGGACTAAGTACCGATCGCCACAACAGATACGCAGATAGCTTTCAATGGAACAATGGAGCGGAGCTATGAGCTAACTTATTATTTGTATACTCGCTGTTGCTACGCCGAGTTTGAACAGCCAATAGTTAACAACATTGTACTTATAGATCGGCTCTTCGTAGAACTAATGGGTAACATAAAGTATCGATTTGGCAGATAGGAAGAAATTATTTGACAAAGTTATTATAGGAAAACTTTTATTTGCTCTTTACTTCTACAGTCTACCGCTTTTCATCAGATAGTTTTAAGCAAAAAATCAGTAGTCTCCTAACATTACAAGAACAATCTTTTTAACAAACCAATGAACAGAAAAACTTAGGACTAATTCCTGTCCAACAATGTATTTCTATGTAAAGCTCAAAACAGTCATCGCCCATAGGAAATTTGCAACTGAGCTTATGATTCTTTGAAAGGTCTACTTAAGAATTGCCCTTTATCCCATACATACTAGGTTTCAGAACTCCGAAAATATAATATTTTTAATGCTAAACTACCTTAAGTCTCTGTAAGTTCGATTACACTATTACACCACATAGAAAGTAATGACGCAGATATCATTACATCTATTAAGTTGTTACCAACACAATCCCCGAGATGTTACTGACAAATAGACCGGATTTCTATGACGTCAAACTCATCAAATTGCGTACAGCACGCTAGCATAATTTGATCATCATGTAGGTTTCTTTGTACGCCTTTATTATGTTCGTTTGAATTAATTTGCTTGGTTAGTGTAATAAGTTACCGTGGAACAAAAAATGTGTCCGTATGACGTCAATCGTTTCTACAATTACAGGTTGTATTGACATCATAGATATAAAGGGAAAGTAGCTCTAATTTTCATAATTATTATTTAAAAAAATGCACGTACATACGTATTGAAAGACTAGAGAGAATAGGTTTAATAAAACAGCTTTAAACATAGTTTAAGAACGATGATTCAAAAGAACTTGTGAAAGTCGATTCAAATAAAGATGATTTTGACTTTGACTTTGAATGCTCACACTAACTAACGCAGCTTATAAATAAAACAGACCATCTTAAATTTTAGAATCAACATAAGTTACAGGACTAACAGACATAATTAAGGAAACCATTAAGCGCCGCATGATATTTTCGGGATCGTAAACTATAACGTCGACGACAAATCCAACGCCGAGACGCAACAAATCAACGTATATTCTTAATTAAAAACTGTTGTGTATTTCAACAAAACAATTATTCGAGACAAGCGAAAGAACGATGTGGTTCTATTAATAAAACATCTCCCTGCCATCATTACAAGTGGAAGGGAACACGACACCGAACCGTCGAGATCGGAATCTCCACTAATTGAAACACGACACCACACAACTCAAATGCTTTGTAAACGTGCTTTTAATAAAGTATGAGATTATTTCAGTATAGTATAACATGCAATCATTTTGTTTTGTTATGGTTCAGTGTGGTTGGATAGGTTCATATTCTTACTGCTTTTAAATAGAGTTACCGAAGAAGATGTAATAATGACGAGTATTTTATATTTATTCTCAAAGATTTGGTGATCAGATATTAGACGCTTTGTATTAAATTCAATCGTATGTAATGTATTTTCATGTTTTTTACCACTCATGTTTTCAGCACAAAGAAAACACACTCCAACTTGTAAACATTTTATACACAAATAAATCATAATATCTAATAACTTGATTCTATTTCTTGTTTATGTAGGTGTGGTATACTATCAAATTAATATACTAAAAAAGCAGTGATGGCCTCGAGGTTTGGGCGCGCGGTCGAGAATCTCGGCGATCGCGGGTTCGAACCCCAGGCACACACCTCTGACTTTTCGAAGTTATGTGTGTATTCACATTGAATTATCACTTGCTTTAACGGTGAAGGAAAACATCGTGATGAAACCTGCACACCTAAGAGCTCTTAGGAATTTCTTAAGTGTGTAGTCCACCAACCCGCACTAGGCCAGCGTGGTGGACTATGGCCTAAACCCTCTCAATGGTAGAGGAGACCCGTGCTCAGTAGTGGGCGTATATGGGTTGATGAAGAAGAAGAAGAATATACTAAATCAGTTAGTACCAGGCCAGTATGTTGCTCTAACACCTAGGTAAGTCTAATTTTGAAGAGTCCACCATTCGGCATAAGGACTTAAATAGACTTGTATTCATTATTAATATTAATTAACTATCAACATTAAAAATCCACATAAGTCCTATACATTTTTTAATTACCGCTCAAGTCCGGCAAAGAAACAAGCGGCTCACATCTCTATATTTAAAAAAAGCCCAAGACAAAAGCCACAAAAGATACTCGTATTTGAACAGAACCTCTGACCCGTCACATTCCGTTTATTCCAAATGCAGCTTATAATTTACAAACAGACAATAAAACAAACGAAGCGTGAACCATAAATTTAAACAACACTCGTTTGAGATTTTGGAGGTGACGTAACGAGCCGGACTGCGGCCGCACATCGTCGGACACCACATACTAGACATTATTTTAATACTTTTAGTGTATTTATACTGTATTAGAAAAGCTTTGAATTGTTAGAAAAAAGTCATTTGTATATATACCGAGTCAAATGAAAAAAGAAACTCGTTTTAATCTCATTATATCCTCGCCCAGCTACAGGACATTTGTCAACAAAGCCAGGCAGTAATAAAGCCGTATGTAGCTGTCCAAAAGGCTTCTGATTTACTTAATAAACAGTGCTGCGTCCGTTTTACAGTTTTTTTTTATGTATAAATGGATCTATAGGAAAAACATCGACTAATATTGTTATTTTCTCTTTTTATTTCAGTGACCGTGGAAATACAAATCATTATGTTTTCATATAATATTCATTTATAACTGCGTATCGACTCGCTGCGACAAACTAGGTGTTAAATTATTTTTTGTGCCTTTAAATTCCATCTCATTTTGTAGAGATAGATAGAAAATTATGACCTATTTATAAAATTACCTCGCTACTAGTTTTTGCGTCGGACAAATGAGTTAGGCACAGCTTCACGCATATTTGTCTACTGCTATCGAAGTTATATTGGAAAACGGCAACCGAACAAATCGTTTAATTTACAGTTCGATACAAGTCATTCGCGTCATCTTCTACGTCACATCTAGCAGCAATTTCAAAGAGAAGTGGCCATAGGGGGTATCGATGTTAATAACCTCTTTACAAAAATGTTGTCCATGAATGCCCCGTCTAATAGGTTGTAAATAAAAGAGCTACATGCCGAAAAGAAAGTTTAACATTGTACTGAGAAAAATATAATGAATTACAATGAGGTATTCTTAATGTTTGTAACGAGTGTATAACCTTGTTATTGAGATAACTAGCTACCTATTTGTTGGGTAATATAATTGGCTCTGCTGTAAAGCGTATAATGAACCTACAGTTGAAGGAATATGTTTAAATAATGAGAACTGTAGTGAAATTGATACTAATGCATTTATTTGTACGGTAGACAAGATACAGACTAACAGATTATTGCAGGAGCCATGACATAGTAAATTTATATTACGGCACTACATAGTTGGCTAAATCAATATGCTATCACACTCACAAAAACAGACTGTTGAAGAACCAGTTTCTTTGTGATTCGATAAAGTACTGAACTAGAGACAGAACCTACTCTAAAACCCTAGCAAATTCTGCAATGCTTATACACATAAGTGAACTTTTACTGCAATATGTGCCAAAACATATATTTAAGTAATATATCCCGCTAAGATGACTTCATGTGCAAGTGGAACAATAGTGGTGACGGGCGAAATGTGAGCCGATAGCGCCGCAAGGTCGGAGGGACACCTGCCCTTCGCACGTCACTCCTCACCTTTGTGCATCCAGTGGCTCCACTCAAAGACATAGGAGATGTATCAGCTGAGTATGACGTCATACGAAATGAGAATGACGTAAACGGGGTATTAGAACTGTGAACAGAAACCTGGGTTACGCTACGCTTGGTTAAAAAGAACATAGTGCTGTTCTTAAAAACAAAAGAAAAAAAAGCTAACTTTTGTAATTCATTATCCAAAAAGAAGTTAATAAGTTATTCAGGAGACGTTTAAAATGCTGAATAAAAATTTGATTCAACCTAAACCAGTTTTAGCATTTTATAATTCAAAAACACAGATCAAAGCTAACTACATTGTTAGCGACGACATATTTATAACTCCAATACTGGCATAGATGGTATTGAATTATCCAAATTCCAAGAACAAAGGAAGACAAACGAATGAAGACCTGTTGAAACCAGCTATTAGCAACCTAAAACAAAGACATGAGTGCATTATTAGTTCAGCAGCTGGTTCTCGGGATAAACCACCCTACATGTAGGGGATAGAGTGTATTTCAGCTTGGATGCGGTTGATCTCGATTGTTCCCATAAAGACAATGGGTAGTTGTAAATTTCCAGTGTAATTGACGACGCATCAGGCCTGCGCGGAGTGTGCGCCACGCTTCTTGTCCTCCCATTGTTACACGTTTCATTTATTTGTTATCGATTTCACAGAATTATACTTTAACGCGGAAAGTAATCTGCACGCTTTTTGGATTTGAGACAATTATTGTAGCGTCTACGCTGACGTTTCAATAACAGGTGCGATGATTTTGTTGTCTGGATCTGAGGTTTCTTAATCCATTCACTTTTTGTGCTATTGTTGAATCTTTGCCTTCGTATGTTATTCTGTGATTTACTTTCTTGTCGATTGAAAACATTAAATATAGGTGCAACGTTACATTCAACAAATTCGCTGTGGTTTAAGTCATTTAACATGAATTTAAAATTATATGTTTGTGATTAAATTATCATCTTGTTATGTACTTCTACATGTACTGCTTTACCTTGTTGAAAGTAAATTAAAGTATTTTTAAAATAAGGGTTTTGATAACGCATTCATTTAAAATTACATAAACAAATATTAAGAACTCAATATAGTAGCAAAAAAGTAGAGTTGGTATTTAGCGTCAGCACGTCGAATGTGGTTTGTTAAGAAATCGATTACTGGTGGCGCTGCAGTAATTACGTCACGTAGCCGGCTTCTCACCGTCGGTACACTAGTTCGATTCGCATGTCCACAGCACTGTTACCCACCTTTGTATCCACACTACTCAACACTAAAATCTGATCTGAAACTAATGGATGTTTCTGGGCCAACATCGGAAATTGTTTTTTCAACCCAATTGCATACTTACTCGTACAAATGAGGAAAAAGTAGAAAACATGCAATCACAGAGTTGAAATATAACTTCCAGCTGTAATTAAGTTACTGCGGTTCACAGAATCAGAGCTCTTGGTTATTAATGTCCAATTTCACGGCTTGATGAATATGTCTATTAGAATCTTAGAATAAAAACATCTACTCAAAACTACCTCCCGGTGAAAAAACCTGATTAAAATACCAATAAACATACAATGAAAAAAGGTTTTACGTTTTCTTCTACCTACCTTAAACATTAAGAAGTTGCTCAATAGCCTACCAGGGTACCATGAGTGTATAACAACTATTTAATTTCACACATATGTGTTGTATGTGCACCCGCCAGCGACTGCTGAGTATCCTTGCGTGTTTCCCCCTGGCAACAGGTAGCGGCCGCTTACGTCCGGCCTTACTGCTAATTGTCCGGTTCCGACACCGTGAAGGTTACCACTTGTCACTCCGCGCGCCTTGTCTGCCACATATCTTCTATTTCGCCTGTAATTTAGCTTCAAGTTAGTTTGCTTTCAACAGGTCCCTGTGGAAGTCGTATGTTCAGCTGTGGATGTCTTGGGGCTGATGTATAGATATTTCCTGTAATTCAGACGAAAATAAAGATTAGAATAATAAGAATTGCATGTAGTGATGATGCAGGGAGAAAATTGTCCTTCATAGCTTCAAATTTTTATCATATCAGATCAGAAACATCAGAAGTTAAGTGATGAGTAAGTAAACATTCTGTGGTGGTAGTACAGAGGTTTAGTGGGTCTAAAGTAAGATGCTATATAACTAGTGCCAATAGTGATTATTACTTCCTACTGTTACACCATAATACGACTGCAGTTAGAATAATAATTAATTAATTTGTATCAAGCAACTTCCTTCAAATAGGAGAGTTGCGTTGATCCTTTGGCTTAGATACGCACTGGTGACGGAAAGACACCGGCAACGATATATCCCGAAGCGGGTACGATCATTTCATTTATTCTATTTCTATTTGAAAAAAAAAACATTTTTACATCTAAGAGAAAAAAGTTGAGACCGGATAGAATTTTGAAATGGATTCGACAAACGGTAGTAGACTTTTAATACGTGTAACTATCTGTCGAAACGTGTTTGAAACTATTTGTGTAGTAATTTGCACCAGACATCCATATCACTCCATCGCAATGGAAGTTTTTATGCAATGAGATACAATATCTCCTGATAACCTTGCGGCTGCAGTTATCATTGAATATGAGATCATTTCCGCGTCCATGCACAAAAACTGCACCACTGAGTCACTGCCTGACCAACTGCAAGTGACTTGCATTGTGTAAATAACCGCCTTTTTGCTTTTGTTAATATTAAAATGCAAAAAACGATGGCTGATTAGAGGTGAACTTTAATGGTTTTTTGGGGAAATCCTTAATTGATATCTGCATTGCATGCCGAGTGCGTCAGGCTTCTTAAATAACTGCACCTTGTATGACCTGAACTCAGAATGAATGTCGCATATGTATTATACATACATACATGTAAAATTTCATACATTTTTTCATGTATGAAGAAATCCTTCATAGTATGAAACTGTATATTCGTGTTTGTTTTTATCGCTGGTGAAAGACAAAGTAGAGCCGCAAAGATACCCCCTGATGCGATTTAACCCATTACAGCATAACGTCCGATAAATCGGACGTCACTAAATTGGATAGTAGAGGTATTTAAAATTATTTATTTAATAGTTTTTTGTTTTGAAATTATACTTCAATAGTGCTATTTTATACTGACAAAATTGTTTTTAATGACGGAATGCAATGTCGACAGTTATTTCTCATTTTTAAAAATGACTGCTCGCGGTCAGACTGTTTTGAAGAGACTGTAACTTGTTTACACGCTTATTTTTATTATTATTTATCATATTTGATTAGAAATGATTTTGTTTTGTTCATGAATAATGTCTCTATGCAAACAGAATAGCATTTTATTGTGACAAATGTTAGATTGCCAATTATGTGTGTGTTTTTGATGGTGTCCGATTTATCGGACGCTATGCATAGCAGCCTCTAAGGTGTGTGTTTATTTCTTTGTACAAATTGAACGCGCATGAGATTTTAGAAACTTTATAAAGCAAGGATGTGGATGACATGTTGAAAATTTTATTTATATTGATCCACCTATTGAACAGAGTGATTAGGTAATGGATTAGGGAAATGAAAAGTCTAATGATGCCGGGATGCTAATCTAAAATTTCCGATATATCGGAAACGAAGATTACTGCTGAAAGTCATTGTAAAGGTTTATTTTGATAACTTTTCCATATCGTTCGTTGATGCAGCATCTGCGAGGGTTGGTAAATTAGGCAACTGGCACAATACGGTACAATCGGGTAGAAAATTGTCGCTAAAATATGTTCAGAAATTTTGACGAGAAGAACGGGGCTGCAGGCAATGTTATAGGATCTGACGATGTGTTGTCTGTCGCTGAAACGACAACAATGTGGTCACGGTAGCAACGAACTATAAAAATTGTGCTTTGAACACCGATTTTTGCTAGTCTAATGGAAAAAAGGCTGTATATAACCCCCGCTGGTTGCTAGCTATTACAAACATATTAGGCGGTGTGGATAAGTAAGATCAAGCTGTTTCGAATTTACGTAAAAGAAAATGTGACAGTAAAGAGCATTCGATTTTGCCTACATAAAAACACAGAACGCCGCGGGCCAGATCAATACGAAGAAAAAGCTAAATTCAAATGTCTAAAATGCGGCGTAGCCTGTAGGGCTACACCCTAATTTTCTATAAACTACCACGGCTTGTTATCATAACATGCAGGTCTAAGTTTATTATTATTTTTTAAACTATTAAAATGTTTTAATTAACAGTTTTCTTGATATATGTTCATACCATCCTAATGTAGTGTAAGGGGCCGCAGTGCATAGCGTCCGATATATCGGACAGGTCATAAAATCAAAAATATTATATAAATCGTTTTGTTTTTCTTGCTAAATTATTAATTGGACCCTAAATAACCAATATATCATAAGTAAGTCAATGTAATTGCTATAACAAACTTTATGCTGTAATGGGTTAATATGTTGACGCTGTCATGTGGTAAGATTTACCTAGTATGATCAACAGTCTAGAAAGAGTTTTCGACGGCCCTGTGGTGAAATTGACAGGAAATCTATTTGTGAAACGAGAGGCCGCGGGTTTGATCCCGCACCGAGACAAATGTTTGTATGATCCACAAATTTGGATCTGAACTATGTATGTTACTATGTAGCCAATGTTTGTTAAAACAAGCATTAGCAAATGTTTAGAGATATCAGTAACAAACATAAGATTTTTTACATTTTGTAACAAGAATTTTTATGCCCGTTTAATAAAGTTTTTATACTTATAATAAAATAGTATGTACAATGTTCATACAAATTGATACATAATAATAATGGTGTTCGGTGGTGCGTCGCGGCGCACGCGCACCGCTCTCGGCGCAAGGTTGACACAATTTAGAGGTGACCCCACGATACTTGAGTAAGCGCTGACGACACGACTGCGACACGACCACGTCACGATACATCACGAATTGTATGCTTTATGTAGGGGTAGGGTAGTATTCATTGTACGCCAGTGGAAATCAGAATCAGATTAATGATCACAAATTCGTGTCACCAAATCAACCATAATAATATTTGCAATACTAGCGAGTGCTGTTATAGTAGATTGAAGACGGTGTAACAGATGTTTTTAGACTTAAAAACTAAGAGCGATCAATTGATACACTGTAAGTAGGAGTTAGGTACTGTTCCTATTTAAAAAGAGAAATACTTCTACATAAACAAAAAATTAACAAAGCACTACGGTTAATTTGTTTTCGATATTCAATCGTTACCGTGGACTAGTAAAATTAATGTCCGCGGCACAGTTAGAATACAGGCGACAATTCTTTCATATATGTTTTTGAAATAATTGTCTTCATTGCAAAAGTAACTATTAATCTACCTTAATATCAACAAAACACCAATTACTTGCAAGCTGATACCAATAACTATAAAAGGTTCACTATTAATCATTACTGGGTGTGCTAAAGTAGATCGTTAGTTGTAAACGCGACGCCGGCCTGTCCGCATGCTCGTCACGTCGCGAATAAAACACATGTCCTTACCTCGCGGTGCACTTTTTGTAGCATTTTTTTGTTTTACTTGAGGTACGGTGCGGCGATCATCTGTCAACCATGCCTTTTGTACAGCATGCTATGTAATAATAGTGTGTTTGTTTGTCACTCATAGTCTCATGTCGGAGGAATGGAAAGGCAATTTTTTTGTTATTTTAGTAAGGGCCATATGCATGTAACCCAGTATGTAGTTAATCTGAAGTAAAATGGTAGCAGTTGGAAACCTATATATAAGCGTCTATTTCCCTCCACTGCAAAGCAGACAACTAAATAGTGTACCAAGATATAATATACTGATATTCAAGACATTTAAAATTACAGGACATAGATTAAAAAAAGCCATGATTTTTCTAAGTTATTGTTTATTCGCAATAAATTATCACGTACTTTAACGATGGTGGGAAACATTATCAAGAAACTTGCCCATCATCAGCGTGGTGGACCAAGGATTCAATTGTAGAGGAGGCCCATGTCATGGTTGATAACGATGATTAAAAAGCACAAAATACTTCTAAGCAAAACCGAACGCAATTGCAAGTAACAAAATGTATTTTCCAGTACACGTGTAAAGTTTTTGTTGGAGTAATGCAGCGACGCGGTTAATGTCTAGTCGTGGTCGCTGCGAATGTCGCTCCTTGTAATACACTCAACTGCCGGTTAAATGTCACGGAGTCTATTGAGACTCAAATAATTGCTTTTGTGGATATGTGCACTGCATTTAGAGGCCATGGGCTCGATTCCCATATAATTATTACATCCATACTAATATTATAAATGCGAAAGTAACTCTGTCTGTCTGTTATGCTTTCACGTAAAACTACTGAATGGATTTTAATGAAACTTTACAATAATATAGCTTATACATCAGGAAAGGACATAGGATACTTTTTATCCTGGAAAATGTAATCCCGTGAGATAAACATGTTATAAAAGCAAAAATCTCTCTGCACTTAACCCTAGAGTCTACGCGGACGGAGTCGCGGGCAAAAGCTAGTTATGTATAAATAGAAATATCTCAATGCCCACTCGTTCAGAATAAAACCGTGAATGTATGTTTGTAATTGAAAAAAAAACAACATTTCAAGACATGGCTGTCATAAAAATTTTACTCCGACCATTAATAAAATGTTTTCTAAAGGTTGGCAATATATGTATAATGCCAACATTGCAACAATTACTGCCATCAAGCCCCAGCTCGTTAATAATATGAACATCACCCCATCAGCACAATAATAAATCATTACAATCTATTGTCAATACACTACTCATTATGTAGGCGAGTGTCGCGGTTAACAACACAACAACGCGCCGGTGTGTTGTAAAATATCGCAAACAAACAAAACGGAAACTTCCTCGAATCACACGCCGATTCTCAGAATTTGACTTCAAGTTACGTGTCACGGTGCACGACGTGTATAACTCAACATTATGTCATTTGAGTATTATCGGCACACGGTAAGACACGTGACTTGGTCTGCAATATATTACTCTTTGTTATAACTGAACAACTTTTTATCGAATGTTATAGCATATTTTTAATATTACCGAACAAAAACTTAGCGAAACAATCTTTATTATACCATTCTTAAATCAAAACATAAAAGTGATTAAAAATATGCACTTCAAGATAAAAAAACGCATTCAACTTTAATTTACCTATCAAGGAACTTTCGAGTATTCCAGAAATATTTTTGTATCAGTGTTATCACAAAGTGACGCAAATAATATCATATCTAAGTTAAGACATTTTTCATAACAGACGCCGAGAGCGGTGTCATGGCTCGGCGCGTCGCTGTGGCGACAGACTGTCTAGCAACGACCGCGAGAGGGATGCACATACAAAACCCCCTGATGCTAGACAAGGACAGGGGTATATAGCAACAGTGCGTCACGCGGATCCTGCCGTCTCGCTCTAACGTATGGGTAGTGAGTGCGAGTGAAATAGGGTGGGCTTCCATTTGCAAGTGTCCTTCAAACGGCTTCAGTTTTAAAAGAGTAATTACATGTAATTGTTGCAGCGCGGCGTGTGGAAGTGCACCCGAGCTGCGGCCCGTGATTGCACACACGTCCGCACGCCGTAGGGACGCGCGCATCGCATTGTATCAAAACCTTGCGATAATGTTACCGATTACTTATCGATAAAAGAAATCTTACCAGACATAATGTCAATTACAAACACATCCGCATAATTGCAGGGTTGATCATATATGGCCGTCATCATTTATATTAAAAATTGTTGATATTTTATTGTCTTTTGCTGCGTTCATCTTAGCAACACTTTATCTTATTATTTAAAAATATTGTGAGTTGTTGTGAATATTAATTTTCTATCATATTTACATACATTTTCTATAAGTGTTTACATTGCAAAACTAAGTGACTAACCCCGATAAACATATCAAATTGTTCACAATTTATTGATGGCGCTCACAAATGATTAGCGTCTTGGATTTTATGATTAATAAGATAATAATATTTAACAACAAGATATCAACCAAGTAATTACCTCCGTTGGTAGTCTTTACTATATATAATTTTCAAGTGAATATAAAAATCTTTAACAGAATACAAATTTTATTAATATTTGTTACATATTGTAAGTGGTTAATTTTTTACATTTATTTTTTTTAATTGTCATGATTGATTGCTAATCGATTACGTAATCGATATAACTCTCGAGTGTCCCATCACCAGAGTACCGCAGCGCATCCAATTGCAAGATGGCGGGTAATTATTATCTGGTGGAAATGCACGACCCGCCACGACAATGGTCATGCAAATCCGCAGCCATTGTTCGCGCATCGGTAATTGTAGCACATTATTATTTTTTGTTGAGATGCGTTTTATTGACACCTCTGTAAGTGGGTCGGCAGAGGTATTGTCATAAAACTCTTTAAAAGAGAATACTATGTTAAACAGATTCGTTTCGGAGGACTGTGGTCCTCCGTTTAATTTATATATTACCTGCGTAGTTCTACTTTACTATTAAGTTAGTATTCTTTCCGATTACATAATCATTACGAACATGATTATATTTCGAGATTAACATTGGGAAATGAAGAAACAACTAAAGTAGGTTCTAGGTACGACTGATCTATAGAGTGTGTTTTTTGTTTTTAAATCTAATTCTAAGGCAATTCTGAACTCATCCACTTTTCATAGAGATTTAGTAACAAGCCTTTATTGGCCTGTTTCTTGACACTTAAAACTTGGTCATGTTTGATCACCGTACAAAGACAAAAGTAAAACTGACACTCAATATTACTATCGTAATTTAGTATGTTTGAGACCAAATCCATTCAAATTATAAAAATAGCCTTAATTGCAATCCAAATCAGTTTTTTTATTGTATAAGTCTGCTATTTGTTTTCGTTTCCACGTGCCGTCTGTTGTCTATGACACGGGCAGATTGCGAGTGATTAATGAGCATCATTATCGCTGATTAAATCTTCAATGGTGTGCCCACGTCACGCCGATAACCGGTGCAAAAACGCTTGCCAAGTGTACATGTACTCAACTACAAGATGTGATCGTATTCAATGCAGATGAGCTGAAAATAACTAATGAAGTGTTTGTTGAATGAGCCAAGCCGCATTAGGCCAGCGTGGTGGACTAAGGCCTGTAGAGGAGGCCCGTGCCCAGCCGTGGGACGTATATGGGCTGATGATGATGATAAAAACAATGATGTCACTATGACAAATCTCAATTTTTTCTCTTCATCATTTTTACCGTTCGGATTTTTGGTTGCGACGGACGTTAGTTGTATTTGTAAAAGTATGTATAGTGATTTCACGAGTATTACCATTTTTGAATTCGAATCGACACCAATGCAATCAGATCAAAGTCATACTTGTCTTTATTAAAAAAAATAGTCTTCATAATCAAAGAATCTAAAACAAACTGGATTTAGAGGGCCGAGAACAATGTTAACAGGTTTGTTGCCCCGACATACATAGGTACAGGGTTCGATGCCCGGGCGCGGCTAATATTTGTACAGACTTGTTTTCTTCGAGTTATACTGTTTGTGTTGTACTTAGTATTTGTGTGTGATAAAACATGATCTATTTTTAGGTTTTTAAATTTAATCATTCCTGCTTTCGTTAATTAATTGGATTTGAATACCAAAAGACATTTCGAATTTAATTAGAATTATAGTGATCGGATGACTAGGGGAAGGGATATTATTTAAAGTTCTTGATGTTGACTATGATAATACACCATTGTATACGTATGTTAGGGTGTCCCAAAAAAATCAAAGTCTTTTTTTGTCAACGCATACCCTCTAATTATTTTCGAATGGTGTTAAAACACTTATAAATAAAATTTCATGAACTTAGGACCACTGCAACCCGTGCCGACTTGCATTCATGTATTTCAGTACTTACATACTTTGTATGAACTTCGGCGCGTCGCAATATTCGCATGGAAGTTTCGTGGTTGCTTGTTTATTGTATTGGTAAACGCCTCTTTTTGTTTAATCAATATGTCAGATTAAGATTTCAAAGGCAAATTTTAATAGGGGGGTGCAAAACATTAAAATAACGGCTTTAAACTTCTCTGTAAAGAACAAATATTGGCAGTTCTGTTTAATAAAATTCGTGAAGTAAAATTGAATTTTGTAAATCGCAAATCTAACTATTCGAGATTAATATTTTTTTGTTAAAGGGCTTATATGCCTATTTAAGCTTTATTAAACTAATTTTAAGAAATAAGTTGCCTTATACCGACTCTGAAGAGATCAACAAATAATGCGGAAAAATCGCAAGATGTGCTCGTACCATGTCGTCAAGAGTTTGTTACAAGCTTGGACTACTTTTTGTATATTGCACACGCCAATGCCCTTTAATTGATAAAAATAAATCTAGATAATAGATATAGTTATATAAATAGATATACATTGTTTTACCGGACAGAATTAGGAAGGAAATTTAAGGGTTGGCTATCAAGCATTAACAGTTATAGCTATAATCATATTCTTTGGTGGTGATACAGAAAAAAAATTGACAATTCGATCTCCAAGTTCTATGTACCAGACACCATGATGGCCGAAGCAATTAATTGATTAAAAATGTCGTAACTTATTTTTTAATTGTAAATTACTAATAAAAAGTCGCACTATTAGACATCTAGATTTGCATCGCTATATACCATGTTAAGGCTTGGATGCATTGTATATTATCAGTGACGGCACCCTACCACGACTTATGTTTGCTTAATACTTTGAAACCCTGGGAAACTGTCAATAAAATTAACTCAGAAATGACTATACAGAATATTTTTCAGCATTTTTGGTCTTTGGTTCATGAAGTAGCTGTCTTGTCTCTATATCACTATGATGGAGACCAGGAACCAAAAATGATAATATTTTAAAGCTTAACTAAAGAGGATCCATCAATTCATATATCCCCTGGAAAGATATCTGCGTGATTTACTTTTTTAGAAAGATATAAACGACTTTATTTCGATCAAAAACTAGTCTTGCTTTTCTTCAATCGTTTTAAAAATTTTGACACTTTTCTAAATGAGTTGCTTACTTCACAGACTAGTTATACTTCTTTTCAAGCAGTTGAGAAATAAATAATGACACTAAAAGTCGCTAGTGATACTGCAAATTGCAGTTATACTGATACAACATTTACGTGAAAAAGTCACCTTTAAATGGAAACTAAAGCAATTTTTCCTGTGATTTATCCTAACAGTAAAATGAAAACTTTAAAATAAAAATATCACAAATATTCCTGTTTTAATAATAAATATATAATACCGGTGAAAAAGGATATAATTTTGAAAATAAAAATTGAGTTTTGATATGTGCTCTACAATTACCATACAATTTTTTTCTGAAAACTTTGCCATCAAGTCGGCACGGGTTACCGCTATCCAATTTCGATAATATTTCGTATTTGAGTTATTAGGGTCAATTAGAAAAAATATAGAGGGTATGCGTATCTAATTTCGAGAAAAAAAAAATCGCCCTACTAAGCTGGGACACCCTAACGTATGTATACAATGTTTAAGTAAAAAAGAATCTTTTGTCATTCCCGCGTCAAAAGCTTTAAATTTCTCTAAGTATAAATGAATTTCCACGTATTTTACTCTAAAAATTCTATTTCATATTCTTCTTGAATCTTCATTCTAAACGGGGTTGAATCTTTGGCGGTTCACAGTGAATATTCCTCAAACCAAATACATAGAATAAGCCAATTTATTAGCCAAGCAGTTAAATTTGATTGCGTGTAATAAATAAAACTATCTAGAAGAAATAAATTAAATACGTTTGTTACGGCGCCCAGTGTAATGTGGGAGCGAGTAACTGGACTGAGTGCGGCGCGACCGAAACCAGTAGCCAACTCCAACCAATGCTCGGCTTGCATTCACTGCCAACGGAACACACTGGTACTCTGTAGGTTTTAATTGTATTTTACAATTAAAGTATCAATCTCTACGTTTTAAATATTTACTTTGGAGTTTGTCGAACTGAAAGGAAGCTCTGGGGCATACTTTAAAGGGTAACTTAATTCTATACAGTTTAAAATATGTACCATGAAAATAAGTGAAATAAGTGTCAAATAAATTCGATAAACTTTTGCTCAAGTCGTTGATAGCGTTACTACTATATTGTCATAAACAACTCTAGATCCCCAACACAATGAAGACTTACGGCAAAATTTTATAAAATTTGACCAGCAATAAGCGCAGTCAAAAAAACTACACCATATGTTTCCAAGGGCCCTAATCCTCCAAAATATTCGTCATAATGCCCTAACCCCGGGATAATGGTACAAAAAAACAACTGTTGCAGTACTTACCTGCAAACACTGTTAATAACGGCCACGCACCGGGAAAAAAACGGATCAGCCACCTGCCTCTAATACTTTGTGGGGCAGGTTGCCCGCTCTAACTACTTCTACAAACATAGGTTTGCTGTTTGCCAAACTGACTGTCCCGAGGGAACGGACAGTCAAAGATTTGCCACAGATTTCACGGGACATCGATGTTAGGATTGTGGCGAAATTGCAGCTTTACCCTTATGAATAAAAAATAGGAGTGCTATTGTTTTGGTTATATTAAAATATTCATAAGAATTTATTCTGTATGTGCCAACTCAAGAAGCCAGCATGATAGATTAAGGCCTTACTCGTCTCAGTTGTAGAAAACCTGTGTTCAGCAGTAGAACTCAAATCTGATGATGATGACGAAAGTGTGTAAAAAATCGGAGATTAATTTACACTTCACAGATGCTAATATCGCTAACGATTCCAAATTGCTATAAGCAATTTTAACGCCCGCAAAAATAAATTTGTTTTCGTGAATCTATTTAAAAATCAAATTCGCAGGTAACAGTACACTTTATAAACACCATAACGATGGCCTACAACATGGCATACTGATTTGAATTTTAATATTCAGGTTTAGAGTCTAAATTTCATTGAACTGGTATAATTTCATCTAAAACCTTTGGCACACGTATCCGTATATGCACTCCCAATTTCAGCTTTATTTTAAAAGGTGTACGATAGTTTTTTGGTTGTATTTTTATTACCCAAGCAGTATGGTAGGGTTTTTTCTTATGGCACGTTGTCGATATATCAAGTTCGTGACCGCCTCTATCGACATGGGAATTTATTAATTTTTTTCCCGGTGGAGCGCGGCCACAATAGATCAATCCATATTCATCTGTTTCTATAGAAGTTTTTCGTTGAGCTCGGTCACGATTTCGACGGATCACAGAATTGGTATACTTCCTTATTTCATTTGGTGTCTAAAGGTTTTTGTTGAAATCGTCTTCAACCACGTCTAAGTCTTTGTGCTTTTCAACATCAAACTTTCTAGCTATTCTTGTTAAAAACCACCATAATGTTCACAACTTCTGTTTGGTTCTCTGCTTTTATTAAATCTATCCCTAAATAACCGTTGACAAATGATTTTGGGGGGTTTTCTAAAAGTCTAAATCCTTTGGAAATGAAACCTTAGAAAGGTTTCATAATACAGACTTTAACTCTATCAACTACTATACTAAATTCAAACTTCATTCAAATATAACTTACAATAACGAAAAAAATGTAAATCGTTAAGTATACATTAGCATACAGATAATTTGATAATGCAGTCGTTTTATTTATATCAAGCCGTGTCATACTGTTGCCACATGCGTGCTGTTTGTTACAATTGCCGTATCGCGAACATAATCTCTCGCCATCACACCACGTATCACAAATGTACGCAAAATTACAAAACTCACTCTAAGATTATCCGAGTGTACTCTTCAGTTTATTCTCGATGCGGAGTGAGATGGAGATATGCTCCACGCGCATGAATGACAAGGATGGAAGATCAAGGAGATGTATGCGCACACGCATGTTTTTTTAGGTCACAGGTTCAGTGATCGCGAAATGCCGTGCACATGTGCTGATGGGATCCGTGTTTAAATATTAATGGCTTTGTACCATGCTTTCATGTTTATTCGGAACACAATTTTCACCGGAGGGTAAACGTGAGCTCTCACATATTGGCCGAAATGATGCGTCCATTCAGACGCAACTATTGTTCATTGACAATGAACCAAAATGAAGGCGTGTACGTGTCGCACACACGCAAGTTTTATCCCCGGAGGGTAGACAGACATGCATTGCTTCATTTAAGTTTTACCAGCCATTTATTCCCTCGAAGTATACCTATACCTAACCGTTTGTCCCATTACCAAAAAATAACAATGGAAATTACCAAAAATCCTTTGCACTCTCCGGGAACTCGACATCCCGTAATCACAAGAACTAAATTATATTCCATATAAAGTAGTAGGTACCTATAAGCATAAAATTGAAAGTTTCTTCACAATTTATTTACAGTAGTATCGACATTTCAATGCATTCAGATTCATATTTTGTATGCTAATTCAACAAAAAATCTATAGGTAACCGAAACACCATCGTAACAATTTAGTCTTCCTTTTGACATTTCTATACCACTTATGGCCTCAAATTTAAAAGTAATAATAACAACAGTCTCCTTTTATGTTTAAGAGTTAAAATAGATGCAAGTGGAAGGTGTCGCGGATGTACACAAAGTAACTTGTCGGGGCCTGTTGAAACGTGTCGCAGTCTCGGCCGGCATAACAAGAGCGACGAGCGAGCGGTACTGTCGAAACGACCAGCAAATTGTACCACTTCCTCATTAGCACATTACAGCGCTCGGTTTATTCGTGGACGTGGTGATAAAATGTCTTGTTTAACATCTACTTGGTGTTATAGACGAAGCACTGCTAGAATTCAATCTTTATCAATTCAATCAAATTCTGACAATCAAGTTGTTGAAAATGTATCGGTTTCTTATGATATTACTAATAAATTCTCCTAAAAATTGATAAAGGGATAGCTGTAATGCAAGATGATATCTAATTTGAAAAATCAAGATGAAAAATTTCGGAAGAATAAGTCATACTACAATCTAAAACAGTTTTTTCGCTGTTGCTTTTGTCTTTATTACAATTTCAGCAGAGGTTTTGGCGTACCATTTGCTTTTCAACTATATTTATTTACCTTTTATACATTTTGTAAGTCAGAACTGAGTTTAAAATAGTTGCTGAGTCCATAATTCATAATTAGTAGTTTTTCGCTTGGCCTGCTGCATATAAGAAAGTATGAATTTTATCTCAAATATGAATAATGAATCGCTACATCGAATAAAATACTGCAGCACAGCAAGCTTTGCTAATGTACAGTCAGTCCCAACAGACTACATCGAAGCTTATTTACTTTAGTGCACTATTGTTTCTCTGTCCGTACAGTCGGTGGCGTGCAGTCTTTTTGCTGCCGCAAACTGCATGAGTCTACACAACCGTCCCTAGGGATTTAGAGCCGCAAATCAAAATGCTTTCAGTTATAAAAGAATACATCTATCTTGATTCCCTTCGGTATTACTTCAATACGTGATTCTTTGTAGAATTCGGATTTATTTTAAAATACAACGCAAGCTATATTCACGGTTAAATAAAAGATTTTCTGACTAAATAATTCACATTTAAAAAAATTATGATACTAATGGTAAAACTATGAGTCCACAAATTTAATTAATGTATCAAAAAAAAAACAAATTTGCTGCTTGTATCCATCGTATTTTACTTATTAATAGAAATTGATGCTGTCATGAACATCTGGTTTCTCTATTATATCTACATCAAGTCACTGAGTCCCACTGCTGGGCGTGTTCCTCCACTTCTAAAAAGAGTTAGGCCCTACTACTCTAAGATCTTAATTATTCTTTAACACTCTCAAATGCGGGCTTTAACACCGCGAGTTGCTACAGTCGCTTAATCGTCCTAAAAGTCCCTGTACTCATTACCACAATATCAAGTAAGTACTCGTATGTACGTCGTTCCCGAGTGGTGTACATGTGCGCGCCACTCGCGCCCGCCCATGGGAACATCTCACTCCGCCTGACGACTGATTTATTCACTTGTTTATTTTAATTTCTCCGTAATCTTGTGCCTTGTTATAGCATCCAGTTGGGCAATCGCCGTCCCACGGAATATAGACAATATTTATCAAACAAACTGTGTCGTATATTTGCGTAATCTTTCAGCATGAGTCCTAAAGGGAATAGGCAGAGGTGAATATACTTTGTAATTAAGACTATCTGCTGTTACTAGAAATTTCCTAGAAGAAAAAAGAACTACCATTGATTGTTCGAAAATCGATATCCCCACAATCGCAAACCGGTAAAACAGTCAATATTTCCTTCGAACATAAAAGAAAATATACGTTTTTTTTTAAATAAAATCCATTTCCAATGGATTAAATAAAGAAAATACTTTAAGAGAAGGGAAAAGTATAATTACTACATATTGACAAAAATGTACTACATTCCAGTGTCGCTGTGACAGTGACTTTATCACAATTTTGTTTACTTATATACAAGGACGAATACGTTACGAGTATATTCACCGTCTTAGAAAACGAAAATAAAGCTCCCGCAAATTAATTAAAAGATCTCAGTTATGACTAAACACCAATAAATAATAACGATATAGTTCATTTACGTCCAAACGTCATACATCGCATTAAATAAGCAAACGTATGAGATCAAAACAGTTATAAACAAGCTAAAACGAGACGCGGTGCTTAATAAAATATATAAAATGCACAATGAGAAAGGCATAGAAACGTGGCTAGTAACTAGTACCCGAAGCATTTGATGAGAACAAACAGCGGCTCACCTTGCCGGGTCACCTAGCCGGCGATGTCTGTAAACACTAACTTGTACTCAATTTACTAGATCCGCTCCATTGAAATAAATAGACGCTGTTAAGGCGAAGAACGGCGCAATTATGAAATATTTTACTTTACAGCAACGGGAATGAGTTGTGAAATTTGGATTGCAGCAGATTTATACCACGACTGGCTATACTGCAGATTTGTATTCGTAACTAAAAGATGATACTAAATTAGACGAGTTTACCATTTTTCTAATCATCATCATCATCATCCATTGATGCTTCTAACTCTCGAAACCATAATCTGCTCCATTTTTGAAATCCAAAATTGTCATTAACGTAAAAATGTGACGCACAAAGTTCTTTACAATAGTTTTATTGTATTGAATGTTTACCCAAACCCATCCATTGATCAACAATCCATCAAGATTTCCCACCAATTCTTTATCTTCCACAAAGTATTTCATATATGACAAGCTATTAGGGCTTTGTCCAATATCACCTCCAACCGGAACAAATATTTACGCAACAAAACGGATGTCGTTAAAGTGTACTAATGGACAAGGGAGGCAAACAACACACGACGGACGGAGTTACAAATCATAAGCCAGTGCACTTATTGTACCGACATAAACTTACAAAATATAGATACAATTCACTAAATTAGTGGCAGAAATGCAATTCAAATTATAATTAGAGAAATGCAATAAATTATTCGTGATGATTAACATAAAATCTGACATTAAATAGGTTAAAATTAGTTACTTAGAATACCTGAATAATATGTAATAACTTTCTGAAAACAAAGTAAGTATTAAAGCATTTAGTCTGCCGGCAATTTTTAAGCTGGATTCATATATTGTAAAGTCTGCTTTGAAAAGGATATGTGTCGTCAAGTTTCTTGAAAATTTTAATCAATCGTTGATACCCAAAGAAGGAAACTCGTGACCCCACGTTCAATCTATCACAATAATTAGAGCTGAATATTGCAGCGCGACCCTCGTCCGCCATCGGCTCCACAATTTATCCTGCTGACTGCCCGACCATATCCATCAATACTCATCTATCAACATTGGACGCTTCTGTGTTCAAATTGATTATTAAAAGAGCAATTCTGTTTTCATATCCATTTTTAATCTTCATTGATTTATTCTTCTTACTTACAAAGGAAAAATATTGGCAAATGGAGTTTTTATTGCCTCAAATCACGAAGTAAATACCACACCCAAAGAGAAAAGAGTACAACGATGGCATTATAGGTAGTGAGGCTTTATGTTTGACAGGATAAGACTAGACCCCTATACTTTCTCTCTGCTGCATGAAAAGCCGTCTGCTAAAATATGAATCATAGAAAATAGTGAGGCTAAAAGGTGCGAGAGCTCGCTCTTAACAGTCGTTGCGCAAGCCTCGGCTCGCCGCTCCAATTGAAATATGTTTTTCATCTACATTTTAGTTAATAAACTTTTATGTGTTCTCTTGTTTTCGCCTACATTTCCACTTATTTGATAGACGTAAACGTTTAAAGGTTATCCATTTTACGATGTGACGGTGTAATGGCCGTGTTTATGCAACGAGCTGGCGTTGAACAAATAAATGATCCGCAACCGTTTCGTTTTGTATCAATGAATTTTTGAGGAAGGTCAACGTTCATTCAATGGACCTCTCTAGGTCTCTAGGCAGATCGCTGCATATCACTACATAGTATAAAAAAGTCGCTTTCTCTGTCCCTATGTCCCTTTGTATGCTTAAATTTTTGAAACTACGCAACGGAGTTTGATGCGGTTTTTTTTAATAAGTAGATAGAGTGATTGAAGAGGAAGGTTTATATGTATGATAACATCCATTAAATATCAGCATTGTACCCGTGCGAAGCCGGGGCTTGTCGCTAGTTGCTAATAATACATACTTTTTACGTCTGAATCTTCTAAAGTGGAGTTAGAGGAATTTACGTTATTTTAAAGTCCTATACGTACATACTTTAAGACGAGCTACTGACACGATCAAGTCACATAATCGCTATGGGGTTCGAAACAAAATCAAACAGATAGAGGTAATAATTCTTTTTGCATTAAAATTAATTTTATTTTTTCTTATTGTAATACAAACATTTCCTTTTTATAGATTTTGCTAGAGCTTACGACAGCGTGGACAGAGATGCTCTCTATAACATACTTAGGAACTTTGAAATACCACATAAGTTAGCCAAAATGATCGAAATCGCCACACGCAAGAGTACAGCCGTGATAAAAATTGGCCCAAATATATCAAATGACTTCCAGATCATGACCGGCTTAAAACAAGGTGATGCCCTAACGCCTATGTTGTTTAATTTAGTACTCGAACACGTCATAAGAAAAGTCATGGAATTAGATGTCGGCGTACAAATGAATGGACAACATAAGGTAGTAGGGTATGCAGACGACCTAGCCCTGCTGGGGGAAAACCGTGAGGAGGTGGTGACGGCCGCTAAGGTACTGGAAGCGGAAGCTGAAAAAGTGGGCTTGACAATAAATCGGGACAAAACGGAATATCTACACATGAAACGCTGGAAAAATACGAAAGCTCCTAGATTAGGCATTACAGCGGGAGGACATAACTACAGAGGAGTAGCTAAATTCAAGTATCTGGGCTGCACAATAACTGATACCAACACGAGAGAAGAGGATATTGAAATCCGTGCACAAAATAGTCTCCGCTGCAGTGCTGCTCTAGATAGAGTCCTGACCTCCAAGCTCCTTAGCAGATCCACCAAAATTCGCATATATAAAACAGTCATCAGGCCTGTTCTAATGTATGGTTGCGAAACCTGGACGCTAACACAGAAAGAGGAAACTAAGCTCCTAGTAACAGAGCGAAAAATACTGCGAAGGATTCTTGGACCGACCAAAAGAGATGACGGAACCTGGAGGGCAAGGAAGAATTGCGAAATTGAAGAACTAGTAGCTGAGCCCAACATCATTGGCGAAACGAAGTCACACAGAATTCGCTGGCTCGGCCACGTGACCAGAATGGGAGACAATCGAGCTACCAGACGGGCCTACTTGGGACTTCCGAATGGACGGCGACCTGTAGGGCGGCCGAGGTATCGTTGGAAGGATCAAGTCGAGAAAGACTTGTGCGAACTTCGCGCGATCCCATGGCAAGAAGCAGCACAGGACAGGCCTAAATGGCGTCTCTTGGTGTCGGAGGCCAGGACTCATTTTGGGTCGTTGCGCCGTGATAAGTAAGTAAGTAAGTAAGTAAGTAAGTAAGTAATACAAACAAGTGAACGCCACAGATTTTATAATACTGCTAACGCCATCTAGTAGTTTGTTCGCGAACTAAACTATGATAATCGATTTAATTTTTACGACTTCATAATAATTGTTTTATTGGTGTTGTTTACAAAAACAAAATGAAAGGACTTGATTAATCATGTAAATTATCTTTTAATTGTTATTCTGGGTGTTACGAAATTTTATTAGTAAATAAAGGAATTATAGACATTGTATATGTATGCTTAAATTATACATTTAAATTGATAACGTAAACGAACGAAAATTGAAATAATTAAAAGTCACAGGTTAATTGGAGCAATAAATATTTTTAAGGAATAAAATATTTTTTATATCAATTTTATCCACTAACCTATAATTAAATTTTTCTTAAATTATACATTTACAAAGAGACTGGCCTGACATATGGGTTCAAGAAAAACTTGATTTCCAATTAATTAAATTCCAATAAGAAAAGCTATTCGAAGGGCAGAACGACTTGCAGCAATGAATCAATAAAACCTGTCATTCCTTTATGGTTCAACATTTTATTCACACGTACTTACTCAAACTAGAGGCCTTTTAAGTAGAAAACTTTAGGTGTGAAAGTTTTTACTCCAAGAGATACCCGTAATAGGAGTTATACTCCTATTCGTTAATGAGATACTGGTTATTTATGTGTACATTATAGTCAGCACGGCAATTAACGAACTTCTTCATGTGTTGAGAGCGAAAAGATCCATATTAGAAAGTGCAGTCATGTCAATTTGGTAACAAAAAGGTATTTATTGTATCCCTGACTCTATATCAGTCTTGTGATTTTTAGGTATAACAAATTATAACCGGGTTACCTAAAGCATTGACTGAATAAAACGTACCGTGGAACAAATCAAGTCATAAAAAACGACGATAATATAGCCCATAACATGAAACTAGGTATTTCATCATGCTAAAATATGAATTATGACGTGTGTATGTATATATAGTATAATGAGATTAACAACATAATTGTTTACGTATAAGCGTGACTTATAATTGCACCGGCGAGTGATTGAAACAGAGCGACGATAACTCTTCCCAGCACAAGTGTCCGTCCGGCCACGGCGGGTCGGCGGCGCGCACTGAGCTGGCAACGTCGCATACATAGGACCACATCGCGCGCCACAGAACAAAACGTGCAGAATGATGAGTAGGCATAAATCTTCGTTTGAGTGTTGTTAAATACATACTTCGTTTCATATGAAGCGACTGAATAGTGATAAATAGTAGAACCGTTGTTATAATTGAAGGATTTGTATTGATGAAGAAGTATAAATTTGATGGAGAATAAATAAAAAATCTATTCTAAAATTATAAGTGTGCATGGATAACCGTCAGTTAACTGAAGACTTAAGCCTCGATCCAGTCATGTTTGAATATCGTAAGTTGCATCTGCGGACCGTAGACACATCTAATAATTAGTTACTTCTAGCAACGAAACATGTGGTCCTAAAATAAGCACAAAACAATAATATGTTGAATGAAAGTAAAACCTAAAAGATTTTTTGGTTTTATGACAGAGTTCTGCTATAGTTAATAAGTATTTCCAGGATTGAATATTAATAAGTAGGTTTATATTATCGCTATTTTGAACTAAAAACTATACACTTGAGCTATAAGGTATTTGTACCTACATCCGCCTCTGTTGTACACCGAAACATGCCATCTATGGTTAACCATGCGGTACACCGAGCGGGCTGCGCGATGTGCGTGCACGTCGCTCTCGCTCGCTCAGTATCGCTCGCGCGTCGCTAGGGGGAGGTCGCGTCGCGTGGTGTCGCGTGGAGAGTGACGCGATGAACTCGAGTTCGCGGCAGTCCCGCGAGCGGCTGATCGACGAGGTGAAGAAGTACCCGGTGCTGTACGACACGCGGCACGAGAACCACCGCGACATCGACGTGCGCGACCGCTGCTGGCTGGAGATCTCCGAGCGGCTCGGCGCCAACAGTGAGTGCGCGCCCTTACACTATACATACACTACACGACTCACTGTGCTATACACCGTGTCGGCGTATGACACGGTACCAACGCGGCGGCCATGTTGAGACGTCATCCGTTCGATTCTTGGGTAGTGTTGTTAAGTTTTAGTAATAGGCTAAGAGGTGTTCTTAACAGAAATCTGTAATAACACTACCAAAAAGGGAATCAAACACATGACCCTCAATAATACAATCAAAAATATTTTAAAGTGTTTACGTTTAGTTTAGTATGGCAGCCTCTATAGTCAAGTTAGTAAACTCATAGAAAGAGAGATGACAGATTCAACAAGACAAATCCTTATGTAACTCACTGTTATATCCCTGTATATTACCCATATAACCCTTGTCTCCAGGCGAGGTGCTGAAGCGGGAATGGAAGATCCTGCGCGACTCGATGCGGCAGGCGCTGAAGCGCAGCAAGCGCGGCGCCACCACCAAGTCGGGCGTGCCCTGCAAGAAGTGGCAGTACCACAACCGGATGGCCTTCGTGCTGCCCTACATGACGATGAGGAGGTAACCACCGCGAAGGGAAAAATATCTATAATCAATTAGACTATTGAAAGAACTTTTAAGTAGTCAGTTTGAAGTTATCGACGCTTCTAGACGTGTTATCGCGGTGGAGAGGAAATGGCAAAAAACTCATTAAATAACATGAAAAGACATGTTTAAATATCAAAAATATAATAACAGATGCTTTATTTACGTATTCATACTTAACGATATTAACCCAATGCAATAGTAACTAAGACAAAAACAAAAAAGTAAATTGCAGTTACGATCCTTGCACCGAGACGAATGTTTACGTGATCCGCAATATATAATCTTGAAACACTTCTATTATTACTTTAAAATTTATTAAAAAAAATTACGTTTTTGCAAATATTTAAAATTTGTGTTATGCGGTTGATATCAAGCGGCCAATTATGGCATAATGCTTTTTATTAATTAACACTGGTACTTTCCTTAATAAACCCATCTTCCCCAGGAACCAAAGGCACCAAGTGCGCGAAGACATCAAAGTGGACGAGACCGAGACCCAATCAGACCAGGAGCCCGAAGTGTGGGACCCTGGGAATGCTGACCAGGATTCTCTCGACCTGTTCTTCGCCAGCGTCTGCCAGAGCGCTAAGGGGCTGCCCAAGAAATACCAGGCGATGGTCAAGAGACAAGTCCTCGATGTACTCCTCAGGGTAGAAGACGAGTGTGAGAATGAACATGGGGAGAATAAAGCTGGAGTTACGAAGAACTTTGAATGACTGGAGAAGAATAAAATAAATAATAAATGCACCCAACAGTCACATACATAGTCCTGACCCCACACTAAGATACGAGTCTTGTGTCGTGGGTATCAGAAACTACGAGAGACTTTTCGGTCTCATAAACACCCAGACCCGAAACAAATATTTGTGGATCACACAAACATTTGTCTCGGTGCGGGGATCGAACACGCGGCCGCTCGTTTCGCAAGCTGGTGTCTAGACAACTGCGCCACGGGGCTGTCAAGAATAATGAAGAAGGACTGGATACAATTAAAAGCCAGAATGCTTAAATGTATGAATGTTTACAAGCTATAGTAAACATAAAATGAAATGAAATGCACCAGAGTGACAAATGAATAGTGCGGTGCAAATCTAATTAGAAATGCAATAACTCGAAATGACATTCAAAATAACGGGATAAGTGCATGAATAACAATGGCCTTGTAAACTTAAGTTGAACTACGACATGAACATGCTTTGTCTCGTTTTCTCTAATGTCACCTGTCACTCACCAGAGCAAGACAAAGCATAATTGGTTGTAGTTAAATTGCTTATGTTTACAAGGCCCTAAATGAATAAGCAACAATTAGTAGATGAAAACAAAACACGCACATGTGTTATGTGGGTGTTAAGAGTTAAGATATTTACACAGAATTCCTGTAACAATTTTAATCACCTTTAGGCCACAAACTGACTGAGTAAAGTGATGGTTAGCCCAATCCCTTTGTAAAAGTAGTATTCGTTATCACAACAACTTTATTATAATTAAGTTATAACCGCAATTTATTATACAACTAATATTTTATATGTTAAGCGGTAATGTGTAATCTTTGTATATCAATTATAAAAGAACTATTCGTTAAGAATAATTTTATGTTTCATGGTGCTCCACTGAAATAGAATGTGCGAACATTATTTTAAAAAAATCATAATTGTATGAAAACACTAATAAAAGCACATTATTCGTGAAAGTATTAAAAGTATGCTGTAGCCAGTAACGTGCAAATAACAGCTACTTGTTACAAAACACATTTTGTGTAATCATAAAGATTACTGCCAACATGTGTATGCGATCGAGCTAAATCAAAAATAAGCGAGAAGTTTAAAAGATTAGCAAACATAATCCAATGATTAAGTTCCTCACATTAAATCTAACTGAAAAAGTTAGATGTTTCTATCATCAGCCCGTATACGTCTCAATACTACGCACGGACCTCTTCTGAAACTAACCGGTTTAGGCCTCAGTCCATTACGCTGGCCTAGTGGGGGCAGGCGGTTGGAAGTTATATTTTACATCTTTTTACAAAGGTATTTACGATACATTTTCTGATAGAAAAAATATCTATCTTTGATCAACATATATCCTAATACTACTAAAATAGTAATAGACTTAAGTTATAAATATAATGTTTAAGTAACGCGTTGTGATTATTATCATATACAGATAGAAACTATACCCATTTACATCTACTACCAAGTACCAGCCACTTATAAAGGTACTTAGGCATATTAAAGCGCCTTTGTCAGAAATGGTATTTTTATTCCCTAGAAAGTTAATGCCGATCGATGAATAGATCTTGGGTTGGATTCCCTGACCGAGTAAAGTGATAACGTTATTTTTTAGAAAAATGCAACTTATAATTTGAAATTTTGCCTGAAAAAAGGCTCTTCAACTTTTGCGTAGGATGAGAACATAAAAACATTAGTTGCATAAATGCACGTCTGCCTAACCCTTCGAGAACAAAGGCGAGATGGCGTAAGTACGCTTATGGAAATCGTTATTTATTGATAAAATTGTTGATAATTGTTTTATTTCAGCCTCGTCGTTCTCCAAATCTATAAAAAGGGTTAATCGGGTCCGATAGAAGGTAATGTTTTAAAGTCCCATACACGCACCAAATGTTTTTAATACTTGAGAGCAATTAAACAAAAATTACGTGTTTATAGTTTACATAATAAATGTATAAATCATATGTTTTCAGATAATTTATGTAGAACAATTGGATCGTTAAATTGGATTGGATGTATCCATATTATTTCATTTAATTTCGAAGCAAAGCTAATAAGAACATTTATAATGCTAAAGGTTATCGTCCTCTACGCTGCCATAAAGTTTCGCTCTTTACATATCCACAATTCAGCGAACGAATTGCGAGATCTTGAACGTTGTAAAAATACTGTTTTCTGTTTTTATTAAATAAGTATACAACTAATATTTTCCTCACTTTCATGCAATCAAACAGTTTTAAGTTCAAGCATTATGTTCCTAATAAGTAGTGATGGCCTCGAGGTTTAGGCGCGCGGTCGAGAATCTCGGCGGTCGCGGGTTCAAACCCCAGGCACACACCTCTGACTTTTCGAAAGTTATGTGTGTATTCAAATTGAATTATCACTTGCTTTAACGGTGAAGGAAAACATCGTGATAAAACCTGCACACCTAAAAGTTCTTAGGAATTTCTTAGGTGTGTAGTCCGCCAACCCGCACTAGGCCAGCGTGGTGGACTATGGCCTAAAACCCTCTCAATGGTAGAGGAGACCCGTGCTCAGCAGTGGGCGTATATGGGTTGATGAAGAAGAAGAAGAAGATTATGTTCCTATCAGAAATAATCAGTGAAATGAACCAATTCCCGTAAGATAACTTCAAGTTCAAGACACGGAGTCAATAATGCTTATTTGTTCAGCTGCGATTTGAAGAAAACTTCTTAGAAATGTCTAATTTTACTCGGTATGAAAATGAACCTACACTTAACTCATTAAAAAACTTATAGGAAAAATATAAAATTCACGCACGTACTTAATTTGTTTTCACATTAATGGCGCCTCAGAATGCCGCGGGCATCGAACCCAGCTTCGGACTTTCCATACTACAAAGTAAAAAAATAAATAAATAGCATTTATGTAGCAAAAACTAATATCTCAAAGTAATTAGTGTGTAGATCGCCTGCAGCGTTCACAGCGCTGGTTAAATTGGCACGTGTCATTGACAGGGCCCGGGTTCGACTCCAAAGTCGGGCAGTGTGTAATTAGGATTTTCCAGCAGGAAATTTACGGTAGGAAATTAAATATGAAAATTTACCCCGAAAATTGCGAGAGACACTTGGCAATAATTGATGCAAAATACAGCACTAATCTTCATTCGGCTGTAATAAATTAATTCACCCAACAGTCACAAAGTTCTGACCACACACTAAGACACAAGTCTTGTATGAAAAACTAAAAACAACTGTTCGATCTTACGTAAAGCATATCCCGGTACAAATATTTACCGAACATTCGTTTCGGGTTTCGAACACGCATCCTTTCGTTTTACCAGCTGGTGTCCACCCAACCGTGCGAAGAGATTGACAATATTATATCGATGTTCGAATAAATTTAAGGCTATCGTTTACTCTACATTTTTATTGTATTAGAATGCATAGAAAAGAGTCTTACAAATTCAAATTTAATGCACTCAGAATGGTGTAAAAAAAAAATGTTTCGTACAAGAGCGTCTCCCCACACCGGATGTATCCGAAGCGTAAAATAAAACGTGTAAGATCTGTGCGTTTCACTGGCGCGTCAAACCGCTTGCGAGGGAGACTGATGGTGTGGATTCGAGGACATTACACAATCATCCAATAGGAAATTAATAGTCCGGGTTATAATTCTTGTTTTGAATATATATAGTGCAGTATCGTCAGGTTCACTATCTTGTAAGAATTAACCAGATTCTTCAAATGCAGTTTAATCAGAGACCGAAGACACTTTGTAATAACCATGCCATGGCTTTGAATATGATTATATTATCTTGTTTTTATTTTATTTCAGGAGTCACAAACTAAGCTACGTAACCGTTATAATTCCCCATAGCAACCCGATAAGAACATTCGTGTCATCCAGTAGTAACCGATGCCGGTTGTAATCACAATATGGAATCAATTAAGCACTTGGGTGCATGTTGTCGGTTTCCGCTGGTCATCATGAGCTGTCATACCCTCGGCCTGCGTGCTCTGGACAGCGGGGGACTGGGGAGGGGGTGAGGGGGCGTGGAAACTATTTATCCACTTAATATCGCTAGTCATGGAAATATTACACGCATTACTTACGGGTGTGCGCGTTTTGTAGTTTCCCAACAGTTTGCCGATCGTTTTGTTGTACCGGATATTAATGGTATTCGCTGCGAATTGAAATTGTTTGTTTTGGGTGGTAAGCTGTAGCGTAGTGAGTAGTGAGGGATGTTTAATTTTGGGTTCTATTCGAACGTTCTAAAAACTTGTTTTGTGAAACTAGTATGTGACAGAATATGTTGTATTTGATGTCCATAAAAATTACTTTTTCGCCTGATTGAGTTACTTGAAGCACATCTCATACACGCGTACAGATTTTCACAAGAGCCTTCACTGTTTAAAAAACACACACAGCTTCCAAAAGAAACCGAAGAAATTTGCCGAGTATTTCAAACGGTAAATGACATCAAGAAACCTTTATGTTTATCATCATGTTCTTCCATAAACTCCAAAAGTCTGCCAAACTTTACGCCACCGCGTGCACTCGCAGCGTCGGCTCACATTCAGTGAAGAGCTAAACTCTCCAGCTTTAAGCTAAACTTTGCGCTCCAGGTGTATAGTTTAGCCTTTTGCAATTCCACTAGCATACACTTACATCCACAGAGTAGTTGGATAAGCTTACAACATGCATATTTGATGAATTTTAATGTGACAGGTATTTAATGCTTTTTTGAGTGTGAATGTTGAGGGATTGACAAGCCGAAGAAGGCCATAGAAGAGATAGAGATCCTTGCGAAAGTAATTTGTTTGTTTGTTACGCCTAAACAGATATGCGAAAAATCATACGCTACTTTCTTATAAAATGGTACCGGGATGAAATGGGGCACAATCGCTAGCAAGACTATAATTACAGGGCACATAAATTATACTAATGATAGAAAAATAAACTTTCTTTTATAAAAAGTTCTCAAACTTACCCGATAATAAATAGCTTTGTTATTATACGGTAATTTCAGCAACTCTAAATAACAACTCGAAGTTATCCAGCCAGGAATCGACCCCGCGATAACAGCTGTGCAAGTTCTCACGCGGAGCCCATCAAATTGATCTACTTCGACTATTTAACTTTTGGAGGGAAAGTTTTTGGGTACTTCCAGCCTGGGGTGGTTGAGTGAGGGCGCTCGAGGACTCTATACCACGGGCAGGCCGGCAAAGTGACTGCGGCTGGGGAGTGGAGTGGAGAATGTTGCCACCGCCATTATTCCCGCCCGCTTCATTACAAACGAGGGCCTCCCCCGAGCACTGAACCCGCGTCTCAAGTGTAGTGGTAGTGCTTTGTACCACTAGAGACAGTTATGTAAAGGCTCTTTTAGGCGGGTGGTAAAAAAAAATCATGTATCAGAGACACAGACTTATGTTTCCCAGTTACGCAGTACGTGCTAATATACCAGACTGACAGTTTTCCTTTCGTTAAAAAGCATATTGCATATTTAAAAAGCATTCGTGCCACATGCCTTTGAAACGAGAGGATGCTGGTTTGATACCCACCGAAAGACATTTCTTTCAACCTGGGTGTTTGTAAGAGCAAAAACTCTTAACATATGGACACCTACATATTTATCACGATCTATCTTATTTATATAACGTTTCATTAAATATTATTATGATTTAAATAAGTTTACACATAACTGTAAACAACACATAAACGAACACTTCGTTTCCTGTGCAATATCATTACTAATTTGATTAACATCCGATAATTTGTTTATAAATACTGTAGGTTTTATTTGTGAAGTGATCTCTGTTGTAAATCGCAATTAATAAACATCAGTCTACTCAGAATATGGATTTTGTTACCGACGGTATTACTACCGCTTGCAAACCCGATTTAGAGGTTCTGAGGTCGATTTCCGAGTAAGGTAAAGTAGAGATAGGGTTTTTCTATAAAGAAATTTTCAGCAGCAGCTCAGAGTCTTGTCTTGACTATTTACCACCACTTGTTAATGTAAATGAGAGATACTTCCTTAACTACTTGATAAATTTAGGTTTGGACATTTTGATTCTCATTCAAAGTAAACACATTCCCAGTTTCACAAACTTCAGAACAACGCCGTGGTTAAGCCTGAATACTTAAGGAAATACACACAGAATGATTTATGACGTTGGTAAAGTCTTCCGCTTAACCCTTATCAATATTTGAGGAGTCGGCTGCAAATCATTGGAGTAAGGAATGTACTTTCATACCTTTTTTTTAACTATTTTTGTTCTTTAGTATCTTATCACGGATTTGAACCCAAAACACTAAATTGATGCCCATCACGTATTAAACATTCTTTTAAAGAAACAGTAGGTTGATTCTATCGTGTCGAACTGTTGGCACGATAGCTAGCGATTTACACGCATCTGGCACGTCACCGTCACGACCACGTGGCGACTAAGACGGCATCATGATATTGTCAGGCATAAATGTAGTAAATGAGGTAGAAATGACTAATGATTGTGACCTGTAGATTTGCCGTATTTTTCAGTAACTAAGCTAATCAAAACAGTAATATGCTTTATGTATATTAAATATAACGAGAATGATATAGAATAAAAGTAAACTGTATCTTATTTTGTTTCCGTAATCTAACTGTCTTTTAAGTCCGGAGGCTTATGTTACCGACGTATGACGAAGAGATCCCGAGATCCGTGTTGTCCTATCTAGAGTTTCTTACCAGACTTGGGGTATGCAGCTCATTAAGTAGTTTTAATCGTGTGGTACGCAAGCCTGTAAATATGTCATTGGTCCGACGGAATGGACAGTTAATGTGCGCGGATGAATTAGAGCTGTCCCGAGTACATAACCCCGCACCCCGCATCCGAGACCCCAGTCCCAACGCACCAAACCGCCACGTACCTCCTGTGTTATCACCATAAACAGAGCTGCTGCATCGACAACAGTGATGGATTATCCACTCACATATTAGGTACATGTTTTATACACACATAACTTCGAAAAGTCAGAGGTGTGTGCCTGGGGTTCGAACCCGCGACCGCCGAGATTCTCGACCGCGCGCCTAAACCTCGAGGCCATCACTGCTTATATTCGGTTAGTAAAAGCCGTCGATTTTCTTTCAATAATTTTATGTTTTTCACAATTCTAATAATTAAGCCAGTAACAATAACAACTAGTAAGCCACCAATAGAAAAATACCTGACCTATATCTGCAACACGAATTGTTCGCGAGCACCGAGCTATTTTTATCACGGCACAAAAGAATTGTAATCAGCACGCTGACCCAGATAGGATCGCCTTATCAAGTGATTAGTGGTGGGGTCATTGACTCCTGTCGTCACGTGTGCCACAACACGCGTACATAACAGTTTTACACGGGATAATCATGTTCTTTTGTTGGCACCACGTGATTCTGTAACAGATACGTATAAAGTATATGTAGGTAGGTATATATTTTTTGCAAAAAAATGCCAGAAGGTATATGGGCAATGATTTTCAACAATTTACCCCGTAGTAAAGGCAGTTACAGGGCGTTTTTCTACTAGTAGACCTTAATCAAACATTATAAAAATATGATGGCACCGTCAGACATTTACATCCTCATATATAATACGGAATATAATTACAAAACCACTCAATAATTACTACAATATTATGGGTTCAAATAAAACATTGCATCTCCTGAATACAGCTGTAAGACTCACGTGAAAATATGCGTGCGTTCGAGAGGTCCAGAGTAGTAATAACTTTTTAGAAGCGGAGTGAGGAAACGTGCTCGAAGAATTGCAAAAGTCGCGCTCCCTATTGCGTGGGACATAAATAACTTGAGAGATTGTATTATAAAGAATATTGTGTCAAACATCACACTTCCTACAAAGATTATCTACATTCTACAATGCTAAAAAGCCTCGTAGTCTCGTTGCAAAAGCGTGTACATAAGGATTCGATTCCCAGGTCATGCAAAGTTACTTTCAGTAGCAGAAAGATGTCTAGAAATAGATCCAAGGAACGATATAAAGCCATACACTTCATGGAACATAAAAACACGGGTAAAACTTGGATTCAGATATGCAATCTGCCTACTTACCCCTTCGTGAAATACAGACGTAGAAATGAATGAAATGTAAATAATATCATAGTGGAGCGCCGTAAGGTTTATACCTCGGAATCCAGGGCCAGTCAATGAATCTTAATATAAACCTTGAAAATATGTTTTTAATAGTATATAGAAAAATGTTAAAAAAAAAAAAATTCGCGCTCTCAATTTTTTTTTTATTATTATAAACATTTATTAATTTTTTGGAGTTTTAATTGATTTATATTAGTGAAAAGTCATATTTTAAAAATAACAACTATTACAAACTTGAAAACTTGATCTTGTATCTTTAGGGACTGCAGGTATACCGATGAATATAAATAAATACACTACTGGAAAAAATTAAAGGATCAAAAAATAAATCCAAATTTTTGGGCCGTAACTTCGAGAAAAATGGTCTTACAGGAAATTTAAAAAAAGAAAATTGTAGCTCCAAGTCTCTAGTTTTTGGATTAACACATTAAAAAATTGTAGCATCAGTGGTTTTTGAGTGATCTTAGGAAAAGCAGCAACAAAACGATTTCAAAATTTTTAATGCTTCTTTTTTTTACATACGGGCGTGGAGAAAAATGTTCTTGCTTAACCCTTATAAAGATCGGATACTTTGTTTATTTAGCTTTAATTTCTATCTTTTAACACCTCGATATGTTTAGTTCTCGCCGAGATATCAGTCTACAAATGGAAAAGGATCCTTTTGTCTTTAATTATCGATATCTCAGCAACAAATAATTGTACACCAAGTTTAAGGTGCGTTCCAAGAATTTGAATAAATATCCTTTAACCACCAGCTATTACTTTTTCGAAAAAACAAGAATTCTTCTTGTTACATGAATTTGAAAATGCATCAAAAAATGAGCTTTAGATGGTGTTTTGGAAAATCGAGCGCTGGATCGAAAATATTGTGAAAACCAATAATGTTAAGTGTGCGTTTTACAGTTCAATATGTCCACAAAAATCCTACAAAGTGCCAAATTAATCCATCCAGCCATTTTTTTGTTTCACTCGATCGAATTTTTGAAAAAATAAGGGATCACGTTTTTGCTCTGCAAAGCTCATAATTTAAGAAATGAGAAATATTCTTTTTTAAGAGCTTTTTTCACATTTTGTTGTATAGATTTGTTGTTTTGGGGCAACTTGAGTCACCAACGCCAATATTGCCCTTTGTTGCTATTGCGTGTGATTAAGGAATTTTCGAGCAACAATATCCGCATTGACGAAATATTGAATTAATTGGGCGTTTGTACTAAAACTTAAAAGAGTATTTTTGCAAGTTCAAACATGGCTTGGAATGCGGAATATTGACACCGCAAACAATGACGCAACGACCAGCTCCAGAATCTTTATTAAAAATTATTTTTTGCTCATGCAAAACAGGATGTGGAGCATCTTGTGGGTGCAGGAAAAGTGGATTAAACTGCACTGCAGCTTGCTTAGAATGCAATGGTGAAAGCTGTGAAATGTACACGATGTAACAATGTGAATAGTTAATGATATTTTTTTTTTGTAACTTATTTTTTACGATAATCTAATAAATTAACATTGAAGTTACTCTGCTACATATAATTTATTACAAATAAAAGTAAATTTTTCACTATAAAAAAATTTTCTCTCTTCCGTCTCTCATTTTTCAGTGAATTGTTGTTAAAAATTGTTGTAAATCGAGATCGGTCAATTTTTTTTTTTAACTTTTTTATTTGAGGTTTTAATAATGCAGTCTCATACTTGATATACAGATTCATTGACTGGCCCTGGGTTCCGAGGTTTGACCATTTTTATGTCTTACGGCACTCTACTATCAAGTAAAACATTATTCAATTTAAATTGCGTTACATAGCAGTGATGGCCTCGAGGTTTAGGCACGCGGTCGAGAATTTCGGCGGTCGCGGGTTCGAACCCCAGGCACACACCTCTGACTTTTAGAAGTTATGTGTGTAATTCACAAAGAATTATCACTTGCTTTAACGGTGAAGGAAAACATGGTGATAAAACCTGCACACCTAAAAGTTCTTAAGAATTTCTCAGGTGTGTAGTCCGCCAACCCGCACTAGACTAGCGTGGTGGACTATGGCCTAAACCCTCTCAATGGTAGAGGAGACCCGTGCTCAGCAGTGGGCGTATATGGGTTGATGATGACATATCTCCACCGTACGATGTAAAATCATCATAAAACTGTAAGAACAGTGAGTGAAACATTGCAATATGAAAGTGTTCACTATAAACAGTTTAAATATAGCCGTAGTTATAAGAAAAGTCATATAAACAAGTGTAAAAACATAATACATTGGTCGCCTGTGCGGGCGCGTGCTCACACATTGTTCTTGGTAGCGGAGTGCCGGAGTGCCGAGTGCGGGAGTATACCCGACAATTATGAAAGTAATCAAACACGATCCTCTCTCATCTCTCGCAACTCCATTAAATAATATCTGCCCGTACAAAATCATTTTATGGCATAATTACTTTCAATATTTTTTGTGTGAAATCATAACGTTACTTTCGAGATGAATAGGACTATGTAAAACTTATTCAGACTTATATATATTGAAGTAACGACGTTTATCTGTAAAGTAATACCTATTTAAATAATTTCCTTTTTAAGTCATAAAAACAATAAACGTGAATGTCGACGTAACACGACATGCGACTAAAGGATGAAATATAAAAACAATAAGCTGCTTGCACATTACCTACACTTACTATATAAGATAATAGTACAGATCTGAATTAAAATCGGCATAATCACCAATACATAGGATACCATACTTTATTTGTAAAAATATTTTAAATAACCTGCAAATATCAGATATTCAAATATTGCCTCAAGAGCCGAGTGGAAGAGTAAGTTCTTCATCTAGTTCTAGCGTGATAGAAAAACCATCATTTTTATAAAATGTTAACACCAGGCACGTAGTATAGACCCATTCACACAGTTATTAAAATAGTATTGGTATGTTGAAATGAAATGAAATGAAATAATATTTATTGAATCTATAAATACTAATAATAAAATCGAAAAATGAGTCAGGTTTGTTCCTCATCAGACCCCCTAGCCGAAAGGATTTGTTCGTGCAAGCGGATGGTCTCCTCCACGGTGTAGGTGACGTCGATGTCCCGGCGCAGCATGTGCTCGTAGTAGATGATCTGCTTGTACACCCTGAACTCTCGGTGCCGAATGTCCCATCTGTAATATCGTTTCTTTCTCACCACACTGTAGATCACCTTCATGTCGTGCACCCACTCCTCCATCTTGGAGAATATGTGGCCCATGCGGAACTCTGGGTCGTTCACGTACTTCTCCAGAATGGCGTCCACTGCCACCAGTTTGTACTGCGTCGCGTACACCGCCTGTCTGATCATCTCCACGATCTTCACCTTTATGGCATACCAAGTGCGATCGTTAAAATAATACGGGTACCTTTTTCGAGTATTATTCTTCGTTTCGGATATGTTGAGGAATACGTCTTCATCCATCGTCAGAAACTGTGGCAGGTCGACGTTGCGGGAATCTTCTATTTCCTCGAAGGGTTTGGTTGGGTTGGCTGACATCCGACGGCTCAGCTCGCCGGCTATCTTCACGTCTTCTCCTTCAAACTTGACGTCTTGGATGTGTATCAAATGCTTCGACTTCAATGTCACCGGTGCAACTGAATGGAAGCCTGAAGTTATTGCATACATGTATTAAGTCTTTGCTTTACTGAATTTCTTTTTTATGACTACTGTTTTGTCCTAGGTACGCCAAACTTGACCCTAAAAACATAGAAGTATAGTCTGCTTTTATGCTACTTGCGAAAATACAATCAGTTGGCTTTATCTGCATGCTATCTAACATATGGCGCCATCCCTATAATTTAAGATATGAATTGACACTTACATAAGGTTATTAAAAGTAGTATCATATCAGGTGTGCATCAGTTCACATTTGCAAGTAGCAGTAGTGTACCACCCGTTACTGCACAACTATCGCCAATGTTATTACTGTTTTATTGGCCGTTTTATTATCGATGATAAACAATGTTTCAATAATTACCAATTGTTTTCATTACCTATTGTAATAAGATCTTGGAGTTATAGCGTTGTGGCTATTGCTGAGAAAATTCTTTAGTAAAGCTTTCACAGGTGCGTATCTTTAAAGGCACTGCAATACAATTGGGCTGGTTGGTCTTGGTGGTGTAACACTTAAACTGTCTGAAAACAATAATGCGGTATTTCGTTGAATTAAATTACCTCTTTTACTGGTAGGTTATTCATATCCACCTAAATAGTGAACGAACATCAAAGTGACCTGTAATGTATCGCGGTCCAGGTTCAGCCTGTGTTTACCAGCTAACGTTATTTAGACTTTATTGCTCTCACCATCTAATGCCGCGTTGTCATTCGTCAAAAAACTTTTAAATTGTTAAATATAGCGCATACAAAAATTAACTAACTGTCAAGTAATTATATTGCCAATTACAGTGGAAAGCATGTCGGTGGCGCCTGCGTTTTTTACCAGCGTTCAACATTCGCTTAAAAAATGTGTCACTCGTCACGTTGGCACGACTATTTCTAGAACATTTTTTACAATTTAGACTTTAATTAAAGCGGACACTACTGCGCTGTCGTGCTATGAGACTGGCGCTTTCAATTTGTTTCGATTTGTTTACTAGGTTTAAGCCCCGGGTTTGTTGGGATATATTTTTTGAATCCAATTTTATTTGCCAAGGTATCCTTTCAAAAGATTTAATCCAAATTATAATTGAACTGACCAAGTAAACCGGGATTACAGAATTTTCATGAATGTGGAATTAATGTGGTTAAAACGGAGACAGCATAGCATGAGTTTATCCCACAGCGCCGAGACCAGCGTATAAATTGCTGAGCCATTAAAAATACAAAAATCATTGACTAACCTCCTACTTATCAACAAAAACATGAGGAAAGCAAGACGGCGCTAAAACAAACGCTTTGAAATTGTTTGGCAATTAATATTTCGCTCATTGACTAGGATGTGATCACGTGCACACGAGAGCGCCAGTGGTCACGTCGCTCCACGCCGCGTGCTGATCAGGAATATCGATCGTAGATGTCGTTGCTAAGGAAATGTCCTACCTGCAATGTTCTGTGGCTATGTCAACATTCCACGGAATATTATTATATTGATGTGCCTCCGGAAAACATACAGCATTGCTTTGAAGAAGACGTGCATACTTACGCGTAAACTGCGGACTTCCGGTACACCAAGTCATCCGGTTGTTACAATTTTATGTGGCGGTAGTTTTTTCCCACCAGCTAGAACCTACCTTTGGAGGTGCTGTCATTTTTCAATTCATAGCGTTGTGTACTTTCGCCGAGTGCGGACGAAATTACTTAGTTCATTTTCATAATACCACATATATAGTAAAAAAATACATAGTTTTGATTTCTTATAAGAAGCAATTTCAAAAAGTTTAGTTTGAAATTTAAAAAAATATACGGTGCATCGCAAATGGATAGTTAGTCGGAAGGCAAGATCGATATTATCGACAAGGCCAATCGACCAATGCTTGTAAATTCGCCGGCATCCGAGAAGGAAACAGAACAAGATAAACGGGGACTCCACTGGCTCTGGCAGTTCCTCGTGCAGCGAGTGGGATGAATCACCACGTAGAAAACGAAGTCGTGTCGCACAGGTAACCGTCGATCCTAGTATCGATGAGTTATATGCCCGGGTGAGTCTCCTCATTTTATTATTATACAACAAAGTTACGTCCACAATCTATACAAGGTCAATTATATCATGGAAGAGCATGACTAAAATAACAATGACTACGCAACGAATTTACTTAAATCATTAAAATTGCAAAATTGTTTTTGACGAAAAGAGGGTATTATATGCCGCAAACAAAACACGTGCGCAACAATTACGTAATCTTTAGCATTTTAATTTGCTCCTGTGGTAGCACATTATATACAAGAATTTCTCTATATACAAGAATATTAGTAGTTAAGTAAATTACTTTCCCAGGTGTCTTGTAACCAAAACATTTACGATGAAATGTGTTGTTTTTATGAGGGAAATAATCTTTTGGCTACCATCGAGGAAGCAATTGCGGGTATTACCTATGCATTGTTTAAATCAAAGAGAATTATTAGCCTAGTTTAAAAGGTATCTTTGATTTGGACCCACATATGTCCATATGATTTTATTTCGGACAATAATATTATCGTTATGTATATAATTAAAAATTAATAATAATGCAAAATTGTATAAATAGTGACACCCGCTTTATGCCTCCGATCTCTCCAGTCCATCTAACATTTGCCTGAGAGAAATCGCTGGCAGCGGTAAAGCCCCCATTTGTGACACTACGTTATTTCGAGTTGCTTAAAACAATGCAATTTTATTATGGTGTACAATAAAGAATAAAAATAAGTAAATAAATATTACCGAAGCTTCCATAAAATATTTTTCAACAGACGGACTGTTGATTCAGTAAATTGTTTGCGGTAAACGAACCCGATAAAGGTATTCAAAGGTCTATAGCTAGTTTACCTCCTAGCGATTAATTCTTGTTCAATAAAACAAGATTAAATGTTCAGATTGCTGTTGCGAAGATGGACGTCTCAAGTTTATGGTTGTCATCGCAAAGCCAAATAATAATAATAATAATATCAGAACAATTGTTGACAAAAATAACATTGGAAATAAAGCCGTTTGGACCGAAATCGACATCGGATAAATTATTCAAGGTCTCTTGAATCAAATCTTTCTCGAAAGAGTACTCAGAAACATTCTCGAGTTTCATCTCGCAACATTTTCGTCAAAAGAAACGCGATGCTTTTGACTGACAAAAGGCGATGCCTGATATTCGAGTTATGACATGAATTTGACTTCAGACGATTCTGTACAAGATTTTCGGCTACCGAGGCATTGGGCCGTAAAACTAGATGCCACGTGCCAATAACAAAATCACACAAGCTGTTTTTTGAGAATCAGTTAAGACCATTTATAGGAATGATATGCCAGCCTTTTTGGTCAAGCCTAAACGCCACATCTGTTTTTGACGTGTAGGGTCTCGGCGACTCTGTGCACGAAGGAATGTCGAGTGCTAGATGTTTCTAGACGACTTCCTTATGGTCAATCAGGACCATTTCCAAGTTATGTACTCAGGCTGCGGAAGCCGTGAGGCACTTGGAACTTCTGGGTTATATTATCATTACCAGAAACTTTGTTTTTTGGTCCAACCCAGGATTGGAATATCTGAATATTCGATGGCAAAGAACATCATATTCCTTTGAAAAACGAGAAAATTCTCAACGATGACTTAGATTGATGCTCTGAAACATAAAGCCGAATGAATCTTCGTAAATAACAAAGCATGCTGGGTTATTCAAATTTTGCCATTTTTGCCGTGCCTCGGGGCAGATTACAAAGGCGCAACGACCAAGATTTTATAGCTTTTCAACAAAAGCCAAACGAACCAAACACAAGATATTCCAAGAAATTGGCGTTACAAGAAATGGTAGCGCGGAGCTACCATCCACTCTTGATCAATACTCAAATTACTCATTTCTGAGCGGCGGACGCTACGGATCTGAGTTAGGGTGCGGAACCCTATTGTCCGGTACATGGACACTTCGCCAGAAAACGGTGGTATTGCTACAAGAAGGCATTTGTACACAGTCACAGCAGTAACCAAGCCAAAGCGACTGCTTTAGAGAACTCTCAATTATGCTCGTACAATCAAATGATCAAACCTTGATAGCATATATACGAAAGGAGGGAGAAACAAGGTCACTAGCCTTACTAGCTCCAATTTGCAACCAGTTACGGTTGACAGTTAATAAAAATAACCATTTGACAGCCCTTGTTGCTATTGGTTGAACACCGCCTTGCGAAAAGCCGCGGGGTTCGTTCCCTGCACCGACCACTATTTATGTGATGAGCAAATATTTGTTTCGGGTCTGTGTGTTTGTGAGACCATGATGAGTCTCTTGTGGTCTGATACTCTTGACGACTTTTTTCCTGCTGTGGGGTCGGAGCTGTGCTTGTGACTGTTGAGTATATTTATTAATACACTTATTATCTCACAAAGAAGTATAATACATATAATAGCAGACAGGTTTATGCGAGAAAAATAGCCTGCAGAATAGCATCTTTAGACTCAAGCGACTTTAGAAGTTTTTCAATAGTGAGACCAACCCTGAAGAGATATTTGCAAGTTGGAAAGGTGCTATAGTGAGAAAATACGACTCCATAGAGTCCAATCACTAGATAACATAGATGCCTACAGCAAAACATTGAAATTAACAAAAGTATTCACACTTCCTAACCTCCTACCAAGGGTGCTCCTGCACTCGTACAGTGTGAGGAGAAAATACTCATTTCATTATTAATAGCACTCAACCACATACTATCGGGCCAATCTGCCTCATGCTTTTTGTTTTGAGAACCTGACCAGCAAAGTCCAGGACCAACCACAGTTACCCTGGAAGATGCAAAAATGTCATTACCCCCTCTACAAGGAGATACTTCAATCTTGATAGGTTGGAAAATGGGGGGCGGGGGGGGCAAAATAATACTGGTAAAAAGAAGAGAATACAAGGAACATCTCATAAGTAGTCGGAAGAGAATTCCACTTTGTCATCATACCTACCAGTCGAAGGAAATAGATAACATGGTGTTTCAAGTTCCTCAACCATCTGAAATTGATAATTTTTTAATGGTGGTTTTGTTTTTGTTTTCTTTTTCAGGAAAAATTATATTGCAATACTTGTTTATAAGTTATCAATTTTGGCTTTTTGTGGTCCATATATACAACAAGAAAAAATTACAAATTTAATTATAAAGCAAACAGTTATGTAATAAGGTTGGCCAGACCAAAAAGTTGTACTTTCACTTGTGGCTCAAGAGTGGTTTTAGAATAGCGTTTTATCTATCTCCATAATATACTCGTTTTGAAATAGCTCCTAAAAACCTCAACGGTTCTCAGGGAGTTTTAATAGTCCATGATCTTACTGTACTTAGATTTTAAATCATAAATTTTTTGATAATGGATTGGAATTTTGACTGAACATAGATACTCTGTCATATATATATTAATCTTCATGGAGGCTTTCTTAACACTGTGTTGTTAACAGCTGCCTAGTATTTTTGATTACATCACTAATGAAATAAATAAAAAATTATATAATGGGGCACAAATACTACCAATTAACACAAACAACCTTTTAATTTCACTATCAAATAAAGTAAAGGCAGTCTTTACAGCCATGCTCCAAATTGGAATGGAAAGCATGTTTTACATAGATATTTGAGTTCATCCACCTCCTGCAAGTTGTAGGTCGGTTGTAGTGTCTCCAGTGGGTTAGAGATTGAGCCAATTACTAGTGGATGGATTTTATCTCGTGGTCACCAGAAATCGTCTACCACAAGCCTTATTGAACATTGTCGTGAAGTTAATGTTACTAACAACGTAGTAAAGTATTTTTATGTTTTATTTTTTTTTCCATCCTAATTAGTTAAGAGTTAAATATTGATATTTTATTTAACTAATTATGGAGTTTAGTAATTGTGTATACAGTACTGAGTACATTCTTGATAGCCCTTTTTGTCTGTCTACAATCAGTTTAGTAGGTATCACTTTTTATACTAATATATTTCCGATTATTCATTATTTATTATTATCATCATAGCGTTGTGCTTTTACTAATCACCAGCAGATAACAAACACGTCTTCAAAGCAATGCTGTATGTTTTCCGGAGGCACATCAATATAACGGTTTTACATAACAATAAAACCGATATTATGTGCCGAGAAGGAAAACATACAGCATTGCAGGAAGTTCTTCCTGGTGAAGACTATGAATTGAAAAATGACAGCACCTCCAAAGGTAGGTTCTAGCTGGTGGGAAAAAACTACCGCCACATAAAATTGTAACAACCGGATGACTTGGTGTACCGGAAGTCCGCAGTTTACGCGTAAGTATGCACGTCTTCTTCAAAGCAATGCTGTATGTTTTCCTTCTCGGCACATAATATCGGTTTTATTGTTATGTAAAACCGTTATAATATGTCAAAAAGAGAAGCTGCCGCGGTAGTAACGCAGACATAATCCAAATCTTCTACTTTTATTACAATGACTTCTTTCAACGTTTAAGTTCGTTATTCACTAAGAAACGATAATTAATTATTTTAAAAAGTCAGGCAGCCTTCTTACATGGAATACCTCAGTAGATTTCGACTATTGACAAGGTAATTATTTTCAAATTCAAATTACCTCGCAGATGTGCATTAGTTAATCAGAATAACTAGAATACTATTCCTAGCTTGCAATTCTCCAGAATTTAGATTTTAGGAATCTCATTTCACAGTTTACATTAATAATTCTACTAAATTTCTTAGGGGATTTTAAGCGTACTAAAAACAGATCTAGAGTAATGTTGCGAAAAAAACAGCTGGTTTAAATAACCATTTAAAATAGAAGGCATAAGTATATAGATAATAGATAACGTATATATTATAGATCATAAAAAAAAAACAATGTTTTTTTTTTCACTAAATCGATATTTTATTTTTCCGACATCATCCATAATATGGGACTAGTGAGTACTAGAAATTTATGAATCTTACTTACATAATTAATAATTTATTAATTATGTATAATTATAAACCAGGGGTAGATAAACTATATCTCATTCACGATAAGTTGATTCTTTTGGCATATCGACTAATGATGGGAAACAGAAAATATCGAGTAGTTCAAAAATATTGCGTTTTAAAATACTGCATTATGTGTGAAATTATTTATTACTTTCGACATGTAAAACATTATTTAGATAAGCGATGGTGGGTCATAATAAGTACCTATTTAATATAACAGGGTTATTTTTAGACCTCCCGCCAAATTTAAATAGGTGTTTTAGATCACGAAAGTAAACAACTTCCCCAAAGAAACACGGATCGAAAAGTGAAAAAAAAATTCAGACCTTCTACACGAAATCGGCCACGTGAGCAGTTTTCTATGGGAGGGTCGAATTACTTATCACGTTTCGACCCATGTTTCTTTGGAAAAGTTGTTTCATGGTCTAAACAACCTATTTTAAATTGACAGGAGGTCCAAAAATAACGCAGTATGTAAAAATTAAGGTTGAAAAATTAAATAGTTTTATCTTTAAAACAGTTTTTATTAAGAAACTGGAGCACAGCCATGATCATCATAGTGTTCAGTAAAATTATCGACGTGGACATCGATATGAACGATGTTACGTCCCTTTCCGTCCGACCGATGTAATATTATACAAACGTCAATTAGTTTCAGTATTCCTATTTTAATTTTTCTTTGAAGCAATAAAGTCTCAAAATTTTTGGATAACGCTTATATCTTTAGGGACTTTTGTGTTGTATGTATTTTTTTATATTTATCAAATCATTAAAATAATACGTTTTTTATTTCAAAGTCATGTCTCAGAAAAATTGACATCTGCCAAAAGAATCAACTTATCGTGAATGAGGTATAGGTAATGTTTAGTTTCGTCGTATCTTACTCAACAAGTAGTTCATTAGAAAAATATCCCATTTACTTATGGCAAAAATAGACATGAATCCCCTAATAATGTGGTATTGTTGGTGAATATCAGAATTCACAACTATTTCTGAACGCAAATTTTCGATTCATAGAATACTATATATTTCCTAGAGAAGTCACTTGTGACATTTGTAGTGAGTTTCGAAGTAGATTTAATATAACGCCGCTTCATAAATTATGGATAATGTTACAAGTTTAAGATACTAAAGTAATCCACCAAAAACCTTTTTCTTCTTTATTCGGTGAGATTATCTCCGTTATATTTGTAACTGCTTGAGGCAGTAAATGTTTTCTTAAAAACTGTTAAGGTATTATTTAACAAGTGAGTCTCTCTGTTTTGTTTTCCCATCTTAACTATTTGATGGATTATTCTGAATACATCTTCACATAATCTCTATCTGGAATCTCTATCTCTATTCTCTTCTTAAAATTGTATGGTTCCAAAATCATTTCCTTTCGAGCCATCACTATCTCTCATAACAATCAAATTACTGTTAACAATATTGTCGTCGTCGTTTGATGTTGTAAAGGAAACAATTACATTAGCGTCGGCAGGAACAATGACAACGCTGGCGTTACGTAATGAATCAGTACGAACATATGTGCGGCGACGTCTCGCCAGCGTTATCAAACCTTTTACATGGCGAGTGTATTTCCGCGGAGGAAATCAATGGAGCGTCTCTCGGCTCCCGAATATCCGTCAACCTTAGCAACACATAGCAAAAATTAAAAATAAATCTCCTTCCTTTCACATTGCCGGGCCGCCCGCCGCCCTGCGCCGGCCCGCGCCACCGTGCCCCCCGTGCCCCCGCCGCCCGCCGCCCGGGGGCCCTACCCCCCGGCAGGTGGCATCGATCGCGCCCCGCCCGGCAACTAGCTAGTGCCCTCTATCCGAACATCGGGAGTATAGGCGCTCGTCTCATATTTTTACCTCTATTGATTCGCATTTTATGTACGTGTTGAAAATTGTATTTTCTGTGTCACCGCCACCCCGCGCTGCGAACATGTTTTATTTTCACACGCTTAATATGTCTCCCGAGTAATTCTTTAACTATTGTAGTACACAATGCCTGTGTACAAGTACTGTAGTTATTGTACAGTCACTTTCAAATCACCTGGCTTGGACAACAATACAATGCCTAACTTAATGTATAGGTAGCGACGTTGGCAGCGTTACTAGGCACATTACAAAGGGCTACAATCTCGTAGAGTGTAACAATTGAAACAATAATTACATGGTGTAAGCCCTTGGCCTTGAATGTGCAATGTGGGTGACGTGATCGCTTGCATTGTGTAGTGTAGTGCACCCCTTGGCAACCGACCCCCACCCCATCTCAATCAGCGCGCATTAAAATAACCACCCGGTATTCGAGAAAGGGTATTTTAGTAACAACATATTTACATCGGTAAAACACACGGCGAAATTTATAGAATAAATTATTTTAATCAATTTAGATTGATAACTATTACAACAAGCCTCCTACTGTGGCTTTTGTATAAAAACATTCCTATGATGGAAATTGTAACCATGATATTCATTGCCAAATACCTTGTAGGATTTAGTTAGAGTCTGTGGGGAGATTAGGAACTGAGTTGAATATTTGTGCATCCACCCAGCTCTATATCCTTAAAACTATAGGAAAAAGTCTATTTCTATATCCACTTTTAGTCACATCCTGTTTTCATACGGTCAGAACAAAGTCACAGCATCGTATCCGATGGTAAGCACGATCATGTCAATAAGAGCTTCACGTGATTGGGGGACGACCGTATTGTTATTCACAAGTGTATTTACGGACTCGGTGCTGTATAAATAAGTTTCCTTATTGAAAAACCGTTACTGCTTTTTCCTTAACCACTTTTACCAGCGCCTATCTCAATAAATAAATCTAAGAACTCTTTTTTCGTAGTATTAGCATTTATTAGGCCTGTAGTTTTAACCATGATTGTGGGTCTTGCAGCGTTCGTATCTGCCTAAAGCTAATAAAATTTATAGCGACGATATATATATTTCTAAATTGTAACGAACTTCAATGTTATTGTCAATTTGTTGGAGTTACATAATGCAATAACTGCGAGAGCGCGCAGAAAGCAGTCACCTGGAAAAGGGCGGGTATTGCACAGCGGCGGCGCTGGTGTCGCGGGCACTGCAAGGTGACTAGAGTGACGTCACCACAATACCGAAACTATAAATGAATGTGTTTTACTGTTGTATACTAGTAAAATGTAACAAAATATTAGGTAAAAATATGTAAAATGAGGATAATAGAGACATAGTATATTTTTTCAGCTTTAGTTGTCAAGAGATATACGAGTGTGGCGTGTAATAATAAGGTTTTAGATTTGAAATCTAAAACCGACAACGCGTAATAGAGATTTTCGATTAGATACTCTTCCACGAATCTCACGATAATAAAATTAATGGGATTGCAATTAAACCCTAAGAACCATAATATTCTCTAAGATCAACTGGTAATACCATGAGTGACGTGCAAGGTGACCTCCCGAGTTCCCTCCACGACCCTCGGGAACTTTGTGCTACAGCTCCCGCGGGACTCCTTACTCTATACCTCATCGTGTCATTTGCAAATGTTAATGACGATAGCAAATAGCTAACATTACCAACGGCTCGGGTTATTGCTGCCGTATCTCACGCATATAGTAAGGGCAGTAAATAGTATCTATAGCAATCTTAATAGTCTTTGAAACGTTTTTAATGGTTTTTAATGTAATTTATGGATATTATCCTTTTGCTAAATATTATTATTAATTAGCAAGGATATGGGCCATATAGAATCATTTTGGAGGATTAAATTAAATGGTTGAACTTTAAATTATGAAATGGGTTTTCGCGGGTTTTAAACAAAAAATGTTATAAAAACGAAAGTATAAACCGTAAATAGTACAATACTCGTCCCAACCAAACCGACAAGCACTAGCTCAGGGTGATGGACTAAGGCCAAAACACTCTCAGTTGTGGAGGCCCGTACCCAGAACTGATGGTGGATAGTGGTAATTTCATGGAACTTCTGACAGTAGGCGAAACATTAATGCAGATTTATACCTTTGCCAAGTTCTTTACTGACAAAAAAACGAGGGAGTATGAAGTGTGATGGTAATGTCGTGTTCTTAGCAAAGCTCTTTACAATTTTTACCCTTGAGAAACACACTATCTTAAGTAAACACTCTCTAAGTTATAACATTAAATACTATATAATAACTCCTCCTTGAAAAAAAAAACATTAAATAAACAGCTAAGGTTTCCATTGAATTTTCATTGTAATCTCAGCTTTTCAATACTGTAAACGTGTTCTATTGGCTTCCAAGCGACCTAAATAAGGAACCTGTTGACGACACAATTTAATAAACCTTTATATAAGAGGTCTTTCATTAGAAGAAATTGCTACATATTTTAAATAACAAATATTTACTTATTATCGTAAAGGTAAGAAGAGGCTTATCAAATATTGTTTTGTCGAATCAAGTCTCATGCACTAAATCAAGTGATGTTGTAATAAAACTAAGGTATTTATAAATTAAGCAGTGATGGCCTCGAGGTATGGGCGCGCGGTCGAGAATCTCGGCGGTCGCGGGTTCGAACCCCAGGCACACACCTCTGACTTTTCGAAGTTATGTGTGTATTCACATTGAATTATCACTTGCTTTAACGGTGAAGGAAAACATCGTGATGAAACCTGCACACCTAAGAGTTCTTAGGAATTTCTTAAGTGTGTAGTCCGCCAACCCGCTCTAGGCCAGCGTGGCGGACTATGGCCTAAACCCTCTCAATGGTAGAGGAGACCCGTAGTCAGCAGTGGGCGTATATTAGTTGATGAAGATTTATAAATTGACCCGAGAAACATACCATGAGAAAACTTGAAGACTTTTAATCTATTTTCTCATCGGATCTCTTGGCTAAGTTATTCTACACTACACTACGTTAACGTCTAGGGGCAAACATCCCTAAAAGACACTGACGACCAGGCTCAGATGTGTCTTCATTACTTTAAAACTACATACATCCACACACAACCTCACGCCTGTATTCTGAGGTTAGCACTTTGGTAGAGGCGCATTTCTGCACCCAGAGACCTAACCTATCGTCGTTTTTCGAGCAAATTTTCTACTCCGTGCCACTAATGAAAATTTTTCAATTGAACCCTAATCATATTTTTCGCACTAGGGATTCGAACCTTTGATTCGGAAATCCTTTGACTGCGCGCCCCACACTTATGTCACAAAACCAAAGAGGAATATAATCTTCATTATAGTCTTTAAGCTATAAGCCACGTATTAAGTTATAAAATGTATTAACCTTTGCTCACGTTACGATTAATGTTGCTAATCCCGGTCGTGGTAACGGTACTGTTGCTTTGCCTACTTGAGCGAACCATTAACTAGTTCTAGAAAACCTTACCCAACTATATATTTAACATCAAGCCAAAACCCGCTCCTATAACATATTAATCAATATAATTACGGGGCTATGATATTTAACTACAAGATTTTGCCCCGAAACATCCGCCACTAGAACTCGTATAATTTTAAAAGTGTATACTGAAACGGGTAGTAATGATGTTGGCGCTGAATTTTCCTTGTGTCTCGGAATTATTTACGGCTATAACATATGTAAGTATATAACCTCACGCCTGTATTCCACGAAACTATAACCAAAGGTGCATTGACGCACCCTTATTTCGCCAGATATAAGTCCCGTGTAATAGGAAGCGGGACTCTTTGCTGCTACTAGGAATTTCCCAAAAAAACAATAATACTTTCTTCGACACTGAAATAAAACTCAATCAATCAAAACAGCAGAGATAAAACAGTTGCTTGAATATATGTTTCGGTACAGTGTATATTATACCTCACCATCATTAAGTATTCGTATTTTATAATTTGTAATACCAAAGACATATGGCTTCTATCCTAATATGAGATCACCTCCAAATATTATAAAGTACTGAAATATTCCCATTCACAAAATTCAAAGGGAGAAGCCGTACACCGAAGGAAGACATAAATATTGTTTTCACAGAAGCGAATGAACAGTTTGCGAAAATAAATTGATGTATGTGGAGGAAGCGGTACATACCCCCCTTCTCCCCCGCGCCTGTTCCCCCCGCCTGTTACCCACAGCCGTAAAGAGCGGCGTATCCTTGCATCCTGCGGCGTGCAGTCCGACAGTAACAGGCGTGATTTATAACTACCTGTTACCCGCGGCTTTATTCACTGCGCCGGAGATACGGAATAGCAACGGTTAAGAGCTGAAACGTACAACGGTAGGGTTGGCTTCCGAATGTCATCATGTGTAGAAAAGTGACGTGGTGTATAAGGGTTTATGAATCTGGTAATAATTTCGAGATCCTTCGGCAATATAGCGCATATTGCCATGGATTGTATGAAATGTTATGTACTGAGGTTATTTACCGAAAGTTACAAATTGACGAAAAGAGTTAGGTGTTATTGGATTTTTTGTAAGGATCTATGTGTATACTCTGTACCAGCACTGAATCACATGTCCCTAGAAACTTGAAAAAAGACAAGGAAGGAGAAGACTAGAAAAACAATTTGTTTCTGGTCTGAGTGTTTGTGAGACCATAATATAATCTCTCGTAGTGTCGGATATATCTACGAAACAAGTTTTATGTTAGTGTGAAGTCTGAACCTTGTTACTGAATAATGGGAGTATTTACTATAAAAATAAGTCAAAACCAGGCTTCAGAAATGCACATATACTTTAAAAATACAAACGTGAAAGTTTATAGATGGAAATTTTTACTTCCATCTATATTAACTTGAATACATAAAGCCACAGAACTATTTTCACATGTCAAGGTGCATATTTTTACCAGCACAAGTGTAGGGGCTATTTGTGTAGGTGTATTTATACCGGGGGAGAGTGGCCAGTGGGCACATTAGCATTTCATTAACACCGGCGGAACGAAGGGGAAGCAGGGGTGACGCAATGGTTGGTTTGAAACCTATAAAAAATGGACTTTATTCGGTATTATTGTATTAAGATTTAGCGGCAACTTAGGTCCCAAGCAAAAGTGGTCCTGAAGTAAAATTGAATAAATTTTTAACAGTAATACTAAGACTTGTATTGAGCTCTAAAAACGGGAATGCACACATAAAACATATTGTACTCGTCTAAAAACATTAAGTCGCAAAAGATTTTTATCGCTTACTACAATTGAAAATAAATTTCCAGTTAAAATATAGTAACAAAGTTAAGTTCCATTTAACAGCTGAAAAGTTATGATTTGATTTAGTTAGAAGTAACGGTCCCTTAAATGTAAATCAGAGCAAAGTTAGAAACAATAGTAATGCAACTAAACCAAATTGTTTATAGGACGAATAAATTTAAATTCACATCAGCGGTATACAATTTGATTATGAATGAAAGCTGCGGCACCGCCCACTCGCACGCTACAATTCCCAACTGGAGATCGTCCCGCAACCAAATTACTACAACACAATAAATTCGCGCGATAATTGAATGCGACGGCATCATCGTGTTGAAAAAACTAAATTGCCACCCTCGCCACCCCTAAACACTTGCAGCTAGGGCCCCGGTGGGTGTCGCCCCCGGCCGCGTCCCCCGCGCGCGCCGCCTCGCTCCGGCCCTGTGCGATATAAATAGTCGTCCTCTCTCACTGCCAAGGTCGTTGCCGATCGATACAGCCGGCGGGGGCGCGGGGGCTGGTTGCCGGGGGCGTGGGGGGGAGGGTGCCGGAGGGGTGCGGGCGGTGTGGCGGGGGTGCGGGGGGAAGGGCCGCGCCGCTCGGATACAGCCGCTCCTGTCTTTGTGAAGAGATATTTATAACTGTTTCCTCGATATGTAGCGGTTTACGATGTTATTGCCGAGCGAGCGTTAATCACTTCCATACACACCTTAGTAAGGAAGGAAGCGCACTTGTAATGAACAGCTGACAACGAAGTCTGTGAGGTGTGCTGAGGCGCAGCTGTTTACAGTTGGGCAGGCATCAACATAGAAATATCCGCAAACATACTCGCAAATTGAACGAAGGTGACATTAACTACCCAGATCTTGAGTCAGCATGGTAGAATAAGACCTAAACCCTCTCAAAAGTAAAGGTGGCCTGTGCCCAGCAGTGGGATGAATGTAGGGTAATGGCGAAGTTTCGAGTGAACACCGATAGCAGTTATAGAGTGGAGACCACGTATCGGCCAACGTAGTGTAGGACGACCTCTGGCTAGGTGGTGTCACAATATAAGCAAGGTGGCTGGCAAAGGTTGGATGAAGAGGCTGAAGATTGAGCCCGGTAGCGTGCCGTAGCAGAGGCCTTTTTCAAGCAGTGGACGTAAGAAAGGCTGTTGGTTATGATGAATACTTTTTGCATTACTTGTGACACCGAATGCTAGTACCTTGTAATACTTAACACAAGACTTATGTCTTAATGTCGGTTCAGAATTATATAACTGTCGGCTGTATTTATTTACTACACGTACATTGCTGCCCAGTTGGATACACCTTACCACCAAACCTCTAGAAACATGAACAAAGTAGCGAGGCCGTACAAATACAAGTGTTATACACCAACACAAACGGCACGAATACAGTGAGAAGTGACGAATAAAGTCATACGGTTGGCAAGGGATATAAGCTTTATAACACCGCCCCCCTCCCCTGTACCTCTTCCCCGCTCCTCCCCCCTCCGGGCCCATTGGATATAGCTCTCAAAGTGAGTTATGCCTCCCGCCCGGGACCTAAGCGATCCGCCGACCGGTCGGCCTACCGGTCTAGATTTAGCTTACCTAGCTCTCACGATCCCATTACTTGTATCCAATAAGTCCTTTAGGTACTTTTACCATTTCAATCGAATGGATTTTGTATGCTTATTGCAACGTTTATAGAATGTTTAAGAAGGTATAACGTTTGCGTAGTACGTGACGCAGAGAATCAGAAGTGAAAGTAAAAGGAATTGTTAATAGTTTACCGCCAGATTGCATACATTAAAAGAAATATCTTTTATTAATATCATCCGAAGACAAATATAGATTAATATCACTCAACGATGCAGTGGGCTGCAGTAGGAAAAACCTGGCCCGACCGGGGTGATAACGTTTCTCGCCGACAACGTTAAATAATAATGGTTATGAGTGCCGAAGGCCTATTTGATGATGAATATTTTATCCAGCGGGATACCTACCACCGTACAAAGGGTGTAAAGCACCCCATACGGATACACGCAAATCAATTCATTCATATACCCCACTGCTGAGCACGGGACTCCTCTACCATTGGTTTACGCCTTAGTCAACATTTTCTTGCCAGCCAACGTTCTATTTAGAACCGCTCTGCACGTACTATCAGATGTGGTGTTGTCACTTTGTCGTGGTAGGGTAAAAAAATGGACGATGATATCTCGTGTACGTGACGGACACGAACAATGATTTTAATCAGTATACTGGCGTGAGATTACTCTTTGTAACCGAGCGTGGAACACCGAGCCTTCCCGAAGACCCCGGCATTTACCTTTTGACACATCGATCCGTAAGAAACTGAGCTTGTTTCTCTAATTAAAAATAAAAGTCTTGAATAACAATATATGTTTCAACACTTATCCTGATACGAGGATGAAACCGCAGCTTTTTCTTTCCCCAACACAACATTAAGGCGGTCAAATAAAAAGAATATTTTTTACTAGTTGGAACATTAGGTACGAATATAAATTTTGTGTTGGTGTGTAGTAAGAGGTACCTATGTAAGTGGTAGATATGTACTATGTGGTATGTATGAGCTGGGCGCTCGGTGCCGGCGCTAGTAACATAAATCGTGTCGGGGAACAAAAGTGGCGAGATATCCTATAAATCCTGCCAATGGACGGATCCAATGACCTCAGCGTTTTACACATGTGCAGCCCGGGGCACTCACCTTACTCAAATATTATAGTTTCTCAACATCGTTAAGAAAAGAATAGAAGATGGGTTTTTAACCACATTTTTATACGACTAAATGACCATCATGACCATCAGCCCGTTTAGGTCCCACTGCTGAACACTCCTCTACAAGTCAGAGGGTTTAGGTATTAGTCCACAACGCTGGCCTGATGCAGATTCCGATATCTATATTGGCACCTAATGTCCAATATGGTCTTAATCTTTACTAACTGACAAAATTTTGCCGGCCTGATGAAATACTAAATTGTTCGTAACTTCAGTTTACCGAGGCACGGCTTGTGACCATATTGGAATGGAATAAGTCATTTATGAATTGCCTCCTAGCATTGCAAAGAGACGTTGTGTCTCTATGTACCCTGTATAGCATGTACCATGGGAAGTGCTCTGATGAAGTTTTTGGATAAATACCTGCTGCAGATTTTCCCTACCTACCGCACCACACGCCAGATATTGAAGTTCCATTCCTTCTATTCTGGATGTAAGGTATTCCTTAACAGTGCGGTCCAAACTCAGTACTAAAACTAATCAGTAAACAAAAATAACGACTTACTCGTATACCTAAGCGGTATTATACTTTTGACGAACGACATTTAAACAAAATGTCATTTAAATTAAACTCATGGATTCATTACCGTAATTCTACTACTTCATACTAACCTTACAGTTTTGTAGTCTCACGAGTCACGGCACAAGATTAACCGACGACTTTAAAAAGTAGAACCCGACTTTTGGCTCGTCGACTCCTCCTATTTGGCTTTTCTATCTTCATATATTTCTGTGGTGATGACCGTTATATATAATTATGGGAGGTTTTCCAGGACTAGTTATTGGTGCACTCTCGTACAGCAACAGTACCGTTACCACGACCGGGTTTAGCAACATTAATCGTAACGTGAGCAAAGGTTAATTCCATACATCACTTTATAACTTAATACTCGCCTTAAAGCGTAAAGACTATAATGAAGATTGTGCTCGCCGTCTTTGGTTTCGTGACATAAGTGAGGGGCGTGCAATTATGAGTTCCCAGTTTGCCCTCCCGGATTAGGCAGAGTGTCATTGCTATTTTTTTTGTTCGAAAAATAAAGTCAAGGAATTTCAGAATGTGCTTAAAAACGCCAATAAGTTTTCCACTGAATTTGGAAATCCTAAATACAGTTGTCGAAATGTGGATGTAGAAACACATGACTTACTAACCGCCATTTAAATGGCATGTATAGAAACGCAATTTTATCGTGAAACAGTTAAAATATTGTGTCCACTTTGATCATATTTAATGACAGAACCCTTATATATTCAGTCTATCGCCATCTACTGCTGAACGTAGGCCTCCCCAAGAAAACATCCTTATTCAAGTTAAACTCATATACCAAACAACATCTCGCTTCTCTTCTAGCAATAACACTAAAAACATTCCATGAAAAACATCTTCATACAAAGTAGATCTGTTGAAATAGAAAAGAGCTTATTATACGGATTTGACGCGTTCATTTTGAACATCAAAGCTGGCGCTTAAAAAACGCTGCATGGCTATTAATAACCCCTGGGTAGGTGCAGCAAGCAGTTATTGTGCACGGCGCAGTACTGAATCAGCTGTTACTAGGGGCTCCACCGACTGCGGGCCCGACCCGTCGCCCGACCGGTGCGCGCACTGCGCAGGGCCCGTATCGACTGAGCACCAACCCCACTAGTCAATTGAAAACATCCTCTACTCTATACACAACTGAGTTTAAAATTGAGTACACCACGTGTATAAGTGTAATTAACCGGAACAAGCGAATATCGACCGTATAGGCAGTGTGTGCCGGCACTAATTACGCGCTGATCCTACGTGCAGTTAATTAGCCGGGATGTGGCGGCGCACTTGTTGAGACCAACACGATCAGTTCATCATCGCCCCAGCCCTCGTTACGCACGGTATTAATCACTGGTTTATAATCCGCGGGACACACATGGTAAATTATATCCGCGTTCTCTTTGTACATCTATAAACCCTATTTAGATTGAGCTTGATGTTCTAAAATGCCTTTTATGGCTATCACCTACAATGACATAGTTTTAGTTGTGGAAAACAATGTCAAAATAATTGCACGATTGTTTTATGAACATCAGCTGTGCTTGTCCACATAGTTACGTACTTGTATGCCGAGGAAGTAAGCTTACTAAAGTTATCATTATTTCCTATTTGCAAAAAGCTACAGTCGTTTTAACCTACAAATAAAATAGGCCGACTACGAAACGCCCTCACTTTACTTAATCGTATCATTGTGAAGCTTAGAAGTCATTTTTAAAGCTTAAAGGTAATAATAATAATACATACTGCAGAACTAGTTTTTATACGGCAAGTCGCTTGTCTTTCCAAAGCAATCATATAAAGAACTATTTTTAACACCTTGATTGTCCCAACGTCTGGCAAATTCATTAGCGTCCGCCGTCACGAAGCTCCGAGTCGACAGACATTCTGACAGCACACTTTGTAAATTGAAATGACTCACCAGAAACACATTAACAAATTGAACTCGAACAATAGACGCTGTTCTAATAGAAAGTCGAAAGCTCCCGGTAATAAGAATAATGGGTGTCAGAACTGGGTTGTGCATTACATTTCAGCGCTCGGGAGACTCGGAGCGATCGCAAATTAATTGGGAACAAAAGAGGAATCGTCCAAACGCATAAAAAATCCATTGGGTCGTGCTTAACGTGCACGAAGGCCCGGGAGGGGGGGGGAGCCTGTGAGGGGTGCGGGCTGGAGGGGTGCCGGGGTGGCGTTGGAGCGAGGCAGCTGTCTGCGCGAATTAATGACGCATCTCCGCTCGTTTGGGTAAACAAATTGTATTGTACTGAGAGTTATTCGAATCGATGTGCAGCGCCATACTGTGCGCCGCTTTATTGACGACTAATGGACGTTTAAACTGTCCAAAACTGTCTTGTTCATGGAACTGATGGCGAGTCCAGTGAGAGCGATGTATCAACAGACGATCTATCGCCATAAAGATATTATGTCGCGAATCGAAGTAAAACCACACGGCCTGGGATTACTGTTGCTAACTTGTTTACTGCCTCAGAACCGAAATGTACAACTTGAAATTTCATTGTATATGACGCGACAATTCAAGAAAGAGGAGCAAAAAGCTTATGGGCACTGGGCATACAGTTCGTACAAACTCCTCCTTACTTAATGGCTCTGCGCTGTTATCATCTGCACTGCACTGCAAGTCGAACTCGGCTTTACTCCCTAAAAAGAAGATGCGATGGCCAAAGAGGTTAAGCACACGGTCATCGTCACCTCTTCCTTATTCGTGTTAAGAATCGCGAAGAGGACTTGGTCATAATCTAGTAAACTATTTCCATAATTTTGCTTGGTTATCTTAACGGTGGAAAATTTTCATCCAGATTTGTTCGGCGGCATTTCGTTGCTAGTGTAAATATACTCGAGTAATGTTCTGTAACTAGGCTGCAACCTGCGAACATTTCGCGAGAACTACACCCGACGCGAGCAGAAACATCTGGATGTTATTGCAAATATTATTAGCTAATACAAAGTGCTGTGAATAATCTCATGCCGTACACTCGCGATTACACCCATGTAATGGGCTAACACTGTTGCTACCAACTAACATAATACAAACTCAACTTTATGCATTTCTATATAGAGTTGATATTTACTCGTCTTGTAAGCTCCACTTGGCGTGATGTGAAACCTAAGGATTTGCGACCTAATAGCGGATCTATAGAGAATATATTACGGTAGAAGCGTCAGCACTAAATAATAATGTTAAACTGACAAATGACATTTCGTGCGGCCCGCGCCCGCCTCGCCCGCGCGCTCCCATGACACTTGACAGGTGACGGGTGACAGGTGACAGGAGACACGCGGGCGGCGCGTGCGCACGATCTACACATTACTACCCACATCATTCAATTATATACGACGTGTACGTATAATTGCAGTTTCAATATGCAAAGAAATATAACAATAAATTTAAAATAAACAAGATTGTTTCGATAACAGTTGCGCAATGCGCAGTATAACATGGTTGCATCTCAGTTTGTCGCGGATTCAATTCTCTGACATTAGCGTTCGCCGTTTCTGAAGTCGTTTGTGTCAGTTACATTAACGATTACGGTTTAGAAAAAAAAGTGAGCATGCATATCTGGTAGTTATTTACAAAGAAGATCTAAGAAATCCTCACCAAGCCAATATGACAGGCTAAAGTCTATTTGCACTGAATAACGAGAAAGGCAAGTGTGATATATTATGTGGTGAGAACAAAATTGCAGCTCAATAGTCTCTACCGTTTAATTATCGCTACAAAGTATCGGGCGGCGCCTCGTCCGGGCGTCGGGGCGCGTCTCTCTACAATAAAGCGCTTTTAAAAATTAATATACAGTGCCGACGACGCCGGGCAATCTCTCGTGAGTTATGATCGAGTTTTATCTTGTTTCACACAGAGCACGCCACACGAGCGAGCGACAGAGATTTCAATCCCTGTGCTACCTTTTAACTCAACATAATCTGTACTCTCTAGTAATAGGTTAGAATTATATTACATGAGTATAACTATCTATACCAGTGATAGCTACAGTTTTCTAGCAAATATGGTAACTTTACATAAGTGGTTATATGTTCGAATTACGCTTCAGCTTCCATTACAACACGAAAACGGTGTTTCAAATTAGAGGAATTTAAAGATTACTTAAATCATCATCATCATCAACCCATATACGCCCACTGCTGAGCACGGGTCTCCTCTACCATTGAGAGGGTTTAGACCATAGTCCACCACGCTGGCCTAGTGCGGGTTGGCGGACTACACACCTAAGAAATTCCTAAGAACTCTTTGGTGTGCAGGTTTCATCACGACGTTTTCCTTCACCGTTAAAGCAAGTGATAATTCAATGTGAATACACACATAACTTCGAAAAGTCAGAGGTGTGTGCCTGGGGTTCGAACCCGCGACCGCCGTGATTCTTACTTAAATAAAAACTTGAAAATTTGAAGTCGTTCACAATGTACCTCAGTGGTCATAATATTGTCATTTAACACTTTAAGGACTGTGTATACAGACTGATCCAGCTAAGTCATAGATTGTTTAAGTTCTGAGTTCAATGGTCGCTACGCAGCCGTATACGAACAAGCTGAAAAAAGTTCTTCCATTAGAAATACAGTCAAGATGAACATGTCCAACTGTCGCAATTGAAGGTGCGACTGGTAAATAACATTGATCCATTGCGACTACTCGATCTGGTGTTGAGATGCGGTACCGGATATGAAGGGGGGGAGGCGCAGGCTGTCCCGCACTCAATCAGAAGCCCTATTAGCGCGTTAATTAAATTCGCAGATTTATACCCGCCGCTTTGTGCAAATTATAATCAGGCCGTTGCGTTTATTTATTGGCTCGTATTAATCTCGGCGTTGGAGCCGCGCGTCTTGTGTAATGCACAGCTATTTCTCTCGTAACATCCAATCACGGTGTTCAAAATATTATTACCTTCTTCGCTTTCCTCCTGTTGTCTTATTTGAGGCGTGTTAATTGGAATGTTAAGTATTACGTTGATTTCTATGATTGTATCCCTATCCTTATAATTCGTTTGGCCAAGTATGGAAGGAATTTACGGCTTTAAGATTTAGGTTTTTATCTTCATGTAGCGTCATTTAAGACTTACTTTTTCTACTTTTGAAACTAACTTACTTTCAAAACTATTCAATAGTTCAAGGTTTGAAGATGTACATCAAATAAAATTTGCTATCTCAATAATGCACACGATTATTCTCCTCATAAACATTTTCTGAACTCGCGATCGCTTGTGCTTCGAAAGAAGTGCAAAACTTTTACAATCTGATTATGGATGTGAAAATCATTTGGAACTACCAAAAAGATTTATTATTATCTCGCTGCACCAATATCTCACAGATGGCATAGGAGTTGCTTGTAATCATTGAACTAAAATAATCAATCGTGCTGGTATCTCCGAAGAGATAGAGACGCGAGAACCTAAGTGATAGTTAATTCCAAACTGTACCTAAAGGTAAGAGTCATAAGCACGTTTTTGCCTTTACCCACGATTTATTTGACGTACCGAAATAGGCACTATGTCATAGTTTACGAACTTTTACGTATTAAAGTGAGCTTTCAAAATGCTTAATTGTGGAAATCTATTCTTTTATTTCTAAAGCCCTTCAAATCAAATATGTCATAATTCATATCATCGCTTGGATAATAATTTATTTACAATGTACAGAGTAAACCGTTTAACTATTCGAAGTTCGGTAATTCTTACTCTTTATAAAGTGCTCTCACAATAATAAAACATGAGAGTAAACAAGCGAATAGAATCTTCATCCAATATAATGAATATTTATGTAAAGCATAATTAATTTAGAACTCTCATTATGCGGTGCAGCTCGTAAATCACGTATTAAGCCGCCATAAAAAGTGCGATCGTGTGCCAAGTTTTGTTTGCCGGCCGTGGACAAAGTCAAGGGGGTGCGGGGGCGCGGTGACGTCACGCGGGCCGCGGCCCTGACCCTGTCAGTGTCAGTGTCAGCTGTCAGGTGCGGTGCCGCGGTGTGTGTGTGACTGTACGAGTGTGTGTGTGTGTGTGTGTGACTGTGGGCCGCCCACGCGAGCTGCGGCTACGTCAAACGGACACTTGGCAACTGCTTCTAGGGAAAGTTATTTTTTAATGAGCACCTCGACACGCACGCAATGCGCATATGTTTAAAATTATAAAAGGTTTATTCTAATCTTCCTCTTGTATGACATATCCTTAATCATAAATATATACATTTATGACGTAAGAAAATATCGGGTCTGATATTCATTTGGCAACTTATTTTAGTGTTAAAGTACCTTTGGGTGCTTATTTACCTACTAAAAGTTTTTAAGTCATTATTTCCTTTTTATATCTGTTAATCAGCGTCTTTCTTCATCTTTCTGCTATTGATTCCTTAGATAGGTGGAAATTGATAAACTAAACCTGTTTCGCTGCGGTAAAAAGTTGTTGAAATCCACCTTGTAACATAGTGAGTGTGTCGCCCTCGCGTCCGATGTAACGACGTGCGAATGATCCGCCCTTGACACTCACTACACCACACACTTCCACGAACACTAAACCACATTCTTCTTCTAATGTCCGACGAAAGAAACGATCAAAGCGTTGGAGAGAACCGAAAGCTAAATAAAATAAGAGCCAAACTTCTAGAAACTCCATGTCGGACGTAACAGTCATAATTTTCCCAACTCCGTACTACAATTGAAAATTTTTACAAGAAACTTATTTTTTCATCTTTTAAATCTAATTTATTGCAATTCCTAAACTATTTCACATTATATTTGTTGTGGCACCCGTTATGTGATATGACGATAGGAGTATGCGGTTGTTTCCGTACATCCTTACACTAACAATTCAGAACGTAGCTACGTACCCAAAAGCGTCCGTGTTGGTGTATCACCGGGGCTCTCCAGCGGGTATAAATTTAAAGCGCATTGTACATAGTTAAAGTGTTTCTCGTCGTCTCCTACAATTTATCGTGCCCGCGCTGTAACTTACGCTTATATTTTCCTCCCGGGCGATCCTTGCGCCGACAACCTCTCTACATAACACTAGCCCTGACTTTCATATTAGATACGTTAATATTTTCTGCCCGTCTCCCAGAGGACATATATGTCACATCCAACAATGTTTTGGACATGATAAACCTACGCTGGACCAGATAATTCGAGCCGGTACTTTTTCATAGCATTCACCAATTAATAGAGCTTAGAAGATATCCTATTAGCAATAGAATTATGCTGTAACTGAAAATAAGATTTCTTTATTCATAACAACCAAGAGTATTTTATGTCTATGGGTATGGCTAGCAATGAAATGGAAGCAGCGGTCAATAGCGCAATAGTTATTTGGTGAGAGCTCGGGATTCAATTCCAGCGCCGTACACAAACTGCAGATAATAATATCGCTGAGTGGCGCTGGCCCTGCGCCGAGCGCTGCACATCCACACACACACACACACACACACACATTGTTGCTAAGCACGGCCGGTAACCAGTTCCCTTCGAGTTTATTGGTACATGTCCTCAATATATTTCCAGTTTATTTTCATTCATTGTCTCCAACAATTGAATAATACAAGGCCCTTCTTATTGTTACACGTATGTAGTTCTGACTGCATATATGATATGACATGAGCAAGACAAACCAAGACACTAAATCACAGGACCAAAATGGTTGGTAGAGACCTCTTGAACATAGACTATAAACACAGCTTAAACCTGTCACCACTATCCTACAACTACACGTACATATTATATTATCTAACTACCCTAATATCTGCACCATTGTCCCTTCATGACGCAGTCACTTGCAACGTCGGCGTAAACGATGAAATCTGTCAGCTCGTATTATGGCTCTGTGCAACCATTCTATTGGCACCATGTGTTATAGTACTGTGCGAGGGTGCGAGGGAAAGGGGGGGGCGATCGGTAGGGGCGGGGGAGGGGGGGCTGCGATAGTAGCTCGCAACATTGTGCTTATCTGTGACACTGGTTTCACTCACAGCTTACTGTAAGTGCCCATCGTTTGAATACGAATCGCCATTTGGCAGCCTTGTATCGGTTCCAATACGTTGTAGTATTTGTTACCTCACACACTGGGCTACACTAGCTTTCAACTGCGAATTCGTTTGAAACCTTTACAGAAATAATTCGGAAATATGAAAAATGTACACAAACATTAATGTACGTGGTAGTCATATCATTTTTAATAGCTTTTTTAGTTTTTTTTCGTCTAAGCTGCTATCAATACATCTTGCTTAAAGGAAATTTATAAAGGACTGTATATGAATCTATCTGAACGTGACGTCACATTTATAACTTCACTGAGCCGTTCATTCGCGCTTGCAGATTCGGTGATAACTCCAGCTTACGAATAAATTGTTATTTTTCGTTTTTAATCGACGTGGGTTTGCGAGGGGGAGCCTCATTCACCGTTTGATTGACAACATCCATGAATTGTAAAAGCTTTTATTTGAAAATGGTCAATTTGTTTTAAATCATGAGAAACTCATTTTAAATGTTATTACTTTTAATGCTTATTTTAAGCAACTGAGAATACGTACACACATCAAATTATTGGTAATTAAAATTTTGATAAAGAAGTCCTGGGTTTGATTCCTGGAAGGGACTTAACCTATTCGTTAGAAAATTACCCGGAGCAGTCTCTTTGGTACTTCAAACTTACTTGACTGACGAATCAAAGACTATTTCACTAATATATAGACTATAAATAACGTCTTTTTATATAGCCATGCTCCCGTCCGGTACCAATGCTGGTTAAACTAACTTACACCTAAGCTCACGAACGCATACGAACCACGTCTAATATCACATTCAAACAAGACACAATATATTCATAAAGTAGACGTAAAACATATTAAGCATTTCAATAATTAATCAGTTTGGACACGAACGATGATAGATGACTTGTCTTGATGGATATGGTCGGGCAGTCAGCAGGATAAATTGTGGAGCCGATGGCGGACGAGGGTCGCGCTGCAATATTCAGCTCTAATTATTGTGATAGATTGGTCGGGGGCTTGGCGAACTTCGTACCCTTGGTATAGCATGCTTTATTCAAATTATGAAATTCATAGCAAATATTCATATATCGCTTGTTATTTCTATGTTTTGCCCGTTAACTTCTTTTAGAATTTAATTTAACCGTCGATTACTTCCGCGGTTTTTAACCTTGTGAGCACTCGCGGGGTTACGTGGCCACCCCACATACTCAAAGTGCATTTTTGTCTATATTATATCAGTTAACGGAATTATACCTGCATTTTATTATTTTGTGTTATATGGCATGTAAATAAATAAAGTAAATTTTATAATCAACTTTTTTACAGTTCTATAAAACATTATACTCAGTCTTTTTAGTCATAACATTGAGATCTGTTCTGGAAAATAAAAAAAATCATTATCTATTTTAACATAAATTTTCTCACCGGAATACATAAATATAGGGATTCATTAACAAAAAAATCTATTTTTTCTTATTCTTGGTAACAAGAAATGCAAATTAATTTCATGTGTTTTTGACACATGGTTTGTTTGCAAAAAATGCAATGACTAAACGTTTTGATGTTTTTAAAGCACAGACAAAATATACAGCACCGCTTTTTTATTCTACCAAATAAACTTATGCATATAAGTAAGCATAATATATCTTAAATAAGAAACCCTCGTTTCATGGCAGATTTAACAAAATTTCATGAACGAATGGAGTACATCCAAAAACCTCTAATTTGGGTTATCAAGGCTTGAAAATGTATTATCTCGGCTGAGCGAAAAAATTCGTTGGATTTTTTAAAAAATGTCCCGAATCCTCAATAATAAAGTAGGGGTAGGGCGTGAAAGGCGGTTGTCGCGGATGTCAAATATCGCGGCCGAATCACTCTCCCTTTATACAGCGGGCCCTCACAAATTGCGCCGGCATTGTTCCAGTTTTTCATCATTCCGCGCCGAGAGTCCGCCTAATGAACCAACAAATTTAGTTCGCGCCTCGCACCACGCACCAGATCTACACGCCTCCGTTACGCTACCCGCTCCATATTACTTCTCTAATGGCTATGAGATTACTAACGCAAACTTTGGTGTAGGCGAGTAATCTCAAGAAAATGTAGCGCTGCTCTATCCTAGTTTTTCCCAACTTAATCACTTCTTCTAAACCAATTAGCGGACTTTAATACATTTTGCATTACATTCAACAAATGGTTATTCAAATATTTATATACATACTTCGTAGCTTGATCAATCCGAATTAGTTTAAGCTAAGTAAACTGTGAACACTAAATAGGATATTGGCTGCGCTGCGCTATCATTAAAAAGCTTTGAGTAAGTTTTGGAAAAAATACCATAGATTTAATTAAATAATATTAAAATATACCCCCCGTCTTTATCACTGAAGGGGTAGCTAGATGTGCGTACTTGTACCCCATTTGTGGCCATCAGCATCATCATCATCATTAGCCCTTATACGAGTATGTCCCACTACTTCGCACGCCTCTTAAACAACTCAGAGAGTTAAGGCTTTAGTGTAGTGTTTAGTTATTCTTAAGTTATCTTCCTATTACTTATAGGCCTATTCTACGCTTCTAACATATTTTAATAATAAAATATCTTTTACCCTTTCGCAAAAAGCTAATTATTGAAATTAAATTGCCCTAGCGTCGGTCTTTTCAGTAAAAGCGCGATATGTTTAGCGAGCACGTTTCGTACAACACAATAGCATGTGAGAGTGCAGCTGCCTGGTATGGAATATCGTGCGCCGGCCGCGTGGGGGACGGCACTCGGCACTCGACACTCGGCAGTTATGCAAATGTCACCGTTAATTCCCGCACAGATACAGTACGTGCACAAACACTCCCTGCACTCTCTGAGCCCTCGACAATCAGGAGGTCGCACGGGAAGGGGCGCTAAACTTACATTAGCTCCCCCGTGATTGACGAAAATTTTAAAACATTCACTTCAATTTCAACAAAAGGCGAGGAAATTACTCCAGGTTGACATCGGTCCGGAAGAAATATGTTTAAAGCTATGTATTATTTCCGGATTGTTCAGTGGATATCGCATCATTAGGAACTGTGTAGTTATTGTGCCAATATTGCTTCGTACAAATAAAGAGCCCTCACATTCAATTATAATAATCAATGACTGTTCCACTATGACATTTTTTACATTGATCAAACGCGTATAGTTTTAGTAGTTTAAATACCCGTAATACTAGAATATTATAGTCACTTTGAATCTAATAGGTTAGGTTCAAATTGAAAATACACTTATTTCTTTTTTTACCAACATATTGAGGGTTGCAACATCCGTCAACCATCCTTGGTTTCCATCAACTAGTAGATCATCACTCAATATAGTAACACATTTGCATAAGCAGTCTAAGACATTAAAATTAAGCCACAGATCATATAATTTCAATGCCTACCAAATAAAATAATGCAAATATACACCATCCGACGTAAAAGTTAGGTACAAAGGTAGATATAATGTTAACGTGTTCATAACATTCGTCTGTAGGGGCTGTCTACTCAGTAACATCACACAAGATATAAGGATCAGTCTCGGGGCAAAGGTTGATAAAAGCAAGACGTAACAAAGCTCAGTTCCTTTCAGAGCCGGTTAATTTTACACATGAAAGCAGTCACCTTGGCGAGGCCGAGGGAATAACAAATGCATCGCGCTTTCCTCAACAACGTTTTATCGTCGCCAGTTCCATTCCTGGCTGAGATTAGTGCACAGTCATTCAGCTTTCATCGCACATTTGTTGTTTGAAATTCATAGGCTATAATCATCGTTTTTATTTCATATGAAAATAGTAAATTGCAAATTTATTTAGCAATATGTGAACGGCAGCTTCGAGTAATTCTGAGGTTCTCGGGTTAAACTTGATTATCTACATATACTAATTGTACATACGCCAAGTGTTAGAGAATTTTGTTATGCAGATATTAAAATACCTATCCAAATACTTCGTACCTAAAACAAACATAGTTATTTACTTAGACATTGGATCGCCAGGACTGTAACTCAAAATACTTCTTCTTTTCAATACCACTCCTTTCAATGATAATAACTTTCATTTACTGCACGTTAAATTTATTGTCTGACATTACTTCCATACTCTGGTGATGTAAATAAACTACCTACTGGCATTTAGTATCAACAATCATGTCACATATGTATTTAAGAATAAAACAAGTTAATTTCGACTGGCACGTGTTGTTTATATTGAGACGTCCAGCAGATTCCTAGAAGCGTCGGACATCTGTGGTACCTCACACCACCAATATTTGGCATTGTCCACATATACTCGTGGCGTGTGTGCTGTAATTGATGTAATAACACCCCCCCCCCCCCGGCCGTACACCCTGGTCTATAGGGGTTGGGGGGAGGGCAGGAGGGGGGGGGGGGTCCACGTGTGTGACGGTGTGTGAGCGTGGAGTGTGGCCGGTCGCCAGCGCCGCCCTGTCTACCGACACTCGCAGCCCGGAGCCCACGCATTCAAGTGGGAATATTTTTACTCTATTACTGCTTTTGTATGCCATGTATCTGTATGTAGGTGCTGGCCATGAAGACATGGACTTTGTAATTGGGTTCGATGGATAAGACAAGGTGCAAACAGACCTGATCGAAAACTAAGACAGGTAGTTATTATGGTAATGCAAACAAAGTTACAATAAAAAATTGAATAACAAATAAAATATTATGAACGGCCCCACAATTAAGCCCAGGCCCTTTGGATCGCATGGTGTACTTACAACACAGTTAATTACGTCGGACCAAAAATGTTTTTTTGCCGTGCAAACGTTAATGAGATCGAAAGTGTCTGCCACCCACGACACAATACTAAAGTCACGGTATGTATAGGTGAAATATTTTTTATTCAATAACTTTATACAGTTCATAATATTGTTCTTAACGTGGCACACGAGAACAGAACAATCAGCTACAGATTGAAACATCATGCTACCTGCGCTCATCAAACAAACTCTACATCGGAAACAAGCGGTTCTTGTGTCGTGTAGTGCACCACTCTTTAGCCAGTTCACACTGCTCTACAATTATCTACCTTAACATGTGTGTATAGGGGTGATAATGTACTGTAGAGCGGTACTCGAGTCAGCGCCCATTATACTCATGTCAGAGAGTTGACAAAGACTGTGTCGGCGCGAGGAGAACACATATGGCTGCGCGGAAAATACGAAGCCATTTTATTTGGAAACTGTTATGTGTTATTGTTAGGACAAATATTTCATACTAAAATATTAATATTGTACTTTTGGATAACGTTTACTGTATTAAGAAAACATCTAGAGTACCTGTTTCTGTTCGTGTATACTTACAAACTAACAGTCCCACCGCTTGAACCAAATCGACGATTGAAAGATGGACGTTCAGTCACTCGTTTCTAATTGATAATGAAGGATGAGATCTTATCATTATACTTGTGTATTGAAGTGAGTTCTTATCCTTACTTGTGAAGTAGAGACAACTGCACTACACTTGGCAGGGGCCAATCCAATTGGCTTCCTTTTGAATGACAGGTGGCATTGCCAGTGCGGTAACTGTCATTCAAATACAAAATACGTTATTCAATAATGCATTTAGGCGACCTCAATAATTACCGATAAGCATCATATACTGGTAATATTTCAAACTAATAAACAAAGCTGATCTTATAGAACAAACAATAAAGCACAATTTTTACCGTGTCTCGTTATATTTTATACAATTGATTGGTAGAGTCCACACAAGTTGTTCGGCGTTGGCCGAGCTTGCCAACCGCGCGCCACGTGTCCCCCGCACATGCAGCATCACGCGCCGCCAGCACATAGCTCGCGTTATACAACCACCCGTGCAGCACTCTACGAATAATTTATTTATATCATTAATACTTAAGTGAGTCATCATACTGGCGACACTAATATATTGCAAAGCATTTTTAAGACGTCAATTGATTTGTAATACATTTGTCTCCACATTATATCCAACGACGGTTAAAAAATTTCCCTTTTTTCTAGCCTAAGGTTCAGATATGGCCCGCGAAGTCAAGGTTTTAATTTTATACCTAACACTGCACAATGCACATATTTTCATTGCGAGGTAATGAAAGTCGGCAATAAATTCATATGATACAAAATTAAACGGAAAATTACTGGCTCTTAGTAGCAGTAAACTAACTGTTCACTTTTCATCAGTATATGTGTTTTTGCGTTGAAACCCGGTCGATACATATCATCGGCATCATGTCATGTCATGTCACGAACGAGATCACGTCGCAACTCGGACGTCTCGTCGGCGCACAACAAATCATTTCTCAACGCCTCGCAGCATCTGCGCTCATCGCGATGTTTGCAAACATAAAATAGCCGCAGATTCCAAATCCGTATGCAATTTTCGTAATAACAGCTTTGAGAATATTCTGGCGCGATGTTTTACGAGTCAGCTGCCAGCCGCGCGACTTGGCACAACGCGCCGCGCAGACCCGGCGATAGGGCGCTAGGTGGGGCCATGACCCCCACTACCACCTATTTAACGAATGGCATTAGAATATTTTGTCAGTGTTATAAGGGAATTCGTGTATCAAACATAATTTATAAGTTTCCACATTGTTATGGTTAGGTACAGACACTATTTGCATGATTGATCAGAAATATCAACATGATCAAATATAATAATAATAAGAATAATAATTCAGTCATTTGCTAGTAGATACCAATTTAGAGTATTAAATGTTGTTCAACGAATAATTAACAAATCTCTAATCATTCATCAATTTTCGTACAGCGCTATTGTCGTTCACTCAGTAATGTTAAATATCATATGGCCAAAGAGATCATTTAAACATATCCCAATCATATACCAGCTTTAATAAGGAACACATCAACATTTATTTTATCACAAATCTACTTTTTGTAGTGTTAGGTAGCATGTACTAGCTGTTAGTAAAATTAAAAAATACAATGACATTGTTACTAAAAAAAACTATTCAACGGTTTCTCACGGCCTTTGTCCCCCTAGTGATTTATTTGTTTGTTTGAAGTTCGTCCCTGTGTACACGGATTAACCTCAGTTAAACGTCTCATAATATTAAATCTCGGTGTTTGGCCACCATTTTCCTTCACAGTATCTGTTTTGGAGATGCATTCACTCTAAGGGTTGGCATTCGTCATCAAGTAAGCTTGACATGCAAGACTAAGGTTATTTATACTATTACGGACTTTAACCCGGAGTCCAACCCAGCTCTTCTCGATGTCAGTTTATGCTGAGAATTAAAAAACAATAATAATAAGTCTATTTACATGACAAACAATATCAAGGAGAGTATGTTTTGATTACTCTTCGTCATGCGTAGAAACTGATGTATATTCCTCGAAAATTGACTTTTATCCAGTTCCTAAGTTAAGAAAGAGTCAGAATTACTTCTGTACACTACGATGACAATAAACTCTCACGATAGGAAACCCAGTGTGTCGTAACTCGTGTATGGGCTTACGGGAATTTAGATTTCCCAAATCACACGTTTCACACCCGGGCCAGATCGTCAGCAGAAACATGAAGTCTGCAAATCTTATCGACTAACCTTCAGCAATACATTATCGATTGAATGTGCACGTATAAAAGAAGATTAAATAGTTAAAAGAGACATGTCATTTATACTGATGGCGTGTAATTGCCTGAACTCTTTCGCGCGACTTTTCGTGTTCGTTACGTCCTTAAATCGGTAGCATGTGATGCTCCTCATACAACAACGTCAGGGCGACAGGTTTACAACGCGCGCAACAAATTAATGGCGGGCAGAGATAAAGGGAACGTGTTTCGGGAACAGAGAGGAGTTTCGGGGTAATGCGCCGGTTTATTTGCAAACGCGGTCACAATGCAGAATGGATTGTTGAGAGGTATTTAGTGCGACCAGTGCACACATCTCACTCTTTAGCATGTCAGCTCGGAGTAGGAGGATGACAATCTTAACGCTTACCTGATCTACTGGTTCAATACCTAGCAACTATATAAGTAATAGCAACCGTCATTTAAAAATTCATCTATCTGGCTAAAAAGTTAGTAAGGCAGAGAAACGAAATCTTTCTAAATAATTAACTAAAGTCATTTGGCTATTACAACGCGTAGGTACCAGGGAAGCATATTACATTAGGATCTCATACTAACACATGCTTCTTTAGATGTTTCCAATCTAGATGTCCAAGCGCATGGCCGTTTTTCGGGCACATTTCCAGACTTCATGCTGCCGTTGGAAAATTTCTAAAGGTAAAAAAAAAATGACGCTTAATCCGACTTGGCAATGGAATCTGAGACCACAGGGTAAGAAAAAACGAATTTGTGACAATCATTTGCTAACCAAGTATTACTGTGACCTCTTGCAGGTACCAGGGTAGCATGTAAGTGAACAATCAACTGTAAACAAAACAGGAGAATTCTCGCATATCTGTGTAAACATCAATCAGCCATTACCAATACTTGTAACGGTGTGAGAAGTGTGCTGGCGTCACAGCCACAACACATCATTAGCACACAACACACGTCTGTCTGCACAGTGCTCTTTACAACACTAATACATTCTATAACACCGGGTTGCATTTAATTGGCAACTTGGCAAACGAAAAATCCGTGGTTCAATGAATTTTTATTTTAAAAATGTGAGTATTCATTAAGAGTTCTCTCTTAGTTTATTATACTCAAAACAAAAAACTTGATTCTCGGTTGGTAAAATTTGCCCAATATCGTTAATTAACACCTTAGAATGAACAAAGTGTAGAAAAAAAAACTGGGCTGTGAAAGAAAATTTCCTTCAACCCTGTGGTCCCTGCACGCCGCCCCATTACAAGGCTAGGCACGGATTTTTAATACAACCGGAAACTCGCATCAGAAAAGGACTAAGCCATGCTTCATCGGCATACCTTAGCACAACAATGATAATGTACACTAGATACAATTTTTCTTAGAATCCCTTTGAGCGTGGAGCGCAGCACCGATGGTGTGTGTGTAAACAGATGATCGTGGTGATTACATAATGGCGGCTGCAGACGGAATCGACCTCGGTGCCGCCGCCACGCTCTGCCCAGCCCTGAACTGGACGTACCACTCCGTATTTATACCCATACAAAGGGAAGTAATATAGTCATAATCTAAGATTATATTCGTTCATCGTAGAATCAAATTTTCCAAGTTCCAAACTCATAGTGACTTGATTGATCTTGATACTGATAATGAATAAATTATTTTTGACTACAAAAGTATACCTTTGCTTACTGTATAAAACATATGAACGCTACAACATACCTTCAAGTACATTGTAGTTATGAGCTCGCAACGTGTGACCGATTGGTGTAGGCAAGGATTCTGTCGGCACTAATCCTATTTATAGCAGATGAGAATAAACACATCTCTCATAAACGAGATGAAAGATGTTTGAAAGTCAATCAGACGTTACTCTATTAAAATTACAGACTTAGCACGTTACCTGCCAACTAGTAGAGGTAAATAGATTGAGCAAAAAATCCGTGATGTTTCCCTGGCAGACGACTGCACGATGCATATTCTTCTCTATCTATCTACATCTTAAAGCTGGAAACGGCCTTTCGTCGTCGAATGAAAGCAGCTTGCATTTGAATGTCAGCTATTTGGAAATAATCCATAATCTGAGATCTGCATCGCAACAGTCGTTTTCGTTAATGACTTTTTATTTAATGCTACGATTGCAACCTACTTTAGTACGATGAAGTCTTAAAAACTAATTGGTAAAAGTGGCAGTACGAATTTGAGGCTACCTTTATCAGTTGTTAAACCGCAACCTTACTAGGTGGTTAAACGTATTAGCAAGTTACCGTAGATTAATTAAAAATGCATATCAATGTCATATATAATGTACTCATTCAAAGAATAGAACATAGATACAGAAACATCTCCGTGTGGTAGGCACCAGTACTGGTCTGAGTCCCGTTGCCCCTGGTGTCCAGTAGTGTGAGTCGCATCTGGTCCACTGTTGCCACCCGCGCTCTGTTGGAGAGGTGCCTTTGACGTCATCGCGTGGCAGGGCGCGCGCGCACCGCGCCGCACTGTCTGTTCTTACTAATTGGAACCGGGTCAAAGCGATGATTATATGCCCTCGGATAGAACGGACACTACTTTGTCACTCTAGATTACATGGAGTGCATAAGGCATAAATCCCGCTATAGTGATAATAGAAAGTTTTCCGTATTCCGAAATCAATTTGACTAATTAATAATTTCTTACCAGTCGACTCTGTGAACAGCAATACACTTAACATCAAGTTTAAAAATAGCTTCGCGGATTCTAAAATTTAATAATAAACGTGTATGTACCGATGTAATATTATTTGTATAAAAAATATTCCTATAAAGAACAGTATCGATATTTTATTATAGCATAAATAAGTGGCACGGCCATTAATGCCGATAAATGCTAATAACACCTAGTTGAAATCACTTTGGTATTCATTAAAAATACAAGAGAATAATGGCAGGAACTAGTGATTAGGGCTCGCGGCAAATTGACACACTACACGAAACGCGGCACCACTACCGACTAGATTAAATGAGCTTATTCATTATTGATTATGCATTAGTTGTAACGAGGGCTAATATCTTTGAAATAAGTAATACTAGAAGTTAGTAAAAAAGTAAGAGAATAACATTTATATAGTTATAGAGAATCTCTTCTTATTCATGTCGTTTACGGAGACACAGGATATAAAACCACTATGTATACACAGATGGAGTAGATGAGAATACATTACTTTTACGACGTCTAAGACAAGCGACAATATTACGAATGGAGAATAATATCTCGCACCGACACGCACCCGTTTTATATCTCCTGTACGCCTACTACCCTAGCAAAAAACTTGCAACGTCGGCAAATTTGCACGTCATATTCTCAACATTCTCTCGTTCACCTATAAAAAACCACATAAAACTGTTTAATGACGTTAGATATTCCCCCATATTGGAATGGATGTTAAAGAAGTGCCACATCTGTTCCATTTACCAAGCTAACCTTTAACGTGACGGTGTGACGTCAATACTCCCCGATGCAATTTAAACTTTAAGTGTATCAATATAAGGTTGACAATAATGTATGAGCGTAGTTCGCGTGCTGCCATACCGTGAATAAATAATAACGCAAGCCAGCAATTTAAGGATGGCCGGTAATTCAATATTTTAACATAATTTGAAAATGTCTTGCGTTTGGAAATGGAGCAATTTGTGTGAAAGCATCGGTTGGCGTAGCCCTGCACTACTCCCGCCCCGCCGCTGCTTAACACAGCGTTGTGGACATGCGGACGTGATGGCGAATAAATTAATGACAAATGAGCCGTTCCCAAGGAGTGCTCAGTCTTTATTGAGGATGTTTGATTTCCGCCGCGCACTGCTCGAGCCACTGACGAGAGTGCGGCGGATGCACACTCCCGACTGTAGCTTCGATAGCACTCGTGGATTAGCAATCTACATTGTACTCGTAATTTAAAGAAATACTGCCGGAATTATTTACATTTCACACCCACCTTGTCATCGGCTAATTTGAGTCTGACCTTAACTCTCATTATAAATTTGTTGGTGGAATGGATGCAATTCTTTTACTTCTTATTCACAATATTTAATTCATAATGAATCATCATCAACATGCATCCACACTCGGTCAAGATTTTTCTCAAAGCATTTAAGAGGGCGGAGTGGCATGCAGATCACCTTCTTAACATTTCTGCTCCATTGGCGTCAATCGATTTATGGATGTGTCCCGCCCAGCGATACATACCTACCCGACTTAAAATAACTAAAGATTGTGCTGATGTAACAATGATTCAACTTAGCGAATGGTGCAGTATGTGGTACAGTGTCGCGCTAACTCGGTGTATCTGGGCGGTTGTCAGCGCGCCAAGAGTCGCCAGGAAATGGTTGCGATGCCGCCCCGTCTGATACACTCGCCCAGCACTGTGGCGTCAGCATCCATTGTACTACTATACAGAAATAAACTATCTGTATCAGCTGTCTTTACATCGACATCGCCTGCCAACATGGTTTTTTGGATTTTTGAACCAAGAACAAAAAATATATTTAGTACCTACTATCGATGGGACGGGGCGCAGCTACACTAGTAGTAATTTTGAATTTCGTGATCAACCCAAAGGAACACTACTTTCTCCTGGTATATAAAGGGAGTTTTTGTTACTCCTCAAAGTCTCATTTACGTCCCTATTAACATTTAATCAAATTGGTCAAGAATTTTTCAAGACAAATCGTAACAAACAAACAATTCATACAAATGCATTATCCTATAAAAATATCAATTTCCCGTCTTACTATACTATTTACTTTTTAATGTATAGCTTGTCGAAATCATTTATATAAAACTACATTCTTGCGAACCCATTTCGCGACGAAGTGCTATGTAGTAACAGGTAAAACGAGTTGAACACGGGTGCCAGCAGCTACAAAGTATTCTGTGGGTATGACACGCGGCGGAATACATAATGCCGCCACAAGTGCGCTTGTTAGGGGCGCGGAGAGACGCGGCTGGCGCAGGCACTACACACGAGGGCTAGTCTGTTCTGCTCACCTTATCACATTTCCTGCAAAGTAAACATGGGCAAATTACTACACTGATTTGAAATTGATTGCATTTCTTATGGATTTGTTGTAAACGATGTGTTAGACGTTACGAAAATCATTTCGTTTCATCATTGTTTGTGAAATGACTATCTTAGCAAAGAACACAAAGTAAACAGAACAATGAATCTTGTATGCATCGCGCTCCTAGTAAACAGTTTGGTTGTCACTGTACTAGACAGTGTCACCGCGGAACATAGTTGTCTAGACCTAGAGGTGAAAGAGGCCAGGTACTTTAATACTATTCAATTTTTGCGCTCTGGAACTTTCTAAAAAATGATTTTTGTTACCATTACACCGATCAAGTGAAGGCTTAACCCAAGATGTCTGTTTTCATGTTATAAACACTTGTGGTACACCTGGTCTTCGCCTGGCTTATTATAAATATATCATCGATTGGATAATGTCTTAATTCTAACTTTATTGGACCTATCGTACCATTAATACACAGTTTAAGTTCGTAATACGTATTATATCCACATCGCTGAACACCTCATAAAGTTCAAGATATGACACAGGGCTGAAGATCGCTCCTGTGTAAACATGGACCCTTCTCGGGACGGCCGATATTAAATAAGTCCCGAAATATTTACTGTCGATCAATACGAGTGGATGTCGATAGGGACGTCCGGCCCGGCCCAACGACTAATCTAGGATTAGCCCTCGATCGAGGTAATCCCGGCGATATTGCGCGGGATGAATGGGCAGGTGCGTCCCGGGGGCACCCGCCGGCCCCCGCGCCGCGCCACCGAACATTCTTCTTACAGTTGTTGTTTTTTTGATAAATGGCCCCAAACTCGATTGTCACGGCGGGATATTGATGCGTTGTTCCCTGAGCCCTGGATTATGGATGAGTGTGTAATTAAGGGTTACAGGGGCTATTAAAGGCCCCGTTAATCCCGCCCAAATTTACCCGCAGGAAAATAATTATTTGATCCTCGGAACCGTTACCGTCCGCCGCGGACCTCCGTAATTTGAGTGGATGTTTATGTTGTACCGAGAGATGATCACATTAACTGGTATTACATTAAGTTGCCTGGTGCGGGCCGAATAAGTCAGCTGATATGTGTCGAGCGCAGGCACGGCGCTACCAGCTCTCACCACATTAGCTCTTAGGTAGTGTCGTAATGATCCCATCAGCTCGGTTTGTAACTATTTGCCTCATTTCTTACGAATATTATTTATTTATTCACTTCCTAATTTTTTAGACTTTTTGCTCCTTAATGTACGTAGGAATTGTATAAATTATGTACATATCAGGTAAACGTTTCACGCTTTATATTCAGTAAGCAACTTCCATATTGCAGTGGCATCAAACTGATTTAGTGTGACAATGACGGGGCGAGTGTCTCGCGCTCCGACACCGAAGCTGAAATATGTTTCCGTGTCCCGACATTCATCATTGTGATAGATCTACCACCTCACATACACACACACACACACACACCCACACACCACACGGGACGGAAAAACTAACACGCGGATACATCACATCGGCGCATCCATTATACCCGGACATACGCACCAATTGAACACTAATTGTTATGCCACTATTGCCTGAGACATTACCTTGTGAAATCTATATGAAGCCATATTAAGATATATCAAGATTTTGGTGCCAGTATGTTTATATTCTGCGCGAAAGTTTCTAAACAGTATTTACAATTGTTTACCGAGGACATTCCCACATTTGGAGCTGTTAATATGAAACTTTTTTCAAGCCTGATATTCACGGACAATATAAAAAATTAAATCTTTGTTTGTATATTTAATCGTTTAAATAAATCACTGGTTATTTAGAAGAAGTTTTATAACAGGTTTATCTCGTCTATCCGCTTTTTAATCCTCAATATGTGACTACGCAGTAACTTTTAGGCTCTTTATTATCGCCAACACTCGCTAACACTACCACATCCCAATATATTTGTAGCAGCACCTTCCTCTTTCATTTGAATGTGAAAGAAGTCATTAAAATGACCAAGAGAAGATTTTAAAGCATCTATTCTTCAGGCATTAAATTTTATTAAACTCGTGTGTACCGCCGACAGCCAAGACTTTTGCTTTGTGACCTACATGAATAAATAATGTTACATTAGCAGTGGATAAAGGAACATTAAATGATATAACGTGTATGTGTTTACATAATGAATTCCGTGGTAATGCGCGGCCACGTGTCGGCATCAAGCGGCGCGGACATTAATCTGCTTCCTCGTCATGTTGCTCGCCAAAGATTAATGGCGCAGACAAGACACTCGACACACTTCGCGGAACCACTGACTCACACATCGCGTAAGTCGCTGTATGGCCCCATTTGTTGCCACTTGCAACACTTTATTGGATCGCGACAAGAGTTTAATACTGCTTTTTCATCTTTACGGAATTGTAAGCTAATTTGAGATGTTTTATAATTGTGCCCAAGCCCAAATTACAATTAAACAATTGACGAGTAAAAGCTTTACGACAGGACATAGACACGACTGTAAATTATTTTCATAATTAGAACTATTTACATATAGACAAGATTTGTCCGTTCTGCGCCACGTCTATGTGAATAGTTTGATTATAAACAGAAGTGATGAATAGACAGCATTAACATGATGTATGGGGAATTATAAAAATTAGCGCGCGAAGAATTACTACTTCTAATTCTTGACACATATCTACCAAGCAATCCACAGTATTTTATCTGATTCTAAATGTCAAACAAACATTTTTTAAATCGGGTCAGTTTTCATAACAAACGATAATGGCTTGTAGAGTTAAATTGTAGGAATTTATTTGTAAACTATTTTTTGACAAAGAACACGATTTCCTACACAAATGAAGGTGCCATGGCCTCATTCACTAAATAGTATTTTATTGAGAAGTCACAAAGTATGTTATGGTTGTACCAGTTTCTGAGTATTTAAATTTAATAAAGAAATAGCTGAAATGGAACAGCAAGAGTATTGCTGGGTTGTCGACCCTTAAAATAGAAATAAATATTAGGATGTTTTTTTTTTTTAATTCTTGTAAATAATACCAATTTGTTACAGTCGGCTAGTTCTCGGTGTAGGTACACGACAGAATTAACTTACTTTGAACTATAAGCATAGCATAGTTGAATAGAGATTATTAAAAATATTCTTCTGAAAGCGTAGTTAGTAAATCTTAAAGCGGTACATGCTATCTGAAAATCAAAAATGCTTGGCGACATGAAAATGTAAATCGTAATGTAGGTACGATATTTCCTACTATGAGGTTAAGCACGGTTGGTGTGTGGGTGTAAACACCCATCTCGCGGTAATGTGATCCGTGTGTAATTGCACGAGAGGATCTCGCCGGTGGCTCGGCGGGGGGGGTGCGGGGTGCAGGGTGCGGGGGAGGGGGGGGTGCACATCGACATGCATCGGCGGAGTAAATGCTATTTCACGGGCAATATTCAATATCCAACATTTATGCTATGCTTCAATGAGTTGATGCAAATCGAATATAATCATTAACTTTGAAGAGAGATTAAAACCTGATAGCATGTTTGATTTTCAATAAATTTTACATATTATCATGTCACCTCTCTAGAACATTGTACAAGTGAATTAAATCTTGGCAAAATCACCGTCGCGTTGCTAAGTGATGTATGTACCTATATTTTAAACTTACATGTCATATGAATAATATTGAAAATTTTGCCCAAAATAATCATTAATTTGCTTGAATGCTTTGTATTATTACAAATTTATAACACGTTTTATGCCAATTCAATAGTTACTGATCATAGAGCTTTTATAGTTTACGGACCCGTGAGCACGTGATCTTGTGGTTGTTTTACCAATGTTTTTAAAGTCAGAGTCTAAAAAATCTTTATTGAAAAAGACTTCCACAAGTGCTGTTGAATCGCCAAAATTAAACTATTGCCATTCGGAATGTCATTATATATTTGGTATTGGAATGTAATCATGAATGTCATTTACTATTTATACATTTCGTCGATCCATGTCCGAAAGGATGACGTGAGGGAAAATTTCGTCGCATCAGTGTCTCTCGTCGAGTACATGAAGTATTGCGTCACACGCCACGACGCGTTCTTCAATGGGTTTCACAACTAGCGATATAGCTAGTTCATTTAATTACCTGATTATACTTCATGTAAATTTGTCCACGATTCTTGGGATAATATCGGACGTACTTAACTGAATACTTTTTTCCCACACAGCCCCGCCACAATAAATGCACTAGCATCTTATTAAGAGTTTAGAAATGTTTCAATTGACATAATAAGGTTTACACACAAAATGAAGGCACATTGGGCTGCGATGCTGGTGAGTCCGCTTTACTCGGATTTACATAACATACAGGCCAATTTTTCGGTGAGAGGATTTTACCATCTCTATAGTAACTACCATATAATAAGTATTCCTTATTCCAGTTGACCTTAACAAACTACCGCCAGTGAAACATTCTTAGATAGCCCTGCACTTACCATGACCTCATGGTCATGCCAGTATAAAAATAGGAATTCATTATCATCATAATCCCCATTGGTGGACACGGACCTGATTTACAACTGTAAGTGAGTACGGCACATTATCTAGTGTAGGAGTGTGTACTGTGGGGCGCGGTGCCGTGGTGTCTGGTGCGCGCGAGTAGGAGCCCGCGCCGACCACGCGCACATACCAACTAGTAGTACAGCTGTATGTGCGGGGTTTTCAAAAGCAGTGTAACTTGCCATTACACCATTTAATTATAATATTTATGGTATCGACTTTGGATCTTGTACGCATGTAACAGATTCGATTTATTTGATTTTAATTACGTAAGTGCTAATTTTATGACTCTTGTTGAAAAGTATTAAGAGCGTCTAAAAGGTGCATGTAAAGGGCTGCGCTAGATGTGGGGTCACCTTCACCTGAGCCGCGGCACGTTATCTAACCGCGCTCACCCGCACTACACAAATAACTATGAGTTCATGTGAACTAATTACCGCCGCCCAGATGAGACGGATTGACGGCTACACAGCGACAACAGCTACAGTAACTCAACTCTGTAACAACACGCCTACCTCAATAACTTGCTTACTTTAAATATCATAGGCTGTGCACGAGAAATAGAACTAACGTTTTACGAAAGCAGTAAGTAAGGTAGCCTATTGTTGGGTGTGTAAGGAGCAGGTGTGGTGCGGTGTAGTTGCGTTACTGTGTGTCTGTGTGTGGCGGGATTCCCGTTGCGGCGGCGATGTCACCGCCGACAATAGTGCGGGTGGCGCGCCGCCAGCCCGCTGCCAGCCGCACTGCCAGCGCCGCGTCACTCACTCTCATACCGGAGCGGCAACACTACGTGCGCAACCACACGACAAATATACTCCCAGGGAAAAAACTTACATATGTTTCGTTATTTACTCTTAAATATTGACTTTTGCCAAATCCTTGCTTTTGGTGCCGGAACAGAAAAAGTTGCTAAGGAAAAGATCTGGGTTCGATTTCCAGACGTTGTCAAAGATCTTTCCATTCATAATGATTGTATGGAGTCTGATGATGCAACAGACCCGTCCATTGAAAACACATAATTGGTGAAACGTCTTACAATCAAACTTCTGTTGACTAGATCCGAAATTTCTGACAATTAATCGATTTTAAAACACCTAAAAATCTAGCGTTCAGGAAATTATGATCATAACTAGCCGACATTGCCTAAGACTCAAAGTTGTGCCTAGTACCTGGAGATGGTAGGTACATCGGTGTCACCTCCCGATGTGGACAAAGTTGGCAGTCCTCCTGGTCGGGAGCCGCGCAGGTAATTAGCGCACCCAACGCATTATTTATTGCACTTCACATGTTTTGACGTACCATTCACCCATACATAACATTGCAATCTGTACAATGCATGTTCGTATATTTCTGTATCTTCATGTCGCCAATATTATGTATGAGTCCCAAGTAGTAGGCACTCGAAAACGGTAATAGGCACCTACCTTACTGTTTTCGAGTACCTTTCCTGACTCGATGCTGTTAATAAGAATTTTCTTGTGGAAACTCCCAACAACACCTTGCTCGACCCGGGAATCGAACCGTGAACTCTGGAACGATCGGTATACACTTATATCGCGGAACTACGAGGCAGTCAATTTACTCTTGTGTTATATATAACATGTGTCGTTTAATTCAATATTGATTAATACCTAAAGGTTGATTTCGACAGAGGTGATGGATAAAGCGGTGGTAGAGTAGCACCACTTTGAAACGTTGTTTTCATTTTATTATAAAAATATTTCTGTTTCTACCCATATTAATAAATCAATAGTCAAATCATGTATATGAGTGTTTATTCGCATGAAAAAGATCGCAGTAACTTCCCACACAACCCTGCTACATTTCCGTGCACTGTAACAAACGAATGCTTAATTGGCACGAAATTATTCACACAACAAAAAACAAACGGGGGACGATTAAGATGATGGATACAAGAGGAGTGTACGTTTTTGTATGTTCGACTCGCACACGTCATTATGTCACCGACAATTAATGTCGCACTTCTCGGAATACGCCCCGAGTTGAGGAAAACTTATACATTATTTGCGTCTTGAGTTTGTGAAAATTTGCTCTACGGCGCTATTTTAAACGCTCGCTTACCGACGGGATGTACGCGTGTCTCCCGACGTACAGTCTACGGTTCTTGATAACGCAATGTGGTGAAATATCTCCAGTTTATCGTAAACATTGCATAGTAACGGAAACTACGATAGATATTTCAGGATATAAAAAATGACCTAATATTTGTAATCCTTTGGTTATTCGTTTCAACTTTAATCATTCAATTTTAATTTATACAACTGCATTTCCCTTAAATTTAGGTGGAGATATCCATGTTAAATTAAACAAAACGTTTCAGGAAATAAGACACATGAAATTTGAGCAAAAATATCGACACTGGTTTGGTAGAGTTAGCGCTATCTACTACCTATTGGGCTGGCCACACAAACGTGCGACTTACCAACAAGTAATAAAATTATTCAGCCAGGAAAGTGAACATATTTAAGGAATAGAAACATACCCAGATTGTGGAATCTTGGATTTACCAGTAAAACCCGTGTAAACTATGCATATATTTCCCAGCCGCGGGGGCCGGGACCGTTCGATCTCTTAGTTTCATTTCCGAGTAAAGCTAATTATACTTATTATACTAATTATACTAATTATATTCCGTTAGAAAAAACTCGACAGAACGTAGACAAAAAATATGGGACTTTAAAAGGCATCTAGCGGAATGATCGCAGAAATGTAATTCTGCATACCCTAATTGAGAATATGGGCGAGAACATATCGGTTAGTATAATACAAATTTTAACAAAACTGTTTAAAATTCTGCACCGTGAGTATATCCCAGAGCGGAAATTGTTTCTCGTCCCCAAAAAATCAGTTAAGGTAGGAAGTTTGGGACCCTTCCGGGCGCCGCCGGCTCGGTGTAAAAACTGGGAAGCGACATCTGCATATTGTGCACGCTCCACTTCACTCATTACAACAACAAAAAGACCCTCAACACCAATTTGAGACAAAGTCCCACGATTAATATCACACGCGATCGCATTCTGGCATTTGGGCAAATGCCAATATGTTTTCAACAATCTGTGATAGTTAACTGCTTAACAGTGTTCTACCCATCTTGACTTTGTCTGGTAGGCTTTCTCTTAATACTTTTTGATTGATTTAGTAGTTCCGGAGGCTTCGTACAAACAATCTATGTTATCTTTTGTAATGAAGGATTGTTGCTTGTAAGCATTGATAACGCTAATTTTAACTTCGCAGATTCCTGGGTTGAGGGAAGTTAAATCAACCACCATAATTTAATATTCAAGAAAATACAGCAAACATTTTATTTATTGAGATAAACACAAAAGCGTATTTGTGACACGCGTCCTCTGTCACATTAAACCTACTTGACAACGCAGTTTAGGCGAGCCGATAGAACTCAAATTACTACGAAATCAATTACAAAATCAATTGAAAACGTAAATGTAATTGTATGAGTGACCCGCTGAGGGCGACACTCTTCCTCCCCCGCCCCCGGCCCCCGCGCCCGCCAGCGCACGACAATGGGACCAAATTAAACGTTCGCTAAGTCGGCAAGCGGTGTGGCGGTGTGGCGGAGCAGCGCGTTTATTGCCAATATATCACGTCTGGCGATAATTCAATTTACTGCCGAAATGTACTGATTAAACCGAGATAAAGAGCCCAACGAGACGCTTTACGGGCCCGCGCACAGACACACACACACACACACAGACACACACACAATTTAAATAAAAGCTTTCTCATTTGTAGAGGAATCGGAATTAGGGTTTCGACGGAAGGTATTCTCGTAATGGAGTTTCTGCACGTTGCGAAATAAGGGCACTTAAGATTGCAGTACGTGTTGAATTTACCCTCATAAATATATTGTTGTAATACGGAGCGCTTAGCCCTGTGCTACCAGTATTGAAGCTATTTATAGGACCTTATGAAGAGCTTCTCAAATATAATTTATTCAAGGTACTAAAATTTACATTATACATACCGCCGCCGCGGACTCTACTTATACCCCGTATTCGTCTTCTATCATCTATTACAGTTCATTTCTTCTTGTACTGTTTGTGGCTGTGGCCTCATATATAATAGTTTGGCCACCGTCACGCATTAAAGTAACGAGGCTTATTTTCTTGTTGATACGTTATTCGAGTTCATATAAAGAACAATAATGCACTATGTAAAATTATATTAATTTTGACGTTTACGTACCTGTGAGAGCCATTTTAGCGCTCCCCCACAGTAATCTGTCCCGAGAGCGCGTTAATCTGTTGACGAGACATTAGAGGTCCCTGTGTGGTGGAGTGTGTAGTGCGTAGTGTGCACAACACCACACTCGTGTCCACTCGCCGCCCTGGGGACCCCGCCACCGACCGTAATCGAATCTTGTACCAACAACCCACAACACTAGTACCGTACATTCTTGTAAATGAACAAATTAATTTGGCTACCTCGTGACCGGTATAAATACTGGCACGTGCCATCGGGATTTCGTTTCTCGACTTATGATAATTTATGAGAAAATTTCTTAGGAAATTTAAAACGTCGAGGACTATAAATAGGTACTGGATGAACAAATTTGATTCTTGTTACTTTGGATGTTTGCAAGTACCTAATTACGGGCGGAATGTGAGCTTAAAAATTAAAACATGACTGGGAATTGACAAAGCATAATTTCAGTGTCGATTACGGAATCAAATTTCAATGCCATGGTACTTACGAGACAACGAAAAATTTCATAATGTAAGTCACTTCCGCATTAATACATTGCTGCGGAAATACGGACTATCTGAAATGTCGGCCGGTGGTCAGATTAGTGCGTCCCCGATGAGTCGATACGAGCCGATACAAGCCCACTCGGCCACACCACTGTTATCGTGTCCAGCGGAACTAGGAGCCTCCAGAGATTTACGTACCACACCTCCATATGTGTAACTGTCAAGTAGATTATCAGGATGGTAACGTTACGAATTATGTATTCAATACATACACGAAAAAAATTACGACAAAAAATAAAAATAATTACGTATTCCCTACAAACCATACTTACATTTAATTCTGATGGTTGTGGATGTTTTTTGGACGTTGTCAGGATTTGCTTTAAAACGCCAGGGGATTTATAATAACCTTAGCTATTACCTGCCTTAGTTCTCGATCACGGTCTGAATACACCCTGTATACCAGCACGACACACATATCATAATAAGTAGGTACAAAAAGCAATGGGCATCGCGTGTGAGGGACGTCAGAGCCCCGGAAACGGACGGAGGGCCGATCGCTATCATAACTCAACCTCCACACAATCTGCAACTAATACATTTTTATGGACACGGCCGATAGAGGGGGTGTACAGGGGGACGTGCGGGGGTGAGGGGGATGCGGATGGTGTATCAATCTCCGCTGATGAGCGATCGGCCGCCATCCGCGCGACATTAATGGCGTGTATATCTTGTTCCGATGATCACGCGCCCGACACGCGCCGACCTGCCATCAGCCATACTGTACTGTTGGCGAATAAGTATATGAGTACCTAGATAGTTTGATGGAAGTTGGAGACAACATTTATAACGGCTTGGCTATGGCTTGGATGTCATAGACAGCAATTGAAAACACCGCAAGAAAAAGAATTTCTGAAATATGTAAAGTTTGACTAGACAACTTCAATTGTAGTATCCGATTCAAATCGTCAATTTTTTACTCGTATGTACCATTATTTTGTATGTATTAACTATAAAATTTCTTGATATTCTCCAAAAAATCATTAGAACTCCTTTTTACTCTTTATAGGTAAAGGTATCATTTACAAATTATACAAATATCCCGGCAAAACATCAGCTCTATATTTCAATGTTTACTTTTAATTTGAGCCCAAACCTTTCTTCGTTTTGGACAACGATCCTTTCCGTTTACCCACCTCAATCACCAGTTATACAATAGCAAGTGTACCACGGTGCTACAGCGGTGAGGGCCTCTTAATTAACTCAATTCGCTGTAACTTCTCACATGATACAAAATATGTTATTAAAACATTCAGCCCAGCGTAGTGTTAGGTCGAGAGTTACGTAATTGCCATGAGGATACGTCGATACTCGAGTGTAGTGCGGACGCCAGCGGAGTGTGCGTGAGAGCGGTGTCCGACACTCGCGCGGTGTCGGAGTGCAGCGCTCCCTCGAACTCCTCTCTGCAGATGAGCGAGCTCGTTTTAATGAAAAGCATTAATAAAAACGCTGTCGACATTATTTTCCCATTTTGCCGTGTATTTAAACGTTTAATAACCCTTAACCACCCTGCGCGCCGCCCGCCCCCTCGCCCCGCGACACAAGCCCACACAGGGGGAATTTTTCACCAGAAATGTACGTACATATTTCGGAATAGGGACGAGCTGTGGTTATCACAAAATCTGTCGATTGTGTCGTGCAGGATTGAAATGGTCAGTATATCTTCCATATGTTAAAAGAAGTTATAGTTTAAGAAGCTCATATCAATCTTTTCTTTAACTTTATTAACATTATCACTGGCGGTGATTTCGACGTCAAACCGTGAAAAAACTATTCCGAAGTGGTTGTGCTATAAAAAAGTTGATATTTGATACATCTCGCTAGATTGATACAAATGAAATAGTAACGCTATGTGTTGGATGTACGCCACGAGCTGCAATAATAGACAGGTAGTAGGTTTTGAAATTGAGATGGTCGCAGGGTGTATATCAAGCAACATACATCCCACTGGAGAGCACGGGTCTGCTCTACAGCTAGTAGAGGTTACGTGCCCATCACGACGATACAGATAGATTGTAAAGTATGTACACAATGAACACACGAACTTTACATCGTAACAATGTGCTCCCATCTCTAACAAAGTAATTCAAATGAAGCGGCGGTGTCGCTCCCCCCGCGGCCCACGCCAATGGAAAAAGCGAAAAAAGCGTAGTGACGTAATGGCGCGCGAGCATTAAGCGTAATTGTTTTGTAAATGTGCGCGACTCGCGGACGGGCGAACCGCGGGAAGGCGTTACTCACACACCATTTAATAGCAAACTCAGTGAGATGGGCCGCCTTGCCCGGGCTACACCGCCAACACACTGATACAATGGGTCTCGGTGGTGATCAAGAAATACTGGGTTCATTTACTGGATCGGGAAACTCTTTTTAGGCTTTTTCAGTTTCAAAGAATCTAAAAATGAGCCGGACAAACAACAGTATCCCGCCGTTGGTTCATGGCTCTCAAAATCAGTGGAAAGTAAGAATCGAATTGTCTCTTTCTTTCTGCCTCTGGAGATAAAGGTATGAATTTATGTTTCAATTCCCTATTTTGAAATACAGTAGTAGGTTTCTTGACTTGAGGAGCAGGTAATCTAGTGTAGTGAGTGTGTGTAACGCGGATACTATGTACTGAACAGTGCCGGTGCGGTACAATTTGCAAGTGTATTGATGCGCACGCCATCATTGGATCCCAGGAGGAAAACTATTTTTCACTTTCATCACTATATTGAGTAAAATATCGATTTACATAGAGCCTAGGAAGTAAAACTAGTATTATGCCTTATAGAAAAGGCATGCATGGTTGCTTGGAGGTGGGCGTGTTCTTTTCAAATTCAATCGAGCTTGTTGGCGAGCAAAACTGCTCGGCGCGTGGTGCAATGCACGCTGCCTCTACCTCATGTAATAACGTAACAACACACATCGTGTTGGCATCCTAAAAAAGCCGGTTTTGTATGTACTTGATGGCATAAAATAGGTCATCACCACCCCTTATATGTCCCACCGATGGGCAACTCCTCTACCACACAGGGATGGTATGATCTGCACGTTCGTGATCCAGTATAGAAGATCACAACATTGAATTATCCGAACCAGTGTCCAGTAGCCAACTCTACTCTGCACAATAATTGTCATGAGAACAGTTGTGAATCTTTTGCTCATCGGAAAGGCTTTGCCATTTCCTTCGGGTACAAAAAAACACAATTATCGTATAATTTGGGCGCGAGATTTCCGCCCGCTTCCACTTCATCGGCTCCATCCACCACATGTCACTCTCTACTCTTCAATGATTTACTGCTTCTACTCCGCGTACACCAAATAAACGTTAAGACCTTATTATAAGTGGGTAAAGTTCATAATCTCTAGATAAACCACGTTATGGACCGCAAATACAAAATATTCCCACAGTTCCATCCCGTACGGTTTGATAATATTATTTTTTTATTTCAAATTCAATTCTATTGTTTCGAGCATAAAGTGTAATATCGCTTTACCAAAATCTCAAAGCTTACACAAATGTATTTAAAAATCTCTCACAATAATGCACCTTAAATCTATAGATATAAAATTGACATTAAGTCGGTGAGAAATCGTTCGTCGCTTAAAGCACGATCCTTCTGTTAGGGTTCAACATTTTTATGGCGAATTTATACCCTCTGAAGTTTTTCGTTTATCTCAAAGTAATTCGGTTAGAGCCAAGATTATTATTGTAAAATAAACCGTTTTGCTTTTCGCAGCAGTTTCACTCGGCGCTTTATATTGCCGGCCGGAAATTCAATTGAGTGATTTTCTCTTAAAATATTTTACGGCCGAGCACTTTATTCGCAGAATATTTATTATGTATACTGATGGAATCCTAGAATATTTCGTGTAAAAATATGTCTAACAAATAAATAATATAGTTTATGACTATTCTTCTTTTAAAAACAGTCACATAGTCATTGGTAGAAGAAAACAATCGTTTAGGTAACACGATCGATTGTTGAACTTGTGACCGGGTGCTAAACCGATCCCAAGGCCGGCGACCTGAGGGAAATGATGCCATAAATAGTCGAGAAACAGAAGTAATCGCTTGGTGGCAGTAAACCCGCCATAAAGTCGGCACATACCCGGCCCGTGCGCCGCGACCGACAGCAACACGCCGAGACACAGCGCTATTTGTAGCCAACACTACTAGTACTAGAGAACGCGGGTACTAAACGACTATTATTCTTTGAAACCAATCAACATTCTAGCTATTGTGTTAGCATCTTAACGTTAATCGGTTGGATGTTGGAAGCAGTGTTAAGATCATCAAAAATTAAGACGCTGGCCTTCCTGAGGGCTTCAAGAATAATCTGTTAGAAACTGTTAACAGTGCGTGACTTCTCAGGTACTATTACGATTCACGTATCCCTTATAAAATTTCGATTTGCTCCTTGAACTCCCATAACATTTCCGGCTTATTCATGACCTGATATAGATCAGATCTCTCTTGACTTGATTATGCCAAGCCACAACTAAAGAACTATTCCTACCGCGTACATTAAAGAGTTTGTCCTGAGACGCAGTGTTATGCGGAACCACTCCTTTACAGTATGGTTCATTCTGTGTGTTTGCATAGCAACAGCATGCATGCGGGCTCTGGGGAGCTGTGCGCAGAACAAAGCTGGCTAGTGTTCGTCGAGTGATGTAATGGTAGTGTACGCACGTGTCATCTCGGAGGAGGTCTCTCCACACTCGCACTGTTGCTATGGGCTGAATCATGCCATGAGCAGCTCAGGTCTTGGCTTCGTTTCATAAAATTTCTTTGTATTCCAACTTACTAGAAAACGCTTGAACTAACATACATTTCTGATTTGAAATGTGATGTGACCAGCAGCTAAATTGATGGGTGATATAGTAAACATGGCTAAAAGATCTTGGGTGCCATTGACCCAGGATAGTGCTGAATGGCATGCTAAAAGAAAGGCCTATTCCCAGCAGTGGGATGAAAAAGGGCTGTAAGCGATATATTATGATGATTATATCTTTACTTACAATCTTTCACCGTCAGTTTCATGATTAAAATGAAGCGAGAACCATTTTTGAAGCATCATCCATAGGTATCGATGTATATATCTGGAGAAAAATCGTTATGACAACTAATGAATCGTATTGACTAGCCGACCGACTGACAATATCGAAGATTAAAAATAAACGTATTTTTAATATTCTTGACAAAACGTCCTCTGGACTTCCCACTTATAGCGTATCGACTTTTATAGTCCGATTAGGATCATCTTTTGCAAGTATATAATACAGCGCCATCTAACCCAACCGCTTGAACTAGTTGCAGTCGTAGGAGAATCTCGGCCACCGCGCACTCCGCTAGTCGATGTGCGACAACTAAATGTCAAACTAGCAGCCAACGGCCTGCTCGGGCTTCCTAATTGTTGACACTCGATAACAAACACACATTGCTGCTAAACCCATGGATCAAACTGGTTTAATTTACAAGGATAAGCTGATTTTCTGTTTAATTATACTCGTAATAGGATAAACAGGTGAAATATCTAATTTAATATGTTGGAACTTATCTATAAGGCTCCGCAATCATTTCAGATTGTTTCAGAAAAAACTGTTACTTTTATATACTTCCAATTCATAAATTTATCACGGATTAATACAAACAGAGCTAACAGCAGTGGCTTATAAAATCAAAGACAAATTTGATTTAAAAACAAAGCTTAAAGTCCTTCATAAGGCATTAGGGCATACATTATATTTGTCCTCGGTTCTAGCACATTGTAGGCAAAAAGGTAGTTTATTATATCGCAGGGCTGGTACTGGCGCGTACGTGCAGAGTGACAACAAGTAATGTAGTCGATATAAATAAAGCCACAGTGCAGTCGATAAGGAAGCACTCGCAACACTAATGTCTCTACACAGGACGTGCGCTTCTGTTGTAGACTTGTTGACCAACACGCTACCTCTGTTGCATTATTACACCTGTGCTGATTAAGAGATTATACGATCAGTCTTTCCTAACACTTCTTATTTATCACTTCGTAGTAATATTTGAACATATGATATACCTAAAGTTTTTTTTGTACACAACTTATAGTCAATATCTGTCGTCGAGTGAATAACCAAGCTGAATTGAAACAAAAACTGACAGCGTATGATATCCGCAGTAAATGGAAGAACATATTGCTTGTCAAAAAAATAATGAGCGTGCCTAGTGAAGTGAAACTCAGGGTGTATGAGAGGAATGCGGGGGCGCAGAGGGGTTATGTGGGAGGGGGCGGCGGTGGGGGGAGGGAGGGAATGTTTTCATCAAATTAGCGAACAAATCATCTCTCACCCGAGTGTAACCGAAACTGGCGCAATATTGGCGCGCTGAAAAAAAAATCTCTTGTAACTGACCGAGCCGCAAACTCTACATAGCACGACTATGTTTAATTACGATAACTAGTTTATCTATTATTTGAATAAAGCGATAATACATCTATTTTGAAACTGTTAGAAATACTCGAGCAGGCGCTGTTGATATTTCAGTGTCATGTGGTCGACACCGTCACCTCTAGTGGAACCACCAACCTCACCAGTTGTGCATAAACCACCAAATCCACTCGGATCAGTGTCACTAAGTCATCGGCTTGTCGCAATGTGTATGGAGCAGTAATGCCCTGCGAGTGGGTTTAGAAAGCAGCGGGACCACCACAACCCGCGGTGAAAGGGCCCTGTGTCGCGATGTGAACTGGTGACCCGCGCCCCGGCTGGCGACACCAAGCCCAAATATACAGCGGGAAAGCGCATCTCCACAATGTGATCGGGATGATTTAATTGAGCGACATGCGTGTACTGTTTCATATCCATGTGTTGTAATAAGGTTTTTGTCCGTTCTACTTTAGTAAAATCTACTCTTTCAACCCCGATTAGCTAAATTAGGAAAATGTGATTAAATCTAAATAATGTAAAACTGATTGAATTGACAGCATTGTTTAAAAAAAAACTTCATAAGGGTAACCCGCTAAAACACTATATGAGGCTGTTCTATTTCCTCTACTCACGCAACCTCGAAGACAATTAGGTCCCCAAGTGAAAACACTCGTAGCACAAGGTACCGGTCCCCGCGCCGCCGTCCCACGCCCCACAGTTCGGCCGCCATTTGCCGCTCTACATTAGCTAAAATTGTTATTACAAGCAATTCATCCAATACATTCCATTTCCGTGAAGATTCCTGTCCCCCCCCCCCCCCAGCCCCGCACGCCCCACAACAACAGCATAAAGTATTCGATGGCAGCAGTCGCTACTGCTACACGCGGCGGATCCGCCGGCACACGGCAATTTGTATAATGTCTCCATTTCCCTTAAACCCCGGCATTATGGTCGTTAAAATTGTGTAAATATGGCCGGCTGGAATGATTTCCGAGCGGCGGCGCGCAGGTCGCCAGCACGCCGGCAGTTCAACTGGTATTAAACACGGGGCGGCACGCACATTACATGTAGGTAATAACTGCTCGTTACGTACGCAAGTCATCACCACATTTTTGTGAGGTGCAACCAGTCAGCTGATCATTATCAGATCTCTAACTTCTGAAGGCTGTAAATCCCAAGTGCATTTCCCGGGTAGGGCAAAGAGTTATTGGGGTTTTCCATTAATTCTTTTTAGGCGCATAGAGTCCGATTTGAAATGTGTCCGAAAAACAACAAAATGCTCGCCTCCTTTACATGGGACTGAGAAGTGCAGTGAGTGCAACGTGCTCGGTACACAGTGCGGCGCGCCGGTGTAATTGCGCACCGGATATGGAATCGCCGGCAAAAGCGCGGAGTGCGACGACAGACGGGGACTACTATTAATTAACACTTAACTATTTTTTTCATTATTTACTTATACATCATTTCTTACAAAACATTATCTATTTTCAATTAACTAGACGAAGAAAGCCTGCGTTCTGTACAAATGTACGGCCCGAGATCTACAAATATTGAGCTCAGTTTCGTGTGCGCTTTTAGTATCGTGTAGAAATACATATGTACAACAAATAATACGAGGATACACATGGAATTTTAAGCGTGTGAATAGGAGAAAAATAAAGAAAAAACAGCAGCAAAAATTTATGGCCACTGCTGCTTTCAATACGATAGAAATATATTTCCACATAGGACACTGTTGGTGAAAAGGACTAATCTCTCTTATCTAACTAATCTTTCTTATCAACACAATGCCCACACATTTTGTTCTGTCCCCACATTGAGATAAAAATCTACAAGGGTAACGTGAAACGCTTTTGGTCTTATAAAACTGATCGGGAACAAATATATCCCATGCACAAGATATTATCATGTTCGTTTTTGTTTCTTTTTAACAGGTAAACATTCATTATTAAGCGGGACATTAACGAGTTCCATAACGAGAAGTTTTATGTTGCGTAATATCTGTCCAGGTCATACTTAAAAATATCCATAAAACCTGAATAAGCAAAATTTAATTTTGTTTACCTTTTATGATTCCTTGAAAGCCGTCGCCGTTGGTTTTTATGAAAATAATTTGTTCATAAGAAAATACTAAGAACCGCGACATAATCGGCGCGGATACTCCCGCCGGCCGACTAACCGCAGGACATTCCACGAAACGGATTGCTGCAATGAATTGTCAACGCGAATTCGTTGGAAACTTGATGCCAAGTGTTTGGTAAATAGAGGCTGCGGTGTGTCACTGTCAGCTGGCAGATGCAGTTGTCCCTTGTGCCATGGTTTTGAGGAATATTGTTACAGTTAGCGCCAATTTTTTGTTCTAGCGCGTCAAGTGGTCGCAGCTAACGGAAAGCGAAATATTTGTTGATCTTCTTCTCTTCTTCTCTACGGAATTGAGATTACCGTTAATTTCCTGCAAGACAACTGACTCCCAAATCAGCCGGGCCAACTAAAACATCGCATGTTGGAGTAGTGAACTTAGAGGACAATTCGCTTCAACTGTTCAATAATTTGATATCTAGCGCTTTTTCCAATTACAATTTTTATAATGTATTCAATAAGACGTAACAAAATGGAGTAATAACACCTATATTTGTTGATTGCTGCATAAAAGATCAAAATTTGTCAACCTTAGCATTCTGCAGATAAGGCCTATTTTTTTTTTTTTTTTCTTATTCACAATCTGCAATCAGTCTCTAGACTATAAGCAGATGGCTTGGTGTATATGAAATGATATGGAGGCGATGAGGCCAGTGCCTTATCTGCCTTATTCACCACACATCTTTCCGTTTCAACCTTTTCGGTAGCACTGGTGGATTTAAAAGTTTGGCTGCCAGGATGTTGGGATGACCGGATAGGCGATCTGCATACTTTGTTTTAAGCCTTTCAATTTCTGATTGCACTGTTGGTACATTAAGATACTGGTGTATCTCATCTATTCTTGTAAACCATGGAGCGTTTATGATGGTGCGAAGGATATTATTTTGGACTCTTTGTAAGCACATAATGTTGCTCTTGCTGGCAGTACCCCATAGTGGGATGAGATAAGGCCTATTATACTGAAGCCGAAGATGTAATTGTGTGATTCCATTTGGGTCGTGGCCGTAACATTAACCCACATGGAGACGTCCCAGCACCAGACAATAGGCAGTTACTGGTGAGGAGCGGCCCCGCCGAGCCGACTCCACAACATCAAATATAACGAGCTCACACTATCTCGTGTAACCGCCGCTCTAATCAAAATCTAAATGACGAATATTACCAACCAAATATCAAGGGCGCTTATGGTCACGAGGCTCTCATTCCAAGAAGAAAACTTCTAGTTGGATTAAGATCTAGTTAGGCCGGTGCTGGTGAGTGATCTAAACATTACTATGTCATTCCTCTGCGTGAACTTGTAGTGAATTCATGAGAGTGATAATGCAATAAATAAGCATAACAATGTTACTGCTGCATCAATGCATAATATTGGTTATACAAATGTCGACCGTAAGATAGAATAGCTGATTTAATCTAAATAAAAGATTATATACAGGGTGTATTTAGACCGTGATCGAAAACTGAGGCAGGTAATAGCGATAGTGATTACAAACCCCCTGGCATTAAAGAAAATCCCGACAAAAAATAAAATTTTTGAGGTTTTCCAACAAACCACATACTTTTAACACCGACGGTTGTATGGAAAACGTCATTTTTTTTATTTTTTGACGGGATTTTCTTTAATGCCAGGGGGTTTGTAATCACCCTCGCTATTACCTGCCTCAGTTTTCGATCACGGTCTAAATACACCCTGTATAGATAGGTTAGAATATGAAACACATAGGATACTTATCCCGAAATCTAATTACTTTGAAAAATTAAGACATGTATTGAGATGATAAAGCATGAGTACGTAGAATCGAGAGAAGATGTCGAGGTAACGTTAACTGAACGCTGGCGACATGGCAGCTTGATGTTGACGGAGATGCAAAATACACAAGCACTTTTTAGAAGCCCGAAATGGATGAGGGGATTAAATCATTAATGCAGTTCTTAAGTAGCTCAGAAATATACCGTTTCGCTAGGCTAAGCTGAAGTTTAGATCGTGTCAAATTGCACAATGTCAAATTAATTGAAAATGGAATGTTAAGTGGCAACCTCGCGCAAAATAACAATTCAAATGATCCCAACAAATAAATGACTTGTAGAAATAACGCAATTAACATTAATATCGAGGTTGAAGTGAATTACAGCCGCTGCCAAACCGTTTTCACTCGTTTAAAACAGTTTATTGAAGCTAAAAGCGCCTCGCGCGGCGGTTCTCGCAAGTCACCATGATTTGTCCGATGTGTTTTTCAGCTTTACTGGCAGAGTTAATGGCACGATAAAATCTTTCAGATATTTAATAGCCATTACGACGGATCCCGTAAGACGCCTTCAATTTAAATGTTAATCGAATTAATTCGCTTTCTATTTTCTAATATAATGGGGATTTGTTTCTTAAAATAGAATCAATTTGCCAGCAGAAATTGAAGAAAACAGTTTTGAACTACTGAGGATGTTGGCTTTGTAACTTAACACTCCAGGTGATGAATAAGCATTATTTTCTTGCTGTGAATGTGGAAACACATTATCTTATTACCAACAATTAAGATATTGATGAGAAGTGTTTTAATAAAACCATCAAAGACCAAGCTTAAAAGAAAATTAATATTGTAATTTAAGCAGATTTATTAATTTCATGCGGGTACAAAGAATTCCTTAACTGTAAAGGATTAGCATGTACCCGTAGGTTGAAGTAGTATGGGTAGTATGTGCTACAGAAGTATCCAGTCGTATTATGTATACTCGTATTATGCAAGAATACTAATCCGTTGGAAGGCGCGGCGGTGACCGTCCGTCTGCGCCACCATTACACGTCTCACACCACACCGCATCACAATCGCCTCATTTGATATTCTCATCTCAGTTGTAGGAGCGCTGATGTCTATTGCTCACATCACACGCATATTGGTTAGTTTGGAAACAGTGAAATGCGAGGACGCCACAAACAACAATTTATCTTTAACAATTCTAAACAATCCCCAATTCTAACCCTCTCAATGGTAGAGGAGACCCGTGCTCAGCAGTGGGCGTATATGGGTTGATGAAGAAGAAAGAAGAATTCTAAACAGATTATCATCAACTAAACATTTCATTTTGGAAAACCACTTGCAAATCTACGATTTTGTAAGTAATTCATACTCCACTTTTACAATAAAACGTATATTGCATGTACATATACTTAGATCGAGGACGCTTGCATACCCGAGAAATTTCCAATAAGAATTCAGCGCGAGTCTGGCGAGCTGAAGCCTGAGCCCAGTCAGCCGTGAAGAGCTCCGCCGGCGGCGCATACAACTTTATTTACACTTCAGCGACACGTGAAATGTCCATTTTCAATACAATAATAAATTTATGTACGAGATCAAAAACTACGAAAGACTCTAAAAATCATCATCATCATCTTTAAATTTTACCTTGTAAATTTTGCCGTTAAATTTACTTGTATACAGTTGTACCAACCTTTTAACAAACGTTAGCGCGCCGAGCGGTTGGCAGCTTTGTGTCCCCTCGGTTGGAGCGCGCTCCTCGGTACCTGTTTAAGTGAACACAAAGACAGTTTTGTTCCCGCGACAGTCCCCATAAAATAACTTCAAAAAGCGGATTATCAGCTCAAATCCTGTGGTGCGCGGCGCGACCCCGCCCACTCCAGTTAATACCTCCCAGGAGTGCCGTACAATGAACACTCTAGTTCTGCCCTCTCTTGTGTGTCCGGGGATGCTGCGGGAACTAAATCACTATTGATCTTTATGTTATTATGTCCATTTAGGAGATTTATCTGCCACTTCGTCGCAATGTGTCATTAAATAAATACTCAACGTCAAAATAATCTTGTTACCCAAACTGGTATTATAACCGCTAATACAGCCTTGTTTGTTATGTTTACAAGTCTGTACTGCACGTTTATTATGGTTAATTAAGAAGGGTCCTAAGTAAGAACATTTTTATAAAATTTGAATTGTCTCTTTCTGTACTGCATTGCATGGATTCAACTACAATGTTGCACTGTCCCAATCGTTCTTTAGCGCGGATCGACTAAATCAGTGTTATTTTCACACAAGGGTCTACACCCCCTCGACGCTGCTCTGGCTGCGTGCCATCTGCTCCATTGTGTAAGGGCGAGATCTTATTTTTACCCTTCGGAGAGTTTGTATAAATGAGAACAATTGTTAATTTGTCTTCGCGCGGCTCCGGGCTGCTAATCTGCAACCCGACGAGACGCGCGCTTTCATAATTAATGTAACGTTACGGCACCTACAAGCGGAATCTTAAGGCGAGATTCAATACCTTATCATGATTTCGTAATGAGTTACAAATTGCTCCTTCCTCCTCGTGTCAACGTACAATTTACCCACATCGAATGTAGAGCACAACCACATTCTGGAGTAGTTCTGGAGAGTGGTCCACACCCCGTCGCTACTGATTGTCTTTAAACAAGGGGATATTAATAAATGAATACTCACGCATTAAATGTAGGTACCTAATTGTAATTTTGAAAAATAATTAAGGAATTTTCAAGGATTGAAAGTAATTCTAAAGCAGCTACCAACACCTTTACCTCTTAAAACCACAAGTTTGGGTGAATTGTTGCTAATAGAAAGAACCCAGCACGCGGAGTGACGAGCTGGGATTGAGAACCATTTGTAGAGTAATTAGATGACGGCGTGTAAGTCCTAAACCATTGGAAGAGCTCTTGTTTGAAACAAATGTGGCCGAGACTTCGGTCAGCGACTTCTTCATGGTAGTAAAATCAAAGATTTTTTATTTCATTGCAAAATGTCATTGGGACGTAATGAAGCTTTAGAGTATTTTTTCTACTGAGTACACACCACCTACACTCGTTAGCAGTAAGTACACACAGGGCACGCGGTTTCCTAAGTATTGGCAAACAGTGTGCTCGTGTGGCGCTGTCGGTGCCACGATGTTTGTTCCAACTCACAGACCAGCCTCGACAAACAATCGCAAGTATTCTACACGAGTCTGTGTTGTTGTACTCCCACGCACAATCACTAACACTAATGAAAACATTAACAATCTTAATGCAATTTTAATGCATTTTGCTTTAATAGATTTACATCCTAGTCTAAAATTAAAAGTCACAATTCATAGATTGAACTCTTCCCTTTCTTTAGGAGACATAGCCCTGGTACCAAAATATATGTATTAGAAAGGGTATAAAATTATTCATAAAAATATACCAATGGAAATATACTAATGAAATGATGTTTCATCGGATGACCTAACAATTCCAATGTATTCGCAGCTACTAGCTGAACTCGCCGAGCATGGCAACAATATTAAGCACATCGGTGTGTGTGAGTCTGCCCGGCTGGTGACGCGGCCCCGAGCGCCCACCGTGAACAAACACCGCCACTGCTCCACAATGTTTGTACAGACACGCAAGCAATGGCGCTCCTCTTCGTTTCACCACCTTTGCACACCCACTCACTATACATCTGCTCATACTAAGTGCGATTATATGCGGTATAGCCTATGTAATTGACAAAGTAGCTATGTTCATTGACGCGCATGTCCCCAAAGTTATAGGCAAACGTTTATTTCTTCAATCTTATTCGGTTTCATTTTATATTCTAACGTTTATTACGAGTATTAACCATGTGTAGAATTATAACTACTTAGCCAGAAATTGAAGCAAAATGATATCTAATACAGTCACACGAGGGCCATCGGCACAGCAATACATGTGTAATGAAGAGTGACAACACATTTCCCGCTGCGAATAACAAACAGCCCACGAGTCTGTGTCCCGAGACTGCGGTCACTCCTTCATTGCCTGAGACTCTCGCAGTGTGTCCCGCTCAAATATTGATGCAAACCAAACTTGAACATTACGTGTCGGAACAACACCTGCCAAGTCCGCGGACTTGATCCCCAAACGAGAAAGCTTTGGGTTACAAGATATATGTATAATTGCATCAAATTTCGTACTAATACTCTATTAAAATATACGAGCAAAATAGAAGTAAAGAAAATCGGAGCAATGCCTATTTGCTACTCGCCATCTTAGTCTGTCTTTGTAGTACCATAAAACAAATGTCATTGTTTCTAGTATTTGAAGCGCATACGAGAGAAGACATGTTACTAGAGTACTGTCCCGATTAGAAGCCTCTGTAACAATTCTATAAGATGTGATATACATTGTCCTGTTTCGTAAGACTGCCTTTGTGAGCAGAATAATAAGATGTACGAAATACGAAATAATTTCGGTGGCTGTACATGGTGTGGTGAACACTTCCTGAATTTCTACACAAAAGACTTTTAAAAGGGTTTTAAAAGCCGTTTCGTCGTCGCGGTGCACAATAGCGGCGCGGGTGTGACACGTCACACGTGCGACGAACGGGAGAGAAGGGTACAGGGGGCGCCAATTAATACCTCACAACTAGTTACTGCGCAGAACCTAAACACGCACCCGCAATTTGCCTGCAACATACTTACCGATATTTTCACTATGTACTCACGTGGGCACATACCTTCAACCGCACCCTTATTACTTAAATAGTAGACATAATTATGGTTCTAATCACGCTATGTACTGTGCAATAGATGGGGCCGCTGTTTATCGTCATCCGTCAGAACTTCTAGCTAATCAACTTGGGCTGATTTTACATACATATATTTTCAAACTAAATAACGATTCCAAGAGTCTGTGACCCAAAACAATCTTTGTTTGTTTTAGAACTTGAAACAGGCCGGTTACTAATTATACTAGTACCTATGATGTTACCACTACCGTCGCTCACCGTGCGTTCGTGGAGCCGGTAGCGCTATCACAAAAGGGGTGCGCGTGTGCGCTCGCTGATAACTAACATATTATTATTTAGCAGCACCGAGGGGCGCGGGGTGAGATGCGGGGCGGGGGAGGGGGACGCACGTCAACATCTGCTGCCGGTACATCATAACACTTTATCACAAATCTCAGCAGCAACATCACAGCTTCAGGCTGCGTAACAAACGGCAGACGCATAAATAATTTAAGACATCAGACTGAGTGAATATCGTCATGTCAAGCAAAGGAACATTGAAATTACTAACTTGTCTATCAGCAATTAATTAAATTCGACTTAAGCGTCATCGCGATCCATGCGCATGTTCTTCTCTCAATAATCTTAGACAATAAATCCGTCAAACATTATAAAACAGCTATTAAACATAATGAGAGCGGATGCTGTGTCTAGTGCCGTCGCACTACTAGGTGCACCCCAATGATGAGATCTGCGGCGCCCAGGTACAGCACACCTTCCCGGAGAGTGCGGGGGGAGAACGGGAAGAGGGCACGGGGCCGGGGGGAGGGGTGCATCGAATATTAATGAGAGCCGAATTTAATACAACGCCGCTAACAAATGTGCCGCCAGTGGAAATATCACCAGTACCTACTTGATGCTGGCTGTGTCGACAAGTTCGCAACCTTCTCACAGTGTAGATAGGTACACTTCAGCCTGGGAATCGTTGTTGGGCGGGCTCGACTCTCTTCTGCACCGTAACATTCGGAAGTTAATAATTAGAAATAGAAAAACTATCGTTACTCACAAAAGTTAATCATTATTATCTTAATGTACAAAGACCACATGAAAACATGATCAGCGCTTAATTGTGAAAAAAAGTCTTTCTTTAGAATAATATATAGATAGATACATATTATAAGCCCATCATTTAACAGACGAAGCAAGTGTAATTGTTAAAAAGCGAGCAAGCAAACACAGCTGTGTAAACGCGGCACAACTCCAGAACAAAAACGAATACGGCCGAAAATGAAAATGAAACAACGTCATAAATAACGCCCCCCCCCCCCCCCGCCGCCGGCGCCGTCCCGGTGTGGTCCGGAGTCTCTGCCGCCGGTGGGCGCCGAGTTTGTTGCATCTCGTTCCCGCCGCGACACCCTAATAACATTACAACAACCAACCCTTCATACTGCGCAGTACACAGTGCGACTCGCCGTGCAACTTTGCACAACCTTCCCTCGCGCCGCACTTCTATACTATTAACGTTATCGCCGAGTTCTCATTAAGTGAGCTTCTAGCGCTGCGAGAACATGGTTCATGCCTCGCCGTAAACCGGCATCGTATGCCCAAGTACAGCTTATAATCGTATGGAGCCACTTGATTGACACTCTATACTACGTGATATTATTCATGATCGCAGATCACACTACAACATACCACAATTTTTAGTTAGTACTATCCTTTTGCCATGCGTATACAAAAAGCGAATGAATTGAAGCAGTGATGGCCTCGAGGTTTGGGCGCGCGGTCGAGAATCTCGGCGGTCGCGGGTTCGAACCCCAGGCACACACCTCTGACTTTTCGAAGTCATGTGTGTATTCACATTGAATTATCACTTGCTTTAACGGTGAAGGAAAACATCGTGATGAAACCTGCACTCCTAAGAGTTCTTAGGAATTTCTTAGGTGTGTAGTCCGCCAACCCGCACTAGGCCAGCGTGGTGGACTATGGCCTAAACCCTCTCAATGGTAGAGGAGACCCGTGCTCAGCAGTGGGCGTATATGGGTTGATGAAGAAGAAGAAGAAGATACAAAAAGCGAGAATACACTTAATAATGTACTATATGCGGGTTCGAACCCCAGGCACACACCTCTGACTTTTCGAAGTTATGTGTGTATTCACGTTGAATTATCACTTGCTTTAACGGTGAAGGAAAACATCGTGATAAAACCTGCACATCTAAGAGTTCTTAAGAATTTCTTAGGTGTGTAGTCCGCCAACCCGCACTAGGCCAGCGTGGTGGACTATGGCCTAAACCCTCTCAATGGTAGAGGAGACCCGTGCTCAGCAGTGGGCGTATATGGGTTGATGAAGAAGAAGAATGTACTATAAGCTTTGTAACATGTCACTGTGACGACAGTTACTATCTAGAGCAAATCAAAAAAAGCGGTAATAGCTTTCAGCATTCTTGCAGCTCACGGCGACTGGGATGCAGTTGCCGCCGAGGGGCTTAGGTCCATGTGTGGGCAGTAACTGGCGCCAGCACTGTCCGCCAGTAGCGCTCCCGTCCACATCGGGGGCCCGGCAGGCAAGTCGCCACATTCGCTGCACTTAATTAAATCTTCCGCCCGCCCATATTACTCATAAATTGTCCCGATACCATCTTATCGTCCTTTCTGCGCAGGAACGTACTAGCACTTTTGATATGGGGATATTTTCACATTTTAAAAGGTTGCAATAAAGGTTACATTTGAAAGCCCAATAGATTCTCTCCAAAATCACTATCATTACCCCTTTTTTCAATTCAGATTCACTCAGAACACTTTAAAACGATATAGCTAAATAACAATATTACTGGGATTTCGTTAATAAGGTCTTTGCCAGTTTGACTACACTTTGCATATCCTTCCCAGCAGGAGATGCGTATTTTACTTTATAAAAGTGTGCAGTGACAACTTTGAGGGTCCAGAGTCTTCGCAAAATGCTCGTAGTACATCTCTGTCAGCCGCTACGAAAGTAGAAGGCTGTTAAGAGCGCTTCTAAATATTCATAAGTGAATAGAAAACTTGGATCCCCTTCGCGCTCGATTGAAACTTTGCCCTTATCTTTTTCGCAGGGGATAAAAAGTACTTAGCGCCGGCAAGTTCGACGATTTATTGATAAAATTAATAAATAGCTTTTGTGTTGTTCCACCGCAGCGGACCCTCTCCACTGGCAGCTGCTCCGATACATACCTTTCGTGTAGTCTTGCCGAGCAAACATTATGTACCTTATTCGTTGTTGGGTGTTATGACAAAATGCATCGTGTGCTTTCTACTTCTCCAGGTAATAACGACTTAACGAAAGACATCAAAATAGGATAATTGGGGACATTTGTTTTGAAAATATTATACACACAAATGAGCAATGGAGGCCTGGTTAAAGACAATTTAACAATCTATTAAGTCTCAGTAACCTTAAGTAACAATCGTGGACTTTACAGATAACACCTAGTTATTAGTCATTAAAGACATGCATTCATTGGAACTTACACTTCAGCGCTTTCCTATGATTAATTGATATGTAATTTAAGCATACTAAAATAGTTAACATCAGAACAAGTAACCATTGGTCACTGCTGAGTGGCGAGTGTTGAGCGGCCCATGTTACAGCCGACGACGACCCCCTCGGGAGTGGTCGGGCGCTCGCACCGCCCGGGACACGAACTCATTACCGGCGCGTGTCCGACACACCGCGCTAATTACAGGGACAGCCTGCACTCGCCGCCACCACTCTCTCGGTAGGTAACTTACGCCGACATGATTCGGACAGAGACACCTGTATACTCCTCTACTATAAGTACCTATTCATAATTATTCCTATACACAAAGATTACAATTATAAGGAATAGTCACTGATGGTACTACTATTAGCGAAACTGACCAACGCACCTTCTAGAGAAATAAAACAAGTCCTTTAGAGCTATGTACTTTGTACAGTAATTAACATATGCGGTCTGGAGGAAACTAGTATACCTGAACGTGGTTTTAAAAATCTAACACATTTTTAGTATGTACCTAGGTATGTGCAACAGCCTGGTGAATGCAGCGCGTATGATTCACGTTAGCTCACTTGCCATGGTTTGCGTGGTGCATGTCGCGACACGCAGCTCAATCTAGCAATAACAAGCAAGTGGTGTGAGACGGCGGGGCGGCGCGCCGCGACCACACACCACGCGCCCACTGCACCACACCACACATTCTCACAACACACTTTAATAACATTAATTTTCCAATCAGACAATGTCGCAACTCTGACTTGTGGTCTAGTGTAGAGCACTACGTGCTACGTAGGTACTAAGATTTACGTTACGTGTACATTTTCAAAAAGCTTTCCTAAATACCCGAACCTACTTCAACCTCTAAGTATATTTTTTCGTCTTAGCGTGGCATATCTCTCATATTTGTTTAAATATCGACAATAATTAAACATAGACTATGTATGACGATTGATTGACTCACCACAATTCATTCAAAACGATTCTAAAAACACTTAGCGGCCGCTAATTTTCTAAATTATTAACCGGTTCGCATTATTATATAGTACTGAGAACCATCATTACACTCATACATACATAACATATATAATGTGTGTATTATACTTGTTTATCAACTGATCCTTATATGTTATGCTAATAGTGCAGTGATGACCTAGAGGTTTAAGCGCGTTTATATATGCGAATAGTGTGCGCCCATAGAAATCTAAATAATAAGGTTACTTTATCCCTTAGATTTGTATGTGTGCGCCCGTCACCGCGTGGAAGCGACGTGTCTCGTCAACTTGTGCGATGATCGGCTGTTGTTGTACGGTATCAGTGACGGTGGCGATCCTGTGCCGTATCTCGATCGCGGGCGCAGTCCCGGAGCCGCCCGCGTGCACTATCTACTATCCGCCACATCTGCACCCGCGTGGGCCACTCGGGACTCCCGCCGACCGCACACACACACGGCACCGCGGTTACACTTGTCTAATTATTTATTTATTTTTCATTACATGATGTATGAAAATCAATCAAATGCAGTTGATAAGCAGACGTTTACACTTATTGGCGTATAAGGCATTCAGATCAAAATAAAACACGTCAACATAGTCGATTAATTATTGGAATATTAAGAGTTGAACGAGCAACGTATCTTGGCACTAATACTATAAAATAAAGGTCAAAAACAATCACCTTCTGAGAGGCTACCAATAATGTAAGTATGTACGTGCAGAGCGTTGTACATGTTGCCGCGATGAGGCGCAGCACCGCAGTGTTCCTGTGTGTCGGGTAATTAACGAGTGCCGCCACTACCTCCTGCATGGAGGGCGACGCTGGAGGGCGCTCGAGGTCGCTCTCCGCCGGCGCCTGTAGCCACCACCCCGCGACACGTCGGCTCACACACACACGCTGCATGTGTTCCTTATTCATACAAACTGTGCGCTCAGGTGCCACGCGCTGGACGACACTACTTCATGTGGCGGTAGAAAGGCGATCAGTGTCACAATAACGAGCAGTGGAAGACACCGCAGTGCTTCTCGCTCATTTGTTGTCCAGTGAAGCAGCGCGTACCTGACCAACTAGAACCGATTTGCTTCTATTTCCAGAGCAAATTTTTTGACGTGACTTTTATCAATTACCTCATCATCGAAATTACCATTTTTATATGAAGAATATGATATCTATATAAATTTATCGCACGCTCATCCCTCTAATATTTGTCTAGTTTAATAAATCGTATAATGTTGTATGTCACCGCTCGCCGCCTTCTACAGCGAACCATATACAAATACCTATGTGTAAACTGACCGAGAATATGCTGGCTTAGTACGGGGTGATGAAAGTATTTCTTTTAATACTTTGTTGTTGTTTATAAAAAGAAATTTAGAATACGTCAATTTAGAGTAACACCGTTTGAAAAATGGTACGAGTAAGTATTCAAGAAGTCGAATAGGAAAACTTTCAATAAAATTCGTTTCACAAAATATCATACAAAACATTTCATGTAGATTAGACGTGTGCACCTCATTTATAATCTCGGCTGTTATAACGTTATGACACAGACGAGTGGAAAGGGATGTCCGCGGTGAGCGCCCTCGCATGTCTGTAAGCTTGTAATGAATTGAGATTCCGTTCGATCCGTGCGTCACAATATGCGACGGTACAGGAGCGCCAACTTTGTCCATATGTGTATTCCGACCACGACACTTTCAAAATAGTTGAGAGTGCCAAGTAATGAGTGTAGCATCCCTCGCCTCGCACCCCGCAATCCCGTCGCCAGGCCCATGTTGCCGCCGATAGTTTCCGCACAACTATGCAAATTAAGCTCTTACAGATTCAAACCGTTTGGGCCATGAATGAGCGTTGCCTCCACACACCAAACTATTTTCATTACACATAGCAGTTCTACAGCCCGCTCCGTTGCCTGCCCTTCCTTAATGGAAGTGACTCTTACTCGCCATCTATTGTGCCAAAACCTTGTGTTTATCGCTATAACTTATTGAAGAATTTATATAGATATGTCCAGCGGTTTAGAATATAAATTAGATAATAAGTAAATAACGACACGCTTACTAAATTAGGCTTGTACCTTGAAACCTATAGATTTTTCAAATAATTTAACATAAACTTTTGATCCGCTGATCGCATTAAGCAAACGTACAAAATGGGTAGAGCTTCTTATAATGGTGTCGGTTCTTACTTCAGAACGACGCACATTTGTGCTATGTACTGTGTATCTATCTTGTCGAAAACAATACACTATTAGAAAAATATATAGAAACATATCTAAATAGAAAATATTTCATATACTGTAAAGTCGTATGACTTTGGCCCTAGGGGGTGACTTTGGCCCTAAATTGGTAAAAGTTTGGAATTTTCGCCACACTTCTCATGCAGTCTGTTTTAAAAAAGTACGCATAAAAATCAGCACACAACAAGCACAAGTTGTAAGTAAAACAGTGTTTCGAGCTTGTGGTCTCTACTCTGATTGGTTGATTTAGCTGTTTTCGAAAAAATTGTTTATGGAGCAAAATTTTGTAGTGCAAACTTTCGTCTATAACTAATAATTTCGGTGAGTTTCCTTCTAAATATTTGATTAAAAGTGTGGTACTTATGTCAGTGACCCTCGGCATCGTACTTTTTTTATCAAGAAATTTTTGTGATATTGCGAAAAAGTGATTTGGTCAGAATTTTAATCAATTTTTGTTTCACTTTGGCCCATGGGAAAGTTGGAGCAAGCACGAAATGAAAGCTGCCCAGATTATGTACTCTTCATGTCAATTTAAAAATATTGTAACAATAAACGTTAAAATTATCTTGTAAGTGCTTTATGAAGCTGTTTTTTACTTTGTATTCCCATTTTAATTTTTGTATTGAAATACTGTTAAGAGCGCCATAAAATAAAACGCATTTGTTAACATAAGTATGAAACTAAAAATTTAAAAAAGTTACTCTATTTAATGTGGATTTGTATTTTCTCACCAGTAGATATATTTAATGAAGTTTAGTTTGTCCCAGCAGCAACAACCTTGCGATTTCTGAACAAGAAAATGTGTGGGTAAAAGTCACGCAAGCCCTAGGTTGACTTTGGCCCAAAGTTTGACAAAAAAAATATATACTAAATCTTTTAAATGGCTACCAAATATTTATGTGTATAGTTTCCTTATATCCCCAATAATGCAACTAATTCATTAAAATTAAAATATAGACAAACTCCTTTCAACTGTATGGTGAAAATGAAAATATTGCTGAATATTGGGACTAAGTCATACGACTTTACGGTACTTAATTAATTTATAACATATGTACTTATATTCTACTATCGGAGTTGATATAATGGGACGGATAGAGTTTATTATTCTGCTCACTCAAGGTACAGTGGTATATCCGCAATTGAGCTATTAATATTAAGCCGATGTCGACCCGCCGAAAGTAAACATAGCGCGTGTGTGTGTTGTATTTACTTCATAAAAATAGCATATCCACAACAGCTAGTATCGTTCACTACGAAAAAACTTTCAATCAAAATCTTTCGTAGTAAACTATATACTGTCATGTCCATTTGCAACTGGCGGATACAAATCTGCAAATCTTTTTCGTTTTATAATACTTTAATTTGGTTTAATAGTAATCATGTCAGTATGATACCGATGCGCGCCACCACCAGCGACGTACGGAAGACGAGCTCGGGGCTCGCTGACGCACATATTGCTCAGCGTTATATTGATACATTGAAAGCATAGTGAAAATAAATAAATGATTTATTTGGTAATAATTACAATGATATCCACAAGTATCACAAGAGACTGAGCGGCGCGCACTCGGCGGCGCGGTGGCAGTGCGTGCCGCCGCGGACTCCTCGCGCCGACACCGGCCCGCCAGCGAGTACACGGAGCTAGGAGACCTAATGCAATGCTGTTCCTTCCATACACGCACAAAAGCCCACTATGCCTGACAAAATCCCGAATAATAATCTTTGAATCTTTATATAAAAAAAGGAATTTAACATATAAATGATCAGAAATACCCTGACGCCACAACAAATAACTATAAACTAGAGATGACACAATCGAAATGTAACGTTTTTAGACTTCTATGGAAGCATCGCCACTGGGCTAATGATAATTTAGTCCCCTTATCAAATATATTCAATGAATTACATTTTACTTAAACAGTTACACTTCTAATAGGAACCAACATTTACCCCATATACCTACATTCGCTTTTCTTATTTCCAAGTGTAGACGGGCCATTACTACTAACACGAATATCGTAAGTTGATTAATTAAATAATACACCAAGGCTCGTACACTTAAGTCCTTCGATATGTGACCACGTGGATGTATAATTGACACGTTGTTAACAAGAGCGCTACTCGAAGCACACCTTATACAAACGCTACATACATGCCACAGTGTACATTCACTCGACACCGTCGTCATTAAGTACCAGCCATCGGTGACACGGAGCGTTCTCTCACACGACACACGTGCAGTGTACAAATATGGGTAAGTCGCGAGTATCAGTGGGGCAGGATGTTGGTGTAACTGTCTACGCTCTCGATGACGCACACCTTGTCGTCCGGCTCGTCGGCGCCCTGCTGGCTGGAGCTGGACAGGTTCATGGCGTCACTCTGTCCGTCCGAGCGCGCGTGCTCGTCCTCGTCCAGCAGCGCGTGCAGCAGGTGCAGGCACTGGCGCCGGAACAGCCGCTGCTTCCTGGGCGCCAGCTCCTGGTAGTCGTTGTGGATGCCCCTGAAGAACTGGAAGTAGGCGGAGTTCTCGTCGGGCTCGAAGGCGTGCGAGCTGGAGCTGTCGTCGTTGTGCACGTCCGGCTCCACCTTGACGCGCGTGGCCGGCAGCGCGAACCACGGGCTGCCCAGGAACGGCTTCGCGTCCGCACTCTCGCTCGACGAAGACTTCTCGGGCAGCTCCATCCACGTGGAGTAGGGCGACGGCCGCCTGCGGACCGATACCGAACCGCTCGAGTCAATCTGACTGGCGACGACGGTGTGAAGGGGAGGAGTGTCAAGGGAACTCACATGTCGGTGGCCATGTGCTCCTTGAGGAAGTGCAGCTCGTCGGCGAGGTACCAGCGCGACACCATGCGGCCCTTGCCGGTGCGCGCGCCGTGCATCTCGTTGCGCAGGTGCCGCGAGAACGAGTTGCGCACGTGCGACCACTTGCGCCGCACGTCCGCCACTGCAACACCACGCACCAACTACTCGCATCGTCACACTCATACAGCTAAACTAACCACTTATGTACATTCAGACATTAAAACATTTTCTATACATAAAGTTTATTTCATCAAATTATATTGTTAGTACTATATCAGGTCAGCCTATAAATTATGTACACCACAACTGGAAAGGGGGTGCGCTATACAATTAAGTACTACTTACTTACTTACTTACTTACTTACTTACTCTATGCTCTAAGTTGTCCACTTTCCCTCGTGATGTTTTTTTTAACTATTAAAGTATACGTTAATTCATTGTAAATACATACAAAGCTTTGAAAAGTGAGTAGTTTAAAGTGGGACACTAAGACTTCGCTATCCGTGTACCTGTCTGACCGTCCGTCCTTGTGTTCGTGTGTCACCAGCCCGTATTTCATGAACAAAAGACAATAGACAAACAGTAGAAAATTTTAAGGTAATGTATTTCTGTTGCCGGTATAACAAGTACTAAAAACAGAATAATAAAATATTTAAGTGGGGCTCTCATACAAGAGACATGATATTTTGGCGTTTTTAAAGTTTTGCAGATAAGCTTATGCATAAATTGAAACGATTTACGTCGCTCTGGCCCAATATTGTAAAAAAAATACCCATATTTTTTTTAAATTCACACCTGTCCACACCGAAAATCAAATCAAAACGAACAATTACCAGCTACTATAAGCGACGCGCCGCGGCACAGAGCGCGTGGGGAGCCACTGCCCGAGACAATGGTGGAATTGGTCTGGGCTCAAATTCGTGCCCGGGTACACATTATTTCAGGTCTTTACTATGCCCATATCAATTACTATTTAAATTTGCTAAGAAGTTTTAAAGTTGTTTGTTAGAAACATACAAGAAATCCTCCTTCATAATATTAGCATATGAAGAGACATGGCCTCAAAGTATAGGAGCACGGTCGCAGGTTCAAACACCACCACACACCACTGACTTCGAAATTTGTGTGTACTTACAACGAAGTATTACGTAGGTACTTTAACGGCGAAGGAAATCACTATGTACAAACTAAAAATTCCTAGAGAATTCTTCGATGGATAGATTCATCATCATCATCATCAGCAGCCAATATTCGTCCACCGCTGGACATAGGCCTCCCCCAATGACATAGATGGATAGATTGCCAACCTGCAAAAGACTAGCCTGTAAGCTAAAGCCTAAACTCTCGTATTTGAAGAGGAGCAACGTGCCCAGCAGTCGGTCGCATATGGGGCGATGAAATGATGCGCTAGCGAGCGCACAATGCAGAGAATTCGCGCCAAGAAACAACAACAGACCGTCTTCGAAGCTATCTGCTATCATGTGTATCAGTAGCATACAATTAGGAATAATACAGCTCGTACTGACTACACAAGTATAGATTATTTTAGAGAACTAATACATGCATAATCTATGACCTCACGCCTGTTTTTCCCGATGGACTAGGCAGAGATACATTTTCGACCCACATTCCGCTCGATATGTATCAGTACTGTTTAATAGTCGTAGGGGCCGAGACTATTGCCATTTATCGTGCACATTTCCTGAAGCAAAAACCCGGTAACACTGCCCGATCCGGGAATCGAACTCAGAACTTCTAGATCGTATGACTCATACTTATGTAGTGAGACCCCAAGGCAGTCGGACAATTTAATATATAGCAGACACTACCGCTCGTAAGTAATTAGCCAAAATCAAAAATCATTAAATGCAGTTTCAATTAATAATAAAACAGTAATAAATAATAAATTTATCAATAAATTAATTACTTTAAAGACAGAATAATGGTAAGTCTACAGGGTAGTGTACACTATAGTTTGTCAAATAAATATGGATCTTTTATTGTATGGCAACAATGACAAGAACAAGAATTTGAAGTTCAAAACAAATGAAAACACAGCGAGGCTATGGGCGTGCTCTTTATCAGTAAGTAATGATAAGATTATAAAACAAATGGTACCGCTCCATCCCATCTCGGCGGCAACCTCCTGCCACAACAATTTGACTTGCGTGTAGTAGCTGGCGACTGGCATGTTGTTGCGCGCGTACAACAGAGGCCGCTCGCGTACTAACCGGATCATCTTGCGGTCGTCGGCCTGGTTCGAGTCTACCAGCCGACCGACCGCCGCATGCGCTGGTATTGTCAGCGGGTCATCATGTTCTAGCATTTCACGTTTCACCGACATCACTGTTCAAAATTCACAAATTTATCACAACATTTGTGCAAAAAAACACACGTCACACCGCGGCGAGAACGCGGCACAAACACCGAACACGTCGGCGCGCACAACGGCAGACATACACGCGCACCATGAAGCAAGCGCGCAAACACGGGCGTCTCCCTCTCGTGCGCCGCGACCGAGCGTCCGTGAACGAGACGCACGTAGAAACACGTGAAAAAGCAAGAGCGCAGACGCTCTCGTTGGACGGCTAGTTTTTTAAATTGCCGGTTATCGATTCAGTCAGGGGCCGGGGCTGGCATTCGTAGCGGAGTTATATTTTTCTATTGAGTTTTATTTTCGGCCATCTCATCGCGACTCGCCGACATTACCAACTAGCATAGTATGTTGATTGCTGACGTTACACTATTTTTTTAAGATCTTTCGGTAATAACATACTATAAACTAATACCTACGTAACAGAATAATTTAAATATAGGTAATATGTAGTTTGTTCAAATCATGTAAAAATAAATCGCTTTTTTTCGTTAAACTGCGGACGTATTTTTTGTGTACACTGCATTTCTTTTTAGGTTTGCGAACAAAATGCCGCATACTTCAATTAATATTATAAATGGATTTAGGCATTCTCTTTAACTGTGGTCATAAGAAAGGAATCCGTTTGTGAAGTTAAAATAATAAACAACGCTATTAACAAAATAAAAATGTCATTTTTAAGTAGGTACCTACTGAAGATACGGTGCCGCCTAGTGAATATGTTTCTGCCTGCATATTAGATATTATATGATAAATACCACTAATTATATTTGAGTGTTTGACTGCATATTATCATGTTTCAGTAAGTAGCACACATTAAAGTGCAATTGTATTTTTATAGGGCAAGACTTTGACTTATTTGATCAGCAATGTCAATCAAATAACTCTTGTTGATAGCTTTACAGAAAAACATACAATAAAATTCATAAGATGAGCATAAATACCTGAGAGTTAGGTTATTATTTAGTTTAGCTATTGAAGGTTACATTTTGCTTTATTGTAATGTCAATGCATTACAATAATTGGATATGTAAACAATTAAATGGATGTATGAAGGAAATTATCATTTCACATCTGTTTTAAAAAATCATGACAATTTTTGCTACAATGCAGCAGGTAATTTGTGTACTTAAATTTGATTATAATTGCTATTAAGTTGTAAATATGTAATAAATTTCTACAAAAGTTTCAAAAATATTTGTTTGACAGGATGTGGAATGTTTATGGACATTTATGTGCAGTAAGTAAATTTCAAAATATTACTTTAATTTCAAATGAATTAAGAAATAAAACAACCAATACATCCAAATCATTATATGAAATAGTCTTTTATTTTACAAATAGTTGGCATAGTTTCACTTACACTAACCGACAAAATAAATGCATTGAAAAAATATTACACAAAATTACAATTAAGTACAACTAAAATAATAAGTATAAGACAAAAATAATTGAAATAAACTCATAGCAAAGTTATTATGTTGAGGTATTTCCACACTGAATTATTACACCAGTGACAGTGAGGGCTCGGCGCAGCCTGCCTCTCCAGCTTTTAATCTAAAAGTACACCACAACAATGACATGACACCATGGAGACCAAGTGTCTACCACACCATACTCTTGTTACAGCATCAAGATATTCCTTGAATAATACTTGTTCAGTAAAATTAATACAAATCAAAATCTCATAAAAATATTATTTCATTAAAGTTACTACAAGATAATTCTAAAAATGTGAGAGATCATTCGCTATCACCAAAGTCTGAGTTTTCCTCCAGCTCATTGTCAGACTCCTCTTTCTTTTTCCTGGACTTTGCAGCCGTTGCAGTCTTAGCCTTTTTCCCTCTCTTTTGTGGCTTCTTTTTCTTCTCCTCTGCCACGCCACCGTCCCCGCCATTTGCATTGTATTCTTCCAAGTCAGCAGTATATTGCTCTTTAGCCTTCGCGGCCTTCGCCTCCCACTCAGTCTTGTCATCCATACCACGCCAAATCTCACCTGCTTTCTTAGCTATTTCAGTTACCTTCAAGCCCGGATGATCGGCTTTTATCTTATCTCTGGCACTATTCAACCATAGCAGGTATGCCGACATTGGCCGCTTCGGTTTGTCGGACATCGTGTTATTTGTAGCTGAAATGTATAAAAATATATGCTGTTAGTGAAAACTAATAGTATCAGACATCTTTTCCTATTATCTACTAGGCGCTAAAAGTATTAACGACTATAGCATAGTATCTACAATAAAAATCTTTGGGCGCGAAGAAAGCATATTCATTTTGGCTTGGTAGCTAAGGCATAATAATGGCAGAATTTAAAAACAAGTAAACATTTAAATGAAATGAATACATTATAAAAATAGGACGCTTAAACGTAGGTTTCATAGGTTGAACTTCATTGATCCTCCAATTAGCCTACAAACAAAGGCATTTTATCTAAAAAATCTATACTTAACCTAAAATACAAACATAACCTTTTGATGGGTCCTGTAGCTTACTGAATAACAACAAACCACTATAGTAAAACAACAATGTAAATAGTTAAAAATCTTACCTTAAATAAATTGATACAATCAGCAAAGTAAACCAAATTTATGAAAATGGCGGGAGGCGACAGCAGGTAATGCTAACGCCAAGCCTTGCGTCGATGAAGCCGTGCGCCGCAATACCACAGATAATCAAAAGTTTTACTAAGCGTGGTGCCACAGATACACAAAATTTATATGAAATGTAACTATTTTAGCCTGGTTTAAGAATGTTGTAATAAATTATAAATAAAATATTTAAAAGTTATGATTTTTTGTATGATCATAAATTAAATCTTGTGAAGTAACATGAACAACCTTTTATCCCGGGAATATGTAGGGTTCCTGTGGGATGAGCATATATTCTAACGCGAAAATGACACTGTCTATGTAATGCTTTCATGCCTAAACCATTTGGCCGGTTTCAATGATTTTTGGTATGGAGATAGGTAGGGCCCACCGAAGTAACATAGGATGCATTTTATCCCGGAAAATGTAGTATTCCCGTGGGAACGGGTATTTCTGGATCTACTGAACCGATTTGAATGATTTTTGGTATGGAGATAGGTAGGACCCACCAAAGTAACATAGAATATTTTAATCCCGGAAAATGTAGTATTTCCGTGGGAATAGCTATATTCAACATCTACTGAATCAATCTAAATGAGTTTTGGTATAGAGATAGGTAGGACCTAACGAATTAACATGATATACTTTTATCTTGGAAAATGTGTTCCCGTGGGTATGGATACATGTTATAATTGCAAGAGTAAGTCTGTAAGTCTGTTACGCTTTCACGCCTAAACTATTCGACCAAGTTATATATTTTAGGTATGAACATAAATAGGACCCTGTGAAGTAACAATTAAATGTTCCCGTGGAATAAACATGTTATAAATGCGGAAATAGCTTTTTCAAAGTAAAACTTTTTTTAGACACTTATGAGACAAATTAAAGATTCACTTATTATCTTTCTGCACTCAGCCCTAAAGTCTACGCAGACGGAGTCGCGGGCAAAAGCTATTCTTAATAAAATAATCTTCCTAGTAAACTTTTGTTACATATACGCGTTTTCACGCCTGTATTCCCCGCATGAAATACAATGCTTATTATGATTTAAGTAAATACTGTTTATCTTGGAAATAAACGTAGGAGTCTTCTTTGTGGGTTTTCAACGATACACCATAGATTGTCGAAGCCGGCCGCCAGTATTTCCATATTGTCCTGTTGTATAAAGAACTTATAGTACTTATGTTCCTTTGGGACGATAATTTGCTGAGTGTTTTTCATTAGGCGTCGTGCGATGGTCGTGTGGTGGTGATTCTGATTGCCTTTATTGCATATATTATACAGTAGTCCACGTACAATTTGTATGTGCGTTGTCGATTTATTAAAATTAAATTCACGTGAGCTTAGTTTTCTCTCACTTTAATTTAATTTAGGGACGTTTCCGTTATGGACATGCCAGTCCTATCATTACAGTAAACATCATCAACCAATACTCAAAAGTAAAATTACAGGCTAAGATATTTAATTATCTTAAAAAATAACTTAATAAGAAAGAAAGCGTAAATAACTAAATCGTATGACATGCAAGTTTCTTCAAATGTACTCAACAAACTATTAACAAGGCCGACATCAAGATGGTTCAGGTTATCTAATTAAACTTAAACACTAATTCATCTCTTTTACCTTGAGTGTGAGTACATCCCGTCAACATATGTTGCAAGTCGTCAATAACACCTCATTACATAATAATTCGGTAAAGCAATCTTACGTATGAAATACGCAAAGTTCCTTGTGGCCTTGTGGGTAAATGAGTAGATCGTAACCGAAGAGATAATATTGTCATTTGCTTCTTCGTAGGTTCGCATTTTTAAAACAAAGTATTCGAAGAGGATGAGACTGAATTGTTTTACAAATATCTTTTGAATTGCGGTCACAAATAATCTCCCACTTGCTCTAGCAGTTATATAATAATAAATAATAATAATAAATACACCCAACAGTCACATACATAGTTCTGACCCCACATTAAGATACAAGTCTTGTATCGTGGGTATCAGAAACTACGAGAGACTTTTCGGTCTCACAAACACCCAGACCCGAAACAAATATCTGTGGATCACACAAACATTTGTCTTGGTGCGGGGATCGAACCCGCGACCTCTCGTTTCGCAAGCTGGTGTCTAGCCAACTACGCCAAGGGGCTGTCAGTTGGAACGGAATATTCTCAAAATTAAACTAAATTCACCCTCGGATCCGCTAAATTAGCAAATCGATCGGCTTCTTCATTTCCTTGTACTATAGCTATATGAGAAGAAATCCATAGCAATCTTAGAACCTTTCCTTCTTTTTGCATTAATTGCTTAAAACCTGCATAATTTGTAAGACAGCATAATCTATCGAAGTACCTCTGCTTCCAGAGGCGTACCAAGCCAAATGTTGCAAGGAACTCTATCAGTAAAAATAACCACATAATTGTATAATGATTACTCGATCAGTTCCAAAACTATTATGGAGACGTTGTTGTGCGTTGCGTTGGTTTTAAAGATTGTTGATTTTTTTTTTATTTCGGGCAGTATAAAGCAACTGCTTCAAAAATATTCCTGTAACTACATATTATATTTTTTATTCAACTCTCCTAGTATTTTATATTTAAAAATTGTGACATCTTGCACATTTTTTGCAGTTGTAACACACCCTAAATCGTAACTTATTTGAATGTTTTCGACAGCTATGTATGTAATCCAAACATACAAAGTATGCATTTCTAAGAGGTATCTCAAGTTCCCCGTTTTAGAACCGCTGAGCAGGCCCGCCAGGGGCTTGTCGGCGTCTCTGGTCCTCCAAGCGCGCTTAGCAAATTAGATTTAAACCTTTCGATGACCATCACGCGCATTTAGAGCGGTTTTACGACATTTCAAACCAACACCACCGTCCAATTGTGGACTCCTCAAAATTGGAAAGGCTTTATTTACCCGTCACTTATATTATTTTAGATGCTCTCTTATTGTGAAAGTCCGCGACAGTCAAAGGGTCACGGTCTCTGCCGCACATCTCAGGGTTGCTTTTAGTCCTGGCGCACCGCCCCCGCAGTACGCTCAGCCACCGCTAGGCGTCTGTTAGTTGCCTTACGACAGGTAGGAGATGCCCTGACGGAGGAACAATATAATAATCTGGCTCGCTGGAGTCAATCGAGACCAACTTCTGTCGTACTCGTAGTTCGGAACCCGGAAGTCTCTCATAGTTTCTGATCCCCGCGGCACAAGATTCGTAACTTAGTGTGGCGTTAGAACTATGTACCTAGTACCTACGTGTGTCACTATTGGGTGTAATTATTTATATTATTTGTTGAATTTTGATAAATTCGTAGTAGTTTAAGTTAGTATCACAGCTGTAGTTATTATTTTTAAAGCCTTAGACCACCGTAGAGGCTGAAAAAAATAGGCGTTTTGGGGTTTTTTTTTCAGAAAAACTACAAAATAAATCAAAATAACAGCAACGTAATTTTATTATCTATATCAATGACTGCTTATAATATATTTTTTGAAGCGATTCATTACAAAATGGCGGCTGTGCAGCGTTTTTGCGATGACGTCTTTTTTTTTAGGGGTCCACGGCCGGACTAACAGCTCCTGTAATTCTTAAAATAATAATGAGCAAATGAATTTCTCGGTTATATATATACATTGTCTATGGAAGTACGTAGGATTTTTGCGATATATTGTTTTTTGGCCAAATGGCGCCCTTCTAAAGTGAAAAGTGACAAATTTGCCTGAAACATTGTCACATAATTATTTATAACAAATGAACTACGCAATATAAAAAAAAAATCCTACGTACTTCCATAGACAATGTATGTATATTTCACGATATTTTCAAAATTTCAAGTTAATCGGTTGAAAATTGCTTGAGTTACGAGTCCGGCCAACTTGAAAAATACAGTGTTGAGATAAACGCGTTTAAAGTTTTGAGTAGTAGAAAATCATGAATAATTTCACAATACCTTTAATCTGCGATGCCTGCACCATCCAATTCGCCTTCCAGATTATCTTCCTGCTCTTGCATTTCTTTTCTGCTTGATTTTGAAGGGATTCTTGCCTCTTTTACCCGATCGGACAGCGATCTTTCTGCAAGCTTTATACTCTGTTTGTCGATCTCCAGGCACATTTCGTAGCTATTCGGGCCGATTTCCAAGTTCATTGCTTTGATTTTGTGCAAAATTAAAACAAACCCATCATTGAACACACAAACTACAATATCCGTGGCTACATCCAAATTGTTTTACCACTTGAAATAGATTTGGGGGCCAATGCCCACACAGCGGAATTGAAGCTTTTTTTATTATTATTATTGTTTTGTGTGTAACCAACGAAGCACCGAGTTAGAAGATCTTCACTGGTCATTTCTTTATAGGTTGGTTTGATAGCTTCATAGACTTCAATTGCAAGAGCTGGATTATGTTCGTACTCAGCCAAAGTATTTATAGCTTTAGCGCGTTGCAAAAATTCGAAAACCGAGTCTTCTTCATCAACCCATATACGCCCACTGCTGAGCACGGGTCTCCTCTACCATTGAGAGGGTTTAGGCCGTAGTCCACCACGCTGGCCTAGTGCGGGTTGGCGGACTACACACCTAAGAAATTCCTAAGAACTCTTAGGTGTGCTAGTTTTATCACGATGTTTTCCTTCACCGTTAAAGCAAGTGATAATTCAATGTGAATACACACATAACTTCGAAAAGTCAGAGGTGTGTGCCTGGGGTTCGAACCCGCGACCGCCAAGATTCTCGACCGCGCGCCCAAACCTCGAGGCCATCACTGCTGTAAAACCGAGTACCTAGAGGTTTTTCCCGGCCTGGGCCATAATCTTCCGGGACATCATTTTTGAGGCCCTAAGGGACCATTTGGAATTAAAAAAAAAAAACAATGTTTCGAAAATTCTAGGGTGGCCTAAGGCCTTAATATACGTACTTACCTCACATTGTAAAAACGAATAGGTTACCAATATTTCAAGAACATTAAAATTTCTTATTGTATTATTCTTATTTTTGTTTTGTTTTTTTAAATGATTAAAATGCTTATAGTAGTTGTCACTACTTGTTATAATTGGTACAAGTATTAGTAAATTTTATGGGCGTATGGGTTTATAACGCACAGATTCCGCATGCGCCTATCATGTTTGGTTATATTTATAGCAACAGGGAAAATGTTTAAGAGCTCAATTTGAACGTGGTTGCGAGGGGATTTAGCGAACCCTGTCATCAGTGCGTGGCGGAAGTTGTCAATAAATGAAATCCGAGCACCAGGCGACCTGCTCGCCGCGCCACGCCGGTGCGCAGCGGCCGAGGGAGACGTAAACAATCTGACCACACATGATAACATTACGCTACTTGCATTCACTACTAGTCCATTGAAATGTTACATGAACTTTACATTTCTTAGAGGACGCAATTTTATTTTTGGGATATGTTTGGGGGGTCAATAGAAGCTTAACCTCAAGTTTGTGGGGTTGCCACCCTTGTCCCACGGCCGCCATTTTGAAAAAAGGGGTAAAACACTAATATTGCGATATCTCTGAAACTATGCGTCTCACAGAAAAATTGTAAATACATAATTTGTAGCTAATTATTTTGCCTACAAATATGTTTATATAACTTTTTGCCCTAAATTAAAAATTAAAGAAGTTATAAGCAAAAAAGTGAGAAAATATTTATAAAATTTTTCTTTTTTGCTCTATAACTTTTTTTATATACATTTTACCAAAAAATTGCATCAGGCCAATCTTGTAGATTATCTTTTGACAAAAATTTTACCCTATATATTTCTTCAATTTAATTCATTTAAAACGCTGTTACAGCACTTCAAAGTTGAACGGGTTTGTCAATGTTCATGAGAATCCGGTTGAAACGAAATGTTTAACTTATTTTTTCTTTATGTTTTTTAATGTAAATATATTCCTTTGTTAAATTCGTACAATTTTACTTATTTATTCCTAACTGTTTTCCTCGCCACGTATGAGGAAGAGTCTATAGGCGCGTTTTTTACATGGTATCCTCAGTAGGTCTACTCCACGGACATCTTGCTTATAAGGTAATCCTCAACATCATATTTTTAATTACTCATTAGCTAGCTACTCTGATCGACTTTTTTTCGATGGTCCAGGCTGAGGCTCAGAGTCTAAATCAACGTCAACCGTGAAAGTTTGAGGAATGACAGGAGTTAAAATTGGAGTCATAGTTGGAAGTTTATCCTCAAATTCATTTTCTTCCATTAACTTGGATATTTCCATAATGTTGCTGCATGTTTCACCAGAGCAATGGAGGCATACTGTAGAGCATTTCAGGCCTGGTTTTCTGCAGCCACACATACTTCCGCAGTATCCCTTGCATCTGCAGAAAATTAATTTCATAAGGCCGGGGGATGCTGGAGGCTTGAAAGCTTGTATTGGCATCCAAATGTTTGTATGCATTTTCAAGCCCAAATTTTCAGGATTTTGATATCTTCCGAGCCATGACTGGACCTGGTGATATACTCAGAGACTATGGAAACGAGCGGCATCTTGTGTTGGAGGCAGCGATGACAAGTTAAATGAATATTTAGTCACTATTATAGCCAGATTAGTCTTATATAAATAAGTAAAATTGTACGAATTTAACAAAAAAAAAAATAGGAATATATTTACAATAAAAAACATAAAGAAAAAATAAGTTAAACATTTCGTTTCAACCGGATTCTCATGAACATTGACAAACCCGTTCAACTTTGAAGTGCTGTAACAGCGTTTTAAATGAATTAAATTGAAGAAATATATAGGGTAAAATTTTTGTCAAAAGATAATCTACAACATTGGTCTGATGCAATTTTTTGGTAAAATGTATATAAAAAAAGTTATAGAGCAAAAAAGAAAAATTTTATAAATATTTTCTCACTTTTTTGCTTATAACTTCTTTAATTTTTAATTTAGGGCAAAAAGTTATATAAACATATTTGTAGGCAAAATAATTAGCTACAAATTATGTATTTACAATTTTTCTGTGAGACGCATAGTTTCAGAGATATCGCAATATTAGTGTTTTACCCCTTTTTTCAAAATGGCGGCCGTGGGACAAGGGTGGCAACCCCACAAACTTGAGGTTAAGCTTATATTGACCCCCCAAACATATCCCAAAAATAAAATTGCGTCCTCTAAGAAATGCAATATTCGGCCCCTGAATTGTAACATTTCAATGGACTATACGGCACACTCATAGTATTGTCAACATGTCATTATATTGAATGGAACAAAACCTTGATGAAAATGTGAACACTGTCTGAATCTTGGTTAATTATGATATTGTAATTTCGAGTGTTAGGGGCCCCATACACCTACAATAATATTGAACAATCTTTTTATTGTTCAATAATATTGAACACCCCCTTTGATTCCAGACGTTCAATAAATTCTGTCAATAAAATTGATAAACCACTCTGATCAATATTTTCGTGCGAGCAACATGTCTGACGACGAAGTTTTGGCGGCAGCCACGCTGGTGATTTTGTTGAAAAGAAAAAAAAAGAAATATATTGCGCAATATTAACCCTACACAGCGCAATAAAAAAATATTGATCAATAAAAATTAAGCTCCATCAATCTTTTGCTCAATCACGGCGCAATGCTTCAATATTATCCCTACACGTTCAATAATATTGTACAATCAGAATATTGATCAATATTATTGATGGTGTATGGGTCCGGTTATAAGCAAACAATAAATATTTGTTCCTTCACAAAAGAACGCTACGGGGCAAACAAGGCAGGCCGAGTATGAACCAACCTTTAATAGCAAGAAAAAATAAACAAGTGTATCCAAATTATTTCTACGAATCTTGAACAAAAGGTGATTGACGTGAATATTATAATAACACTGAGAAGCGCATTAAAGACAGAGCTGATCTCCTCACGGTGTGTTCCTTGATCGTTAAATAGCGTGATATTTTTCAAGAGTAACCTACAATATAACATCAGTCTTGGGTAAATGTAGGTATAGGACGCTCGGCATTTCCACTACGATAACAACATGTTCTAAGCGCAGAAATCAAACAACCCGAAATAATTATAAAAACTTTAATACACACAGTCACTCATTGAGGATATTATTATTCAGTCCTTATCGGCTCTTACTCACTAAATCAATAGTTTATTTGCGCACTGTCGGCACTCGGCACACAGTCCGTGGGGCACGGGCGGCGCGACCCACGCCTACCCTCGGGCGAACTCGCGCGGCGCCTCACACGCCGGCCGCGGGGCGCAGCGCGGCGCCGCTGGCGGCGGGCGCGGCGGCGGCGGTGGCGGCGGCGTAGTGCGCGTAGTCGGCGTACAGGTGGTACAGCCAGGGGTAGAGGCGAGCCGCGCGGCGGGCTCAGGAGGGTTTGCGCTCCTCGTCGTCGGCCGCCTCGCCCGCGTCGCTGCTGGACGAGCTGCCCGCCTCCTGCGCCCACAGGCTCGCGTAGTTCTGCTGCTCGGCCACGAGCGCCTCCTCCGCCTCGATCACCGCGTTGAACAGCGTCTTCTTTATCTTGATCTGCGCGGGGAAGGGGAACCGTTTGGTGGACTGACACATGCTGTTGAAGAATATGTCGAGCGGGTCGGGCAGCGGCGGCGGCGAGTCGCGCTTGCGCTCCAGGTAGTGCGCCTCGGTGAACTGGCGCTTGCTCTGCGCCTTGCACAGGTAGTCGAGCTTCCTGTCGATGACGGTGAGGCGCTCGCAGCTTTTGCGCTTGGGCGACGACTCCGCCTCCGACTCGGACTCGTCGGAGGAGTGAGCGTCGCCGTTGTGCGCGTGCGCGAGCCCGTTGTCGTGCGGCTCGCGGGCCTCGTGCGCGTCGTGTGCGTCGCGCGGGTCCAGCGCCTCGTGCGCCTCCAGCGCCGCCGACGGCGCGTAGCACGCAGACTCCGCCTGCTTCTTCCGGTTGTTCATGTACGGCTGGAGGAACTGCATCAGACCCATGTACTTCCATGGGTAATTCTTCTTAGTGGTGTTGCTCGGATCCTTGGCTAACATTTCGGTCTGCCTCTTGAGCGCATCTCGGTAGCTGTCGCGTAACTTTTTCCATTTCAGTTTTACCTCCTTAACTGTGAACAAAATTAATATGCTCTTCAGTTTATCGGATGAAAGTATTCACATTAAAAAACTTTTCCGTCTAAAGCTCGCCGACATTTGGCTAGTTTATACGACTATAATATTATGTATGTAAAGTGTTTACTAATAAATTTTGAATGCATATTGCAAGCCATGACGAATTAGCTGCGTCATTGATACTATTGAACGGTTGAAAATTTTTTTTTCTACGTAATGCAGCGAAGTTAGCATGGTATGCGAAGGTCGCCGTATCCATATTCAATGGCTGGGGCAGGGACACGCAGCGACGCGCACGGGCGACGTCCGCGAGTCGGGCGCGCACATGTCGGGAGGGTCGCGTCCGGCCGTCGTGGCGCGAGCCTGCCGCCGGCTGCGTGTGTGCACCGGCCCGCGCCGTCGCTGCAGCCGCGCGCGCGTGTGTGTGTGCGGCGGGCGCGGGGGGCGCGGGGTGCGCGGGCCGGGCGCGCCGGCCGCCAGCGGAGCCGCGGCGAGCGAGCGCGCTCGACACATTCATGCGTATATACAGGCGCCCGCTTACCCGAAGAGAGATCGGTCTCCTTCATGACTTCGGCCCAGGCGGCGTCCTTGAGCTCCTGGTCGCGGTACTCGATGGCGGTGGTGTTCCACAGGCACGGGTACTTGCGCACGGTCTCGATGAAATGTTCCATAGCGGCAAGCGGGCGGCGGCGGGCTCGGCGCGGGCGGTGCGCGGCGACGGCGGGCTCGCGCGGCACACTGAGCGGCGCGGCGGCCGGCGGCCGGGGCGCGCCCGCACGGCCGCGGGGGGCACGCCGCCGCCGGCTGCGAGCCCGCCGTGCGCCGCTCGCCGCCCGCACACCGCCGCGCGCCGCCGCACACCGCCGCCGCCGCGCGCCTCGCAAGTCGCAACACCCTTTAATACTTTTTATGCTTCCAAATCCACGTACCCGGCGCGCTTTCTATTTGCACAATAGAAACATCCACCACATATGGCTGCGAGTCCGCCGACAAAATTGATTCTTTATAAAACGAATATAAACGACAAGATCGAGGTCCGGTCCGCGGCGGGGGCGGCGCCGCGACCCACGGAATCGTACATCGGGATACCCACATGGAACCTTATCTATATTGGTCTTTCTGAAGCTTCTTATACGTGAAACAGTTTGCATACAAAATAACCAACCAAAACGTAATAATACTGTATCTGACTTGCAAGCTGATGAAAGAACACTAAAGAGTAATGAGCACGCCCTTACCCTTCCGACGACCGTGCCGATTGAGAAAATTAATAATTAAAAAAAATTGATAGCGTTGATACGGGAGAAGGCAACTCTAGGGCTGCATTGTCCTGCGTGCGTTGGTTCACCTGTGCGTTCTCGCGGCGACTCGCGACGCGTGCCGAGCGCCGCAGCCCTCAGGCTCACACCAGCCATGGTCTCATCTCGCAAAAAGTTCATCTCGCATGAACGGTTCATATTTAAATATGAATATGTGTATAATTTACATTAACGCAGATATCAGTACACAATAATATGTAGGTATGTATCTTGTAGGCACGAGACGGCGGCACGGTGCTGCCGGTACTACCCGACGAAGTGACATAGGATACATTTGAATGGAATAAGTATAAGTTACTGCTAATATTCTTCTTTTAAGTCGGGGGAAATTTGATCGGAAATTGAGGCAGGTAATAGCTACGGTTATCACACTTTACTTTACCGACAAAAGATTAAAATTTTGACGTTTTCCATATAATCATCGGTATTAAATATACCTTCGTGATTTGTATGGAAAACGTATTTTTTTTAATCTTTTGTCGGGATTTTCTTTAACACCACGGGGTTGGTAATCACATTCGATATAACCTACATCAGTTTATGAACACGGTCTGAATACACCTGTATATGCTAACTGTAGTGTATCTAATCCGTCATTGTATACAATTCATAGGAAATGTAATTAAATTCCTAAACTCACCCGGAAGTGTGTAAAATAAATTATATTAGACACGTTTTCTAGGAAATCTATACACTTCCTAAATAACTGTCCGAAATGTAAGACATTAAAAATATCAAAGATTTAAGGTATGAGTACCTAATAATCAATGAATAGCGGGGCGAGAAGGGTTTTAAATGACGTATTTCTTCTGAGCGGAAACAGTGATGGCCTCGAGGTTTAGGCGCGCGGTCGAGAATCTCGGCGGTCACGGGTTCCTACCCCAGGCGCACACCTCTGAATTTTCAAAGGTTTGTGTGTATTCACATGGAATTATCACTTGTTTTAACGGTGAAGGAAAACATCATGATGAAACCTGCACACCTAAAAGTTTTTAGGAATTTCTTAGGTGAGTAGTCCGCCTACCCGCACTAGGCCAGCGTGGTGGACTACGGCCTAAATCCTCTCAATGGTAGAGACTAGAGGAGATCCGTGTCCAGCAGTGGGACGTATATGGATTGATGATATATTTTTGTGCGTGGGCTGAACGCTAGACTGATTTTAATAAAATTTTCTATGTATCATCTGGTAGATTCGAGAGTAGTTTAGATTAATAATTGGACCCGGTAGGCGGGGCTACGATCGAGTTCTGCGATTTTGCGTTAAAGCATATGTTCTGATGAACATAACACCACAAATCACAATATTAGAACAATTATACTATTTTTTGTTTGAAGAAGGCAAATAAAAAGAAAAGAAAGAAGAAGCATTTATTGCTAGTACAATGCATATAAAATAAAGCAAGAAATAAAACAAAGGAATCATATTAAATTGCACCAGCAAAGGCACCTCCCATTCAGCTACGTGTTGCAGTAACGTGTAAACGATATTGCAACGATGAATTTCGATGGGAGGCGCAAGCGAAGTACGGACGTTCAGTCGGAGGAATAAACTTAAAAAAAATACTGACGAATTGATAAACGCCTCCTTTTTTGAATTTGGCTAAAAGTAAACTTAATTACATAATTAAAAATGAATCTATAAAGTAGACATAAGTAATAACAATAATATTAATGTGAACAATTTCTACAAATGACAGCCCCATGGCGCAGTTGGCTAGAAACCAGCTTGCGAAACGAGCGGCCGCGGGTTCGATCCCCGCACCGAGACAAATGTTTGTGTGATCCACAAATATTTGTTTCGGGTCTGGGTGTTGCTGGTGAGACCGAAAAGTCTCTCATAGTTTCTGATACCCACGACACAAGACTCGTATCTTTGTGTGGGGTCAGTACTATGTATGTGACTGTTGGGTGTATTAATTAATTTATTTATTTAAATCATAATACAATACAAAATAGAACAAAACAAAAACAAAATAACAATTGTGATCGATATCAAACTCGCAATTTAACTTTATAAGTAAACTCTATATTACATAACGTTTAACATTTTTTGCCATTTTTTTTGTGTAAATCTTGTAGAATCGAAAAGGGTTTACATTGGAAATATAATTTTTTTAAATTTAACCGTTAACAGTTGGGCCCCACCGGGTGTCTAGTTACCCCAGGCTTAAAAAAGTGGAGTTATAGATATTAAACGTTTCAAATAATATCAATAAATGCCATTTGCCGGTGACAGACATACTCGTAATAAGCCAAAGATATGCTAACTATATTATATACTAGCTGTTGCCCGCGACTTCGACCGCGTAGACTACAGGGTTGAGTTCAGAAAGAAAATAAGTTATAGTCTATTTTACTCCTTAAAGTCCCATTTATGCCCATACCAAAAATCATACAAATCCGTAAAATTATTTAAACGTAAAACCGTAACGCGCCTGTCGGCGCCTTGTACATAATTATTGCGCGCTTGATGATTATTTTGGAACTGCGATATCTTCTAACTTTCTAAGACACTCATCGAAATTAAATGATGTAAAGGGAAAATTTCTTTTAAATTAAACACTTATACTGAATAACGCATTTATTTGGATAAGGATTAATATAATCTTTATAAAAATACCTTCACAAACAATGCTTTATTTTATAACAAACTAGCTGTCCCGGCAAACTTCGTTTTGCCCTACCGGTTAATAAATGTCTTGTTACTTATTTACAGAATTTAATTTTTAACTACTTAAGTATATCATCATCCCCCTTCCCTGGTCCCAATTAATTACTTGGGGTCGGCGCAGTATCTCTTCTTTTTCCACACATCCCTGTCAGCCGTCATGTCTTCATTCACCCCTTTCTTTTTCATATCTTCAGCCACGCACTCCATCCATCTCTTTTTTGGCCTTCCTCGGCTCGCCCATCCATCCACTTTCATGTTCATCACTTTTTTTTCCTACATATGATTAATTCCTTCTCTTAATGTGCCCATACCATGACAGACGGTTTCCTTTCATCTTTTCTATCACAGGAGCTACTTTCAGACTTACCCTAAAGTATTCATTTCTGACTCTGTCACTCCGTGTTATACCACTTTGCTGCATGCAGTTGTCTTTCGTAAGTCTTCGTCGTTGACCATTTTTTTTTTCCCTTGACCTACCATTTGTCGTACCTACATTCCAACTTGCATACCTCAATCTCATTTCCCGGGCTAGTGTCTTACGTTGCCCGCGCCCGGGCTGGTGTAACAAACCTTGCCCATTTCTCATAGGAACCGGGTGCTGCCCCTGCGCGTCGGCTACGGGGGACGGCCTAGGCCCTGTCACCTTTCTTATTATACATACTGTATAAATGTTTTGGCAAATGTTTTACGGCCGCCCGCCTGTCTGACACCAACTCTCCTTGGGGCTTTCGTTCTTTTGGTAAAGGGGTAGAGATAGCGTGTGTTTGGGTACAGGATATTGCAGGTAACGATTTTTGGCCTGATGGTAAGGATGCCACAGTCCCGGATAAGGAAATAGTGGGAGACTCCAACAGCTCGGGGGGCCGAGGTCGCGAACTCATAGCCCTGTTCCATGACTGGCTAGATCAATGGAAAAGGCATCCCCTGACCATTTATTAATATTTCTTGATGGAGATTTAGAATATTTTAGATATTCAAGCATAATAAAAAATAAAATATTAGGCACTACCAAGGAGATTTGTTACACAAAATAAATTTCTGAACGCCTTAATATTTGACAGCCAAAAAATGTCAATCCATTGTCATGAGAATTCTGCATTTTTAACATCTAAAATACGCAATAATTCGAATGTTATAGATACATATTGTCGATTCAAAATGCTTATTTTAATAAGTTCTTTTATTTGAGGGGGCCTCTAACTGCATCGACGGGATGACCATTAAATGACAGGAAATTTTGTATGGTGTTAAAGTTCAAAATGACTTAAGTATCATTACGAACCTTTTGTATGGGAATATAGAAAAGTATTATTTTTAGACCTTTTCAGGCAATTATTAAAATGTATCTCTCCGTAAGAACAATCCTCGTACTTCAAGGAATATTATAAAAAAAGAATTAGCGAAATCGGTTCAGCTGTTCTCGAGATTTGCGCTTAGGAACACATCGAGCAATTCATTTTTATAACATAGAACTCCTCCACTACGATTTAAACTTTATTGTATTGTATTAAAGTTTAAATTGACTTAATTATTAAAACGAAACTTTTGTATGGATAAAGAAAACAATGAAAAGTCCCACGGGAACGCTATCGAACGGGATAAAAAGTGTCCTATGTCCGTCTCCTGGCTCTAAGCTACCTCCCTACCAATTTTCAGCCAAATCTGTTCTGCCGTTCTTGAGTTATAAGTGGTGTAACTAACACGACTTTCTTTTATATATATAGATTTAGTAAGCATAAAAGAGGTTATAGTGAATCAACCCTAAAAGTTAGACATATGCTGCCGCTGATTTTTTTGTAGATATTATCAAGCTCTACAACTTTTCTCTAGGACTTTATGTTGTGTGTTCTTTTTTTTGTATTTAATTTTATAGCTGATTATATATCTAAATTGTGCAAGCTGTGTCGTCCTATGTTTAAGATGCACAAAGTTTTCTATTTAATATGTAACTTTAAGAATATCATGTGTAATCTTAGTTGGGAGACCTATTTTAATAAAATAAAAAATAAAAAATATCTCAAAAATCTTCGCAAATCCTGCTACAACAAAAAAGTCTATCATTTTTCGGACTAATATATAGCCTATGACACTCACAAAGAACATAGCTTTCTATTGGTAAAAGAATTTTCAAAATCGGTTCATTAGTATAGATATAGATTAAGTCCATGGGCCCAGGTGTCTTACCGTGTCTATGTCTTTAGTTTACGACGTATACCGTAGATGGCGCTATAGCCTCAAGTCTGAGTGTTATCCAGGGCTGCCAGATTGTATAATTTGATACAAATCCTGTATAATCCGATGGGGTGTTGTATCCATGACCACATTGTATAATACGATACAAAGGCATAGAGGATGGAACATAAGTTTGCATTTTATCAATAATTTGTCTACCTATCATCCTAAAAAAAAACAAGAACTATTGTGGAGGGTCCACTTTCCCGGACATTTGTTTAACTGCCATCCTAAAAAAAACAAGAGCCATTCTGGAGTGTCCATCTTTCAATCATCTATTGCCCAAGATTATTTAAAAAAAAATAAACAAGAGCTGCATAGAATGGTTATGTATAATGCGATCTAAATTTGTATAATTAAGGCCTATAAAATCAAAGGCAGCTAAATCCAAGTGAGTCAAATATTCAGTAATCTACAAAAATCGGTAACTTTGTTTAGGTGGCTATGATATTTTATATTTTAAAAGAGATTTATAAAGAATGTGAATACCACTAAAAATCAGAATTTTAAATTATAAAAATACCACAATATTTGAGTACAGACTGAATAAATTTGTATTTAACTGTCTTTGATTCCAACTGGCGTTTAGCTGGTTTTGATTTTATAGGCCTCAATTGGAGATAGTAAACCGTGTAGCTGCGATTTATTTGCTGGCAGCCCTGGTGTTATCTGTATGTCAACATAATGAATGTACTCTGTGGTTTTCGGTGAACTACTTTCAATGTTAACATTTTGTTATTAAATAGTTGACTTATAATAGGATAACATTTTGTGTGTAATATTGCAATGTTGTAATGGAAATGCAGTGAAACATATAAGAAATAATTATCAAATAGTAGGGACCGCCGTGGGCGCGGCAGTGGTCACTAGACAGTGGGCTCAGGCGAGATGGAGGGTAATGGTGACGGCGAGCAGGAGCGCGCTTTGTAAGTTTGTAATGGCAAAAGGTTTCCAATTTAAATGATTTTAACATGGGTCGTATTCTTTCTTACAATTGCACAATCTTTGTAACGTGTAACAAAAAAGTGGATATAATCAATAACTTGCATGTATATGAGGTTTCTATTTGATACAGATAGTATCCAATTAGTTGATATTGGGAACTAAATGTCCACCTGTGAATCCAAAAATGCTTAGAATATTTGGCCATTGTGTACCGTTAATTTTTAGAGATATTTATTGTTAGGCTTCTGTTTTAGAAACTAGTTAAGTACTTCCTTTTAACATATTAAAACAAGTGACCCTCAAGGGAAAAAAAAGTGTTAAATCCAAATTACATAATATATCTACTATATGATCTAATTAAAGTTTATACAGCTTCCAAATTTTTGATAAGGTAACTATTCTCTGAGATGATTTTCAAATAAATAAACACATTTACAAATATGTTAAAAGAGATCACAGAAAATGTGGGTTGATTGGATCACAGAGAATGTGGAAATGATATTTAATGTTGTCATAAATAAGTTTCAAGACTGACAACTGATCTTAGCAAAAATTTAGACCTCAGTATTTTTGGCGTTGAAGTCAACTATAAAGACAACATTTATGTTTTTGATATTATTGCATTTTCTATACAGTCCATTTATAATATTGTAAACTACCAGGAAAGGTGCCTAAGGGAATCAATGGAATATTCTGTATTAGGTTTCCTATATCTAACTTGTTGAGCAATAGCTCTACACCTAAATAGTATTAACAGCATTCCCCAAATTGCAGAAGTGATGTACTCTTGTAATCTTATTTGCTTTTAAGTTGTTCTAAGGATGTAACAATGACTTAATTACAAATTTCATCCATCAAGTATTGCCTGCTCCATGGCAGTCTGAGTGATCGGAAATTTGTTGACCAAACCTTTGGTGAGAGTCCACATATTGGTGTCATTTGTGATTATCAATAACTCATTCACTGATTAAAGACAGTTTTAAGGCAACACAGGATTGATGCCTTATAATAAGCATAGCTTGTAAAATACCATCCAGCCCAACCATAGCCTTCTGTCTGCCCAATTATCAAAGTTGTTTCTGCTTACTAGATACATATCGCCCTATGCAAAGAATAAAGTTATATGTGCTTTTTCACAACATCCCTTTCTCAGCAATTCAAACTTAATTGGGCAAAAGTTATCAGTCACTTTTTTTGTTCTTCAAACAACAACAAAATTTATGACTATTATTACTTCACTATATCTCATTCACGATAACTTGATTCTTTTGGCATATCGACTAATGATGGCAAACAGAAAATATCTAGCAGTTCAAAAATATTACGTTTTAAAATACTGCATTATTTGTGAAATTCTTTATTAATTTCGACATGTAAAACATTATGTAGATAAGCGATGGTCGGTCATAATGAGTACCTATTTAATATAACAGGGTTATTTTTAGACCTCCCGCCAAATTTAAATAGGTGTTTTAGACCACGAAAGTAAACAACTTCCCCAAAGAAACACGGGTCGAAAAGTGAAAAAAAAATTCAGACCACGTGATCACACACACGAAATCGACCATGTGAGCAGTTTTCTATAGGAGGGTCGATTTATTTATCACGTTTCGACCCATGTTTCTTTGGAAAAGTTGTTTAGTTTCATGGTCTAAACCACCTATTTTAAGTTGACAGGAGGTCCAAAAATAACACAGTATGTAAAAATTAAGGTTGAAAAATAAAATAGTTTTACATATATTTAAAACAATTTTTATTAAGAAAAAAGAGCACAGCCATGATCATCATAGTGTTCAATAAAATTATCGACGTGGATATCGATATGAACGATGTTACGTCCCTTTCCGTCCGACCGATGTAACATTATACAAGCGTCTATTATTTTCAGTATTCCTATTTTAATTTTACTTTGTAGCAATAAAGTCTCAAAATTTTCGGATAACGCTTATATCTTTAGGGACTTTTGTGTTGTATGTATTTTTTTATATTTATCAAATCATTAAAATAATAAATTAATACGTTTTTTATATCAAAGTCATGTCTCAGAAAAATTGACATCTGCCAAAAGAATCAACTTATCGTGAATGAGGTATAGTGCAATGTATAAACAAGTTTAACTCTATTTTAGACATAAAAAGTACTTTGGTGTTATAGTCATAAGTAACCTTATTCTATACATAGGTTGATATATATTAAATAAAAAATACAGGGTTAAGTTCAGAAAGAAAATAAGTTGTATTGTTATGTTGTATTTATGTCAATACCAAAAAATTACACATATCAGTTAAATAATTGTCTTCATCATAACAGATCCAATATTTAATTTCAATCAGTCAAGTTTAAGTTCAATCAGTTGAAAGACTAAGAAGATTTATACAAGCTTTCATCCATTTTATCCTGTGGAGGGTGGAATTTATCAAAATCCTTTCTCAGGGGACGCCTACGTTATAACATCTACCTGCATGGTAAATTTCAGCCAGATCCATCCAGTGGTTTGGGCTGTGCATTGATAGGTCACTGTGGCAGTATAGTTAGAGACTATTCATTCATATTAGTGCAAAGAAATGTAACAATAAAAATAATAATAAAATCAACTATTTCAAGTGTAAACGCCTTACGTTTTCGCTGTAGAACTTCATCAACCCATCTACGCCCACTGCTGAGCACGGGTATCCTCTACCATTGAGAGGGTTTAGGCCATAGTCCACTACGCTGGCCTAGTGCGGGTTGGCGGACTACACACCTAAGAAATTCCTGAGAACTCTTAGGTGTGCAGGTTTCATCACGATGTTTTCCTTCACCGTTAAAGCAAGTGATAATTCAATGTGAATACACACATGACTTCGAAAAGTCAGAGGTGTGTGCCTGGGGTTCGAACCCGCGACCGCCGAGATTCTCGACCGCGCGCCCAAACCTCGAGGCCATCACTGCTTGCTGTAGAACTACTTTTCACAAACTTTCAGCTAGTGTGTATATGGTCTTTCAGAGACAAAGATGACTTTGTTGCAGTGTGTATAAGATCCCCTTTAGGCTTCACAAAACTTTGTTTCTAAAAACTCTTTAAATATAGCCTAAGTCTTACTGTAAGTCCTTGAAACTGTACCATTGTAAACTTAAATGTTAAAATAGCTGTTTCCCGCACAGAGTGAAAGAAAGCGATTTAGACTGCCGCATTTGCGAATATTTCGCATGTAGGCTACATTCGACCTCATACCGCAGTGAACATGTTAAGGTATTCTTTAGTACAGTTATAGAGTAAAGCTGATGGTAAAGGTGTCGTTGATGGTCGCAGGCTGGGTGTGGACAATAGCGCTGCGGAGGGCGACGGCGACGGCGATGGCGACTGCGACAGGGGCCGGTACAGGTAGGTGGGGCGGGGGCGGGAGAGGGGGGGTGCACCGACCGCGCAGCACAGAGTAGCGTGACGTGTGGCTTGCAGCGGGCTGGTGCGGTGCGCATCACAGTCGTCGCTGGACGAGTCGTCGCAGCGGCCCGGCGGCATCGAGGGCGCGCCGCCCGCCGCGCACCACGCCGGCAAGCTGCTGGACGCGCTGGCACGGCTGCGCGCCGACGCCACGCTGTGCGACGTGAGCCTGCAGGGCCAGCTGGGCGACGAGCCGCCGCCGGAGGGCGCGCGCGTCGTGTCCGCCCACCGCGCCGTGCTCGCCGCCGCCTCGCCATACTTCCACGCCATGTTCACGCAGTTCGACGAGCGCACGCGCCCGCTCATCGTCATACAGGTCCGTTTGTGCTGAAGTCTCCACATTGCCTGACTCCGCCGGTTATAACTTCTATTCAAGTTGACTTAAATGTTGTTTCCATTTCTTTATTGCGACAGAACGTGGACCCGCTGGCGCTGGAGGCGATCGTCGAGTACATCTACACGCCCGACTCGCTCGTCATCACCGAGGAGAACGTGCAAGTGAGTGCCGTCGGGTAGTGCGCGGGCGGGCGCGGGCGAGCGAGGGCAGTGAGCGTGCAGCCGCGCTGTTGCAGGCGCTGCTGTCGGGCGCGTCGCTGGTGCAGGCGAGCGGCGTGCGCGACGCGTGCTGCGCGTTCCTGGCGCGCGCGCTGTGCGCCGACAACGCGCTCGGCATCCGCGCCTTCGCCGAGCTGCACGCGTGCGCGCACCTGTGCGCCGCCGCCGCGCGGTACATCGACGCGCACTTCCTCGACGTGCTCGACACCGAGGAGTTCCTCGCGCTGGCGCCCGACACGCTGGCGCAGCTGCTCGACAGCGACCGCATCACGGTCGGTACTCCGTCGCTCGGATCGGCGTTCCGTTCGCTCGGCTTCGCTTCACGCTCGATTCGTTTCCCGCAGGTCCCCAACGAGGAGGTCATCCTGGACGCCGTCATCCGGTGGATGCGGCACGAGCCCGAGGTGAGCCATCTTCCGCCGGCCCGTAGGCGCATACGGCCGTCGGTCGCATCACTCTCTGACATGTTGCGGTTGCGCAGACGCGGCAGCAGCACCTGGGCGCGCTGCTGGAGCACGTGCGGCTGCCGCTGCTGGCGCAGGACGCGCTGGTGGCGCGCGCCGCCGCCGAGCCGCTGGCGAGCGCGGGGCTGCGCGTCAAGGTGCGGCGGGTGTGGCGGGGTGTGGGGGGGGTGCGGGTGAGAGCGGGCGGCTGACCAGCGCGTGTTGCAGGACCTGGTGATCGAGGCGCTGTCGTTCCACCTGATGCGGCCGGAGCGGCGCGCGCTGGCGGCGGCGTCGTGTCCGCGCGCGCGCCCGCGACACCCGCCCGCCGCGCCCAAGGTGCGACATGCTACATTACCTTTCTGCAATGGTACTAAACCACCTTACATCGTCATTGTCATAACTGACCACCGGCCTCCTCTACAACCGAGCGACTTTTTTAAGCGCTAGTCTACTACGCTGGTCTAGTGCCGATTAGTGGACTACAAACCCAGGAGCTTCCTAAGAATTTTTAAGGATGCAAGTTTTCCTACGATGTTTTCATGGCTGTGAGAGTACTTGATTTTTCATTTCGAATACTGACTGACTTCAAAAAGTCAGAACTTTATACAAGATCACCAAAGGTTTCACTTGGGCGCGTCTATAACCTCAAGGAGTGTCACGACCACCATTTGCAGGGTGGTTTGCGGCTTAAGGGGATGGTATTATTCGCGAGAAGACGACGAATTTTGACAAATCTGACGAATTTCTATGAGTGCAGATGCTGTTGGTGGTCGGCGGTCAAGCGCCGAAGGCGATCCGGGATGTTGAGGCGTACCACATGGAGTGCGGCCGCTGGAGACCCTGCGCCGAGCTGCTCACGCGCCGCTGCCGCGCCGGCCTGGCCGTCGTGCACGGCAAGGTGTTCGCCATCGGCGGCTTCAACGGTGAGCAACACCCCCCGCACCCTCGCCGCACCCCCCACACTCGCACTGACCGCGCGCCGCCCGCAGGCACGCTGCGCGTCCGCAGCGTCGACGTGTACGACATCGCCACCGACACGTGGGCCACGGGCCCCGCGCTGTGCGCGCGCCGCTCCACGCTCGGCGTCGCCGTCATCGGCAGCGTCGTGTACGCCGTAGGCGGGTGAGTGTCCGCCGGTGGCGCAGCCGGCGCCTCGAGCCGTGCGTGAGTGTGCGCCTGTGCAGGTTCGACGGCGCCACGGGCCTGAGCTCGGCCGAGGCCATGGACACCCGGGAGGGCGTGTGGCGCCCCATCGCCGCCATGTCCACGCGCCGCTCGTCCGTCGGCGTGGCCGTGCTGGGCGGCAAGCTGTACGCGGTCGGCGGCTACGACGGCGCCTCGCGCCAGTGTCTGCACACCGTGGAACGGTGAGTGTGCGTGCGTGCGTGCGTGCGTGCGTGTGTGTCTTAGATTTGTATGGAACATCTGAGTATATAAATAAATAAATACACCCAACAGTCACATACATAGACCTAACTCCTGACCGCACACTGAGATACGAGTCTTGTGTCGTGGGTATCAGAAACTAGGAGAGACTTTTCGGTCTCACAAACACCCAGACCCGAAACAAATATTTGTGGATCACACAAACATTTGTCTCGGTGCGGGGATCGGACCCGCGGCCGCTCGTTTCGCAAGCTGATGTCTAGCCAACTGCGCCTCATAAATAATATGCAGTAAGTTTAGTCCATTAAGGTATATAAATAAGGAAATATACTTATCTTAGACACACACACACACACACATACCTCACGCCTATATTCCCCGAAGGGGTAGGCAGAGATGCATTTCTGCACCCACATTTCGCCAGTATGTATCAGTCCCACGTAATAGGGGGCGAGCCTATTGCCGTTTTTCGGGCACATTTCCAGACCCCGTGCTGTTACTGAGAATTTCCTAATGGAAAAACCCAATAACACTTTGCCCGGCCCGGGAATCGAACCCAGGACCTCTAGATCGCACGGCACATACTTGTACCGCGAGACCACGAGGCAGAGTTATCTTAGACATTTTACAATATTGCTTCAGCCATGGCCACTGCCAGACACGAACTGTCTGTCATTACGATCGAGCATTCTTTTATAAAGGTTTGTTATCCCCACTAATTGCAACAGGTAGTAGGGTAGTTACAGTACTTTTATAAAGCGATATTCAACTTGACGAGAAATGCGACTACCGACAACAATATTCAATAATTTACTTAGATTTACCATATAAAATAATGGATTATCTAACACGTGCGTGCGTGCGAGCGTGCGTGCGTGCGTGCGTGTGTGCGTGCGTGTGTGCGGGCGTGGCCACAGTGCGGAGTGTCGCAGGTATGACCCGGCGGCCGACGCGTGGGAGCCGGTGGCCGAGATGTCGGCGCGGCGCTCGGGCTGCGGCGTGGGCGTGGCGGATGGCGCGCTGTACGCCGTGGGCGGACATGACGGGCCCGCCGTGCGCCGCTCCGTGGAGCGCTACCGGCCCGAGCGCGGCTGGGCGTCGGCGCCGCCCATGCACACGGCGCGCCGCAACGCCGCGGTGGCGCACCACGCCGGCCGCCTGTACGTGGTGGGCGGGGACGACGGCGCCGCCAACCTAAACACCGTCGAGGTGTTCGACCCGGCCACCGACTCGTGGACCATGCTGCCCGCCGCCATGTCCGTGGGCCGCTCGTACGCGGGCGTGGCGATCGTGGAGCGGGCTCCATGATGGCGCGCCCCGGCGTCGCCGCCGACGCCGCCTCGCCCGCCGCCCGCGCCGCGCCCCCCCTGCGCGCACCCCGTGCTGCAGCGCCACGTGCGCGTGCACATGCTCGCCGAGCCGGGGTGAGTGCTCTGTCGAACTCATCGCGTCGGAGACGTGCGGCTCGAGAGTGACACGTTTGTTTTGTTGTCGTCGCCAGGTACGCCAACGTGAACGTGTACGCGGCGGCGGGCGGCGCGGCGGCGGCGGGCGGCGGCGGGGCGGGCGCGGGTGTGTCGGGGGGCGCGGGGCGCTGGCGGCCGCTGTTCGTGCAGCGCGCCGTGCGCGTGGAGGACGCGGCGGTAGGTGAGCGGGGGCGGCGCGGGGGCGGGGGTCGTGCGCAGTGCGGCGCCGCCGGGCTGCCGCGCGCACGGAGCACACTCAGATACCTTCTCAAACATATATATATCTATTATACTACTGCAATAAAATTATTGCCCTTTGTCTATAATATTTATCAACTACAAATCTTAACACATTATGTCGGTTGGCACATCTAGACGCAGAGGCGAAAAAAAGGTTTACGTATATCAAATATGCTCGCGACTCCGTCCGCGTAGACTACAGGGTTGAGTTCAGAAGGAAAATAAGTAGTCTATTTTACTTCTCAAAGTCCTATTTATGTCCATACCAAAATTCATACAATTCGGTCAAATTGTTCAAACGTGAAACCGTAACTCGTCGATCGGCGCCTTGTGCATCATTACTGCGCGCTTGATCAATATTTTAAAACTGCAATATCTTCTAAGATACTCAGTGAAATCAAATGATGTAAAGGGCAATTTTATTTAAAATTAAATACTTGTAACAAATAACGTATTTATTTGGATAAGGATTAATATCATATTTATAAAAACACCTTCACAAATAAAACTTTATTTTAAAATAAATTTGGTTAGGATAAAAAACGTTATAGTGAGCCAACCTTAAAAAATAGACATATGCTGTCGCGGACTTTTTTTTAGAACTTTTAAAGAGGAACATTTCTCTCATACATTATTTTAGCGAAACTTTAACCGTTTTCGCAGCGCACGCCGCGGAAGCTCACAAAAAGGAAAAAATGTCTCCGATTTCGAAACATTCTTTATTGCTGCTCCTCTCCTATTCGTCGTAGCGTGATGTTATATAGCCTATAGCCTTCCTCGATAAATGTGCTATCTAACAGCGAAAGAATTTTTCAAATCGGACCAGTAGTTCCTGAGATCCTAGCGTTCAAACAAACAAACAAACAAACAAACAAACTCTTCAGCTTTATAATATTAGTATAGATACCTAATAACGCATTTTGTATAATCATACGCTTGAGCCCAAATAAGGATGACATGTTCACAAACAACAATGCTTGCTAACGCGCGTGTAGTCGGCGCGTGTCATCGCTCCAACGGTAACTGTGGGGTGCAGGCACGGTGCCGCGCGCCGGCCCGCTGCGCGTGCAGGTGCCGGGCGCGCGCCTGTCCTCCTCGTGCGGCACCATCCACCTGCCGCTGGACCTGCCGCCGTGCGTGCTGCTGCTGCAGCGCTGCCCCCCCGCGCCGCCGCCGCCGCCCCGCGCGCCGCCGCCCGCGCAGCCCCGCGCCTCCTGCTCGTACCACCTGTTGCCGGAGAGCCACCGCGGCGTGCCGCTGCACTACAGCCACGCGGCCGGCGCCCCGCCCGAGGCGCCCCGGGCCGTGCCTGCGGAGGCGCGCGACGCGTGCTGCGAGGAGCCCGACGCCACGGACGCCGCCTCGTCCGGCTCCACGGCGCCGTCCGGCGAGTCCGACAGCGCGCTCGACTCCGGCGACGAGGAGCCCGCGCCCCCCGCGCCCCCCGGCCCGCCCGCGCCCCCCGCGCCCCCCGCGCCCCGCACCTCGAGCCCGGCGAGTGAGTGACGCTCCACGCGCCAGCTGCACGACACGTCGCACATCTAGCCACCGATATCGTTCATTGATACGCTGCGAATCTCTAATTAGACTTAATGAAATCATTCCAAACCCTTCTAGAACATAAGTGTGAATACCAGGATGTGGTCAAGTTGTAAGGAGTAGTTGATGCGAGTTGTGTGAAACGCCGAGACCTTGTATGGGTCCCGCGACATTCCCTCGCGTGGTGATGCGCTTGAGCCGACATACGGCATGTTTTCAGACCGTGGTCGAAAACTAATGGAGATAACAGCTACGGTGACTACAGACAGCATCGGGTTAGTATTCGCCGTCGCTGTTCCCTCCTCGGGCTCCGGCCACGGTCGGAATGCAACCTGTATAATATATTTTTAAAACATTTGTGATGGTAGCGTAGCGCCCTCTCTTGTGTAAATTATACTATTTTTCTATTATTGAAAGTAGCTTGTGATAATTATGTATTGGCAGCCTGGAAGCGATTTCTTCTTTCGAAGCCAGGCTTATAAATGTAAAGATCGCAAATATACGTAAACATAAAAAATTACGTGATGTCGTTTTATTCTGTATCAGTTAAGTACATTTCGAAGGGAGTAAAATACAATCGTCGTCATTAGTCCATACATCGGCACTGCTGGCCACGGGCCTCCTCCACCATTGGCACAGTCTAAGGCCTTTGTCCACCACGCTGGCCTAGTGCGGGTTGGGGGACTCCACACCTAAGAAATTCTTAATAACTTTTAGGTGAGCAGGTTTTATCTCGATAGTAAATAAATAAATAAATCACCGCTGTTTTTTACATGAGGATAGCGCCTTCAGCTCCCTGTTCGGTACCTCGGGGGAGGCCGAAAAGGGTATGGCGGGGTCACCGGACTTCCCATGCCGGCATACCGACTAAAACCTCTCGATGGCCGATATTGGGCGGTACGATAAATACAGGACCGACGCCCTTAATTGTTGCCTTTTCCCGCTAAGCGCTCTGTCCAAAAGTGGACTCCTCTCGGGATCGTACATCTTCTATTAGGGCGCACATCCCCCATGATACGCCTAACAATCCCGATGTCGCCTATTAGCCGTTTCCTACGACAGGCAGGGGATACCGTGGCCTGCCCTGTGGCAAGGGGGCGTAAGAATCCAGCATCCCCTGCCTGTAGTGAAAAGCGACTCAGAGGGGCCATCGGGGTCGCTGGACGCGCTGCGGAGGCGGTGGGCAAATGTAGCCCCGAGAAGGACGGCGGCACGCTGGTCTGTGTCCGTCGTGAGCGCCCAAATCAAATCAAGTTAGTGACATTTGTCCTCGCAGAGTAAAAGAAAAGCTAGCTCCTAAGTAAAGACCTACTGAGCTTCATTGCTCAGCGTCGTTTCTGTGCGTGCCACTAGCCGGGTGTCAGGACGTCGCAGTGGCGCAGACGGTTGTGTGCTCAGATGGTCTCTCTAACGGCACTCAAGTAAGAAGCGGCTTACAAACATCGTTAGGGACCACTGATCATAACTTCTGCAGGAAAGTTTGACGCTTTCACGCGTCGGTAGAGAATTTCCTGTTCCTGTTCCTTCGTAAGCATTTCCTGAAAAAGGTAATAACATGCTCATTTTGGCTTCTCCCGAAGTATCGAAAAATATTTAAAAATGCTATTAAATTGTGTATGTCGCAGTGCCGACAGCGCGGCGCACGTCCGCGGTACAGTTATCGGCGAGAATCTGCTTCGCGGTGGCCGAGCAATACGCGCTTGCTCATTCATTGCGATTTATCGTCGGCGAACCGCGTCACCCGGCCGGCGCGGGGGAGGCGGGGAGTTCGGGGGGGACTCACCGCCGCACATAGGTAGGTTTTTAGGTTTTATGCGGCCAAAATTATTTTACTTGCTAAAACTATTCTAAATGACATAATTGATAATGTAAAACAATTTTCTGTTGATTTTTTTTATTTTAATTCAAGAAAATATAATATTTATGAAAAAAAATGTCAAAAACCTAACGTGACATATATTAAAAAATATATATCATAAACGTACATTTTAAACGTTAGTGAGTAATGAATGGACAGTCGTCATATACTCCATGCCAATTCGTTACTCCAGATCCTCATCGCCCGAGGATTCTGGTGAAGCGGAATCTGGTTTGGTGGGTAAAAGCATGTCGAAAGTCTACGGAGAAAAGGAATTAGACATTTTTTTTCTCCTTCTTTGTTTTATACTAATACTGCTAATGGGCGGATCAGAGTTCAATAATAGTCGATTGTAAATGTCGCGGTTGCACTGTTCGCGGGAAAATTTTCTTGCGTAATTTTCTCTATACATGCGAAAGTGCTTATTTCGGGCCTCTTGAGCCTCCTCCGGGAATGGGCCTATTGGAAGGATGGAATTCTTTATTTTCTAAATTCTCTTCTTCTAAATTCTTTATTTGGCAGGACCATGTATGAGCACTTTGTGCAAAGTAGGGGTCATCGGGTGCCACCTATAGTGCTTCACGTATAATTTGGCGGTATCTAGTGCGTATTCATCATATTTCTTGACATCAATAATTTATCCACTTGAAATCGTTTCTAAAATTACTTTGGCTTTGCATTTTATCGTAGAGAAATTGACGGGTGACTAATTTTATTCCGGATGAGCCAGGAAAACCTACGACGAAAATGAAAATTAAAATGATTTGGAACATTTTTCAACATAACTTTTTTTACCCTACCTGCACCTACCTGCAGCTGATTTTTATCAAAATCATAAGAAAAGAGTATTAAGTATTATAATAAAAAATAATTTTGAGGCGATAGGAAGCGATAATATAACTAAATTACGTTTAAATTGAAAAATCAAGAATATTTTTTCAAGAAAACGTTGTATGTTTTAGAGGTTTAAAATAAAGTATTTTTTATTATACTAGGTTGACAATTTCTATAATAAATAATGGTATGTACCTGAAGCACTCGAATCCACATTGTTTACATTAATAACTCTCTTCAAATCAAAAATATTAACGACGAAAACAAGTCACTTTAACAACGTAAACAGCGAAAGCGCGGGCGCAGCGGGAGACTAACAAGATTCCACCACCTGCACACGTCCCCCACACGGGTATTTAAGCCGAGAAGACTGGCTGATCATCACTTGTTCTATTGTTAACGTAGAAAAATATTCCATTTTGCATTTGTAACTAGTTTAAAATTTTCAATTTTGGCCGCATAAAACCTAAAAACCTACCTATGTGCGCCGGCTCGCGCTCGTCAGCGCAGTGCGCGCGCGCCTCTGCCCCGCGTCGGTTACACGCGTGGTGTCGCGCTGTCAGTACACTCGCGCCGCGCGCATCGTTGCGGAACCTGTCGAGCCGCCGCTGCACGGTACGTGCGCCGCACATTAGCGTATTCGTGACTACATATTACGAAGCTGGCGGGCCTAAAACATTGCACTCACTATTTGCGCATACGTCTCTCGTGTCGCAACATCATCCTTTCAATTTCAATTCTACTGTTCGCCGAGTTTCTGCTGCATACGGCTGCGGGTGCAGGTACGGTTGTCGTTGCGAATACGAACGGACAATGTCCCAACCGTTTGGTCGAGTTTGCGCAGCCCGGTGCCGGTGACACAATGGACACACGTGACGAGTGACGCGTCCTGCATCCGCAACACATCGGCCCTATGCGAGCGGCTGGGCGGCCGGTACAGTGACACATTGACACGGTTGTCGGCGAGGAGTGCGCCGGCGTGTGCTCCATGCTCCATACCGTTACTCGCGGGACGGTACGCGGCGCCTTCCACTGGGCTGCTCGCCGTGTCAGTGCGTTGAGCAATTTTCTCATGTCGCTTTAAACATGACCAGCATAGTATTACCTACAGGTTTAATGGGCGATATTAGAACAAGGCCATCGAACTAAATTATCAAATAGACTTGCAGGCATTCACCTTCAGAATTAAATTCATCATTACTTAATTTTATTCAGGTTTACTATTAATAAAAATATCTGAAGAAGTTAATTGAAAATTGATTTACTCAATGGTCAACTATATGCATCATTATTATCAGCGCATAGATAGACGAAAACAGGGCATGGGGCTCCACTGCCATTGAGAGGGTTAAGTTAGTGCGGGTTGGCGGACTACACACCTAAGAAATTCCTAACAACTTTTAAGTGTGCGGGTTCCATCACGATATTTTCCTTAACCGTCAAAGCTGGTGATAATTCATGTTGAATACACACATAACTTTGAAAACTCAGACGTGTTTGCCCGGGGTTTGAAACCGCGACCGCCGAGATATTCGACCGCGCACCTAAACCTCGAAGCCATCATTACTTTCAAATTTGCTTCTTCTTCTTCTTCATCAACCCATATACGCCCACTGCTGAGCACGGGTCTCCTCTACCATTGAGAGGGTTTAGGCCAGGGTAGGCGAACCAATGGCACGCGTGCCATTGATGGCACGCGACACAATATTTTGGGCACGTCGCCGATCACACAGAAGTCACACTAATTTTACAATAATTTAATTTATGCGTGTAATAAAAACATTCCAAAACGTACCTCTTTTGTTTACTTTATTTCATAAAGAGTTGTGATAGTATTTATTATTGTTATTCTCCAAATAATCAGAAAGTCAAAATTATTTGATGGCACGCCAATGACCCCATTAAACATTTTTTAGAAAAAATGGCACGTTGATGCATAAAGGTTCGCCTACCCTGGTTTAGGCCATAGTCCACCACGCTGGCCTAGTGCGGGTTGGCGGACTACACACCTAAGAAATTCCTAAGAACTCTTAGGTGTGCAGGTTTCATCACGATGTTTTCCTTCACCGTTAAAGCAAGTGATAATTCAATATGAATACACACATAACTTCGAAAAGTCAGAGGTGTGTGCCTGGGGTTCGAACCCGCGACCGTTGAGATTCTCGACCGCGCACTCAAACCTCGAGGCCATCACTGCTTCAAATTTGCTTAAAAATCATAAATAATTAATGAAATAAAGAAATCAAATGTGCGAGCTACATAGGTACACTGGCCACAAATTCATATTGAACAATCTTATAATTGTATTAATCGTGGTGTGCAAATGTAGTAAATGCGCATATAATGTACGCAGGCACAAGTAATAATCTAATTATATTGTTGCAAAACGATCATAGTGAAGTAGTATAAAAAGTTTACTCTTTGGTTTCATTTCATTTGCTGCTGAAAGGCAACTTGAAAACCCCGCCGCGTATAAAATTTAATAACGTCTTTATCAAAAGTAAACAATCTGTTTGTTACCTAGGGCTTGTTCTAGAACGAAATTTCTCTTTTATTGAACATATAAAAAGCGTCGGTGAAAAATCTAAAAACAACTTTTATGCCTTAACGAGGATATCAAAGTCAACCTGGGGTCTGTCGTTTAATACCTTAAGAGTAATTTATGGAGCTACATATTTGGGTTGTATTTGTTACGCTTCCCCTGTGTGGGCCGATAGGGCAACTGTCGGCGCAGTCAGAAGGAAATTGCTCCAGAGTTAGCGTTTGGCGTTGATATTTTTGTGCAAGGCGTACAGAACCGTTAGTACCGAGGCTTTATCTGTTCTTGCGGGTGTGCTTCCAGTCGACCTGGAAGTACAGCGTCGCGCCGCGTTATATTTTGCCAACAAGCAAAGTAAGTATTGATAGGGATTTTCTTCCATCGCGCGACTTTTCAAAAATAACTTCGTTGCGAGATTATGACAATTTAGGTCCCCTTAGATTCGCTGAGCTTCATTGCTCGGCGCCAATACTGTGCGTGCCGCTGTTGATCCTGTAATACAGGAGTTGCAGTGGCGGGTGTGTGGTGGGAAAGGGACTAAATTCTTTGGTTTTTAAAGTAAACCTGGGTGATTATCTTCCGATCCTATTCTTTTCATTAGGTTTAACATTTGACAATTGTATCGCCGGATCACTTGTGTACCACTATGATTCCCCACAAGCATTCTGGAAAGACTCAATCATGAGCTTATACGATTTCTATCCTATAAATCAACAAGTTAAAAAAGTTTTAATAAAATATAATCGATATTACAAGCCCAACTTTGAAACCGACTGAAGAATGATTAATCTGAATTATATATTCCTTGTTGATTAATTTTTGAATTGTTCGGTAGAGGTACCAAAGGAAGGTTAAGGGGAGGCCCTTAGTAGAGTTAACTGAAACAATGTAACATTAATTTATAAATCCAGACCAGATCCGATTTAGAATTAGGTCAATCCATAACCTTAAACAAAATGAACATAATCAGTGACATTCGAACATACGCTAACATACTTTGGTTGACTCCATACTAATACCAGCCTCGTGTTGCGACCATTGAGCTAATATTACTACGTATAGAGAAGACACTCTAAGCCAAAATCATGCTCCATTTTATGACGAGTTACAACTAAAATCGCTGCAGCGCTGAAATTGTCAAACCAAACACTAAACAGTATAAACACGCAGCGCTAGAAGGTGTAATTTTCTCGCGACCTTTCTCTCTGACAAATGACGCAACATGGCGTCCGCTAAATATTTTGTTTGAAATAAACTTTAAAATAATTATATAGTCACTTACCGATGGAAAGTTATTCCTTTGCACTTTGCTGTATTTCTACAACTATTAGTGCAATATCTTAACACACAAGACGGCATATTTAACGCGTTTCAACATTTTTCGGAACACATACAAATACGACTCGATCGCTCAAGAACTCGCAAGTAACTAAGTGCGGTATGGTTCTTAAACCACACTTGAAGGGACCACTGTAGCGGTACGCAGTGTCTTCTCTATACGTAGTAATAATATCTCAATGGTTGCGACATGTATGTATGATAAACTATGGGAGACGGTCTTAGTCCCGCGGACCCGAAACAAATATTTTTTGAACACACGAACATTTGTCTTGGTGTGGAATTGAACTCGTGGCGTCTCGTTCCGCACCCTGGGGGCTAGCCAACCGAGGCTGACAAAGGCTTAATGAGTACATACACACATACCCCTACGTCCCTGAAGGCACAAGCTCAATGCATTGCCGCACCCATGTGTGCTTCACTCTCAGGCCAGTAAGTTTTATTTAATAGGGGGCGAGCCTATTAGTCTTTTCATAGGCGCATGTGAAAGCTCTGTGATGCTACTCAGAATTTTTTATTGAAAAATACAAACAACAGTTGGCTCGTCTCGCGATTCGGAACCCACACCTTCTAAATCTTCTAGATGCTTGTGCCGCGACGCCAAAAAAATATCTTTATCATATTTTATTCATTTATTGAATGTATTTTTTATATCGACTCTAAAATGGGGTCAAACATTAGCCCTGGCAAGCCTTTTTTGTTACATAAATACGCTACTGGAATAAGCAGCATATGATTTGAAGCGAGCGTACGTGTTGTTTGCCGTCGAAAGTGTTCAGTGTACAAATCGTAGCCTCATAATTGAATATAATCGCTGGCGACGTAGCGCTACCGTAGTGTGTGCGGCATGCCGTGAGCCGGCGCGCCCGCGGGCCATGCTGGGCCGCCGACATGAGGAAGTTCATGAGGACGCGCGGCGCCGCGACGCCCGCGCCCCCGCCGCCCGACCCCGCGCACCACGCGCTCAAAACCAACGGACACGCCAGTGAGTATTCTTGTTGTGCCATTGAAAAGAATAACAATTAGTGTCGGCACCGACTCGCCGGCTGCGATCACTTGCGCTGTAATGCTTTTTGCGCGGATGATGTAAGTCTCACTCGATATGCGGAAATGTGTCGCGCGCAAGGTGCGGTGAAAGTGAGGGAAAAACGTCCCATACCGTACATGTGGGTCCAGGACCGGGGACACCGGCCTTCGGCATCACATTCTGTTTACATTGTACCATGCGCCGGCGGCCGACGAGACCACGCTGGAAATGTCCACTCCCTAACCATGTATATCGTTAGTTACATTTTACTACAACTGGACATTTCGTCGAGTTTATTATACACTTTTTATGTACAATGTCAACGTCCATCCGACTTACTCGCACTCGGCCTTGTCCAACGTCGTTGTTGTTCCTGGACTCAATGGCGACGGGAGACCACTAGTTATTATTTCGACTTTATATTCATTCTCGACTACCCCACTATACTGATGGCAGTGTTGCAAGAGTAATTTTTAAAATTTGAACGTGATTAAGTCTGCAAAAATTGCCACCGTCAAATTACACACGGACAAAAATATAAAGAAAAATCTCAGACTTGTCAATTATTTTATATCCTTAAAGTCCGTATGACACTCGCAAGCATGTTCTTAATTTTACTCAATTCAATTAATTAAAAATAATTTCATTTTGTGTAAGAATTTAGTGTCTGTACAAATGTACACGACTATTGCACAAGGCGGTGGTCTCCTGAGCCGTGTGAGCTGGGAGTGCGCTCCGCCACTCTCGCCGCCGACTCGCGTGTCCGTGCGACACTCGCGGTGTCTGTAGTAGTGATGTTCCGACGCGTGCCTGTTGCAGACGGAGCGGGGGGCGCGCCCGACCACCACGCCGCCACCTTGTCCAGGTAACGTTGGCCAACCTCCCTTATACACACGCACTCTACACTCGCGACAGCGTCTCCAGGAGGAAATGCTGCCGACTCATGCGTGTGAGTCCATACGAGCCACTTTTCACCCCTTACAACTACAACAAAATTCAAATTTAGTTCATTTATTTACGTTTAATCATTTTAACATTGTAGAATCCAAAATTTGGTACGAGTACGATTAGGTCAAACAGTTATCTGTTCAGCTTGAATTATATCAGATATGAAATAAATTCATCGTACAATACCAGTAGCAGCGGTTTGTCTGAAGGGACTTTCCGCCTAAGATATAACAGGCCCTTCTCTCAGAGAATGTATGAAAGTGTAGTTAAATGTGAGTGCGGTGTCGCGGCAGGTACTGGGGCGGGTCGGAGACGTCGGCGCCGCTGTGGGAGGACGCACACTTCCCGGCGACGTGGCGCTCGATCGGCGACAAGAAGGCGTCGGGCGGCGTGCAGTGGCGGCGCCCGCATGTGAGTCGCATTGTCCGCGCGAGGTGCCGCACTCCCACCGCCGCGCGGCCTCGCAACACCATTGTGCAATGCGCACAGCCTTGTGCCGGCGCCGCGTGCGACACCTGTGCACACGCCGACACACACTACGCTCACCTAATGTTACCGCAGGCGGGAAATTTTACAAAATATATTTCATTTAGATATTGTTAATGGAGAAATGAACACCACGACGATCCTCTAAACATCGGAAACGCACAATGGAGTTCATCGAACAACAACCCGCACTAGTCTAGAAAGGGGACTTATTTCCTCTAATTGGCTACTTCGTTATAATTACGAGCCCTTCACGTCCACTGCTGGACGTAATAGAATTTTATTCTTTACACTATTTATGCACCTACTTTTAATCTCTGCATCACCCTAAGGTTGACAGTAAGAGAATGCCTTATTCCGCCTTTATACAGATTGTGTAAAAACCATAAATAAATATGCCTCTCTATATTTAACTCTATGTTATGTATGCAGGAGTTGTGCGCGCGACCCACCTTCCGGGGAGAGAGCGTGGCCGCTACCCCCGCCTCCCCCTCCCCCTCGCCCTCGCCGGCCCCGCCGCCGCCCCCGGGCCGCGGCGACGAGAGCGGCGAGCAGGAGGCGGCGCGGTGGCGCGTGCAGGTGGGCGCGCTGGGCGACGCCAGCCTGTGCAGCGCCGCCGCCGCGCTCGCGCCCACGCCGCGCCTGCTCGACCGCGTGGCGCCGCCGCAGTCCTTCCGCCCGCCCTACGCCGGCGCTTTCAGGTGACTGTCGCGCCGCCGCATCGCCCCACACGTCGCCGCAACGCTCACCGACACCTCCTCACGCAGGTTCCACTTCTGGGTGTTCGGCGCGTGGCGCGAGGTGACGGTGGACGACCGGCTGCCCACGCGCGCCGGCGTGCTGCTCTCCAGCCGCAGCGGCCTGCACGACGATTTCACGCTTCCGCTACTCGAAAAGGCGTACGCTAAGTGAGTGTCTATCGGTATGAAAAGGAAGTAATTTTATTCTTATGGAGTTCATAAGCAGAGCTGAGCATTGAGGCGAAAGTGTAGCGCGCTGTCGTCCGCAGGCTGTACGGGTCGTACTGTGCGCTGCGCTCGGGCAGCGTGGCGCGCGCGCTGCAGGACCTGTCCGGCGGCATCGTGCAGAGCTTCCCGCTGGCGCTGCAGCCGCGCGCGCTCACGGCGCAAGTGCTGCACTCGGCCGTGCCGCGCTCCACGCTGCTGGTGGCCACGCCGCGCCCGCCCCGCGCCGCCTCCCCCGCGCACCACCCCGCGCCCGCCTGCTGCGTCACGGGGCTGGCGCGCGTGCGCGGCGCGGGCGCGGCGGAGGGCACGCTGGTGCGCATGCGCGCGGCGGGCGGCGAGCGCGGGGCCGGCGCCTGGGCGCGCGCCAGTGCCGAGTGGAGCGCGCTGCCCGCCGCCGACCGCGAGCTGCTGGCGCGCCGCGCCGACCGCCCCGGCGACTTTTGGTCAGCTAATACGTTTCTCTTTTGACTTATATGTATCGAACGGAAATGGGTGTGTGAGCGAACGAGTGTGTGCGCAGGATGTCTTTTGGAGACTTCTGCCGAACGTTCGCGGCGCTGGTGCTTGTGCACGTGGGCCCCGACGACTGGCTGTGCGAGCCGGCGCTGCACGGCAAGCGGCCGTGGCGCGCGGTGCTGGCGCGGCGGCGCTGGCGACGCGGGTACAACGCCGGCGGACCGCCCTCCTGCGCCGGTACCACACCTCCATCCATTGAATACAAAAATTCACTCGGTTACGTCGTGCCGCTGTTTCATTAGGCCTGCGGTCGAAAACGACACCTCTACACTTTCCAAAATCATGCGTATACTTAAATCGAAACAAAAATAACGGTGGAGTAAAACATCACGAGGGAAACCTCCACTCACACACTCCTCCTTTAGTCACTCTGAACTGTCACATAAATTGGCATGTGTAAATCCTCAGAGACGACGGGAACGAACCCGCAGTTCCACGTGCAGATCCCGCGCGTGGAGTCCGGCGGCTCGAACAAGTGCCACGTGGTGGTGTCGGTGACGCAGCAGTACGCGCCCGCCGCCCGCGCCGCCCGCCTGCACGCCATCGGCTTTGCCGTGTACGAGCTGCCGCCCGGAGCCGCCCCGCGCCGCCCCGCCGCGCCCCGCGCGCTCGCCGGCCTCGTGAGTGTCGCACGCACGCGCGCACGCACGCACGCACGCACGCACACTCGCGCGCATGGCAGTACATCGGCGTGTTGTTGCAGCGCGCGCTGGACGTGACGCACGAGTGCCGCGCGCGCGAGGTGGTGACGTTCTTCACGCTGCCCGCGGGCCAGTACCTGGTGGTGCCGCACACGCGCCGCCCGCACACCGACGCCGCCTTCCTGCTGCGCATCCTCACGGACGAGCAGACGCACGTGTGGTGAGTGGCCGCCCGCCCGCCGCGCCGCCCGCCGCCCGCCGCCCTCGCTCACTCACCCTCCTCTCCGTTGCAGGGAGGTGAACGACGACAACGTCATCGTGCACGACCTGGCGTCCGAGTTCCCCGACGAGGAGGAGTGCGCCTCGGTACGATCCCGTCCGGCGCGGCCGCACACTCGCGGTGCGCGACGCTCTCCGATCTAACTTGTCATTTTGTTCGGCAGCCGGAGACCCGCGCGGCCGCCGCCCAGCTTTTCGGTGGGAAGTACGTGGAGGAGGTGAGTGCGGGCGAGTGCGGGTCGGGCGGGGGGGTGCGCGGCGGCGACTGAGGTGTGCGTGTGCAGGTGGACGCGGCGCTGCTGAGGCGCGCGGCGCGGCGGCGCGGCGGGTGGGGCGGCTGGGGCGCGGCGCGGCCGTCGCTGGAGCTGTGCCGCGCGCTGGTGCCGCTGCGCGACGCGGGCGTGCGCGGCTGCGTGCGCGGCGCCGAGGTGCCGGCGCTGCTGGCGCTGCTGGCGCGCTGGCGGCTGGCGTTCGCGCAGCACGCGGGCTGCGGCGGCTGGTGCTCGGCCTACCGGCTGCGCGCGCTGCTGTGGGCGGCCGGCGTGTCCGCCTCCAACAAGGTGCTCGAGTGCCTCGTGCTGCGGTTCTGCGCGCGCGCGAGACTCTCCTGCGACGACTACGTGGCGGCGCTGGCGCGGCTGCACCTGGCGCATGGTAACGCCTGCGTGTGCGTGTGTGTGTGTGTGTGTTCGTGTGTCGGTGTGTCTTGCTTTTCATAGTCTCTCGTTTGATTTTCAGAAAGATTTCGCCACTTGGACGCCAAGTTGAAGTCAAATCCGCTATCATTGGAGGAGGTGAGCGCGCATTCATCGACATAATATGATTCGCCATTATTATTCGTAGTATTTTTCACGTAACTATTAACAGTTCCGGCTATCAGTCTATCAACAATGTAACGATGGTAAAAGACCACATTGAAGCGGCACATCCCTGCACTCGCATGCAGTTTCTGCCGCGTATTGTAAAACACTAGAAGTGATGTTTCAGTGATATATATATTTTTTTTATCGCCTATGCAGGCAGATGAGCAGACGGCTCGCCTGATGGTAAGCGATCACTGCCGCTCATGGGCTTGGCAATGCCAGGGGCACAGCCACGCCGCTGCCTACCGTGTAGTTGTGGTAGTTGAAGTGAGGTTGCGCGTGTCCGCAGATGATCCTGATGACGATCTACTCGTGAGCCCGCGCGGCACCCGGCGCTACCACCAAAGAGTCCTCCCGGCGGCGCCTCCAGTACAAACATCCCGCGGCGCGCGCACGGCGAGACATTACTGTTATATCTTCTATATGTTACTCGTTATGTATGTTTACACAAGTTGCTAATTATTTATTGTTGCGCGGGTGAGGGCGTGTGGCTCTCGCCGCGCGGGTGGCGTCGCGACGCGGCGCCGCTCTTAGTTACCGACCGCATATTATTGTATTAAATCGTGCTAATAAACACTTTAATGATGTGCCGTGATTTCATTCTCCCGCGCGAGTCGCCACGTCATTCTGCTGCACGCTACTGCATGCTGCAGTAGAATCTGCTATGCTATGCCGTCAGTGAGCGCCGGCCCTTACATCCATACTATACCTACTAATATTATAAATGCGAAAGTAACTCTGTCTGTCTGTTACGCTTTCACGTAAAAACTACCGAATGGATTTTAATGAAACTTTACAATAATATAGCTTATACAGCAAGATAAAACATAGGATAATTTTTATCCCGGAAATTGCAGTATTCCCATGGGCAGGGCTGGGCAAAATACATACTTAACTGTAATTGAAATACAAAATACAAAATACTTTATCACAAGTAATTAAAATACGAAATACAAAATACTTTTAAGTAAGGTATTTGAAATATAAAATACAAAATACAGTATTTTAGCTATTTGTAATTAAAATACCAAATACAAATTACAAAATACTTAGTAAGTAATCTGCATGGTCTGGAAAGATAAGGAAAAAAAGATTCATCATCATCATTATCAGCTTATTGAAGTCCACTGCTGGACATAGGTCTCTCCCAATGACTTCCAACGGGATCGGTCGGAAGCCCCCTGCAGCGCCCCCCCCCCCCCCTTTCGATATCACGGTCACATCCCTTCTCTCCAAGGTCATGGAGCGAGTTATTAATACTCAGATCCTGAGGTACCTTGAGGATCGCCAGCTGATTAACGACCGTCAATATGGCTTTCGACACGGTCGGTCAGCTGGCGATCTTCTTGTGTACCTCACGCACAGCTGGGCGGAGGCCTTGGAGAGTGAGGCTGAGGCTATTGCCGTCGGCCTAGACATTGCGAAGGCGTTCGACCGAGTGTGGCACGGCGCCCTTCTGGCGAAGCTTCCAGCTTATGGGATCCCCGAGGGACTCTGCAAGTGGATCGCCAGCTTTTTGGATGGTCGAAGCATCAAGGTCGTCGTTGACGGCTGTTGCTCCGAGACCATGACCATTAATGCTGGCGTTCCTCAAGGTTCGGTGCTATTGCCAACACTCTTCATCCTGCATATCAATGACGTGATGTCTATCGAAAGCATGCATTGCTATGCAGATGATAGAACAAGTGACGCGCGATACATCGGCCAACAGAATGTCCCTCGGAGTACCGTTGGGGAAAGACGGTCACAACTTGTGTCTGAAGTCGAGAGCTCTTTTGGATATTCTGAGTATGAGGTACACTGCCTTGTTCGACACACTTTCATTGGATACAATGTTGTTAATGAAAGACCTGTGGATGAGAAATCCGACTCCTCCTCGGGACACCGGACTTCAGGGTTGTCATGTCCTCCCCGATTTTTCGGACTTCCGACAACCCCAGTATGTCCCAGTGTTATCCACTCAATTCAATCAACAATCTTCTCGTTTGTCCTCAAAGTGCGTATGTTGTGTGTAACCATGGCCAGTCGTCGTTGGGTGTGGTAGCCGGGGCCAACCCGGGGATTCTTAGCACCCCCTGCCCCGCCCTTACCATGGCCGCTACCATAACCAGGAATAGTGGGGCTGCCGGGGACTGGAGGCCTGATCCTAGTTTCACTCATTGAGAGGATTATGCCGTTTCTCGCCACTTACCACTATTGCATGCATGGTGGTTAATTGTATTTTAATATTAATGTATTTTAAAGCCTCAAGTATTTAAAATACTAATTACAAAATACCTCGGCGTCAGGTATTTGAAATACAAATTACAAATTACATTTTAAGGAAGTAATTGAAATACAAATACAAAATACGTATTTGTATTTCAATTACGTATTTTAATTACAAGTAATTAAAATACTGCCCAACCCTGCCCATGGGAATTAGTATTTCTGGATCTACCAAAGCGATTTGAATGAAATTTGGTATAGAGAGAGGTAGAGCTCACAGAATTAACATGGGATAGTTTTTATCTCGAAAAATGAAGTATTCCCGTGGCAATGGATATTTCTGCATCTACTGAGAGTTGAGACATTTAAAATGATTTTTGGTATGGAGATAAAAAGGAACCAAGGAAGTAACATAGGATACATTCTATACCAGAAAATAGTTTTTCCGTGGGAATGGATATTTCTCGATCTACCAAACCGATTTAAATGATTTTTTGTATGTGCATAAATAGGCCTCTGAGAAGTAAAATAGACTATAACTTATTTTCTGTCTGAACTCAACCCTGTAGTCTACGCGGACGAAGTCGCGGGCAACAGCTAGTTTTTCATAAATAAAGAGTGGCCTGTATATATTACTAGATACATTACTATCTACATATTTATTTGAACACTAGAGATGGGCGTTGAATCAACCGGTGACGACGAAGAAACGAACGAACGGTTGATGGATTCTCAAAAAACTAGTTGAATTCCTACACGGGTATATTAAGAGGCATAGCTGGCTTGGGTGTCGCAGAAGGAGTTCTACGTAAAAAAAAACATGTAGAATTCATTCAATAACATTTTTAAATAGTTGACAAATTCTATTAATTTTTAACTAGTTAAGCAAAGCAAAAAATACCTTTACGTTTCGTTGACGCCAAATTATATAAAGATAGCGATCGATTAGTGTAGTTTGAGGCAGAGTGGATAGAATTCCCCGATTGGGAGACATGCGTTTAAGTAAGGATGAAGATCCATCATGGGGATTGGGATCGCAGGAATTCAACTAAGGCATTCCCTGCATGTCATAAGAGGTGACTAAGGGCGGAGCCAGGGGTGGCTGAGCGTACTGCGGGCCAGTAACACGCGTGACAACCACCGAGAGGTTTTAGTATGTTGGCGTAGGATTTAGATTAGGGACCCAACTGTTCTGCACACTGAGTTGGAAGGCCACAACCCCGACATACCCCTATCGGCCTCCCCCGCATAAGAAATTAGGGTAATCCAAGTTTTTAATGAGGCATTAACGTATAAAGCAGACAATGTGCTGTGTGCAGCGATGGTTTAACAATTGGATAAATATGCACGATCCAAGTGAAGACGTGGCGCCGACGGGTGGTTGAGATGGTTCAAATTTGGAGGGGAGTGGATTTAAGAAATAAACCATTGTGGCAAATTAAATAACGAGAAGGAAAATGAAGGGTAAAAATGGGCTTACGAGAGTTGTACTGATGAACAGTCCAAGTTGTTAGGCTTTAAATGTGATCTCTGTTGTTAATAATGTTTGTTCGTAATTAACTGACTAATGTCGGGTTAAGCCGAACACTAACGGTTGTTTTCGCAATTACTTAATAAAAACTTAAAAAAAAAATGCGATATTCTATCAATTCATTCAAATTCCACTGTTTGATTTAAGTTTTCCTTTAGATGTTCGTAGTTCCCCCACATTTCTCTAAATACGTATTTAGGTTTCAAACAAGTAAGTATGCAAGTAAAGCGATAACTTTCCCGGTGTAGAAAATACTTCAAATCCTTTGTCCAGATTCAGTCTATCAATTCAAATAGATCCAGACCTTTAGACGTGAAAGCGTAACGAACAGAGATAAGTAGTTTGGATTTTTAATTATTATTTTCTGTTTAAGCCATTTTGTTTTGCAATTGCATGTTATTATTTATAGAAGAAGATCGCTGTGTAAATGAAACTATTTAAAATTAACATTTATATTCATGTGTCAATACCTTTATCAATTGTCACAAATTAAGATGCCGTTCGCGTCATAAAGTTTTGACAGGCGCGCGGGCGCAGCGGCTCCCCGCTCCCCGGCCGCGGCGGCGCACGCACGGCTCATTGGTCGGCGGTCGCTCATTGAGCTGTCAGTGCGACTGACACATCTTTGTATTTTGTAACGATACCAAAGTTTCCGGCTTTTGAATGTGACCAAAGTAGTTTTAATGTAAAATTAAGAATGTTAGGTTTAAGCGTAGTGTTAGTGTGGCTATGTGCGTGTGTCGCGACATGCGCCCCCGGCGAGGTGTGGGAGCTGGCGCCGTTCTCGGCGGCGCGGGGCTACGACGTGGAAGGCACGCTGCTGCTGAACGAGGCGGCGGCGCGCGACCGGGAGGTCAGCTACAAGATCCGCGCCGCGCTCGCCGTCGCGCCCGTGTGGAGCGCCGAGCCGCACGCAAGCCTGCTCCGCTTCCATGTGAGCACCCTTCAACTACTCGCGGCCCATCGTTCATTGCTTTACACATACATGTCAAGCCAAATATCTGAACGCTCCTCCAGTTCCCATTTCGAGCAACCCAATGAAACCATCATGTTTCGTTACATGTAGGAAGCACATTATGTATACTTGTGAGCACACATGATGTTGTCATTATAATATTAAAATGCAATATTACGGTTCTTGCTGTGTCTGTTAGTGTAATTAATTCTTGTATTCCTAAGTGATATATTTGCTTTGGTAATTTGAGAAAAGTTTAAATACATACATCTCACATGAATCTAATCGCTGGTTAATTTAGTTTACAGTTTTCATATTGGAAGCTATAAATGTTGCTAAGATCTTTTTTAATCTAATGATGTCCTGCCCCCCTTAGTGAAGGGGTCTCAAATGTTAAAAGAATTAAAACAAATGACTATTAAAATAATATCTTATAATTTTTCAACATATGTATTTATTTGAAAACATAGTGCATATGTGTGTATATTTTCAGCTCTCAAAACCAAAACTGTACCTGAGAGGCAAGCACAGAAATGCTGAGTTCTTACCGCACAATTCAATTCTTGATTCATATGCCGAGTCCACATTCTATGCTCACTGGAACAGTGGAAAAATTGAATCTGCCTACTTGGATCCAGATGAATTGACTGACTTGCAAAATTTTAAGAAATCATTATTAAGTGCATTTCAGGTAAGGATTTATTACTGCAAAGTTATCTTATTTTGGTATATCTATTCAGATAGGACTGAGAGGTTTTCAAGAGATAAACCTATATTTTCCTCAACATTGATGATTCGTGATGATCATCATCATTTCACTGATGTTACCTCTGGTAATAGTTTGTATGCGGTGTAGACAGCTCAATGTCGGGTATTTCACTTGTTTGTTTGCCTCTTTTTTTGGAAAAATGATTATATATTATTATTGGGCCCCACATGAAGCGATCCAACACCTGCATTTGTTCCTTTTGCAGTTTCAAATCATAGACGGTGAATACAATGAGACTGACATATCGGGCGAGTGTGAGGTGCTGTATGAAATAGTCTCGGAGCAAACATTCAGGAAGACGAAGGTGAGTATAATGGGAAGTGTTTCCCACAAGTGTGTCCGAGGCGGCGCGTGGTGCAGCGTGTGTGTGACGGTGTGTGTGCCGGTGTGTGCAGCGGCGGTGCGGCGCGGACGCGGCGGCGCCGGGCGCGCGCTACCGGCGCGTGGCGCGGTACGAGGTGCAGGCGCGCGCGCTGGCCGCGCTGCACAGCGAGGAGGTGGTGCAGCTGCCGGGCGACCAGCTGGGGCTCAAGGCGCGCTCGTGGCTCACGCTGCGCCTGCAGGCCGCGCCGCCGCCCGCGCCGCCGCCCGGGTCGCCGCTGGAGGCGCCCTCGCTGGCCGCCGCGCTCGCCGCGCTGCCCCCGCACCTGCAGCCGGCCGCGCTCGCGCCGCCGCCCGCCGACCGCGCGGACGAACACTTCAACCAGTATCAAGTGAGTGACGATGTACCATGGACGGCGCCCGTGCCAACCTGCAATTCCATCTCGACGTCATTCGATAATGTCGTGCTTTCTCTCGGCGCATTGAGCCTCGTGTGAGTGCCTGCTGGTTCATGGCCCCGCGCTGCCGCCGGCGCGCGCTCGCCGCGTGCCTTATCTGTCTGATACGTGTCAGGTCAAAGATCGAAGCGTTATCGAGAGCCGTTCTCCCTAGTAACGCGACAAACTTGTATTTTTGTAATACATTACACTTATTGAAAAAGTTAATAAACACAATACCAAATTAACCACAATACTGGAGAGTTTTGACGTTTTCCATACAAACCACAGAAATTTCATACTAAGGGTTGAAAGGAAAACCGTCAAAATTTGTATTCATTTTCGGAATAAACCTCCTGTGTTTGTAATCCCTTTCGCTATTGCCTGCCATAGTTTCCGATCACGGTCTGAATACATCCTGAATATGGAGTTACATAATATGGAGTCAGAACAATGTATATGATTGTAACCATGTTCACAAGTATTTAATACGGCGTGACATTAAAAGTGTGATATAATAATTCAAGGATAGGAATATAGTACGTATTGAGTTAAGCTAATATAATACTTGACATAGTTATTGAGAGTGGTTAACGAGCAATTTTAATATTGACATGTTGTATGTATAATGTTTGAAAATGTTGTAATACGGCAGTAAAGACGATGTGAGTGGTTGTTGTGTGGCAGTCGCTGGAGGAGGCGCTGTCTGCGAACGCGGCGGCGCTGTCGGGCGAGGAGGCGGGCGCGGGCGGCGGCGCGGACGGCGCGCTGGCGCTGCTGCGGCTGCTGCCCGCCGTGCGCGCGGCCGGGCGCCGCCAGCTGCAGGCGCTGCTGGCCGACAGCGACACGCAGCTACTGTGCGTGCACACAGCGCGCTAGACAGGCGCCACGCGATAATAATCCAACTTATTTCACATCCATGCTTTTTTTACCATCAATTGTTTCATTAAGTACATCGAAGTCGCTTTGAATCACTAGCTTGGCGAATGGAATTGTTGCCTATCGGGTGAATAAAATAAGGCCTCAAAAGGTACCGGTGCGACAGCACTGACTGTGACGTGTGGTGTGCAGCGCGGGGCTGTGCCGCGTGGTGGGGCTGGCGGGCGGCGCGGCCGGCGTGCGCGCGGCACTCGACGCGCTGCAGCTGCGCTCGCCCGACCCGCTGCTGCCGCTCGCGCACACCTTCCTGCAGGCCTTCGCGCTCGCACACGCGCCGCAGGTCAGTGTCTACACACACGCACACACACAGCCACTCACACGCGCACACACGTACACACACAAAATCAGTAAACACATAAAATAAGTTATGCACGGGAAATGATGTGTTGCAGGAGGAGGCGGTACTTGAGGTGTTGCGTCTGGGCGAGGAGAGCCGCGTGCCCGCACTGGCGCACAGCGCGCTGCTCGCCGCCGCCGCCGCCGCCCGCGCCGCGCCCCCCGCGCTCGCCCTCAGCGTGCGGGACTCGCTCGCCAAGAGCCTCGCGCGCTGCAAGGTGAGCCGCGCCCCCCGCCCCCCGCCCCACACACCCGCGCCCGCGACACACGCACACTGACGCGCGGCCCGCTCGCAGGACGACGAGTGCCGCCGCGTGCGGCTGCAGGCGCTCGGCAACCTGCGGCGCGCCGACACGGCCGAGCTGCTGCTGCAGCACGCCGAGCGAGCCGCCGCCGCGCCCGCCGCCCGCGCCGCCGCACTGGACGCGCTGCTGCAGGCGCCGCCCGCCGCGCTGACCCTCCCGCGCCGCGAGCGCCTGCTCGACCTGGCGCTGGACGCCGCCGCGCCGCTCGAACTGCGCGCCGCCGCACTCGACCTGGCCGCCGAGCGCAGCGCCCGCCTGCCCGCGCCGCTCGCGCGCGCCGCACACGCGCTGCACGACGGCCCGCACGAGCTGCGCCGCGCCTTCTGGCAGCGCCTGCACGCACTAGCCGCCGAGCACGCCGCCGTGCGCGACTTCATCCCCATGCTCGGGCCGCGGCTGCACACGTGGGACGCGCAGGCGCACGGCGGCACCTCGTCCGTGCTGGCGCGCGACGCGGGCTGGGCGGCGGGCGGCTGGCGGGCCGCGCTGCAGTCGGTGCAGGTGGCGCGCGCGGGCCTGCTGCGCCGCGGCTCCGTGCGCCTGCACGCGCTGCACGACGACGAGCCGGACCCGCTGCACCTGCTCTCGGTGAGCGAGCGTTCCGTGACACGGAGTATGGATCTCCGTCTCTTCGGAACTCGCGATACGCACGCCTCGATTATTTAATCGATTAATTATTGAATTGTTAATTTTCAACATTCGAACGTGCAGGTGGACGTGTGGACACGCGGGTTGGAGGCGATCGCGGGCGGCGCGGACGGCGAGGAGTCCGGCGCCGAGGCCGAGGACACCGCGGGCGGACTGGCGCTGTCCGTGGGCGGGACGCGCATGCGCGACATCTCGCTGTTCAGCGGGCAGGCCGAGCTGGTGGGCCACGTGTGGGCCGGCACCGCCAGCGCGCCCACGCCGGCCCTGCGCGCGCTCGTGCCGGCGCCGCCCGCCGTGGGCCGCGCGCCGCTGCTGCTCGGCGCCACGCTGCACTACAGCTGGCGCGGCGCGCTGGCGCTGGCGCTGGATGCGCACGCGCAGGTGTCGCTGTGGTGGCGCACGGCGCGCTGCCAGCTGGACCTGCGCGCGGGCGGCGTGGCGCTGCACGAGGCGCGGCTGGACACGGCGTGGGGCCGGCTCGAGGCCAACGCCACCGTGGTGACGGAGCCGCGCCTGCGCATCGCCGCCGACCTCGACTTCTACGACAAGATCGCGCTGTGCGTGCGCGCGTCGGCCGAGCCGCAGCCGCTGCGCCGCGCCGTGCACCTGCACAGCCGGCAGGGCGGCGCGCGCGTGCGGCGGCACTCGGCGCGGCAGTGGGCCCGGCCGCCGCGCACGCTGGCGCTGGGCGCGCTCAACGACCGCGCGTGCCGGCACCTGCGCGCCGCGGACACCGACGACGGCGACGCGCAGTGACCCTGCCCTACACTCACTACGAAGATCTGAATATTGTAAATTGTCTACTATTTTTTTTAAACTTTTATAATAAATGAAGATAAATGTTATGATGTTATCTGTGTTTTTTTTTACAAATATGTGAGGACTGAAACCTCACTTTTACCAAAGACAACCAAAAAAGCAGATATATAAGGTGCTCCATACACCTTCAATAATATTGCACAATATTCTGATTGTACAATATTATTGAACGTGTAGGGATGATATTGAAGCATTGCGCAGTGATTGAACAAAAGATTGAGGGAGCTTAATTTTTTTGTTCAATATTTTTTTTATTGCGCTGTGTAGGCTTAATATTGCTCAATATTTATTTATTTATTTATTTATTTAACACTTTCTTGTACATAATACAATAAAAATGGGAAGTAACTTAACTATAAAAGAAAACAAGAGGCGGCCTTATCGCTCTAAGCAATTTCTTACAGGCAACCTTTGGATGGATAATAAGAGAGGAATAATAAGAAGGGTAGAATAAAGTGTTCAGAAAGAAGTAAAAGAGGAATAAAAAATAATAATAAAATAATACTAATAACTTAGTTAACATATATAAATATGTATACATATATATATATATATCTATAAACATACTTACACATAAGTACAAAAATAAAAATAGACAATATATATACAAAATAAATTAAATAAACATATATTTACAAATATACATACACAAATATAATATAATAAAGCATATAAAACAGGTGAGTGAAGAAAAGATAGATTACAGAGAAAGGTAATAATCTTTCACTTGCTTTTTAAATGAGTGAATTGTTTTTGCTCGTCTTATTGCAGGTGGAAGGGCATTCCACAAACGGACAGCCTGGACCTTAAATGACTTGTCCATAAAAGTCGTAGTATGCACAGCCATTCTCAATTTCAAGTCCTCTGACGGCCTCCAGGTTCTAGAATTTGAGTTCTGAAGAAATACAAAGCAGTTTTTGAGATAAGAAGGAGTAAGAGGATCAAATAAGATATTGTAAAGAAGAGAAAGAATATGAGCATTCCGGCGAAGACGAATAGGTAACCACTTGAGCTTGATACGAAATTCGGAAACATGATCATATTTGCGAAGACCAAATATGATTCTAATACAAAAATTCTGAAGACGCTCAAGTTTATTAAACTGGTCTTCGGTGAGATCAAGATAGCTGACATCCGCATAATCAAGGATGGGAAGGAGAAGGGTTTGTACGAGAGAGATCTTCGTAGCAAAAGGTAGAAAATTGCATAACCTTCGCAAAGACCTTGCTGAGGCAAACAGCTTCCGGCTTAGCTCCCGAAGCTGCGGACCCCAGGAGAGTGTCTTATCTAGATAGAGCCCAAGGTTCCTGACGCAATCGCTTAAGGGAATTATCACACCATCACAGGAAACATTCCGGAGTGTGAGCCTATCTAGTTTCGACATCATCCTGGGGCTGCCGACAGCAATAACTTGCGTTTTGGACGGATTTACTTTCAGCCCATGACGTTTGCTCCATTCACAAATATGCTGGATATCGGTGTTAATATCAATGATAGCATTGTCGAGATTGTCGAGAGGTGCCCGGATATATATTTGCAGATCATCTGCGTAGAGGTGGTAGGAGGAGCGAAGTTGATTAGTTATAGTATTAATAAAAAGAGCGAAGAGTAGAGGAGATAGCACGCCGCCCTGCGGTACGCCGGCTGAGACCATACACCAAGAGGAAAAACTGTCCTCAACGAATATACGCTGCCGGCGTCCAAACAGGTAACTACGAAACCAATCAACCGCCATTGGAGATATGTTAAGAGAACGCAGAACGCCAAGTAATAAATCGTAATCAACGGTGTTAAAGGCATTACTGAAGTCCAGCAAAGCTAGGATAGTCAGCTTACCTTCCTCCATGCCTGATCTAATACCGTCCGTAATATGAGTCAGAGTGGTGGTCGTACTATGCCCGCGACGAAATCCTGACTGGAGAGGATTTAGGAGATTATTTGAAGTAAGGAAATTGTGAAGTTGGGAGTGAATTAAACGTTCAAGAACTTTAGACAGGAATGGTAGGATGGATATGGGACGAAAATCAGAAAGATCAGAGGCACTAGGTTTTTTAGGAATAGGGATTATATTAGCATTTTTCCAAGCAGTTGGAAAAATGCCGGAGGAGATGGAGTGGTTTAAAATATGGGAAATGATTGGTAGGATTTCGTCTAGGATAGGCAGAACCATATTACGGCCGATACCATCACTCCCTAACGCGTTGGACGAAATAAGCGTAATGGTTTTCCTAACATCACAAGGAGCGAATTGATTAAGAACAAATGGTGAACAATTGGGAGTATTCAGGGTAGAAAGATAATTAAGAGTATGAACTTTGGTCGCCCTGTCAAAACAGGGCGAAGAAGAAAAATGCTGGTTCAAAGAATTTAAGTCAATGGATTTAGGGATGGATACTTGATCAGATTTACCCACTCCCAGTGACTTTAAGAATTTCCAGACTTTGGCTGGATCTCCGTTATTAACAGAGTTGTGAATATAACGGCGTTGAGCACTCCTACACACCTTACTACAGTGATTCCTGATGCTAACATATTTAAGCCAGTTAGAGTCATTGGGTCGACGATTATACCTAGATTTGGCAAGAGCTTTCTTAGACAGCAGGTCTTTTATATCAGTTGTGAGCCAGGGTGTTGGTCGGTGTTTGAGCTTGATAGGACGAATTGGTGCATGTACATCATATAACGTAGTCAGTTTATCCACAAAGATGTCCACTTTGGAATCAATGCAATCGGCATTCATTAGCATACCCCAGTTAATGCTGTCGGCATCCTTGCGAAGGTTATCAACATTCATTCGCCGAAAATTGCGCTGCAGGATAATCCTGGGTGAGGGTTTAGGAGGACGGACACGATAGGATAGAAATAGGAGATCATGAGAAGAAAAGGCGTCAGCGGAACATTGACCATGCTTCGCAACATGATTTAAGGAAGAGACAAAGATAAGATCAAGGAGCGAAGGAGTGTGATTAGGAGAGTGGTGTGTGGCTGAAAGAGGAAGAATGGATAGATTGCAAGATTGGATAGTATTAGAAAGGGAAGACGACCGACGATCGTTCTTAAGGAGACAGGTGTTGAAATCACCCATGATTATGGTTTGACTGTACGAAGGGACCAGGTTTTCGAGAACGAGTTCAAGCGAAGAGAAAAAGTCAATACGAAGAGAAGGACAGTAGTAAACACCGAGTAAAACTTTGTTAAGGGAGCATTCCACCTCCAGAAAAAGATGTTCACCAGCATTGGAAGGTGGTGGTTGCGGTGATACACTAATTATAGAATAGCGAAATTGTTTACGCAAGTATATAGCGACACCGCCGCCACCACGAGCTGTACGATCATTCCTAATGAGGCGGAAGCCGGGAAGGGAATAAGTGGTAGAAGATAGACATGGTTTCAACCAAGATTCAGAAATTAGAATAGCATGTAGGTGAGTACAGTCAAAACTAGCCAGCATATCAGGGAAATGGGCCGGAATACTCTGAGCGTTAATATGAACTACATTAAAGTTCCTAGGGACGTCAGAGAACTGATTCGAGAGAGTTTCCGCAAGTGAGGGAACGCTGATGAATCTATCCTCACTACAAGCAGACAAGAACTCATCACTATCACTACTTAAGTTGCTATAAGACATTATTAAGATTAAGACAATAACAATAATAACAAAAAATATACAAATAATAAACTACTAAACATATACGATATTAATAAAATAAATAAAAGAAAAATAACAATACACGTACAAGCTAATAAAAAGCCATCTGCCGGTTGTTAACAATCGCTTAAAAGATCGCTTATGACTAATTCACCAACCAAAAATTTTAAAATAAAAAGATAACAATAACGTAAACAAAACTTACAGCTAAACCATGTCCGTCCAGGTAGTAAAGCCAAAATAAAATAACTTATGAAAAATTATAAAAAAGGAGAAAAGAACAAAAAAAAAAAAAAAAAAAAAAAAAAACACTAAATAACAATAATAATTAAAAAGTAATAATAATAAGGATAAATGTTAAAACTAAACAAAATAACATTAACAACAATAACTTAAAATTCATTACATTTCGGAACGAATTCCGTTATGTCAAAAGTGACATTTGACACTGAATAAGACAATTGTCAGTTGTCACCTAGTAGAAACGTGTGGGTATGTGTACGTTACCAAAAGGATTTAATAATTAAATTAAAAAAATAACAAATAGGGTACCATTTGGTAATTAACTGTACCAGTGACGGTGTAGTACAATCAACGTAATGACAATAAGGATGTATGCTACCTGGACCGGAACGAAAAGAAAAATGAAAATTATCTTATTTCGATTACTTCTTGCTGGATGCAGCTCGCCTGGTCTTAGACCCAGCAGTAGTCTTCTTGACTGGACTGGGCTTTACTGCAGGGTCAACGCTAATCTGGCTAAGCTCTCCACAGGATGTGATGCGATGCCGAACACCAGAATTAATGATATACACAATCCCCTCACGAGTCCAACAGTTAGATACTCCAAATTTGTCACGAGCAGCCATGAATATGTCGTGACGTATTTTGGTCAGGAATTCGGAGAGGGTTATGCCGCAGCCTTTGAGCTTGGTCTTTTTGAACCAAACTTTGTCCCTCAAAGCAGCATCCTTAAATTTAACAAGAATAGGTCTAGGCTTCTTTGATGACGATGCTCGGCCCATTCTATGACAGCGTTGAATGTTGTTGATATTAAAGTCCGTCATATCAAGGCGCTGTTTGATTATGTCAACAATTTGTTGCTCCACGTCCTCATTAGCCACTTCAGAAACACCGTGGATTAAAAGAATTTTGCGCCGCCTTTGCGTCTCCATACAATCTACAGTGTGGGCCAGTGCTTCTATCTGCCGTTGCAGTAGATTTAGTGACTGGGTGACAAATACCTTGTATGTAGCAAATTCCACAGCCAAGTTGGAGGTGCCTGTAGTAACA